>CM057389.1:12422500-13622500 GCA_030015415.1 Cynopterus sphinx
ACCCCTCTGCAGAGCCACCGCAGAAGCCAGAAGACGCAGGGCCCACACCAGCGGTGCCTTTTGTGTGTTAAAAGAGATGTGAAGAAAGCCCTGATTTTAATCAGCCTACCTGCTACAGGCTTCGAGAATTCTCTCTTTTCCTTCCCAAGGATGTTTGGCAAAGTGTCAGCTTGTACATTTTCCCTTCTTTCTTTCCTGACAATTGAGGACTTTGTGAAGTCAGACAGAGGAGAAACAGGCTTTTGTTTAATCTTAAAGATAAGTGGCTTCTTGCTCTTGATTATCCCAGTGAGATTGAGTATCAGTGTCAATATATTGATATGATCAGCACTGTACCGTGTTGATTAAAATGTATTTGGGTTTGGAAAGATCTCTTTTTGTTTATGTTAAATAGCGAGACCACAGGGACGTCAGGAAGTTGTTAGGGAGCCAGTCAAAGCTGTGGGGGTGTGTTCCAGCTGCGAAACCGAGCCCTGCAGGTAGAAATGACTTTCTGGATGCAAAGTAAAACCTGGCAAAATCGTTAAACCACTAGTTAATTTGCTCTTGTTTATTTATGAGACTCTCTGAGCTCCTTCAAGTAGAAATTCTATAAGAAAAGGTAAAAGCCACAACGGTGGCAACTATACTTCTCTGTTCCTCACAGCTTCAAACTTTGTCAAGCATCTTACCATTTGGAAAAGAAAAGGTCATCTTCATTAAAGGTCATTTTCTTCTTTAAAAAGTAGCTTTTTATCATTTCAAGATTGGGATCCAAAGTAAACATAAACTCACTGTCTTGGTAATTAGGTAACATTATAAAAATAAAGATATTGTTAAAATACAATAGCAACGGCCGCTGCCGATAGTGGGTGGTGATTACAGTGCACATGACATGGCACCGGTGTGCACATCATCCGATTCTGGCTGAAAGTATCCACTTTCCAAGGGGGAAGAACTCTGTATATCTTCACGAAAGCATAGCTCACTTGCTGATTTTTGTTTCTAGCCTTTTAAGTTGCACCATCTTTCTTTGATCCGTAGTTTTCTTGCGTGTTGCTGTTAGCTGTTATGAGTGTGCGATCGGCTATTCCTGGTGATTTAAATCTGCTATCTCATGGCCCAAGACTCCTGTCTGTAGGTAGGCGTTATGTTATTAAGTGTATAAAAGTGTTATTTCCTGTCCTGCTGGAGGTGACTAGAAGGTGAAATAAGGTTAGAGAAAGTATGTCAAGACAGTACGCTTGGACGCCCTGCTTCTCAGGAGTCTGAATTCACTCTATAGCAGGACATGGAAGAGACACTGGTGTGTAGAAGCAGAACTGAGCATCTGGCAGCAATTACTGGTCCAAAGTTAGCATTTATTAGGGACCACGTTGGTTGCAGAATCTTGTCCCTTAATCTAGAGAGCCAAACATTGCAAATGAGAAATACACGGATGAAATTCCTGAAGCATCAGGCTCTGTCTTCCTCAGTTCATGAAGATTATTCTGAGATCATAAAAATCATAGATCCAAAAAGGAACTTTGAAATATTGTGTTTCCATGCTCCTTACTTCACGTAAAACCATGCTTAATGTATCCATAAGCAGTAACATGTACCTCTTTTTTTTTAAGCCTTCAAGAAAAAGTGAGTAGCTTTCTTTAGTAACATATCCTGATGCTGAATTGCCCTCTCCAGAAGGAAAATCCTGATATGGCCTTAGAGTCAGAGCTGGATTCAAACGTCCATGCTGTTACACCCCTGGTTGTATGGTTATCAGATTACTGATCTTGCCAGATCTTAACTAATTTGTAACATGTGAATGAACAGCAGTCTACTTACATCGTGAGGTGATTTTCAGGAGTGAAGAGAAACACGTACTGTACCTGACACAAAAGGATATGTGACTTCTCTATTCCTCTTTTAGCTGACCTGATACCCTTAGTATGCTCCAGCCTCAGTGCACAGGATCAATGCTGAACGTCAAATTGTTTCCCTGAGGTGGTAGCTATAGCATAAGGTAACTTAAAGACTTGGCATAAACTTTAAAAAGAACCTTGCTTGCCACCTTTGGGATAGAGAGAAGACATGAGAAAGCATTTAGTATATCATACTAGGTGTTAGTTTACTACAGCTGCTGTGACAAAGGACCACAAGCTAGGTAGCTTAGAGCAACAGAAATGTATCGTCTCACGTTCTGGAGACCAGGAGTCTGAGGTCAAGGTTTTGACAGGGCTGTGTTCCATGGGAAGGGTCTGTTCCTGGCCGCTCTCCTAGGTTCTGGTAGTTTCTTGGATGGCAGCGTAACTTAAATCGTCACATGGCATTCTCTCTGTGTGCATGTTTGTGCCCGAGTTTCTTTTTCATCAGGCCACCAGTAATTATGGAATAGAGGCCCACATTCCTCCAGTTTCACCTCATCTTACATGATTCCATCAGCAACACCAGCTCAGGTTATATTCTGACTGAGGATTAGGACATCAATATCTGAATTTGGGAAGGGGTTACATTTTAGCCCAGGACACACTAAGTCATGGGATAGTTAGTAGTCCCTGAAAAATCTTTTGTCAGGTCTTATTTGACATTACACTTGGGACTTAGGACAAAGTAGTTTGTTGCCAGTCCCTCCAAATAGTGCAGGAAGACAAGTCCTTGGAAAACCAACTTCGAACACCTTGCGTATTAGGACAGTGGGGATTGTGGGCATGGTGGAAAGCCACAGAGTCACACACGCTGATGGAGGGGAGGGGAAAGCATGGACATGGGGAAAGCAGTGCTCTGTTGGAGTCAGAAGTTTGGGGAACAAGTTCCCAGTAAACTCTGCTTCTTAGATCGTCAGATCCCTCCCACCAAGAAAAGAAACATAAGCTAAGAAAGAAGAGGCTGGGAGCTGGAGTGAATCAGCTCAGAGAAGCCCTCCGTGCATAACTGTTGAGTGCCTTCTGTTTTTCAGGCATTGTGCTAATGCCGAAAGGCAAATCACACTCCCTGCTAGCAAGCAGCCTAGGCCTTCGCAAGACAGATTACTGAGCAGTGACAATACAACGTGAGATAAATGAGGGGAAAGGCAGAGGGTGCTGTGGTCCCTAAAAGGGGCCTCGAGCTCCCCCTCGGATGGCAAAATATCCCTGGCATGGCAGCAAAATTCAAGAAATAACTTCGTCTGGCTGGAGTCTGAGGTTTTGGGGAGGGGAAATTATGAGGGCTGAGACTGGAGTTAGATAAAAGTGTATGGGGCTAAGGGACTAAAATGTCACCAGTAAGTCCTCACAGCCTCACAGGGCAGAGGGCCCAAGCTCACTTGCCTGTAAGTCAAGGTCCCACACCTTCTGCACACACCGACACAAACAGTCCTCCAAGGGCGCTTTCCTACAGTTGCAGTGGTTAGGCTGAGAAAACCAGGGAAGAACGCGATTGTAAAGAGTAATTAGTGTTGTGACTAAATAAATGAACACCACCTGTGCATCCTGTTTGGAGAAATGAGTCAAATTAGTGAAACAAGTTGCATAATCACAGCAAATGCCAATCTCAGCCACTGTAGCTATGCTGGACATTCCTGGTTTTAATGAGCGGCTTTGTGATCAGTATTCATTCAGATGAATGGAGAGAAATTTTAGGTTTATGTTTTATTTTCAATCACATACGTAATATGTAATCATTGCCAGAAATTTTTTAAAAAATAGTTATGCAAAAATAAAGTTACTCTAAACTCACTACGCAGAAATGAATGTCAACATTCTGGTGCATATACTTTCAGACTTTCATAAACATGTATATTTACAAAATCTGGTTATTTGTTATTTCTTCTGTTCTTAGTTTACATTTGGCTTCAATGTTTTTTTGGGGCTTTTTTGTCCCCCTGCCTTTTTGCAAAGAGGGAAAGGCTAGCTTTGCTTTATGATCTGAGTTTTTCTTTGATTCCTTCCCTCCTCCCCATCCCACTCCATAAATTTAGAAGGCCTGGTATTTGTTTGAAGTTCCTCTGATAGTTATGGTAAAATTATTCAATAATATTGATAAATGTTTAAAACCTATGATCTAAACCTGTTTCTCAGACTATTAAATATCAAGAGTGAAACAGTATCTGTTGACTCACCCTTATATATAAATGAAAAATGACCCCCTCTTTTCTTCCTCCAGATCCCCACGCAAGGATTTTTGTCTCAGTCTGTAATATTTAAATTGTTGATTCTTACACAGTTGGATCTCTTGTTTCAAGAATGATCTCCTTTATATTTTTCTTAGAAGCAATGCTATTTAACAGTGTTTGCATTCCTCAATTTTCAGATTGTTGGTTAATCTCGGTTACCAGAGAGAACATAAATGTCTTCTCATTTTCCTTCTCTTATCGCTGGCAGCTTGGGCAGATAATAGAATTTGGAGATCAGACCTTAACCATTCTTCCTGAACACCACATAGACAAATTCCACTGACATCTTTTTCTTTTCTATGTGATCTATTTCTTTTTCCTCATTTGGGGGAAGATTTTTATTTTAGATATAATATTCAGTACATCCAAATGTGTATCGCTTTTCACGGAGTCCACAGTAAAACCTTTTAAACTAGAGGTATTTTTTTCATTTCAGGGAAATTTTCTTCAATATGTATTTTTGAAATTGGTTCTGATGCATTGGTTCTGATTGCTGCCTCATTTACTCCCATTATGCATAAGCCACCTATACTGAGTTCATGTTTCTAGTTCATGTTTTTTCCTTTTAATCATTTTCCGTTACCTTTTTTCTCCTTCTGAATGCTGGATGATTGTCCCAAGTTCATGTTCACCTTAATAGTTTCTACACCAGATTGATTCTCAAAATCATTTCAGAGAATTTTTATAAATATAGACTTTTTAGCTTCACCCAAGGCTCACTAAGTCAGAATCGATATTTGACCTCAGCAGTGTGTATGTTAAGTATACTTACTTAATAGGACAATGGTTTGGGAACCACTGTCCTACTTCACTAGTCTAATGCTACTTAATTCAGGGTGGTTTTCCTCTCTATTGCTTTTCATCCAGTTTTAAATTCTGCAGTAGCATTTCTTGCTTGCTTGTATTCTTTCCATAAAATCCCATTTTATCTCTGTCTGTTGCCTCATTATCTCTCTTTTGGCAACTTTGTGTTTTGAGTAATTATTTTGAGAATACAAAGTGGTTGCTCTCTTAAAAAATTGTCTTTCTCTTGTGGCAAATCTTTTCCAAAGTATACTTTTTTTTATCTTTTGCATATTATGTTTATTTCCTTGTGTTTATAATTGCATTGAGGAACTCTTTATTCTGTGTTGGGGGCCTGTTTGATAACCTCTTCTGTGGTGCTTTAGGCGACTTCTCTGCTTTCCCAGGCTCTCCTAATTTGAGGGCTGCATGATATGCATTTGTATTATAAGTTTTGTCATTCAGCATCCCGAAGAGCACAGAGAGGAGCCGATTTCATGAGCAGAGCAGGTGTAGGACTTCGCCTTACGCGGCATTTTCTGCGCGTTTGGAAACTCTTGCATCAAGACCCATCTCTACATACCTTGGGCGCACATCACCCTGTCCACTGGTCTGTGTACCTAGTGCAGCTACATCCAGTATCTCACATGAAATTCCTATCCATGTGAGTGGGGTAAAGCTTGCATGAGTTGGGGCAGTAGCCTGTCCCGTTCCAGAATGTTTCTTGTTAATTTAGCAATGGCCACACTGGTGACAATTGGTTTAGAAGAAAATACCCCACCTTCATGAAGTTCCATGTGACTGGACCATGAGCGTTTCTTCCCCACACTGCCTAGTCCACATTGTTCCATGTTAGTATTTCCCTCTACCTCCTAGTGGCTACACTTGCCTTATGATCTCAACCCTCCATAGGAAGAACTTCTCCCCTAGATGTTTGAGAAAATTCACAAAAAAAGGCAAGTAACAGCCAAAAACTGGAAATAATTCCAATGTCCATCTGAGTTACGGTTAATAAATTGTGATATATTTGCACAATGAAATGCAATCCTAGTAGTCACATGTATCACTGTGGACAAACATCAGAAACAAAGTTGAGAGTCAAACAGAGGACACCGAACAACTGTACCCCACTCTCAGGATGAGAAGTTGTCTGTAATCCCGCAGTTTGAGGCAACCGATATGGTATCAGATGCAGGTATCTAATGCTTGTAAAATGGCTCTACTAGGTGACCTGTTTCAGCACTGAGGAGAAGCTATTCCCTATTACTGCTTTTCTTTGGATTTCTGAAAAGGAGGAAGGTGGGGCATTTGCTTTCTTATGAGACAGAAAGAAAAAAAAAAGCTAGAGATGGACACAAGGTGGTTTTACTTGTGGCACAGCTAGCGAACAGTGCTGAGCATCATTTTCAAGCAGCGCCGTGTGCATACATTTTCTTCAGGGTAAAGTTGGTGCTGTCATCCTTACAGATGAGGACAGCGAGGCTCAGTGCGTTGAAGTGACTTGTTTCTTTTGTTGTCAAGGAAAGAAGCTGAATTCAAATACAGTCCAAGGCCTGCCAACTTCCCACTACATCACAATGCCTAGCACTTCAAGTGTATAGTCACCTCAAGTTAAAAGATACTTTCAGTCATTCAGCAAATATTTATTGAGCATCTAATAGGTACTTGGCCAGGTGCTGAGGACACAGCAGTGAGCAAGAGATACCTTTTCATTGCTGTCATGACACTTAAAATATAGAATGGAACATAGACATTAAAGAAAGATTTGCACAAATAACTATTAAATGACAGTTGTGAAAGAGTTCCTGTATAATAGTATGTAAGGGGGAAATCTAGACTATAGGGTCAGAGAAAGGGTTTCTTGAGGAAGTGGCTAATAAGCTGAACCCCAATTGATGTTAATCAAGCAAAGGAACAAGGAAAATAGTGATACAATAGAGGGAGAGCCTGTAGGAAGAGCCCAGAGGCTGGGAAGAACTTGGTAAACTAAAGAAATTAGCATCCATGCAAGGGAGGAAGGTGGACCGTGGCCAAGGGAGCAGCAACACACTTTGCAGAGCTGTGTATACCATGATGATTAGGATTTGGGTTTTGTCCCAAAGGTAAGGACTAGTCTCTGTAGGATTTAAAGAAGAGGGTAGGCATGGTCATATCCATGGCTTTGTGTACTAAAAAGAGGGTGAAAAGAGCAAACCTGCTTATTCCTGGGCCAAAGTATAATAGGGAATAATTAATACATACTAATTACATTATTATAGATGGCATCTATAAGACTCCTTAAGTGGATGAAAATATGCCACCCCCAGACATAGATCTGGCAAACCTTAAAAGACATCCCTGGCATTCACAGCTTTTCAAATTGAAGCTTCATCTGCTGAAGAGGAGATGTCAAGATTTTGGTGTCATCCCCATCGACCTTGCCACAATCCACCCTCACCAGGCAGACTGGCCTACTCTTCTGCCAACATAAGGTTGGGGCCACAACCCTGAAGACTACTTAAGCTCTTCAAGGGGCCAAAGGAATGTACCACATGGCAAAATAAATGGGCCTTTATTTTAAATCAAGAAGTCATTTTAATAGATTCTAATTCAATGACTAAAGAGACCATTTGTTAAGATATTTTTAAGTATCAGAGAATTAATTTTACCATAGCTTCATTTGATTGCCTGCCAGCCTTCTCCCTTTCCAATAACATTTACCCATTGTTCTTCCATAAACTGGAAAATAACTAATTACTCCAGAATAATGCCACCTGAGTGACAACTGGTCTAATTCACACCTGTTTATTGAGTACCTGTTGCATGCAGGTGCCATATCTTATGCTTCAAAACTGGATGGCAAAAATGAACAAGTCAGATTTTCTGCTCTCAAGAGGCCTCTAGTCTTAGGAGAGGAATTGAGAACTTTATAATGGTCTGTGATGTTAGTGCTGCCCAGATGGCTGACACACTTGATTTTCAGAAAAGAGGGAAACCAGAAGCACGTTCAGTTACTTGGATATCTACCAGTAGGAATTATTTTTATGAATCATTTAAAAAAAAATGAAAGCCCATGCTCCTGAAAAATTAACTATATCAGAATATAATTAGGGAGTCCATTCTCTACAAAGTTCCCTTCACTGAGTCAATCTCTTAAATAAATCTTCTCTGAACTACCAGTGCATCTTTGGGGGTCACTCATATGCATGTTTGCAGGCCACTGCATGGTCACTCTGTGGAAGAGACCAATATAGCTATTGTCTAGTTATTTTCATCTTTTTTTGGTGAGGGAGAGGGGCTATTTAGAATAAGCATTTATTGGAGAATTGCAAGTCCTGGAGACACAGGCGAGCTATCGCCCAAAGCCCTGGCTCCCCAAGTATCTTGAAAGCACAAATTCTGTCTAGTAGTTTTCATCTTTGATTTGGTTCATTGTAAATGTGATGTAAAGCTGGCTACGTTAAGCTAATTATTGCTAAGCTTTAATTTTCTGCTGTTAAGTGAAACCACACATAAGGCATCTCCCCACCTCAGAAGGATTTTTAATCACAATAACCATTTTTACATTAGATGCACGTCTTTTCTATCTTCTAGGACTTCCTTGCCATATTGTATCTGAATAGCCAGGGAAACATGGCAGGTCCTGCAGAATTACACTGTGTTTGATAGTCAGTAGAAGCCTCCAGATGCCATGAAGTAGCAGCTCCTTAGGGAGCCAAGGGGGTGGTGATCTCCACTAAATATCAGTTTCAGTACAGATTCATAAATGTTTAAACTCCTCACTTAGCAGACATCTCTAAATAGGCTGAAACGGTTCTTTTCCACTCTGCTTGGTACCTATCATCCTCCTAGAAATCTGAAGTAACATAAAGCACACACTCAAATCATCAGAACACAAGTAGGGTATGACCTAAAATACACTTTGGGTGTGAAAATACCTAATCTTCCCCATGCCACCACTTAGCCTGAGACTCTGAGTTTTGGGCCCCTTTTAGGAGGTGACATTTCACTGCTTCCCTCAGTTTATGGTCATTTTATGCAGATCCAGGTCCAAGGATAATTGTTTCCAAATTATGAGAAAAACCCAGCTGTCATTTGTATTGTGTGTCCCTACAGCAGATTGGCAGGCATTAGAGAGTTAATCCATCCGTTAGCTATTTTATATATACTTTTTCTTTTTTCATTCTCTAATTTGACATGGTGGAGCAGGTTGCTGTCAAGAAATTGAAGTACCAGGTGTGATTAAATAAGATCACACATTTCATTCTCTCTTTAATTTCACATCACTTTTCAGCAGCTGAATCCATGTGCTCCCCGCCATGGAGTCAGCCAGCACTGCACGCCTAGCGTGCCCAGCAGAGTGGTGGCAGAATGTTCCCAAAGTAAGCCACCCTGCTGGGCTATTGTGAGTCAAGTCTGGTTTTGCCTCCAAATTATTCGGGATTGCTAGATCTGGTTTACTAATCCATTCATTTCCCTAGAGAGTCACACTTCTGGTACTTTTACATCACCAAGGCTCAATTTCAATTAAAAGTTGTTTCAAAAAATAGAGAAGACTAGAATCAAGGATGAAGAAACACGTAGAAGAAATCACAGCCTTTCTTCTCAGCCTCTCCCCTGTTTCTTATGCAACTCCATCACCTCTCTACCCACCCACCCCAATTCTTTGTGTCTAGGATTAGGAGACGGAAATGGCACTAATACATTTCCTTTGCAAGTATGTCCGGAGAAGCTACATTTGGGATATTCTTGATGTCATTAAAAAATGAAATTGAGATAAGGGACGTTTTTCAGATTAAGGTTCAGTGTGTCTGATCCCTGCTGTTTAGCAGCAGGCGGTTCAAGACCAACAAGAAGAAAGCAGCATCTCTGCCTTGAGAAGCAAGCTGTGGTCACGTGGCGTAACCAACATGGCAATAAGCACCATCATAAATGAGTCTCTGGAGAGTGACGAGTAGCTGTCACTTCTCAACTGTGTGTGTTCTTCTTTGGCAGCCAGGGTCCAATCCCTGTGACCAGTAATGAGTCAACTGTGTAGCCTGTTGTAGGTTAATTCATTCCACAAATACAGATGGGACGCTTATGTGCCAAGTGCTGTCCTAGGCAGCACTGAACAAACACTATCAGTGCTCTGATGAAGCTTATCCGCTTTTCATGATCTGACCTCTGCTCACTTCTCCATTCTTATCTATTCACCCCCCTGTGTGCTCTGTTAACATCCGTTCAGGTGGAACAACTTACATTTCTATGAGTATCATGCTCTTTCTTGCTTCCATTTATTTTGGCTCATGTGTGTGGGGAGCCTGGCTCTGCCCACCCCTTTTTCTGCCTAACTTCCAGCCAAACCTAGGTCTGATTTAACCAGGTACCATCCCTGGCCTCTCCCTTCCTCTGAGCTCACCTACAACCTATTTCTTGTCTTTCATTCCTACTTCAACCACTCCAAGAGGGGAGACTGTGACTTATTTTTTATAGCTTACATTCTACCTGACACACAGTGGGCTCTTAAAAAACATTTTTTGAATTAGTCATCAAATTAATTTATCTTTAAATAAGATTCATATGCAATTGTTAGCCCTCCATGTAATTTTTGTAAGACCCACAAGGTATCTCTTAAATTTTAAGTGGAGAAATTGTGACATTTGTAATCTCGATCACCCTGATTGTAGTGAGAATTAACACCTGTATGTGCTCTCTTATGAAAATGACCTCCTCTCCCTGGTATGCTTTTTAATAAGAATGGAACCCTTTGGCAAAATTAAATTGGAACTCTTAAAAATATTAGGTGGTTCCTTGTTGGAATCACTTCTGGAGAATTACCAAATCTGCGCTTTTCCTTACTGAGTACAAATTAAGATTTATTTAAAAAATAAGAAGTAACAGATTTACAACTATGAAAAATAGACATGCATATAGCTAAAAGTTTGAAAGCACTGGGTAAAAATGAAAGATCTGTGTTTGGTGGTAATATTAAGGATGTATTTTCCGTTTTTTCAAAATGTTATTTAATATTTTATAATTTTTTTTGATGGAATGCATTAGAAAGAAAAACGATCTTCTTGAAAGAAGCACATATCTAGAAGGTTTTTGCTTTATTTGTATGAGCTCCAGTGTATTAATTAAAGGTTTTTCTCTGAACCAAATATATTGCCAGTGCTGTTGTATTATATGGACTTTTTTAACTCTTAGGCTTTTTATCAAGATATTCAACAAATAAATATCTACTATGTGTCAGACACTCTAATATGTACTTGTTTTCTCTGTATTAATGATGGTGACTCACAGTATATGCACATATCACACTGTATACCTTAAATGTACATAATTTTATATGTCAGCTGTACCTTCATAAAGCTAGAAAACATAATGATGACAAATTTTTACAGCACTCGCTACCTCCCAAAGCTCTTTCCCATATATTAGAACTACTATCTCTCACAGTTCTATAAAGTAAATAGGGCATGTGCATTAGTCAGAGAAACACTAGCTGCTGTAACAAATATGTTTCTAAAAGTTAGTGGCTTAGTTCTCTGTTATATATCAGTCCTGGCTGAAGGTTGCAAATCAGTGGCAACTCGGTTCCACGCAGTCATTTAGGGACCCAGGCTGAGAGCAGCTCTGCCACCTTTAACAAGACCATTTTTGAGACTGCTCTGGTCCTCACCATTTCAGCCTGGAAGTAAAGGGCCTTGGGCAAGTAAGTGGAGGTTACAGATGTCACTTGTGCTTACATTCTGCTGGCAAGAGTTTGATCACGTAACCACAGCAGCCTCAAGGGAAGCTCGTAATTGCCTAGTCTTGTACTGGGGTGAAGGGAAGAATGGATTTGGGTGGACAGCTGCAGTCTCAGCCACAGCAGAAATTTTTAAAGTGCTATTTGTACAGTGAAAGAACTAAGGCTCCAAGAGGTTGATCTGCTTCAGATCACTCAGATGTGAACAATCAGAACTAGAAGTCGCTCCCGAATACCAGATCAGTATCTCCACTATCACGTTGTGTTGCCTGGGAATGAAGTGATAGCAAAATACTGGCTTGGGAGAAGCATGACCTGTGGATATCCTGGGTACTGCCTGCAGGAATGTGAACTGTCATAGCACAGCCCAGAATTTGATATTCTTGTCTTGCTTTACTTGGTTCAGCCTAGACGAGAAAGAGGATCCTCCTAGCTCTTGAAGAAAGGTTAAATGCTACCTTGTAAACATTTTAATGTAAGCAATGTGCTTGGCTTTCCACCAGCTCCAGAGCAAAAGTGGAAGGACTGTCCAAAGGCATAAAATAGAGCCAGGATCTCCCTTCAGTTTCTCACTGTCCAATAGCTCATTAAATAACTATTGATGAGACCTTATTGTGTGGTAGGCACAGGGCTGCAGAGAGGAACAAGACAGACACAAGCTCAGCCAACGTGGAGCTCATCATAGACCACCACTAACAAAATGATTACAAATTATGACAAAAGGTGCTGAGAATAGGAAATAATGGTGGGAGATCTATTTCAGTATTTCTGAGGAAGAATGAGAAGGAATCAGTCATGTGAAGAACAGTGAGGAGAATCGTCCAGACAGAAAAATATGGTTGAGGAGGGGTTCTGAGCAAGAAGAATGTGGCACATTCAGGGAGCCACTGGTTTCCCTTGGCCAGGGATACTGAGTGAGTCAACACTAGTCAAGATAATAATGGCTAAGGTATTCTTATGTAATCCTCACAGCAATCTATGAGGTGGGTTACTATCCCCACTTTATAGATAAGGAAACTGAGATTAGAAAGAAATGGTTAAATAACTTATATAACGTCACGTAGGTAATAAACAGGAGGGCCAGGACTTAAATTCCAGGACTCCAGCTCCAGAATCTGCTGCTACATAGTCATCCACTGCATTACATAGTCGTCCTGTAGAGAAAGACTCCAGACCTTCCACTCTAGCCATAAACAATTTAAATTTATTTAAATTGTCTCTCATTTAAATTTATTTTAAAAGATTCCCCTTCTCTGAAAAGATTCTTAAGCTGTGATCTCTGTATCCCACTCTTCTCCAAGGGAACCATGGATAGAATTGAGTGGGGCTGGGGATTTGGAGATATATAATATATTTTACTTTTTATGCAGAATAACTTATAAAGAGAATATACTTTATTATAATCCAATGGCATTGTACTTAATTTTATTATCCTGAATTTAATATAGAAATACTTAAAGATATCTTGAAAGACCATTTGCACTCATCACTTCTTTCAAATTATGATTGTAATTATTCCCGCCAATAAATCCTTTTATTTAATGCATTGATAAACACATGTATTGCTCTATAGCAAGTTTTTAAAACTATTTTGGTGTTTTTCAGTGAAACTTGTTTATTTTGTAATTCTATAGTCTATAGATTGTCTATACTTTTCACGTCCCATTTAACCCACAGTCTACTGTCTTCTGGCTTTCATCCTCTAACTTCTTTTCACAAGTTGGCCACTCTACAATCACTGGAATCCTCCAAAATTAAATGAATGCATTTGCAAAGTTTTGCTGCTGTTGATCACATTTTCCTTCAAGGGACTTTCTTGCACCAGCTTCAGGAAAATCAGTCTTTTATTTTCCTTACCGACTTTGCAGTGTCTTTACAGGCCAACCCACTAAACACTTCTCAGAAAATAATGTCCTAAATGATCTTCCTGGGAAACCACACCTACTCATAAGACATCAGCCGCACCTTCACACAGATTCTAATCCCAGCCTCTTCCACTGCTTCATGCCTCAGTTCCCAGGAATCCAAAGAAAACTTTCACCTCCGTGGCTCAGAGGCTTTTCAAACTCAGCACATCATAGATGAACTCATTCACAGTATTGACCTTCCACCCCCTTATCCACAGTTTCACTTTCTGCTATTTCAATTACCCATGGTCAGCCATGGTCCAAAAATATTAAATGGAAAATTCCAGAAACAAACAATTCATAAGTTTTAAATTGCACGCTGTTTTGCAGAGTGTGATGAAATCTCACGCCCTCCCGGTCTGTTCCACCAGGCATGCGAATCACCCCTTTGTCCAACATATCCTGCCCAGTGTCACATATACATATACATATATATAATCGTATATATAGGGTTCAGTATTAACTGCAGTTTCAAGCATCCACTGGAGGTCTAGAATGTATCCACCTTGGAACTGGGGGACTGCTGTGTCGACCCCTCTTTTCTCCTGCATCCATGTTCTGATTATTAACATCAATCTCTTCTGATCGCTCAAGCTAAAAACAGCAAGGTGACTCTCAATTGCTTCCTCTCTCATACTCCTATTTCTTCTACTGGACAAGTAGTTCCTACTGGTCTACCTCACTGAGGAAGTGGGGTTGATCTGGTCCAAGAATATGTAGTACTGGGAGAGAAGTAGACATTTTAGATGTAAGTTTGGTGAGTATAACACCAATTTATAACCCCTGGATCACAACTTCCTCTGGGAGTCTGCTGTCTGACTTATGACTTAAATTTCAAATTTTGATGGTTTTTCTTTCTTGCTTAGTATAGAACATCTTAAAAGCAGGCCGCCTTCCCCTGCCCAGCGTCACATAGAACTTCTTTGTTAACTAGAGGTTTCTAACCTTTTCCAGGTTAGAGCAGGTTGAGGGAGACATGCAAGTCAGGAAAGTTCTTTCTTGACAGATGCTGTCAAAAGCCAGCTGTCACTCTAAGGGCTGACTGGTGTTTGCTCTTTGCCGGGTTCTTCAGACACCACCACCACCATCCCACCATCCTCACTGCTGGGGAAGGCTCACCTCTGGGTCGCTTCATGCGAGCAAGTGAATCTGTGTCCTATGAGTTTATTTTTCTTCAGTGTTCAGTATTTTAGCAATGCATCAGCTTTTGGGCTTGACTTGTGTTTTCCCCTTTAAGTAGCCTCTTTGGAGGGAGGCTTAGCTCCCCCACACCAGCTCTCTTGTGCAGGGTGGCTCAGATAAGGTCCTTGTGAAAAGCTTATGTCATCCTTGCCCTAAACAACAAGGGCAGACTGTCCCTAGCCTTCAAATCTCTCATTTAGTCTGCCACCAGAGCAGTTAGCAAGCCGCAGGTTCTGACTCTTTAGAAGTTTCACTTTGTCCCCCAAGCTCTCAGTGACACATGTTAAGTTGTTGGAGAGTCCCCTTGAAGCTTCCTCACTAGACTTTGGATCAGACAGTACCCCTTCTCGCTCAAGCAGATAGAGGCAAGTTAGGGTATCAGAAAGCTTTTAAAACTTTTTCATCGAAGTATACATACAGAAAAATGCACATACGTTAACTGTGCAGCTCACTGGACTTTCACAAATTGAACACACTCATGAAACGGGCATCCAGATCGAGAAACAGAACATGTCTAGGGTCCCAGAAGCCCTCTTCATTGCTCCCTTTCAGTTACTCCCCCTCCAAAGGGTAACCAGTGTTCGGAATTCTAATGCTGAAGAATAGTATCACCTGTTTTGGTTCATTCTGTAAATCGAATCATTCACTGTGTAGTCTTCGTGTCAGAACTTTTCATTCAGCATTACACAGAGGTGTAGTGTAAGGGAGCCCATGATGGTGGAACTGACGGATCGTACCCCAATCGGATTCCTAGTGTTGATGCTGTACTGTAGTTACACGGGATGTTAGCACTGGGGAGTGCTGGGTGCAGCGCAGGCAGGGCTTCCCTGAACATGTTTCTGTGACTTCCTCTGAATCTGTAATTACTTCAAAAATGAAGAAAGCTCCTATATTTTATATCTTCCATTTTCCATTGACAATAAAGTTCCATTATCCAACTTTAAAAATGGTATTTAGATTTTATTTTATTCTGCAGAATTTATGAATTAAAATAGCATACTAGATACAGAGAACAATACGTAGAAGGTGTGAAGCTTATTTGTGTTCCTGCCACTTAATTTTAAGTTAATGGGAATAGCGAGAGCTGGAATATAGACATTTGAAGATGTTTGGAATTGTGCTTTATTTCACATATATTTTGGCAAGATTAAAGAAAAAAATGCCTTTTAAGGAAACTTCATCTTTTGTGTACTTCACATAAAAATTCAGAATTATTCATCAACATAGGATCCTCTCTCTCTCTCTCTCTCTCTCTGTCCCTCCCCCCCTCCCCCTCCCCCTCCCCCTCCCGCTCTCCTTCCCTCTCTCTCCCCCCTTCTCTCCATGTATTCATATAGTAGGCAAATGTTAAGCTACACTGGAACCTGGATAATTACTAAATTACTTTCAGGAATGAAAATCTTTATAAACTTCAGTATTTGTTCTTCCCATCAAATTGCATAAACCAGGGGTGAATATTTTCGAGTTAGGAGGAAATACAAGCCCTAAGGTCATGGAAGATGTCCTTTCAAAAGTGTGTAAGCTGACCTCCCTGCTTCACCCCAGCCACCATCTCTGCTTGGACAAACCATATTGCCCTTTGAAATCCCTTATTATATGTCCTATCTGACATCCCAAATGGTCCCAATATAACATGCTTTCTATAGGAAAAGGGAAGTTATTTATTCATTTCCATGTACTTCTTGACAAACAATGGCACTTTCAGGTTGTCCTTAGAGTCATGAAGGTAAATACCTGCAGGAAAGGAGGAGAGAAGATGGGCAGGTCTCACATTTACATCTTGGAGTTCCATAGCCACCACCTGAGCTGTTGTTTTATACTTGGCCGAGTGGAAAATATAAGTGAAGAAAAGGCAGAATACCTTTCTCAACTTATAAATGAGCAAATTACCAGCAGATTATCTAATTTCCCTCCCTGCTGCTCTCACACCTGTGTGCCATCAGTGTTGTGAACTGATGTGTCAGAATAGGCCATAAAGTATGTTATGTGCTACATGGATTTCTAGCTTAGATGTGTAAATGTTTATAATAGAAAATATCTCTCTTGAATCCAACAGCGGACATGTGACAGGGAGGATCTCTCCTAAATTAATGATATTGTACCAACGGCTCTAAATAAAGGGAAAATGGTGATATTGCAATCTGTATGATATAATCTACTCTTTGTGGTTGCAAATTCCAAATTTTCTTTGCATGGTTGTCTCCCACCAATTTGTTTCAGTCATCTTAAGAACAAATAGGTTTTTTAGTAGTTATAGGGGTATTGTTATTTTATTTAATACCAAAGTAAGGTAATTATGTTTCTCTCTGCTCATTCTGTATGTCATCTGAGAGCTGAATCTAGAAAGAATAGGAGTTTTGAAGTTCACAGAGCCTTTAAACCTAGCTCTGATTTTTCCTGGGTGTGTCACCTTGGATCTGTTAATTAACCTTTCTGAACTTCATTTTCCCCAATTATAAGCTATAGATAAGGTAGTTACCATAAATGTTGCATCACATATAATGTACAAAAATAAATACATAGAGCATATCCTACATAGATATTCACTGCAAATGATTTAATAGAAGCTATAGTGAGAGATGGTCAGGTTTATGGGGTAGGAACAGTTATGGAAGGGATGTAGATACATATTTTATAAGGAAAAGACCAACCCACATTAAATGATATTTTTAAGACGATACATAATTGTTATAAAGGCTATAAGAGCTTAGAGAACAGAACAAAAGTGAGGATGAGTGATCTGCAGATATTCATGAAGTGAGGTTTGGAGACTGGATGGGAGGGTGGGTAAGGAAGGCTGTTTAGAAGTGGATGACGCAGACTGATTCTGGCAGATTTTGTCTATGAAATGCTGAAATGTTATTGAGACATCACAGAAGGTGAGGTAGAGAGACATTATCAAGAACTTTGATCATTAGAAGGTGTTTATATTTAATGCAGGAGTAAATCACCTGAAAGGACACATTCAGGTGTCAAGAGTCACTGACAAAGAGCTTTGACCTTTAGTCAAGGGATGCAGCCCTGGTGACCAGCACTGAAGGAGGCTAGAGACCTCACTCTTCTCCCTTCTCCCAGTCTTTTCCAAGCACTTCCTATTGGGAAAACCCAACCCAACTGGAAGCCAGAAGGCAAACGGTTCTATGATGCCGTCCAAACAGGTTAGTGTCCAGGAGAACAGAGCATGATGGAGAAGGTTGCAGAGCAAAACCAGAGGAATAAAAATACATCCAGCACACACAACCCAGCTTTGAAGGCACTTTACAACTTTAAGCAAGTTGCTTAATTTCTCTGGGCCTCAGGTTGCTCGCTATAAAAGAAGGATGATGATAATAGTTATGCAGGTGATCATAAGCATAAACTAAGAAGATGTTGGGAAAGCACCTCGCAGAGCATCAGTTAATGTTCTCCAGCCCCTCCCCCAGCTAATGACAGCTCTCTCCACTGGAGGCAGCTCCACAGCCATGAGTTCCCTAGGAACAGTGTCTCTCATAGTGCAGCCATAGATTATGTGCTTTAGAGGCACCTGGGGTCCTTTTTAACAGGTGGGTTTGGGATCCCCACCCCAGTCCAGCTAAATCGTGAGCAAAAGGGTGGGAATCTTCATTTCAGACGAGTTACCACAAGTGATTTTCATGCACGATAAAGTTTGGGAACCACCATCCTAGAAGTCCATATTTCTAATCGACACCCACTTGGGTAAAATAGCGGTAAGATTTATCTGTGCTTGGCAGCCATTAGATGTAGTTATAGCCCATCAGCTCTGTGAAGAGGGGCTGTCAGACCAGGCCACTAACAGTCTGTCTTGTGGCGATAGACCACACTGATTCTCCATTTCACTGGCTTTATTAATACCTGAGGAACAATGTTCCCAGGCTTTTAATTAAAAATTCTCTAACATCTAATCATTTTCTAGGTTGGATATGGGCTTGGTGAGTAGCTGGATTTTAAGCCCCTTTCAGTGAAAACTTAATAAGCAAAGCAGAAGCTGTTAAAGGGAATAAAGCTTTTGAAATCTTTGTAGATGAGAATGGGTCAATTTTGAGTATAAACAGGAGAAGGCCAAAACTCAGAATAAGATCAGAGGACCTTGCTTCAATTTATTAAGGAAAGGTATAAGGAAATTCATCAGTAGTCTGGGACAGGCTTTGAGCTCATGATCTGGGGATTGACTGCAATAAACAGAGACTCAAAATAGCAGCAGCTTAAACAAAAGAGAATTTGACTTCTCGTGTAAAATTGCATAGGTAGGCAGAGCAGGGCTAAGGTGGTGGATTTACCCCACAGAGTTGTCAGGGACTCAGCCTCCTTCCAGCTTTAGGTCCTGATCTTCCCAAAGTGTGGCCCATGTCCTCATGCTCCAAGATGGAATGCCAGTTTTCACATCTATGCTCCACGCCGCGGGAAGAAGAGGATTAAACAGTGCAGAGAGTATGGAGCACTGACTATGAGAGAAGGCTTAGAATCTGTCACACCACACATCTGATTGCATTACTTTGGCCAGAACTTGTTCACATGGTCACACCAAACTGTCAGAGAGGACTGAAAATGGAATCACACAGAAATATCTTTTAATAGAAGAGCTAGAAGTCTTTGCCACAGTTTTCTGCATCCCGAGAAACTTGTGCCTTCTTCTTCCAATGGCATGGTTATCAGTCAGGTTCTAGTTAGGAACCCACAAACCACTCCAGGTATGTTTAGAAGAGGGAACTTAATGATAGGAATTTGCAGCCCAGGTGAATGTCTAAAGTGTAAAAATGCCGTAATCCAGAGAATAGCAGCGGTAGGAAGCTTCTGCCTTCTCTGGGATTGGAGGACAGAGCAGAAGCCAGAGCTTAGAGGTCAAGGTTGTCTGGCAGAACTTGGAACCCCAGTCGGCTATCCTGGTAGAGATGCAACCACCATTCAATATGCCACCAGAAGCAAAGCAATAGAAGAAGAAATATGGTGGATTTTCTTTATCCTGCACCTCAGTCTCCTTCTAGTGCCTCATGAAAGTGGCTAAAACTACCTGGAAGCCAGAGGGCGAAGGAGTCTGGGAAATGTGGTCCTATGCAAACAGAGCAGGCAAAAGAGAATAAAGCAGAGATACGAAACCAAACAGGTGACTGGAGCAGCACCCAAACCCAAGTTGTAGATGAGGATAAATTACTAAAGACTGAAACCTTGCTGGACACGATTTCTGGAGAAGCTGAGAAGTTTGCGGAATGAAAGGATCCTTCTTTGGAAAGCTGGGACTCAACTAGATTCGTGTACATTAGCATTCACAGCAGTGTTGTTCACAATATCCAAAATGTGGAACCAACCTAGATGTGCACTAGCAGATGGATGAGTGGACAAAAGTGTGACGTTGATAAGTTCTCCAGTCATAAAGAGGAATGAAATTTTTGAAACATGCTGCAACATGGATGAACCTTGAAAACAGTATGCCAAGTGAAGTAAGCCAGACACAAAAGAACAAATATTGTGCGATTCCACTTATATGAGGTACTTAGAATAGAGACAAAAAGTAGAATAGATGTTACCTAGGGCTGGGCCTTGGGGACAATGGAGAGTTATTGTTTCCTGCTCCCAAGTTTCTCTTTGGGATGATGACTAAGTTCTGGAAATGGGTGGTGGTGATGGTTGCACAACATTGGCAGTGAACTTAGTGCCACTGAATTTTACATTTAAAAGTAGCTAAAACAGTGTTTTTTACATAAAAGAAAATTTTAAAGGGAAAGCATAAAAGTAAAGAGGATTCTTTTGCTTTTCAAAATTATGGAAAAGGTGACTGTTGGAAATGAAGCAGTAGAAGCTAAATAATAGATGCAACAGTGGGATCAAAGACTGTGAAGGCTCAAAAACCAAATTTAAGACCAAAACTCTTCCCAAGGGTGTCATGAAGTTTCAATAACACTTTCTAAGAGGAAAAATCTTACTTCCCCCTTTTCCACACTGAACTGGACATCGTCCTGGAACATAGGTATAACTCGGAATAAAAAGGCGAAGGCAGAATCAGAGGCGTACAGGTAGAATCGGGTGTCATCCTTATGTATAAAGGGAGCCTCTGAGAACTTGGATGCAGGTAATTTCACAAGGTGAAGACTCAGAGAGCCTCCAGGGGATTCTTTGCAGAAAGGATGTAACTGGGGAAAGTATGAGTTTCTGTTCTTCTGTTAGCAAGGAGTAGGAGTGAGGATACACTCAGCGATGTCAGAATCAGCCCAGAAATGTCACCAAGGACAAGCACTTGAGGATGGTTGTGGGCTTCTGCACCCAAGAAGGTCATCGGCAGCTTAGTGGAGGCCACTTCTGCGAATGGAAGGGGAATCTTCACTGGAAGGGGATGAGCAGAACAGTCTTTTTTGCATCTCTCCATTTGCTGGTGCAACAGAAGCGGTAAACAAACCCTATTCCCAGAACTCTGCTGACAACATTGATGATGGCGACACACAAATTAGAAGGTAAACAGAAAGCCATGTTAATTTCAAGCTCCATTAGAAACACAGGCAGGAAAAAAAAAGATCAACATCTGCCAAATAGAAAAGGTCAACATTAGAAGGGAAAGAAACTTTCGTTTTGAGATCCTAAGAGGATGTTGCCAACATCGAAGACGTTCTGTTTCCACTTCGACTTTTGTTCATCACAGAATTCTTAAAAACAAACAAATGAAAACCTCTCTTATTAACATCTCCGATCGGTTATGGGAGGTGATGGTATATGAGCTGAATATTCTTTTTTCTAGAAAAGGAAACATACAGTGTTCAGGATATAGCCACACGATTCCATTCCAGAGCTGTTTCCTATTTTGTCTCTTGCATGTAAGTTTTTAAAGAACCTCCAGTAATGTTTATGGCTCTGGCAAAATGCATAAGTAGTATTCCTTTGAAGACTCCACCACATAAGTTGGCTCTGACATGGAATTGACATTACATGGTCCTGTCTAAGAGACCTCGGCCCTTTAATCCCTCTGTCAAATGTCACATTCCCCAGATCAAGCCCAGGAAATGCACATGTCTTTCTCTCAGTAGCTCTTGTTGAAGTGGATGATGCACAAATGAAAACAGATATCTCTGCTAAATTCTTTTTTATGTCACGGCAGTGAATATTCCAGTTCCTTGATGATGGATGAGTCTTCATTTGTGAATTTAAAGCCATATATGTTAACTTAGTTTCCTTCTAGGCATCACATATGGCTTTATAATGCTCTAATACCAGATGCCTGTCTGTACTTTGATTCAATATATGCAGGAAGAGAAAATATACGAGAATGTCACCATAACTTTTTGGCTAAGCAGTCGGTCAGAAGTTTTCTCCCACTTGGAGGCGAGGGACTGGCCTTGCTGTTTTCTCAGTCTGTCGATTTTATGATCCTGTGACATCTTTTGCCAGAGGTACTGAATTTAAAGAATCAATCACTAAATGCAATCAAATCTACCCTCCCTCCCAACAAAAAACTAATTAGGTATTTTAAGCACACACTCATATGCACATTTTAATAACAAGAGATTTCCCCTTTGAGAATGGAAATACAATCATTACTAAATATCATTACTGGACCGAACTCCAGATATTAGTTACATTGGAAAGAAGGAATTGTAGGAGACTCTTTTCTTAGAACCAGAACATGGAGTATGACCTGAATTTAATTAAGTGTTACGGTACCATGCAGGCTGGCATTAATTATATCCAATTTATCTTTTTTTATATACCACCTCTTACTATTCTCCCACTGTTTCATGCATGCTCCTCCTGTTTTCTCCAGCTCCCTCGTAAGCTCTTTGAGATCAGAGCTAATGTCACATAGTAGATTCTCAATAAATATATCATAAATAAATTAATGAGCAGAGGACAAGATAAATGTGGCCGCAGAGTCAAGATGCCAGCATTCACATTTGAGATGTGACCTGAGAAATTCAGGAAAAGTGAACCTGTTCCCTGCTCTTCCCTGGAAGGCATCCAAATTCTTCTCTTCTGGCTCTCATGAATAATACACATTTAATTTTTCTCCCTCTGGTCCTTTGCCCTATTAACCCCCCAGCAAAAAGGCTCAGCCGTATGGTACTAGAAAATATTGTGAAGAGCTTTACCGTATTCTAACTGGTATATTTATCTACTTTTTAAATTCATGACCTTAGCTTGAGCTTTTTTAATTTTCTCCATTTCTACTGTCATTTTCTAAGTATATCGTCTTTGCCTTCTTTATGACAGCTTATTCAGATACCTGTTTTAAATAAGATCATCCTAAAACATAGGTCAAGGATTCTCTCCCTGTAGAAACTTTCTCTAAGAATGACATAAGGAACTAGTGACAGTGGGTATGTCTGGGGAAGTACAGAAACATGAAAGAATGTCTGCTTTTCATTCTGTAACCATCTGTATGGACTATTTTTGTCCATAAGATTATATTACTTTTATAATTTATAAACTGATTTAAAAATAAATTCACCTTAGTACATATTTTGAAAATGAAAATATATTCATCATGACATGTACCATTCTAGCAGGTCTTGAAAGTTTTAATGATATTAATGTCATTTATTTATGTGTTTTTTTAACAAACAAATGAATAATCTATTTTAAGATGCAGCACTTAATGAGCTCAGTATTCCAGCTTTTGAAGCATTTGTAGGTTTCTGTTATTAAATACTGGTCAGTGATTCATGCTGGTGTCTTTTGGGGGCAGTTGATGGCGGAGCTGCCTTTATATTTGAGCTTTTAGCATTCAATAACATACCCTGCATGAGCATTTTAATAATATAGAAGGTATTTCAGTCAGCCGGTCAAGGGACTCTTCAATAGTGTTTATGCCTTTAGCATAATGCAAAAACTGTGTTTCCATCACAGTTGTTCATATTTTTGTTTCACATTTTTACTCTTGGCCATGTTCACAGTTGCAACACATTCCACGTGAAAGAGAACCTCTACATTGATCACAGTCGCTCATTCACATCCAGTGGCCCCACCACATTCCTCTCTTCACATTTCCATAGTTTTTCTTCCTGTTTAAGGGTTTTCTATCATTTTCGTCCCAGGGTTTTATTCCCATGTCAGTCTTTCTGCTCATGCTTCTAATTTGTCATTAGCATTTCTACTCTGGCTTGTTTGTTTTGAGTTTCTGTAAATGGTTCGACCATTGTTAGACATTTTTAAACCTTTCAACCTTTTAAGTAAATGCTTACAAGTACATAAAATTATTTGACTCCATAAATCAATATTCAGAAATGCATGCAGTTCTTATATACATCTCTGTGGTATTGTATTAAGTTCAAACTGCTAAGATGTTTAAATTTGCACATAGCAGAAACTAGGTTTAATTCTTAATAGATTAAGTATATAAATGATTGGAAGCAGATACCATTTTCCGAACATGTAATATTTATCTGTAATACTTTAAAATTAACAAAATATGTGAGACTGGCTAGGAATCCCCAACATCAGTGATTCTTCATCTTTAATATGCGCCAGAGGGGCATGTTGAAACGCTGATTTCCGAGCTCCTGATTCAGTCGGCCTACAAATTTTTTTTTTTCTAACAAGATCCCAGTTGATTCTGATTCTGTTGATCTTGGACTACACGCTGAGAACCACTGCTATCCTGTTTCTTTTTGTGAGCACGCAGAAACTCTGCATTTCCCAGCTGTGCTCAAAATTAGGGTTCGGCCAGACAATTGGGTCTGGGCCAGTGGCATGTGTATACCATTTCCAAGTGTGGCCACAAAATTCCCCACATGGTCCAAACATTCTACTCTTTCCTGGGAAACTGTGGAAGCTACACGTGAAAGATGGTGGCCTACCAAGATGGAAGGCACCTAGATCTGTGAGTTTGTGCATGGAGCAAAGCTCCCTTACATAAAACTGTCATGTGAAACAGGAATGAGCCTTTGCTGTATCGAGTCACTGAGGTTGGGGTAGCATTGCCTAACCTACTGTAATACACATGACTCACGTGATCGTGAGATGGACCATGCCAGGCTCTAAGGAAACTTTTATTATGTGAATGAGTGGAGAGTAAATCAGTCTACCATCCACTGTCCTCAGCAGATATGTTTATAGAAGGTCTTTGAATAACGTCCTTTGAGTCAATGTCGTTTGGTGACAATGTTGATGAGATGCTATAGGAACTTAACTTTGTTTTGGTCAGCTAGCCTGTACCCTATGGTAAAACTGGTTTGTACATGATTTCACCACAGTTCTAAGAACCTATTAATGCCATTAGGTGAAGACTTACAGTGTTTAAGTTAATTTCTACGTACTTATCTTAGAGCCATATGTCTATAGGCTACGAAGAGATTTTTGCCAATTCTTCGGAACTTGTCCTAAATTCACCTTAGTACATTTTGGGTGAGTTTTCATCTGAACTTTTCCAACTGCCTGCTCCTTGGACTCCTACATTCTTGTATTCTCTAGATGGTTCTACTGCACATCCTTTGTTTGATGCTGGATGAGACCAAAGCCCTTTTCCTCTTACTCGAAGTCCATTACAGGACAGCTCTGCCTCGCCTGCCTCTGTTCCTCCCCTACCTTGTTCTGCCTGTGAGGTCATCCCAGAATTTCTAACACTAACTCCATTGGGGCAGAATTTCCCCTTAGATGTATTCAGAGTAAGGTCAGTGGGCCCAGAGCAACTCACATCTTTCATCAAAGTCATGAGTGACGAGAGCCTCCCAGAAGGTCCCTGTTTTTTAAATCTGGTGCTACTTTTGCTGAATCTGACCCATGCTCTTTCTATGGACTCTGCCCAGATGTGCATTCTCCCTTCCTCCCCCTACTGATCTTGCTAAATTTGATCACTTGCTGACTTGAGAACACATTGAACACAAGTTTAAAAACAAAAAATAAGAGCATTGTGCACAGGAGAAATGGAGGGAAAATGAGTATCGGGAAGCACAGAGTGGAGAGCATTGAGAGATGAAGCTAATGATGTCTTTGTAGCAGTTTCTATGTGATGAGTGAGAGGTACACTGTCCATTACCAACAATGTGGACCTGGTGACACCTACCTAATAGATTTATTATGAATATAAAACATATATGTGTAGCTCTTTACTTAATGTCTAACCCATAGGAAATGTTTAGTTTTAGTCATTTCATTTTCTTCTTTCTTTCCTTTTTTTCACCTATAGTTTAAGTTTGTTAAGAACAAGAATTTGGTCTTATAGTTCACAGTGGATCCCTTTTGTGTCCATATTGGTAAGAACTGATTGATAAATGCTCAATAATTGGCAGCTCAGTAAATGACCATTATTTAAATTCTTAAGCAGTCATTTGTATGCTAGTATTTTACATATATTTTCTTACTTGGGTTTTTAGTTGATAAAAATTGCTGTGGATTTACAATACTAAATTGAGTGGCTAGCATCTAATATTTTCATATGTGGAATTATGCATCTTTTTTATCCATTAATATTGAGATTTAATTGTGCAGGTTGGACATGGTTTGTTTTCTAATAAGTGGAGTATTGGTTATTTCAAAGCTTCAAAACATCTCTAAGATTTAGAATGATAAGAAATGTAATCTATATATATCGAATTGCAACACATATTTGCATCACAGCATTTTTCTGATAGCTATTAGAAGAGTTATAAATGCAGAGATTAAGTGAATGTATAAAAATGAAAATATCCTTTTACTAGTAATGTGCTGCTCAAATAACAAAGCAATAATTTAGAGCTCTGACCTTGTAATTCAGTTAATTCGAGAAATCCAATTCTCTTTTTAGTTCATGTTATGCTGTATCTAATTGATGGAGAAATCTAAGTACAACCATATGTCAAAAACTGACCTAGACAAACTCCATTTCTTTTGTGTCTCGATTCCTTGTATATCCTTTTTACCCAATTTTCAAGTAAAACAAAACAAAACAAAAAACATCAATTTTTTTTTTCTAACTGCCAAAACTGCAAACTGAAGCTGGGTTCTCCCTCTTTCTCTCTCACATAATTGTATAATAAAGTTCCTGCACTCCAGACTTTGCTGATAATTCTGTTGCCAATATTCAAGACAGAATAGAATGCATGCCAGTCTTTCTAACTAGATGAGCCTAAACAATTGCAAAAACTCCCTTTAATCAGATTAACGTACTAAGTAACCCAACCCAAAGTTCCTCAAGCAGATCAGAAGAGAAAGCATCACCTTTTTTGCATGACCTTACATGATTCTTTTTTTCCTGATTGTTGATGGTAAATAAGAGGTAATATTTATACTCTACACATTACCCGTAAAGGTTTTCTTTTCTGTTGTTTTTGTGTTTTTTTTCCATTCTGCTTTTATTAAGAAGTTCAGTTTCTGTTTATTCCAGCCCTCAGTTCCTCTTAGAAATAGGTTTTGTATACTGGTCTATTCATGAATTATTAATGTCACATTAGAAAAAATCTTTCAGAAATAGGCCCTCCTGACATGTAACTACTGGTAATTTCAGCCAAGCTTCAGGGTGCCTGAAGCACGCCCAGCACAGCTCGTGAATAGAGCCTCTGGAGTTATTCTTCCACTAGTGAAATAATTAACTTGATGTTCCATTTGCCAACAATGGCATGCACCTAAGTTGATCACGTTTGTTAAATCTGTGTCAGTCTTTTCTGCCTGCTCAGCTCATGGGAGAGTCAAGACATATAGCCAGGCTCCAGAGCCTTTGAGTAGAAATGAAAAGATTTGTACTCATCGAACAAGAAAATGGCATTCCTAGCTGTCAGTCTGGAAGGAAGAGCTTTCTCTCCAGCAGTGCACGGCAGGCTCTGCTTATGTCCCCGAATGTCAGCTCACGCCTCATTGCTGAGCAAGCATTTCCCCCACCTAACCTGAGACCAGCAGACGTGTTTGACATGAAAGCAGGCTGCCCTCAGATTGGGAAGTAAGGTTACCCCAAATTTGGAGCCAGTTCTTTTCAACTGAATAGGTCATGATGAATCTTACCTTGGTGTGGGGTTATTACCAGCTCTGAGACATGCCTTCGGTGCCTAAGAAATCAAGAATGAGAATGGTACGACAGAGTTGGTGTGTGTCTGAAGACCCAGTGAGGGTACCTTCTTTCTCTCACTGGCACCCCATGCCTCTTCTCCTCTCCCTTTCACATCTTATCCATCATTGAAAACCTGAGTGTGCCAGTAGAGTGGCTATGACGGGAGTTGGAATTGATTAAAAGAATGAGCTTTGAGCCCCATGAGTAGAAAATATCACCAACTGAGACCTGTGATCTGACTGCACATTAGGGGTACTTTGCATTTCACATCTTCATCTGGCTAACAGCACATGTCTGGCTCTGATTTTCACCAGTACTTAAAAAAAAAAGAAAAAGCAAACTCACTGAGAAAGGAGATATAATATGGACCTGCTCAGAACAACCATATATTTCAAAACTAATCATAATGTGACTTGTATATTTTCTGTTTTCAATTTTATATATTGTATTTTTATTCGCAAATATTGATTAAATGCCTCATTCGTGCCACCACTAAGATGAGCAAAACAGACATTTTTCTGGCCCACAAGAAGCTAACCTTTTTTTAGTTAGAATCTATAAATTACTGCTTCTGATTCAAGGATTCCAGAATGTGTTTTATAAGATTTACCAAAATTCCCTGTGTCAGGCATGCTGCTGTTTATAATATAGACTTCTTTCTGAAGCATCACTCTGTGGCATTGTTCTCTTATAGACCCACAGGTAGGAGCACAAATGAAAAGACAAGTCTATTCACTTTTGCCGCTTAAAACAGGGGCATGCTTAGGCTCTATGGCCATGTGCCTAACAAGCTGTCACCAAAGACGGCTGCTCCATGTTGACCTGATACCAAATTCTGAAGTCACGATATTGCAGATTCCAGAAGGCAAAGCACATGACAGTCTACATAGATCTTTATTTTCCTCTAGCTTTTTCCTTCCATGGTAGAAGGATGGCAGAGATTTGGGGGAGAACTAAGAGGTAATAGATGATAATAAGGAAGCTTTATGAAAAAAGTAAATATTTCCTGTCAGAGCCAAGGACACGTGGAAATCAAGCCCCTGAAACATCAGCCAGACACTGGAAACTCGCCTGATTTGGTTTCATTAAAAATACCAAAGAATAATTAGACCATAAGGGGAATTCTGTTTTCCATTCCCCAGGGACTGTGATTAGTAAGTGCCTTTCCATGTCATTCTTTTTTCCACTTCCTGTTTTTCCCCCTTTGAGAAAACCTTTCTAAATGATGGAAACAAATAGAACGGGTGTACCCAAGCACCCTGGGCTCTGTGGCCAACCCTAGGATCACTGCTCATTTTTATTTTCATTCTCCAGATCTAGGCTTCCCTGCGGGCCTGGGTGGGCCTGTCTTTTGCTCTTTGTTTAGACAGCCAAAATGATAGAACTTTGAGGTCTTGTTTTTGCATTGTTAATCTAAAGGCGGGTGGGTTAAAAAGGAAAGACAAGATGTATGGATAGTGATAAAGTGAAGTTGTTTTTTAGTGTCCCTAACAGAGGCAGTGAAACGCTGTCACAAATAGGAAAGACACTCAAGGTTTTCATTACTGGGAACTGTACACAATTAAATTAAAATGTAAGCCAGCATTTTAGTTAAGCTGCTTATTGAAATAATTAGGGCAGTGATGCAAGGAGTGTGTAAGCCAAGGAAAATTGGGAGGTTTGGTTAAAATGCTCTCTCTGCAGGTGTGTACAGAACTGAATGGGAAAGGAGTTACGAAGTCATGGGTTTAGTATATAAAAACCGTTCTACACTGAAAATCAAAAGATACAGGAAAAGGACTAAAGATATTACATATGCATATATATGTGTATATATATATTTATTTTGGATTAAATATGCTGATATTTATATATGAATAAGTCTAGATATAGATACTTTTACAGATTTGTAGTAATAGAAAACCTGAGCTGAGATGTTTTTTATTAAAAATTATTAGGATGACATTGACTAATAAAATTAAGTTTCAAGTGTATAATTAAACACTATGTCATATACATATTGCATTGTTTGCCTCCTACAGTTTGATTTTCTGGAAGAGGTTTTTGTGAAACCATTTCTGAACTGGCAACCACCAAGTTCCCGTTTAAAACCTATTTTTCCCTATGAGTTTTAATTTTTGAAAGACTCTCTTTACAGTGTGCACTTATGAAGTAGTAAATTGATTTCCCACTAGATAAAAACAGGATCCTCCAATTAAAGTATTAGATTAGCATGGAGCAAGAAATTACTTTTCAGTTAATATAATTTAAAGTAAAAAATAGTGCAAGGAGGCCCACTGCCACCTATGAGGTTGCCCAGCTGGAAACCACTATCTGTCCCAACCCCTCCCTGAACTGTATGGCAGGTTTAATGACTGCCTAAGCCTGTACAGTTTAGTCCAAGGCGAAGGCTACAATACCAAGACTCTCAATTTCTAGTCTAGCACTCTCTTTACTAAACCACACCACCACTTTATAAACTTGTGAGGCTGAGGAATTTTGAGTGCTATTAATTTCTAGATTTTGGATATACAGCTACATTTGAAAGACCATAGAGAGAGCTCTGTTGTAACCCATTTTCTTCTCTGGATTTCTTATTAAATTTTCTTGATGTCAAATTGGTCATTTTTCATTTTTGGTCTCATGTGCCATGCTGTTATATAAGGGCCATAATTTCTACTTAGCTAACCCATTATAAGAGCTTACAAGTCATGGAGTCTTATGTGAGTTCTTTAGTATGAAAAGTGCTAACCCCAAAACCTCTGTTTGATCATATGTACAGATAAGACCGAGGAGAGCTCAGAGGACACCTCTCAAATAAATCACTCTGTTAAGATTGCTTCTTTCTGGTTATGGCTACATTTGGAATCCAACTCTGTATTCTGTATCTCAAAGCAAGCCAGCCGGTGACTCAGATGTGCTGTTAGGGACTTAAAGAGAATCTGAAAATTAGTTTAATCCATACTAAGTGTGCTTAGAACCGTGTGCTTTCAGAACTTTAGGCAAAGTGGAACTGGTTTCAGAAAAGTGATAATACAAAAAGTACAGGATGACCAAAAATCGGTGACATCAACTTGGGAAGTGTCGGTTGACCCTGAGTGTGGTTAGCTCTACTGTAAGCAGAGAAGCCATAAAGAATGACACCTGGCAGCATCATATTTTTCAACCACCTGAGCATGCAATAAATACATGGGAGTTTAGTGTTGCTTAGCGAAGCCCTTTGGAAGGTGTGGACTCACTGAATGCCACACAGGCCCCTCATCTCATTCAACTTATTTTGGAAAACAGAATGTTAAACTGCTTGCCATTTTGAGCTGCTATTGCCACAAAACCCCTATGCATCAGCTGTGTCAGGGGGACGTTTGTGAGATCGAGCAGGTGTCTTTCAGCCTATCAATTAGGAGAGCAGAGGCAGTTGTGATATATGAGACGGCCCTAAGATGGATAGCTCCAGAAAATCTCCTATTGGCAAGAGTAATTCAAGTTGCCAGGAATCCGAAGTTTGCCATGTGATGTCCGCAGAAGTCTGACAGGGTTCGACTGGTTTACTTTGCTAAATGAAATTGCTGAAATGACTGTCACGAGGTGACTAATAAAATGCATAAATCTTAACTATGGGAAGAAAGAAGATGAATTGATGCATGCACATATTGGAAATGTAATGAAACCAAATTGAAGCTACCAGGATCTACTAATATATTACAGAGAAACAATATCATGTTTCATATTCCTCACTGGTTGTTTCTGTTGCTCTTATTTTGAAAATAACCAGGAAGACATTTGGTTTTATTTTTTATTTTTCTAGCATGAGAGACCTGAACTGGTCGCAGTGAGAAGGTAATAATGACTTAGTGAATACATGCCTCTGGTATCATTTATTATTTCCCACATGTTAATGAAGCTAAAAAAAAAAACAAAAACAAAAAAACAACAACGATTGTTTCAGCTTTCCTCAGAGCTGCTAGTGAATGCTGTTAGTAATCATACATAAAGTTTTGGTAGTTTTCAAAGTAATTAGAACCGCAGAGCAAATAAATGCTAAATGGGCCCTCATTTTTGAAGCAATTTTTCCTAACTAAATAGCTCTATTCTGTTATAATTATATACTAGTCATTATAAAATTAAAAATCATTTTAAGTGAATGGGTGCTTTCATAATAAGTATTTGTTTCTTGATAATTATTATGAACTCATTGTAGTTTATGATGGTCTTCAAGGAATCTGAAAGTACTGCCTTAGAGCCCTACTCCCCAATGGTTGCAAATTTCAGTTCCAGAAGGAAAAAAAAAATTGATGGGAAAGAGGATCCAACACAAGCAAAATGTGAATTTTCACAACATTGAAAAGCTTTGATTTTTTTGAAGGTCATCACAAGCAGCTGTGCAGGGTGATGGCATAAAAATGTGTGTTGTCACATGGACTTGTATTTTATTCCAGCATGACTAGCAGCTAACTGTGACCTCTGGTATGTTAGTTAATGTCTCTAAGCCTCATTTTTTTTGCATGTGAAAATAGGGATAATAACACCTACCTTACAGCATTGTTTTGAAGATTAAAGATAATGTGTATAAAATTTTTAGCACAGAAGCTGGCGTCATAGTAGCTATTATTTTTGGTTATCATTTCCACTTGTTAAATTTGTGATAGGAATTTACTACTGCTCGGAGGCCCAAGCTTGGTCTTCAGGACAGTCATTCCATGACATCTTGTGACAATGTTGTTTTCAATGGCAAGCTTTTATCTACCAAGAACATGGGATTTAAGGGAAACAATCCAGAAAAGCAGAAGTTTCCCTTGTTATTTTCCTATCCTGATGGGCCACGGTCTGGTTAAGTGTGGGTAGATGGTATGACTGTTCAGGCCATATATTTACTAGGGGCTTTCCCATGAACCAACAAGTCTTAAAAGACTAGCGATTCATAATTTCATCAAAGTTTATACTTTGCCAATATCTCCCTAGGACAAGAAGGAAAACAAACAACAGGTAAACAACAATAACAGATAAACAGACATTGAGCATTAAGAAAAAACCTACAAATGTACCCCATAAGTGACCCATTTCCCCTGGTCCTCTCTTTCTTTATTAAAAATTAAGATCAGGAGTTATACAGGTTAGTGAAATCTGAGCACCCAAGTGTTCCTGTCCAGAGACAGAGATGATAAATGTCAAGTTCAGGGTTTCCCTCTCACTCCCAGACTATCCTAAGTGTTTCATGAATAAACTCTTTTCTTTTATGGTAATTAGTTAGCTCTTTGCTCTGACTTCTTATTTTTTCTTTTTGCTTTCTTTTTTGTTGTTGTTGTTGTTGTTGTTGTTAATTTAACGAACTTTCTTCCTTAGTTTGTCGGTTTCTGTACTAGGTTTACTGATTGTTTCTTATATTCCAGGCACGAGGTTCTTCAAATATGTTTTCTTAATTAATCCTTAAAACAACTCATTATAGAGCTGAGAAAAAAATGTAGCATCATAGAGATAGTAAGTGCCAGAGCAAGGGCTTGAGTGAGCCCTTTTAGGTACATGAAAGCAGGTTACCTTTCCTAGCTATGTTCAACATAGTGGGTACAGACTGGTGATTTCAGATGTAATACCCACCAGAGAAACCAAGTTTTACTACAAATGTAGATGCTGTGATTGGTAGTTAGACTGGGGATCCTTAATCTGACTTCTTCAAACCTCTCTAACCATTCCCATCAGGTCTACCCAATTCTTCTGATGTGTAGGTGTTGATCCTGAGCCGCAAATCCAGCCAACTCTCATGGATCTATCCATCCTCCTTGGAGCCATTCCCTTCATACTCACAGTTTCCTGGTCCCACCACAAGTTAAAAAGAACTGGAGAACTCTGCCAGCTTATGACACATTGCCTCAGGGGTAACAGAAGAAAATGTTCTCATCGTAATAGGGTGAGGGAGTGGTAGTGTTAGCCTTTATTATATTTCTTAAAAATACTGGAAATAAAAAGAAAGTTGGATGGATTTCAGAACAGGGAAGAAAGAGGGATCGATGAGAAATAGGAAACAAGCCACATTCAGAAATAAACCTCCCAGAAAGACAAGAATGTTGCCATCCCTAACAGCATCTCAGAAAGAGAAGCCCAAACAGCTTTCTAACATAGGCTTGTCCCCACCCATCAAACCCAGGCACCACAGTTATATAACCAGCCATGCCATGTCTTTGTCCAAGTATTCAGCTACCAATATGGTACACCCACCCTGTGCCAGATAGTAGATGAGGTCCCTTTCCATCTCTGCAATAACTCTGTGAAATTGGTAAATTATGATTCCCATCTCACAGACAAAAAGCCATGGTTGAGCAAATTAAAGAAATTGCCTAGTGTCACACAGAAACAGGCAGATCGGGTGTTGAAACTAAGCCCCATTGTCCCAAAAGCATGTGTTCATTTCCCCAATGCCACAGTGTCTTGGCCAGGGCAGGTGTCCAAGCATGCCATTCCAAATTAGAAGGCCTTTCTTACTGGGATGGTGCTGGGGTGGAAGAAAAGGTTTTCTGGGAAATTTCTTGATGCTGCAGTGACCTGAGAAAATACCATGAGTTCTTTATTTTTTAATGGCAACATTCATAGTTTATTAAATACAACAAACCTGCAAGCTGCTCTATGGATTGTTTAGTTTTTCCTGCTTACTTGCTGCTTAAAAAAGAAATCCCTGTATCTTCCTGAAAGTATGTGTGATCAGTGTAACATGGGGACTAATGGAAACTTGATTCAAGACGCCTGTGCAATTTGGGTGAAATGGATTTACAAATGACTCATATTTGGGATATCCAGGTGGGAAGTCCAGTTATGCAGCTAACAATCCAGGCTCTTTCTTGTGACCTTTCTGAGCAAACAGAGAAATTAGCTCAGAATATAACAGAATATGGCACCGCATAACACAGACTTCTGCACTCACATGGGAATTAGAGGGAAATTTGGCCAGGTCATTTATCTGCCTGGAATCATGACTTTTTCCAGCAACAGATGAATTTTTATCCAGTGCTTCTCCGTGACTCTCCAAGGCTTATTTTCCAGAAACCAATGATGCTGAGTCCATATGGGTTGCCTCTGGCAATTGCAAGAGAATTTAACTAATTTTACACCATCATTTCCAGTTTCGACGCTTCAGTTTTGTCTAGATAGAAAGGGTAAGAGGGACTATTTTTCACTCCTTACGGATGAAGACCAGGCAGTCAGAATCGCTCACTGTCAATCTAATTGTGCAGATGTTCAAAACAGGATATGCTGATTCTTGTCTAATTCAGTGTGAAAATTTATAGACTCATATTGCTTGAAGGAAAGTTATGAGGTCATCCTCGCCAGCTCTGCCTCAAGCCAGGTAAACACCCAAACTGTAAAAGGCAGATTGGTATATTCTTTCATCTGTCTTCAAGAAGTACAGGGAATCTGGAGCTTTCTTCATTTTCTCAGAAAGGGGAGCAAAAAAATAACCATCAGCGTTGCCCATAATGAATCCAAAGGAGTGTATTGGGAAAGGTTTCATTTAATGAGCTTGGTGGATGGAAGATTTGGCAGTGTTTTAAAGTCACTTTATTTTATCCATTTTATTGACATGAAAAGTATGACTCAGAGTCATCTTTGTTCTTTGAAAATGAGCTCATACACCTTCCAGAAGATGGTACATTTTACTTCTGGGTGCCAGTAGGCATCTATAGACCAGAAACCACTGTTATCTCCATGCTAAGAGCTTATGAATGGGAACTTACCAGAATCGGGGGAGTTTCTCAATGAAACTCCCAGATAATGAGACTAGACCCATACTCTCCAACCCCTATTCCACATTCACATTCACACTCCATAGTTATCTCCTCTTTCTATGCATCTGCTCCTTGGAGTCTGTTCTATTTTCCTCCATCTTCCCAGTTCTCGCCATACTAACGAGACTTGGTGGCAACCCTTCCTCTTTACAGAATTGTCATCACCTGAGTCCATGATATACCTTCCTTCCCTGGTGTTCACTGCTTGCTGGATTTTACTTGTCTTTAGCTTTGTCTCATCTTTGGTTCAGGCATGGCCAATGGGCTTCGTCTAATGTGCCATTTTGGACTGGGAATGGCTGATTAGAAAAAGATCACAGGGCCACTTACGGAGTCTGTGAATGCTGTGATGGATTAGCAGCATCTTTCATGGGTTTAGCAGCAAGGAAAAGAACATTTTAGTTACGTGTCCACTCTTCCAAAACTAGCCTGTAAGTTCCTAGAGAATAAGAATCTTTTACTTTGGATTTTATATCCCTCGCACGCCTGGTGTGGTTCTGATCTCTTAGCAGGAGCTCAAAAATATTTGTCGACTGATATCTCAAAAGGTGCCATTAACACATCAGGAAGAAGATCCAAGTGTGTCTGGAAAGCATTGTCTTGTTTTTACCAAGAGACAACAGTTCCTCTAAAAGTGAAGAGCCAGAGAAAGAGTACTGTGTATTCTCCATGAATCCTAGCCAAATAGCAAGATAAAGCGAAATCCCCACATACAACCACATTTAAAACTAGATTTTATTTGTGATATGTCTAGGCTCATTGAGTTTTTATTATTTGTGTATTTAATACATGAGGGCAGTTGTCCAGCTCTACCTGGTGCCTAATTTAGGCTTAAACGATATGCTTAAAGGAGAAAAAAGAAAAATTATATATAAATTTTATATATATATATATATATTAAATTTTAAATATATATTTTATATTATATATTAAATTTTATATATGTTTAATTTATATATAAATTTTAATATATATTAAATATATATATACATACACATATATATGTATGTATGTACGTGTGTGTGTGTGTGTATACTAATGTAAAAATAAAAAAATAGTTTAGGCAACCACAGCTAATGAAAACTGCCTGCTATAAATAGCCATATTTGCTTTGAAAACCTGTACCTCTTCCCTGAATTTCCAGTCTGTGTGGTATCAACTGAAGCATCCAAATGCCAATTCCTGTTCAGTTTCAGAAAATTCCAATAACATTTGAAATTTTAAATGTTATTATTTTATTTATTTATTAAAAAAATGGAAACTCCCCTATAGTTACAGCACTTTCTGCTGGGGTTAATTGGAATTTCAACTTCAATGATTTCTGTAAGCTTAGAGCAAAATATTGTATGACTAACGCTACTCATATTCAGAGCTCTACCAGCTTGTCATGGGGCCCAATTCAGGACCCCTCCCTATCAAGGCAGGTTTCTAAGCTTCTTCTAGATATGTCATATCATTTGCAGAGGTAATTGACATGTAGATGACATATTCTCTTTTCTCTCTGGTCTAGAGATTGTCACTTTCTGCTAAATGGCTGGTATCTGTTGGGAGACATGTGCTCATCCACCTAACATTTATTGTGTCATAGCGTGGGTTCTTTGTTAGGAATTAACAGTTAAATGGTGAGCAAGGTAGAAAGAGTCTCTGCCCTACAGCATTTGCATTGGTAGGCCCGTGGCCACTACACACAGGGACACCCTTGAAGAAAGAGGACCTCCTCTCTAGACATGTGTGATGATGTATTTTAAAAGAGCACTGGATGTGAGTCTTCGTGGAATCTATTCTTTCTCTCTTACTAACTCATCATGTGATCTTTATCATCTTCTGTTTCCTCATCTGTGAATTTAGAGGCCAAAATGAGTTTAGGATCCTTTTAATTCTAGAATAACTTAATTCCCTGACCTTAGGAAAATCTGTGCTTCATATTTGTTCAAGAGAAATTTTATTTGTCCTACTAACAACACTGTTTCTGAAATTGAATTTAGATAATATATGGGTGAGTTTTAACAATAAAAGTGTCCATGGAAATGTACGGTGCTGCTGAGACTTGACTAGGACGTGATCATTAACACAGGACAAAGGAGGACAGCCATACAATTTGTTTGGGAACCCAGAATGTACATTTTTGCCACTCAAACTGAAAGCATGGAGATCCTTGCCCCTCTGCAGGTGGCTGACATAGCCTACAATTATTAAGAACTCTCATTTCTAGAAATACCCACACACATACCAAAGTGCTTGGGACAATGTACATAGTGCTGCGTTTGAGGTAAGTCTCAGTTGCCTAATGAGAAAATAACCTCCTGTCACCATTTATGTGTGTTCTCTAGAAGCTAGGCTCAAACTGGTTTCTTCTCATTTCTGACGAAGGCATGAGCCTTTTTTTCCCCTTTGGCTACTGCTGGGGCCTTGTTTTTGGAGGCAGGCCTACTATTTTTCATTTCTCCTAAGCCAGATAGTTCACGGTCCCCTTTGGGTCATTAAATACTAGCAGGAGCATCCAGGCCACCTTAGGCGCATTTCTGCTGAGGGTTATAATACAGAATCACCCCGGAGGTATCAGTGATGATCACTGTGTTCTTAATTCTATCTCAAACTCAAGTTTGTCCTTGCCATTGTAGCACAGAGTGTGCAATGCCGCCGATTGGAGATAAGCTCCATGTGCTTTGAGTGATTATGCTCCACTGTGAGTTGCTTGGCTACAAGATGGCACTAGGAGAATGTTTTGCATTTATTGTGACACCATAACAACTGGACTAAAAAGTGTATTTTGACTAAGAATGAAGACATTGTGCTATCATTTACACAGGGATTTGCTTTTGGAAGTCCTTGTTCAGCGAAAGAAAATGTTATGTCTATTGATTTTGTGGTTTACGTGAGTACTTGCAACAGAACAAAGCCTACCAGCATTTATTGTGCTCCCCCCATCACCCTACCACTAAAACAATGAAATAGCCCAATCTCATGTATAAGTGAAAAGTACAAAGGTTAACTCCGAGTCTCAGTAGCATCCTTTAGAAGAGAATTATTTAGACAAGAAATTTACCAAAGCAAGTCATGTGTGTCTGTGTGTTTGAATGCATTGTTGTCCCCTTGGGTGAAATGAATCCCACAGGACCAAATGGTACATCTCCACTTAGCTGCCCCAAAAAGAAACATAGAAATCTCAGACTCACAGGGAACAGAATTGTGCTGCATGGAAATCAGGAAATGCATCGAATATGCATGTCCAGATTGCAGTGTTAAAAGCGACTTTCTGCTTACTTCCTCTTATGTGTGTAAAGCACTGACGATGCACCCCACAATGTCAAAACAAGGAAATGATGGGCTAATTCACTCTTTCAGTTCTGTATCTGACAACTAAAGTCTTTGCTGCAATTCAAAAGCATAATTCCAATGTGGACCAGAAGTGGGTGATTAAAATCAAGTTTAAAAAGATATACTTTTTGCATCATTTCTCAAATGTGACCATTTCTAATTAATCACAAACTATATGATTATTGCCTAATATTAAAATATACAAGGGCATACTCCAGCTTGATCTAGATTTCCATTCCAGTTAAAAGCATGGGAGGGTGTTAGGGTTTTGTGTTTTTTTTTTTCTCATGTATAGTCAATCAGTAATAAAAGACTTGGTATGATCAGTAGAAGGTCTTAAAAATGTTAAAACACCAGCTGATTGTAATTTATATTTCAGAAAAACAGTTGTTATGCTTTCCATTCCAAGGAGGGAAAAAAATTGTCAAGGGTGAGCACTTTTGAGCTTTTTGATCGCTTGGAATTCATCTTCATTTTGCATCAGAGGCCGAAGCAGCCCCAGACCCAGATGTGCGCTTGATTTTTGTTCAATTTCAACTCTTTGGGGAAAATTACACAGAATTGCGTAATTTTTTCCCCTGAATTCCCAGATTATGTAAACACACCCATTTCATTTTAAACAACAGCACTAGAGACACCCACTGGGAGAGCATGCTAATACTTTTTTACTCTAAATTATATTTGGGCAAACTCTGCACAAAGAAGGATTTAGAGCCTTAATAACCTGGGGTATGATAACATCTTATGAGCCTCTTTGCAAATATACATGGCTACGCATAATGGAAACAATCACCTTTGCTTCCCTTCACATACTTTATACTGCCATGTTGGTCTCTTTGATCATGTATGAAGCCTTGAAATAGAAACCTTGCCTGACTTGGTTTTGCATTTGTGGTCACTGACCTCTAAATAACACTGATCCAAACTAGAACCCCTTCCCATATGTTTTAAAAGTGAGCTGTCTCTGAGTATGTTGCTTCCAACCTTGTCGTGTGCAGAAATGGTTACGTTCCATTGGTGAAAACAGGCCCGCGTGCCATCTTTATAGTTTGTTCTCTAATGCTGGAGCTCTCTTAGACCTTCATGTTGGGCTTGGGAAAGAGGGGCATGTGGAAACAGAGGAAAAAAGAGCCTTTTCCTCAACCCTTTGTCAGTGGTAAGTCCCACAGTGATAAAGCACAGAGATCAAATAAGCTTGGCTTATCTATGGCACTCTCAGGTCATCCATTAGACTCAGTAAAGTGGCCTTTAATAACAGCTTAGGCTTAGCCCACAGAGCTTTGCAGGCTCTTGCATAAACAGATACATGTATTTTATGAGATTTGGTATGTGAACTGACATCAAGAGATTTTTTGGAAGGCTTAATTACTCTCAGAGGTTTATAGAGTGTCAAATGTGAGATATTTGGTCAAAAGTAAAAATAGCAATTAAAATAAAAATTGCTTGACACTAGGACCCAAACAAAAGTTTGCTTTGAAAGCATTTGTTTATGTTTTCCCACAATCTGGACTCTTTCTGGAGTCAATAAATACCATGTTTGCTAACAGAATGAGTGCTAGCAATTAGCAGAGTTCTAACCAGTACTGGGTAAATAGCTGCATTGTTTGCTATGAAAATTACCAATGAGAGACTAACCAGGATTGTTCTTAGCAGTTTTGAAAAGATTCCCTCAGAGCTCCCTATTTAAGTAAAGGCAGCATGATTCAGGATAAAGGGCATGGACTATGGAATTAGACAGGCAAGAATTTGAGTCCCAATTCGGCAATTTTAAAACCTCAAAATGTGATCTCAGACACCTCATCTATAAAATGAGGGTAATAATAACTATCTACGGAGTCATTGTAAGGATTAAATAAAGTGAATATATGAAAATAATGCACATAGTGGAAGGAGAGCATTTTATTAGGGTTAATTCCTTTTCTTGATCTCTAAAGAATATCATCTAAGAGCAGAATTCTGCAAATTTTGCAGGAGACATACAAATCAAATATATTACTTTTCCCCCTTTGTCCTAGGTTTGCTAAACCTGTCAAAACTACATAAGGAAATGATTGTATCAGAACAAAAGTATGGTCTTCCATTTCTAGCAATGACCAGATGTTTAAAGGAAACCCTCCCAGATTTCATTTAATCATGTTAGATGATACATACATACATACATACATACATACATACATACTTAGGTTCATAGGTAGATACAAATAGAGATATAAAGAAGAACAAAGTCCAGAAACATCCAGAAAGCCCTACTTCACAGGGGTAAGCAAATCTTAAAGCTAGCGTTTGTGATCTGTATTTTAGAGCTATGCACAGTGTAGGAGGGAGAGAGACAGGAGTTAAAGCCTGGACCCAGAGCAGGATGCAATGTTGAATCAGATGTCCTTCACAAAAAAGCCAAAAAGCCAGGATCGCAAAGGGTGACATTCTTAGTAGGTAAATTAGGAAGAAAGACCCACACCACAAAAGACTTGCTTTTCATGATTCCAAGTGAGGGTACCAGTATCTATAATTTCTAAGTTTATAGAAAAAAAAAAAACTTAAAGAAAAAAATTTCAAATAAATTCTCAAGTCAAAAAAGAAAAGTGTTAATAGTAGAAATACAGAAAAAGTGGAACAGATACCACAAAAATAAGGTTGTAGAAATGAATCCAGATATTTCAGGAACCAAACTCAATGCAGTTGTATTATCCATCTCTATTAAAAGACAAATATTGTAAAACTAGAGTAAAACATACACACACACACCATCAGATAAAATACAGCTATGTGTTTATGAGAGACACAGAATGATTGAAAGTAAAGTTTTAAAATAGCTATTCCAGGCAAACATTAACCTAAAGAATGCCTTCATTAATACAGTAAAAATATCAAACAAAAACAGAATTAAAAGCCAAAAAATAATGTGCCAGAGATAGATATGCTAAATTTTCTTAAAAGGTAATAGTGATAAATATGTAACTTCACATCATAGTGAGGAATTTTTACTTATGGTTTTCAGCAGAATATAGAAAGCTAGAACAACACAATGAATAAGATTGACCTTAGGGATATATGTAGAACACTATTCTAACAATTGGAGAATAGAAATTCCTTTAAAGGAGACATAAAATTTATAAAAATTAATCATATTCTAGGGCTTAAAGCAAGTCTCAACAAATGTTAAAAAATCCATTTTATTATAGAGTATAAACAAATCAGTTATAAAAAGATAAACGCATACATATGGAAAGTTAAATATCTACTTTTAAATAAATGATAAGTCATAATGGAAACTATGAAAATTAAATTATAAGTACTACTTAACAAAATATGCGAGATGAAGCAAAAGTAGTACTTAAAGATTAATTTATAGCCTTATAAAAAAACATAATGGGCTAATCATCAAATAAAAATTTGGAAAAAAAAACAGCATAAATCCAGAGATAATGAGGAAAACTTAAGATTAAAAAAAAACTAATGAAATAGAAAACAAAAATAGAGGATCTCCAAAACCAAAAGTTCATTTTTTGAAAAGAATAATAAATTTAGATTGACAAAAAAATGAAATTGCACAAATAAACAACATAAAGGACATAAAAGGGTCTATAATTACAAATGCACAAGAAGTTAATCAGATAATGAGGCAAAATTATAAACTGCTCTGCAGATAAATTTGAAAATGTGGGTAAAATGGACATTCTAAAACATAAAATTATCAAAATTAATTTGAGAAAAAAATGGACAATTTGAATGGTTTTATAACCATGGGGAAAAAATGAAATCAGTAATTAACTTTATTTCTACTAGAAAACACTAGACCAGAAGTTTATGCGTATGAGTTATGCCAAATATTCAGTTCCAAAATACATAAACTCTTCTAGACAATAGAAAAGCTGGAATATTCCCAAACTTTTTCTACAAGGCCAATATTAACCTTGGATCTAAAAGTTGAAACACAGTCTAAGGAAATAAAATTACACACCATTCAAATATCTAGAACATTAACAAAAGAAACATTTGCAAACCAAATTAAGCAATGAATTTTAAAATAATATAGCATAAATTTGAGTTTATCCCTGAAAGCAAGGTTAGTTCATTATTAGAAAATTATTTCATGTGATTCCTCCTATATACTGATGAGAAGAAACTATATGTCATCTTTAAAAAATCATTCACTAAAATTCCGTAAACATTCATGATAAAAATTCTTAGCACACTAGGAATAGAATGGAACTTTCTTAACTTGATAACATATCTATAAAAAACTTAGGGTAAATATCGTATTCAATGGTGAAATAGTTCTAAAAGCCCCTTGAAAATCAGGATCAGTGTGAGGATGCTAGCTCACCACTTCCGTACAACAGAATTTTGCAAGTTCTAGAGAATAACTTGTATACCAGGAGATGTGCAACAGAATGTTCATAGCAACTTCGATTTTGATAGCAGAAAACTGGAAATTATCCAATATCCTTTGACATAGAATGGATAAATTAACTGTGCCTTCTTCATATAATGACCTCTTACACAGCAGGAAAGTAAATGGACCTTACCTGTGTGTGTCAGCATGGATAAATAATGTTGAGCAAAAAAGCTAATCATAGAAGAATACATGTACAGTATTGGTCCACTGACATGAAGTTTACATAAAGTTCACAAGCAGGAAACTTTTAATGTATATTTGAAAATACATATGTATGTAAACCATAGAGAAAAGGAGATGATTAACACAAAATTCCGAATCCTGATTACATCAGAGGGCAGCATGGGAAATGGGAGCAAGAATGGGCTTGTGTGCAATTTTTGATAGTTTAAGCTGGTAATAGATACACAGGTATTATTATTAGACTCTTCATTTTGTATTGTCTGTATGATATTTCATAATGTACAAACAAAATTGTATGAATATGGATGGAATAAACATTCTTTCTTGATGTATTGTCCTGTTTCCTTATTAAAGGCATCCATTCTTGAAAATTGCAAATGTCATGTGCAAGAAACCTGACATAGAAATCATTTAACTATTGTTCTTTGAGCTACATGGTCTGTGGCCAAATTACATTATTTTATTTTCCTTCACATTCTTCTAAATCTACATTTTCACTTCTTACAACCATAGGTCCGTGTCATGCAGCAGCTGTAACTATGTACTCACTTGGTTATTTGCAAATTCCTTCACTTCCATACCTGCAAAGTAGAGAATGTAATACGCGCCTCATGCCATGGAAGTAAGAATTAAATAAAATTATATCAGCCTGGAATTTAGTAAGTACTAAATAAATGTTAACTATTACTGATTGCAGTTATGAAGTGAAGTAGCTTTATTCACAGCATTGAGTTCCAGGAAAATGTTGGGCAAAGGAGATACTGACTACATCACAGCCACTCTTAGTGTTATGGGTCCAGGACTTCTTTGTTTCTCTTTGATGATGACCTCCTGGAGACGACTGTCTATACTTCTGAGACTATCCCCATTTCCACGTTGCTCAGCCCTATTTCCAAGGACATATTCTTTTTAATTTCAATATTTTTTAATTTTTTAATTACAGTTAACACCCAATATTATATTAGTTTCAGGTGTACAACATAGGGATTAGACATTTATATAACTTGTGAACTGATCACCCCAATAAACCTAGAACTCATCTGACACCATACATAGTAATTACAATATTATCGACTATGTCCCCTATGCAACACGACATCCTTATGACTGCTGTGTAACTACCAATATGGACTTCTTAATCCCTTCACCTTTTTCACCCAACCTCCAAAGATGCCCCTCCTTCATCTAGCAATTGCAAACATTTTCTCTGTACTTATGAATTTGTCTTATTTACTTATTTATTTATTTTTAGGTTCCACACATAATTGAAACCATATGGTATTTGTCTTTGTCTTTGACTTATTTCACTTAGCATAATACTCTCTAGGTACATCCAGATTGTTACAGATGGCAGCATTTCATTTTTTTTTTTTTGTAGTTAAGTAATATTCTACTGCATATATGTACCACTTCTTGTTTATTCATTCATCTATTGAGGTACACTTAAGTTGCTTTCATATCCTGGCTATTGTAAATAATGCCACAGTGAACATATCGATGCACATGTTTTAGGTTTCTTCGGATAAATACCCAGAAGTGGAATTTCTGGGTCTTTTTTGTCTTGTGTAGCCTCTGCTTTAAAGTCTATTTTGTCTGGTATATTTCATTATTATGAAATACCATTTTCATCCCTTTACTTTCAGTCTGTGTTTGTCTTTCTATTTGTAGTGAGTCTCTTATAGGCAACATATGTAAGGGTCTTGCTTTTTATTCTGCCCTCTGCCCTGTGTCTTTTAATTGGAGCATTTAAGCCATTTACATTTACAGTAGTTGATGAATATGTAGTTTTTGCCAATTTCCTGTTCAAATTTTTTATTTTTTTTTTCTTCCTAAATTTCTTTAACATTTCTGGTAATACTGGTTTGGTGATTATGAATTCTTTTAGCTTTTTCTTATCTGGGTAACGCTTTATGTTTCCTTCAGTTCTAAATAATAGCTTCTCTGGGTAGAAAAATCTTGGTTGTAGGTCCTTACTTTTCATCATTTTGAATATTTCTTGCCAATCCCTTCTGATCTGCAAAGTTTCTGCTAAGATATCATCTGAGAGTCTATGCGAGCTCCCCTGTAGGTAACTAACTGCTTTACCCTTGCTGCTTTTTAGGATTCACTCTCTGTCTTTAACCTTCGGTATTTTAATTTCAATGTATCTTAATGTGGGCCTCTTTGGGTTCATCTTGTCTGAGACTCTGTTTCCTGGGCTTATTTCTGCTTCCTTCGCCAGGTTGGGGAAGCTGTTCTGTAGTTTAATTGAAATTTTGATGTGGTTGTGAGAGGAGGCAAGCACAGTGTTTATGTACTCTACCATCTTGACCAAAACCCCTAGGATATCTTCTTTGAAGTAGGTTCTCTATTTTTCCCATCTATGTATCTGTATTGCCTGTTATGATTTATTACTGGGGACTCCTGAATGCTTATTGGATTTCTTGAAGGTCGTGTACTGGAATCTGTTTCATAGTCATCATCACCGGTATCTCAAGGCTCATCACAGGGACATCCTGAGGGGCTTCACTCTGCGCCATACCCTTGTCATCTCTCAGGCTGATTAGTTGACCATCCACTCTCTCTAGTCAGTCATCACAGGTCCTTCGCCTTAAATAAAATTCAGTGAGGTGGCATAAAAGCTGCTACTACACAGATGACATGTGAGATCTTCAAAAATTATTTTTGTTTCACTAGCTCTCCCTCTCACACTCTTTCCTTGCATTCAAGCAGTTCTCAGAACTCCAACAATGAATCTCAGCTTCTCTGTCTATTAGAAGAGATGCAATAACTTATCCCAGCTCCATTTGCTTTAAACTTGAAGCTCCTGTGACCCCCACTTACTCAATAATCATTGTCAACTGATGCAATTGTCCCTTGGGCCTGCTCATGTTATAAATATTTTATCTCTTCTTTATCTTTGTTCTCTGTTTTTGCTATGTGTTCTTTGTCTCCATAATCCAGGATATAAGTCACTGTTATCTTTTGTATTATAAGTCAAGGATATCATCTACAAAATGGTCAAGGATGTGCAGAGGAGATTGGTAGGAAATACTATCTTCTATCTGTGTCATTAATTTTTTTTAGTGGCCAAGCTCCAGAAAGTACTAAAATTCAGCACACAGTATGTTCTGGGACTCCCTAGCCTCTAAAAAAAATACCAAATAAAAATGAGGCGTTTTTTCAAGCAATGTGCAACTTTTACAATGCAAAAATTGTAATCCAAATAAACATTCTGAACAGAAAGTTGAAAACTCCAACATGACCATCTTACCCTCTGATAATTCACAATCTAAGTATGACAAATATGTAGAGTGAGGTAAGAGAAAAGAAAGTGGGTGGTGATGATATTGCTGTCACTGCCATGCCTTCAGGAAATGGAAATATATAGAAAGAGGAGTCAGCCTATTCTTGGGTGTTGATCAAAGAAAAATACACAAAAAGATAAAAAGAGAGGAAGGTCTCTTCATTTTAACATTCTCCTGATTTTAGGTAGTTACACAACTCATCTACCTCTACTGCCCCCAGGATTCTGGTGTATTTTGGCTAACATTATTTACAGTGTCCCTAACCTCAAAGGAGGTTGATGCTAAAGGGCATATGAGAAAACAGTCATTAAGGGGGAAAAAAAAAAAAAACAAATACACATAGGGAGCAGAAAATTCACAGGAGTTTGCGAAGCAGCCTGGCAATGTGACAGCCAGAAGTAGTGGGAAAGTATGGTGCACTTCCCCTCCCCCACTACCGCAAAAGGCAGTCACATTCCAAAAAAATGTCTTTATTGTGCCAGCCACACTATGACTGTTGACCTAGACTGACGCATGGGATAACAGTCTGTGAACTTGAACAACTCGCATTGCACAGGTGAGAGATGCCTATGGTGGTAGTGATTTACCCAGAATCACTCAGAGGCAGAGATGAGTCTAGGTTCCAGACCTATTCATGCTGATGGGCTCAAACCTGAAACCATGGAGGAAGGTACATACAGGTGTTTTTACACAAACAGTGTTTGCTAGCTGGAATAAAACTAGCTGAGAGGAGTATAGAAGTTTTGTAAATGCCACCAAAGTATTGGGGTCAATAAAAGAGACCAAAAACTTGATTGAATAAAACATCTTGCTTCCACCTCATTGCATCCTTGTCCATATTGATCAGCTGTAATAGAGCATGACAGAGGTATTGATTGACTAAAGCAATTCTCAGGTATTTGGAAACTAAAAGCAGCCAGAGACTATCAAAAAGGCAAAGCTTTACAGAAGCCTAAATTTAGGAAGTTTAAGTAAAAGGGGACTGGGGCATAGGTATACTGTATTTATATCAGTCTAGTAAATGACTTATTTGAAGCTGAATAGGCCTCATTTTCTTCACCTATAAGTTATAGATAACTGTATGTTGGGTTTTGTCCTGTAAATAGCTGTTGATGAGGTGCCTACTTAATGAATTTGCCTGGGTTTTCCATAATACTGATTTCTGAAACATTCTCAAAACAGTGAAAGCAGATTGGATGCACATTTGACAGTTTTCTATTTTTAAAAAAATAGAAGCTAGAAAACATATGGACACATGGAAAATACCTTAGCAGACCCAAAATATTAATTTCTGAGCTAAAATAATTAAGATTGTTGGGAAAGTTTGAAAAACAGTCATCCCCAGATCCCTCCCCCACTTTTTATATTCAGGAGACTGCCATGTTCAAACTCAGCCAACAAGAAAGCTATATTCCTGAAGAGGGTAAAAGCAGTCTCTGGAAATAGCTATACCAGGCACAGTTGAGAGCAAGGCTCCAAGAAGATGAAACTGATGGACTACATGAAGTATGGGACATCTTGAGAGGGTCTTTGCACAACTGGTAAAGGATTTGGAGCTGAGTTAGTGAAAAACATGTAGAAAACGAAACAATTTTTTTTAAATGAGATAATTATTACCTCCTGGGAAAACATAGGTACGCAGAAAGGGAATTGTGATGGGAGTTGACTCCTTGCTCAGTTTCAAGTAGCATTTAAATAAAAATGATGTCAACACTGGATTTTGATATAATGAAAATTATGGTATTGGGATGAAGGGGAAGGAAAATGTGCAACAGAAGCAGAGAGTGAAAGAGTTAAGTCCTCAGTGTCGATTGTGGGTGATCAATTTTTTTAAAGTTTGAAAATTTTCTTCAAAAGTAGCATGCTTTAAAGATATGGAGGTAAATGCCAAGATAATCATTTGGGAGAGGAGGGATAGTGTAAGATTATTTTTATAGCCAATCTTATAAAATAATTCAATTCTTTAAATACTGACCTAGATTTCTTTGATTTAAAATATGTACATGTTATAATATATATATTTCAAACCAATTAATAAAAATAAAATGAAAGTATAAGCTAAAAAATCAAATTAGCAAGAGTATATGTCTCAACAGCCAGAGATGCAAAGGAATAGAAAATGTTCTCCTCATCTTTGCATTTTTCCTGGCAAACCACTCAGTCCACATGCTATTGTCATGTCTTCATCTCCAGCTGACGAAGCGATGTATCCTAGCTCAGAAATAATAGGAACCAGACAGCCTCAGCCTTCTCAGAATATCTCATTTTTTAACTGTTTTATATATCTTCCACTTTGGTTTGTTTTTCTTTAGGGTATTTTTTGATCTTACAAATAATAAAAGATATTTTCTGGGAACTATAGCACCATCGTAAGACTGAAAAATTGTCTGGAATTTATGGAGTCTACTTACTTACCTTCTTTAGAATAAATAGGTTATATATGTGCCTTTTACTGTTAAAAGGCTGTGTTGGCAAGGGACAGTCACTGTTCACATACCCTAGAGTCTGTACGTCTATGGTCTTGGATATGGAGCTCTCTGGTTTTTAATGTTTTTTTAGTCATTGGGCTTTTAATCTTATTAAAGCTATGAACCCGCTCTTCAGATAAATTCCTGTATACAGATTTTATACACACTTTAGGAGAATCACAGAGTCCCCGATGCCCATTCATGGGCCTCTTAAGTGCCACGAACCTGTTATGAGTCTGATCCACTTGCTGTGCAAATAGGTTCATTATAAGTGTTGAGCCAAATGGCTGAATGGACCCAAAGAGAAGGACTCTGGTTCCAGCTGACTTATTGGGTGAAAACAAGGACCTGTTTTATTTTGTCTTTGATTTTCCTCTTGGAATATGGAGGATTGGTTTTGGATCTTTCCCTCCTTGCTCTTTGGTCTCTGTCTGCCCTTGTATTGTCTTCCATCCATCCTGACTCAATATTTAAAGAATGTTCTCACTACTACCCAGACACTTGAATTTCTAGCCTCAGTTTGTGAGAAGTACCCTCCACAGTAAGTCTTACCATGCTGAAATAAATATATAAATAATGCTTCATTGGGCCCAATTTGTCCTACATATTCAAAGTTACCACATGGCTTCAGTGGATGTCTAATGCGAATGTATTTAAGATCTCACAAAGCCTACATAAGGGTGTCAAATGCCCACAATGAAAGATGAATCTTCTTTGAGATATCACTTTACCAGTTAGCCACCTGGATCTGTCTGGCTAAGTCCTAATCAATTAGCCAGTTGCGGATGTTTTGAAGATGTACAAATCCAGAAAAGAGCTGGGAATACTTAGCTAATTGAGTAGTCATGATAGTGCTGGGGTAACTGGATGCAGGATGCTCCCATTCTGAAAATGCCTCATCGCAGTTCATTTCCACTCCCTCTAGTGATCACCAGAAGTAACTGAGCAACATTATCTGAGCCCCTGCCCTTTGCAGGATAATAAAACTTTCAGTGGTCATGTGAAGAGAAATACAGAAGAGGTCATTGGACAGTGCTTGAGGAGTTTACCTTCCTTTGCTAGTGGCCATTTCTATTCCACAAAAGACAGTTAACTCTCAGTTTAAGTCCTCACCTTACAGTGCTGCCAGGTCCACAAAATTCCACCAATTCTCCAACCAGGTAGGGACAGCTAGCAAATGTAAATTTTGATGTGACTCTTTATCACTTTGGGAATACAAGATAACGGAGGTGCCCATGTCCCAATCCCAGAGATTCCCCTTCTCACTCTTGTGCATTTGCTTCATTCTCTGTCTTCCTCAGCCTTCTGCCTTCACTCATTTCACTTTGGTGCATCGATTTCAGCCTGGTGGTTATCCTAAACCAGTGTTAGAAAACAACCGGCTGTGCGTATCCTGAAGGCTTTGTGATGGGTCACCAAGGCTTGCAGAATGTTTTATATCCAAATAATGTCGTCTTCCCTTTTTGGCTTTAAAAACCAAAAGACTCCTCCAAGACAAGTTATTTATGTCATTAAAATGAAACACAAGGACAACCTTTTAGGCAGGAAAATTTTGTAAAAGATGGCCAAAAGTCCAGGCTTTTATTATATCTGTTAGTGGAACTTGAGAGGGACGGGAGAAGGACATGTCAACATTGGTATTACAAAGACTCCTCAAAGGGTAGTAAAGGGATCGATAGAACAGATGAAAAGAGTTGAACTTAAACTGATAATAGAACTGAAACATGCTAAGAAACAACAGAAGGCAGCACTATTTTAATTACAATGGAATACGGCTTTAGCATTCACAAAAGTAAAGGAAGTCTCAAATTACATGATTAAAACCATCTTCTGGGGGCTTAGGAGAGGACTGGTCGGTGCATATGCACTTTGTGCAAACCTTTTAAGGCCTGTTTACATGTTTACTGTCAGTGCCCTGACTGAGAGCACCAGCTCCATTTCCATCTTTTCTGCCTGCGGGTGTTGCCTCTGGCCCAATTATTCAGCATCTCCAAAGTATTTACATATAGAATGCTTCCATTGCATTTTCGCATATGTTCCTCTTTATGTGTGTTGGGGTCTTTCTCCTGCAGTTGCTCTGCCTTCACCATGGAAGTCTTCATTTCCTAGAAGCTAGCAGCAGTGTCTTTTTCAGGGGGTCGGGGAGAAGAGGGATGGCGGGTTGCATTTATGACAATGCTGCAAATAAAAAGCCAGCCCTTCAACATGAGGATGGACTCAGTAACAGAATTGTTTTCCCCCTGGGACACATGTCTCAGTGACTCAGAACAGAAATCTGGTAGTTAACTTCAGTTACACGTGCGCGTCTGAAGAGTTTCACATTTTCCAATAGTCGATATTTAAAACAATGCCGAATGCCTAAAAGCCACTGATTTCCTTGTCCTGTTTTGTTCTGCTTCTTGGACAGTGCGAGTCTCATCTTTCCACGGCCTCTGCCTTTGTTTTTATGTGTCCCTACAGAAGAATTAAAGAGATCTCTTGTTGGATACTTCCCTTAACACTGTGCAACTTTTCTTCCCAACATCAACCATAGAAAGTAGGCCCATTTTACAAAAACAAGGACACCAAGAAAAAGCACTTTATCAAGGCTGTCTTACAATACCTGAAAAAATAAATGGAGAGGGAATAAGGTGAAACAGGAGGGGCAGGCGTTGATGGTTATCAGAACTGGTGGGGGGTAATGTGGGCTCAGGGTTCTAGTCCTGCTACTTCTGTGTATGTTCAGAAACGTCTACAAAGGTAAAGTTGTTGAATTGTTAAAATAGAAGTAAGTCAAAAACTTGCCAGGAAAAATAACCTCTCTCCTTCATCTCATCTTTGGTTAAGATTGTTTGGATGCCTCCCCCGGTATAGAAAATCAACCTAATAGCTGAACTCTGGGCCAGAAGTCCCTTGGAATCCTGGGGGTGTTGTTCCCAGCCATTATTACCTCCCCAGGCATAGGCTTAAAGTCTTCAGATTTCCTTTAGCTTTCCTCCTGAGTATCATACAGAAGCCTATTTTGTACCCCAGGAAGACACGAGAGAATGCCATTTCCGAGGCCAAGAAATAATCTTTTTGCTCTGTTTACTTGTGATAATGTGCGCATTTCCCAGTAACTTCTCTCCAGCATAAACGGCTCCTTGCCCTGTGCTCTGTGCCGCCGTTCTCTTGTTGTTAACTGAAGAATTGTTCCTCTCTATTTAGACTTCAGATCTGCATCTGCTTCAGGCCGTTCCATCTGCTCCGCATTGTCACATTGTCGTCTGTAACGCATAGGTGCTGGGTAACATTTAAAGAGACAGTCAAGTTAGCACGAGCCTCGAGCTTTCTATCTCTAAGCAGGGGAATTTCTCAGACTATTAACGGGAGCAAAAATGGTATTTTCTTACCAGGTAGAAATCACTTTGCCTTTGAAAATTTGTGAAGTTGTTTTTTTTTTTTTTTTCTCAATTCTTTTTCTCTTTGCCTTTTTTCTGGGCATCGTTTGAAACCCACTCTCAGAATTAAGTGGCTCTGTGTCCCTGGCCAGACTGAAAGTCAAACACTTCCACATTAAAAAAAAAAAAACTGATACATAGTGAATTGAAAATGCAAAAGTTCCACCTTATCTACACCTCTCTTTTCGATACTAGGTGTGAGCAGCGCATAATCATAAACAGGCACTTTCCAGCCTCTGGCTTCTGAGTCTGCATTCTTGGATTCGAATCCCCCTCTGCAGGTAGCCTCCCGAGGCTCAGCTGTGCCCTCGGTAGAATGGCAGGATAATAGCTACCTCAGAGTACTGTCATGGACAACCTTAGAAAAGTGTCCAGCATGCGACCTGTCACCTATTGTAAGAACTTTATAAATGGTCAAAAGCTATAATTACTATGAACTCACAAGTCACTAGCAGCATGGGAAAGTGCTAACCGTGGACAGTAATAGCAGAAAAAAAAATAATAATAATAATAATAAATATAATAATGTGTTCTCTTGGTTCCAAATTAAGTTGAAATCAGTTTTCACATTAATAGCAGTCATTTACTAACTCTGAAAACACATTTACCAGAGGCTCCAGAAGGTCTTTGAGACTGGTGCTCATTTAATGTGTCATATCCACTTTGGGTGACAACTCTTGCTGAAATGTTAAGAGGCTCATTGAATTTTTTTTCATTCTTTTCTACCCAGCTGTCGTTATGTATATCCTCAGAGGTGAAAGTTTTCTGACCAGGGCTTGGTTAGGACAGAAGTTTCATGCTTTGATTTTGTTTTGTGTTTGAGATTAGTAATGAGAACTCAGAAGAAGAATGGTTGCATGCTCTAGGGAAAGTACAGACGTCACCCTGTTACTGTTTTCTGTAAAATCGAAAGTGACAAAGAACAGCAATGCTAATAAGTGGTACTGTGTCTAGTTGAGTTCAAAAAAATAATTCACTGCTTCTGAGAAAATCGAAGCCTTTGATGAGAGCAGCTTTTTTGACATGAAAAATTCTGAAAGTAAAATTTTTTTTGTAATATTCGTATTCATTCAGTTACACTTTTAGCAAACATTTATTGAACATCTTTGAGCCAGGTATATTGTTAGACATAGGGTACTAAAATGAGTAAGACTATTGTAAAAAGACAGGAATAGTTCAGTTAAATTCTGTAATTTGAGGAGAGTTTCTAAAGGGGGCTAATTGCAAATGTGTGGACCGGCCTTAAATAAAGTCATAAGGGATGGCACAGTATCCCAGGCATCATGACACAGGGAGGCCATTACCATTCATTGGCCCAACTGAGCAAGGATAAGGCATGAGTCCTTTAACCTAGAGAGAAGCTACAATGAGTAGGTCACCTCTGGGAGGTGTAGCCTTGGGCCTCATGCAGTGATCTACAGCCAAATCAGGATGGCCTGCCAGGGCGAGAACCAAAGAGGATAAACTCCAAAGTCACTCCTCTCCTGCCTTCAGGTGCTGCCCATTGGCAAATTCCTCCTGGATCCCATTGGTGCATTTCACAGAGGTCAGCCTCCAGGGCGCAAAGCAGAATGGAGAAGGAGATAGAGATGTCAGAGGGAAGAGTCCAGCACAACTGTGGCCTCTCTGAAGATGTTCAGTCTAGTGGTAGAATACCAACACAGCCGGTAAATCTTAATGCCCATTGTAACTAACATTAGACTGACACTCAGAAAATAATATGAGAGCACAGGTGAGAAAGCTACCAGCTCTGGTATTAGGGATTGTCTATTCTGGACCTGAAAGAATGAACGAGTTTTCCAGATAACAGGGGAAGAAAGCGGAATGTCGTAAGGGGCAGAGGAAAAGACATATATAAATCACACAAATACACAGAACTTGTTTAGAAATCATCAGCATGACCACAGTGATAAGGTATGTGGGATATGGGGGAAGGACTTGGGATTTTATGAGGCTTTCTTTGAGTTGTTGGAGAATATTATCCAGAGTCACCACAACATGTTTCATAAGAAAATGTAAGATACTTTTGACCCACAAGCTTTGTGAGAAGAGATGTCTGTTTTGTTTACCAGTAAGATACTGCTTGGGATGTGTGCCATGCTCAATAGCTCTTCGGAAAGTAAATGAACAAGTGAACAAGAATTGTGTGCAAACTTAAGTCCCACAGCTTCGTTAATTTATTAAAAGTAAATTTGACTTTTTGCTTTTAACTTATTAAAAGTAAAAATTTATTAGCAAGTGGGACTATTTTGATTCCTCCTTTTGGTTCTAGAAATAAGTAGATCTCAAGAACAGTGGTTTTGGGGAACAAGCAGGAGCTGAGAGGTCAGGACCTCTGTTCATAACTGGAAACATCTTTTAGCCTTCTGTTTCTCAGCTTTCCTCTCTCTAAAGTGGAAATTGTGCTCGCCCCCTCGGCTATCTCGTAAGATTATTGTGAAGATCAAAGGTGCCTTGACAGGTATAAAGAACTTAATGGATAAGAAGCAATGATGGCTCCTTCTCCTGCATTCGCAGCAATTAAGATAAGCCATACAAGTGACTTTTTCCAATAATTAAATCATGTTCCGTTATGCCAGAGTTTCTTAGTCTTAGCACTGGGCACGTTTGGGGCCAGAATACTTTGATGTTGTGGGGGGCTCTCCTGTGTGTTGCAGAACATTTTGCAGTATTCCTGGCTTCTACCTATAGGCCATTGGCACTCCCCACCATCCCTATAACCACCTCCAACAACCAAAAATGTCTCCAGTTTTGCCAGATGTCCCTTAGAAAGCAAAATCGTCCCTTGATTGGGAATCACTGCATTAACATTCTTTTTCAGTCTTTACCATTCTATGTGGAAACCTCTCTAAAATACGTTGGTCACATCCTAGCCTGTTAAACCTGAGCTCCCCAGTTGCTATACTAGAATTCTGGTTGTAACCATCATAACATCGTTAAGACATGTGAGAATTATTTGCCTGCATCTCCAGTCTGTCATATTTTTGTAGACCTTGTGTCTGCATTTCATGCTTTTATCTTTCCTCCCTCTCTCCCTGTGAGGCTGACAGCTGTCATTTTCCTGTAAGCATCAAAGTGTACAAATTTGCTATTTCTAATCTGCTGAGGATTTAAAAAGCGGTAAGCCAGTTTTCATAGGATGCATCTAAAATGAGAATTAACAGTCGCTGAGTTTGGGCCCGGGTGTGCAGGAGCCTGGCAGATGGACTTGCTTTATTTGAGCCATGTGGTGTTATCATGATTATTAATATGACTGTATGATGTTACATCAACTTTCCCACATCCTTGATTTAGGATGAAATAGAGAGGGAAAAAATATCTGATAATAGTTCAAAACATTTCTACCAATTGGGTACAAACATTGCAGAGAACAATTTGTCTTTTATTTTCCCACTACCCTCCTCGCTCCTGCTTCCATTTGGAAATTATATGAGGGGCTAATATGTCATTTATATCACCTGTGAGGCTGCACAGAGCCTGATATAATGGAAGCCAATGAGATGGTCTTCAAGATTTAAGTAATATAAATCTAATGTGTTAGTACCTGATATAGTGGCATGGTGCTGGGCACACAGTAGGCTCCAATAATGTTTGTGGGAGGAACTACATGAATGAATAATAAGAATATAACTTCACTTCCCAATTGTCAGGATAAAAAAAAAAAAAACTCACAGAAGGTGTGGCAAACCAAAGATAAGGACTTTAAAAATGCAGATGTGGAAAGTGCTTTGTAATGAAAGTATAGGCTAGTCCTTTAAGTGACAGATAAAGAGGGAACTGAAATAGTCCCCGAAGGGTGGGGATAAAATGATTGAACATCACCCCATTTCCTGGTCTGCTGCAGTTCTCTTCTAAATTCGCAGGTTGGAAACAGCCCAGCAGATTTCAGCCCACAGGACAAATTCGCCTCCTTTTATTTCCTCCATAGCAAATGTTTGTGTTCTTCATTGGACAGGAAAAAAGGTGGAGTGTCCGTCTGACTCCAGCGGATGAATTTTTAGGAATCTCCTACAGCTTGCTTGTCCAGGTTGTGAGGCTGTTTCTGTCCGCTGTAGAAGGAACAATTCCTTGTGGCAGAATGAAGAAACCTACTTGAGAACTCTTACCTGAATGGTGTGTAAGGTCAGAGGAAATCATTTCATTTTAAAAATGAAAAGGGATCAGTGTTCAGTAGGACTCTGAACACCAAGAGAAGGATGGCATTTGACTTGCATTTTCTTAAGGTCATGACTGGTCTTAGCAGCCCCCATGGGTGCCAGGTTTCCAGATGGTGATTCTGAACCAGCCATACCCTTGAGAAAGGCCAAGACTGAGCAGCTTCCACCTGAGAACATGAAGCCTGAGATCACCGTAAGGTCTTGGCCCAGCATCCTTGGTAACCTTCGTGTGTCCCCTCAACCAAAATGAACCCCAAAATGCTGTGACTTGTACTCGCAGATTTCATTTGGTCATTTCTGTGAGGATTTCTTTTGAAGAAATCAAAGCAATGTGACCTGGTCAAATCAAGAAAATAGCCAGTCCTTGAAAGATAAAGAAACTCTTAGAACATAATAACCTTCTATTTGTATTTTCAAAAAGGCAACATTAGTCAGAAAAGATATTTGTGTCTCTTGGATTTGGCAGTCTTGACATTTCAGATAGGTCACTGGTTAATTGGTCTGGGTTAATGGTGCTTTTTATTATGGTGACTTTTGACCATATTTCCGGCAAAAGGTGCCTGAAAAATCATGGGCTACTATGGGTGAAAGATCCCACTTCTCTGGCATTTAGTCTCCCCAGAACAGAGCAGTTGTTACACAGAGTGACTTTGGGACTTGATGGGTACTTAGCTTTTGTTGTGTCTCCATTTATAACGAAAAGCAGCAGCTGATGATTCTGAATGACCGACGGGTATTTTCTAATGAGATGATTACACGAGATCTGCAGCAATTTCTTGAGGCCATTGTGTCTGGAGCATGAACAAACAGCAGAGTGGTATGAGATGAGTCTAGCTCAGGCAGGGCTAAGGATTAGTAACCAATTAGGAAATGAAGGAAGAGGAGGAGGTAGACGACAGTGGGCGCCGGGCCCTTGTGGAATTCTGGATTGAACTCTTGCAATCTGCTTGAACCCATGGTATCCTAAAAGACTCGTTGAACAGTGGGTTCTGTGGCTGAAAACAGAATCTCCAATGCAGAAATGTTAAGGTGGTCCTCCTGCCCGTTTGTAATTATTTATTGAGTCCTCACTGGGTCCCGGCCATTTTTGTATATGTGATTTAAGAGAAGCTTTTGAGATAGTAATTATTAACTTTATTTTAAAGATGAGACAATAGGGGCTTCTTCCTTATTATTCTTGAATACTTTGGACTGAAACTTGATCTGTAACAGGGCTTCATTTGGGAATGGCAATCTAAGATTGGAAAACAGGTTTCCTGATTTTGTTCGTTTTATACTAGATAAAGTTCTTCATAAGTTAATTCACATTTTAGGTCTAGCATGGGAAACTAAACACCATGAATAGTCCTGCGTCAATGAGGAAATGTTTTCTTATAGCAAATGTGAAAAGTAGTTGTTAAAACATAACCCATTTTTAACTTGAAGGCTAACTGCATATGTTTATACTAGTTATAAAAACTAAGTTCTCTAGTAATAAGTAAATGTCTGCATGTGTGTATATATAATGGTTATTTATTTAATGTATACTGTATCCACTACACCCAGAACAATTGATATTAAAATGTTAAAAAATAACTGTCTCCAAAAGATAGAATTTGGGGTGATTTCATTTTATTTATTAGTTTTACTCTAAAAAAAAAAATTTCTACCATGGGAATGGAGCACAAATTATATTTCTTAGGAAGATAAGAAATAAAAGAGGTTGTTTTTAGATTTAGATGTATTTGGTTTTCTCTCCTCCTGTAGTCCATTTTCTCCGATCTGTATTGGTTTCATCAGTGATATAGCTTACGTGATCAATTTGAAGGTGATCCTGTGAGCATATTAATTTAAAGTTTGTGCAGGTGTCAAGATTCTGAAGGCAGCAGCTCAAGGAAATTGAGGCGCATCATGATAACTAGGATTGAGAGACATTTGAGAAAAACATCGGAGAAGAAATATGGGAAACCGGAGGGAAGAAATAGAAACACCTGATCTATAGACCCTCAATCAGAAGACACTGATTTGTGGGAGAGATGAGCAATTAACAAGAGAATTGTCCATCACAACCTCTAAAACCAGTTTGGGAAAAGAACAAAAGGTGGATCACAGAGCATGAGAGTGGCCAGAGAAAGATGTAAAAACACCAGACAAAGAAATTAGGTAAAGACAAATTGCACGCCGTGTGGTGGGAAGTTTGAGGAACAGCATGGCCATGCAGCCGGCACTGTCACGTGGTATGATTATGTCGGAAGCAGAGGGACTCTTGTGACTCATTTGTCATTGGAAGATATGGTGAGGGAAAGGAGTAAGGACCCCAGGACAGAGGAAATGGAAACAATTTAGATACGTGTTATTAATTATTGTTTCCAAAGGGCCTGGTGTGGCAAAAGATGGATGATGACATAGGGGATATTACTTAAATCCTTCCTAACATAGCTCACTGTCTCTTTCCATGTGGCATGAATCATAATCTCTGGAAATTTCTTGTTTCCAACAAGGAGGCTACAGCACTGATAAGGGCTGTTGGGAAGATTGAGTGTTACATCTCTGCCACTTTTGCAACTGTTCTTCACCGTCTTGTCAACCTGTCCTGAAGGACCTCAGGGTGGAACATTCACTGCAACCTAATGCCTGATATACAGGGGATTGACTCTAAAATGATTTTTCAAAAGTTATTCTCTAAAATGAGTGGCTTCTGGTCCCCATTCCCACCACTCTCTTCTACATCTTTCATCTTTGGTCTGCAACAGATGGGGCCAATCTTCCCAGAGAAGGAATCTATTTTACTTGCAGGAGACTATGGTTTAAGCAATCTTATTGTTGTGGTGGTGGTTGTCATTATCATTTAAACTTTATCTACTTCTAAGAACTGATTGAGATCATTTTCTTGGATACAATAGAACCTTTCAACAAGATTGAAATGTAAGAACAGTTTAACAGAAGGTATAGTTATAATCGGCAAGCTTTAGTGTCATACTTCCCACTTGGAGCTTTTTCTTCTTGGTGCATAGCTGGTACTCGAAAGATGTTTTGGAAATAAGAATAAGTGGGCTTGGGTTTCACATAAATCACCTCTCTGTTGACTATTTGTGTTATGCCCGTTGGTCGGATTATCTTCCTTTTCTGGGGACTGGCCTCGGTTTCTTGATGGATTCATGGGTTATTCCTTGTTCATTTAACTAACTGAATACCTGCTAAACATTTGAGATTATATGAGGCATGGAGAACACATCACTACTTTGTGTCCTCATCTCAGCATCAGCAACATCAGGAACATAAGCTTCACAAAATACCTACTGTCCCTGGCAATGATGCCAAAGACAAATTGGGGACCTATTATTTACAGGGCAATGTACTCTAGGCCATGAGATACAAAGAACATATAGTATATCCTCAGACATACAAAAAAAAAGAATGACATTCTATTTTAAAATAATAATATAGAACATTATAGTTTATGATGATTTAATATAGATCATTTAACCATTTGCACAGAAATAGTGAAAAACATGTCTTGCCACTATTCTCAATTTGGCATAGAGAAAAATGAGTTTCAGACTCAGAACTTGAAACATGTTGTGTCTGTCTAGGTTCTCCAAAGAAACAGAACCAAAGTTGGTGGGGTGAAGGGAGAAATAGTGAGAGAAAGAAAAAGAAGAGATCTTTCTCATTTAGACTTTTTTCTATACAGGCCTTCAACTGATTAAATGAGGCCCACCTACATTATGGAGAGCAATCTGCTTGACTCAGTCTACAGACTTAAGTGTTACTCTCATCCAGAAACACCCCCACAGACACACCCAGAATAATGTTTAAGCAAACATCTGGTCACCCTGTGGCCCAGTCAAGTTTTCATGTAAAATTAACCATCACACCTGCCTTACCCGAGATCGTACATTCATAAAGAGGGAGAGCTGAGAGTACACTGCCTTCCACAGGTTTCCCACTGAAATGCCAACCCAACTCTACTTAGTTTTGGTAAACACAAAAATTGGATATGTTTGGTTATGTATTATCAGTAGTCGATGCACAAAGAAATATCTGTGCCATGTCCCATCTCTCACCAAAGCAGCTGCATTGGCCAGGGAGCTCTCCTCATCCTTGGTGGGCTGCCAGCAATCCTGCCTCAATGCTATATATGAGGTACCTGTGCCCAGCTTCTTACTCCATGGGGTCTCTCTCTGTGGTGCTACCACACTCTATTTCATTGCCACGTTTCACAGGAATTTCCACAGACCTGGGGCTGATGCAGAGACCAGCAGAGCAGCCAGCATCCTAGAGAAGAGAAGGTGGGACTTGCCTTATGTCTCTGATGGCTCAGCTCAGATTCCAGCTTCATTCAGAGATGGGGCTGCTTGGGCCACCAGTGTGTTCCCAGGGCAGAGTGTAAACACTGGCCCATAATAGACAATATTTGGTAAATGAAAGGAAAAGAGGCAGGATGAAGTGAAGAGAGGGACCGAATGTGGCAGAGGGAGGAAGGTAGGAAAAAGAGAGTGGAAAAGTGAAGGAAAAGAGAGAGGGGAGAAGAAAGAGAAATGAGGAAAGGAAGAGATGGGAAAAGGAGGAATAAAAGGAAAGAAGCAAATAAAGGCAGCAAAGAAGGGGTGCTGGAGCTGGGTTGGGGGAAGGGATGACTTCTAGTCAAGACAGAGGCATGCTGTCCAGGCCAGAGAAAAATAGCAGGGTTCTCCCGGCTCTGCCAGTAGCAAGCTGCAGGACCTCAGACAAGATACCTAGCCTCGGTGAACCATAAAGGGAGACATTATTTGTAACAGGAGGGAATGAGAGCAGATTGCGTCTGAAAGAGCCCCTCTGTGCGTGAGCACCCCGTCTCCCTTGTCGTCCTCCAGGGATCAGCAAAAGTGGCCCGGCAGCCAGCACTCTGACCCAGCCCCATTCTCGTCATATTCCCCATCATAATTTTTATTAGGCTCAGACATATCCTAAATGAAGACAGAGAAGAAAACACACTACAGAGAGGATTCGAGAAGAACAAATCTTATTTCATTGATCACCTTCTTAAAGCCAAAGTCCAGGCAATGCAAAGCTGGGGTTCTGCCCTCTGCAGAGCCTGACCAGGAAGCTTCAGAAAGGAGAATGTACAATGAAATATAGATATTTATAATGAAGTGTCTTTTCCCTTGGGTATCTCTCTCTTTTTTTTAAATGAAAATTCATTCAACTGAATATTTAGTTCCCCAGGGAAGACTCCTCAGCTGACGATGCCACTGCACACCAGGGGAGAAGCTCTAATGGAAAATGACACCCTAATATGAACACCTTGTTCTGGATCACTAGGTGACAAGGTCTTTGAGGTCACCCCCTTTCAGCTACAAATTAGGTATTAGGTACGAAATATAGCGAAAAGCATTTTGCATGAGCTTGCACACCTAATGGATGCTGGATCCAATTTTATACATGTACAGGTATTTCAAATAAATTTAATTTCACCATTGAAGGTGCTTGCTTTTAATTCTGGGACCAGCAGTGCAGAACAGTTTTGAAGATTAAATTTCCATTCTCAGCAAGTAGTTGGGGATAGAACATCAAAACAGGAGTAACCAAAAAGCAGAAATTTTTCGGTGCTCACAAAGAAGGTGGGACTGTAAAAAGATCCAGCATGCATCAGACAGACTTGAGACCTTCAGGGGTAGGATTACCTCTGCCAGCTCATTTCAGAAAATCACCTTATTTATAACCAAAGCAGTGCTAACTTTGATACCCCAGTTGCAGCAGCGGGGAGCCATCTGGTGCCCCTTTGTGCTCTATGTGACTGCCCAACTTCCTTCCCACTACCACAGATAAGGTATAATTTTAAGGCCAAACTCAAAGATTTTGAAGAATAATCCCAGATCACTTTCCCCATGAAGCCTTTCCTGACTGCTGACACTTATCCACCATCACCTGTCCACTCTATCCTGTGTCTCATTGCTTCAGACCCTACGCATATATATCTATGTGGCAACTATAACATGAGGTAGTATTGCCTCAAAGCTAAATCCTGCAACTTCAATCAAGTTACCTCCTCTCCATGCATGTTGTTTTATGCATTTTAAATGGCGATCGTAGTAATAGCGTTGTGAGGATTGAGCACGAAGTACTTAAATCAATACTTGGCTCATGGGAAATGCTGCAGGTAAATATCATAGGCCGTTGGAGTCCAGCCCCATCTACTCACAGGTCTTAGCCCAGTGCTTTGTGTGTTTTCACAGCTTAGTGGGAAGCACAGTTTACTGATGAACTTTCGATCTCAACGGTTTACCTGCCCGACATGTCATACTTTGAATGGTGGGCTGTTTGGGGGTAATCATCAAATTGAACAAGTTTCGGTTGTTCCTGTTTATTGAGAACCCACTGCATGCTAAGTACTGTTTCAGGTACTTGATAGAAAATATTCTATTTCATCTTTATGTAACCCTCTTCTATTTTTTCCATTCTAAATATTAGGAAAGTGATGCTCAAGGAGTTTGAATAACTAGCTTAAGGTGGTGAGCTGGCATTCGGCGGGCTAGGGTGCAAACACAGATTGCTCTAACTCTGTGCTAAGACCATGTCCTTTGGCCTCCTACACAAAGCAGGGATCTGACAATTAAATGACATGCTGGCACTGTGCCATACTCTGCCTACCCACGTAGACCCCCCTCTTCTTTGTGACCAGGGAAATTTTTAGTTAGATTGACTGGGTGTCCCTCCTGTCCCAAAGGGCAGAAGCTCAGCCTGAGTTAAGATGCAGGGGGAGATTTTCTCAGTTTATCCTCCAGCCTCTCACCAAGCCCCTACCCCCAATCTGGAGTATGGAATCACCTGTGTTCACTTAGAAGCCACCGTGTGCTCTGTGTCACCCAGCTAGTGATCCAGCCAACAGCATACTGGGCCTCTGACACCTTCCCCCTATAACTCCATCAGAAGTTCACAGTGTAATTGAAAAATAATCCTATTTGAAGTTTACATCTTATCTGAGGTCATTCTAGGGAACTGTAACTGGTGCTTAAAACAAAGGCAAAGGGAGCCTGTTATCTTACAGACAAAACACAGAAATTCTAGAGTTACCGCATGTCTTTAATTAATGAGAGGCTACTTGTCATTAGAACTCTCTTGTTTTCTACAATACAAAATCTTTTATAAGGTGCTTTTTTATGGGATATCTAAAATAATTTACGAGGACAGAAGCTGCAACTGAAGAAAATTAGATATACACACACACATGTAGCATACATATACACATACATATATACTGTATATCCCTTTTTATTGAAGAAAATGAAATAATTATCAGTTCAAGTAGTATTTCGACAGTAGGAACAGTTCCATTCAGAGGATGGTTCTTGAGTGTGAACAGATTCTCATGAATAAAGAGGTGCTCACAGCTGTATTTATCTTAAAATGGATTTGTTTTAGTGAGTTGAGTATTTTAAGGATAAGCGTATGTGGAGAAGTTAAAAGGCTGTTTTAATAAGAAAGCTTTCTGGGGCTTTTTGTCAGATAGCACTGATCATATTTTAATTGGCTTCCATTTGTTGCACTTATGTTTTCAGAAGAGGGTGTACATCTTCTATGGTTTAAAAAAATAAAGTCACCTACTCACTGATCATTTCATCAGACAGTGGCCAAAACATACAGTGGGCCAAGAAGACCAGGTTAACAAATGTCCTGTCGTTATTGGCATCAGATCCTCCTCATGCCCACGGCAGACATCAGAAGTCAACCTGAGTGATCTTGACATTCTTTTCAGCACCATTTTTCACGTAGCCACTACCTATTCATTGGCATTGGCCACAAGTCTGACCCTGAGCTAACAGTCCTTTTGTGTCGCCATGGTCAGAGCCAATGCTCATCCAAGAGTAGCCAAGAGTAAGAACAGGATCCCATGTGGAATAATAAAGGTGGAAATTTTCACTGTGGGAGTCGCACCATGTGATCCCTGTATTCTGAGATGCAGTGGGATGGTAGCTTTTAGTGGAGGAAAACAATTGATCATTTGGGCTTAGGCTCTATTTAAGGTGAGTAAAGCACCATTTCTGTAGAATATAAATTTCATGTCTTCTGCTGGTGAAATGCCTCTACCGTCTAATTCCAAAGACACTGTCTCATTCTGCCTCTTACCGTCTCCTACCTGAACTTCTGCAGTAATCTCAACCAACAGGAAGCTCCTCAAAGGCAGAGACCGTGTCCTTTTTCTTTATCATTCACTGCACATGAGCGCCTAGCACCATTTGGCATAATGAGCGAGTGTGAATTAATTAATCCTCCTAAATGAGCTTTGTTCCTCTTTTAATTGTATCCTCCATTTTACAGCCATAAACCATGTCTACTTTTTACCTATTGAATGAAACCCAGCATCTCTCCAGCCACATTGCCAGCCAGCCAGCCAAGCTTTGCACTTTATTATCTTTCTTAATACCGAACTCTTTGAATTTCCTCACAAATATCATATAGTTCTTGCCTTTGTGCCGGCACCCATGCTGTTTGCTCTACCTGAAACTCCTTCCCCATCTAACTTCCTTCAAAGCTCCATTAAATCACTTTCTTAGAAACTGTTGCCTGTATTCCAAAATCAAGATCACTGCCTCCTCTAAAATCCCCCATCACTCTGTTCATATATTTATTATAGCTCTCATCATTGGATTGGAATGACCTATTTTTATGTCTCCTTATATGATGATGTTTTTGCTGCATGTTACAGAAAATCCAGCGCAAACTGGAATATATTGATCCACATAAATGAAAAGAGGTATCAAGCTTCAGGTTTGTGCCAAAGGTTCATAGGATCCTTGGGCTTCATTATTTTTTTTCTTGTATTTCTTTCGATCCTCTCTTCCTGGCTTTGCCATCACACTAGTCTCTCATGGTATCATGACAGCTCCTAGCACAAATTTTCTCATTGATATCCAAAGTGGAAGAAATAATTTCTTTTCTCACCAGCAGACAAAAGCTGAGTTTTTACTAACTGAATCAGGAAAAGACTTATTCAGTGCCTATCCCTAAACCAACCATGAGTGCAGAAGAGATGGTAGTAGGATTGGCTGAGATTCCACGCCTGAAAAGATTAAGTGCTTGTAGGAAGAGAGAAGGGATAAAAGATACTTTGGGGGCCACCAACTATACTTTCCACTTAGACCCGGCTCCTAAAATGGTCATGCACCCCCTGCCATATTGATGTTTGGGTTCCCAGCATGTAGCGCTTGATACGTGCAGACTAGATCATCAACACGTATGTGCTTAGCTGAAGGGAACTGAGCCTGCTTGGAACTGAAGAACGCACCTATGTTCATGCCTGCTGTTGTCCGTGCTTCCCGCTTTAGCTCTGTAGCCCCACCTCCATGCCGGCTGCCTCCTGCAGCTACTTCTCACCCTTCCACCATATGAATTCTTCTGCCTAACGTGGACTTCCATTTCCCTTATCGTGGGTTACCTTTTCACAATAAAACTTTACCCTTAAGCCCCACCTACGGCCACCCTAGTCCGAGAAAGATCTTTTTGTATAGAGGCCCTCTAAGGCTTCCCTTACAAGTTGAAGATTCTGTGATAAATGTTCGAACATATCACCAGAAATGATGGAAATATCAAGATAATGGTTAGCCCTTTTTTATGAGATATTTCTCAAAGGCAACTGCTATATAGCTTTTGATTGTTCCTTCAAAAGAAAGTATAACAGAGTAGAAAGAGACCAGACTTTACAAATAGGTCTGGGTCAAACTTTGGGACCATTACTTCTTAACTCTATGAAATGTTGAGCAAATGATTTAATCTCTGAGTTCAACCCCCTCCTGTGTATAATCGGGCTAATAATGCTCACTTCCCAGGATTATAATAGGGTTAAATAAAATGAGCTGTGTAATATGGCTGGGACAGTACACGGTCAGTTGCTGTGACTTCCCTCCATTATTGGTGAAGTGGAACATAAACAGCTTGCCAGCTGTGGTCACTCTGAAGCATGGGATAGGATGAGTGTGACAATCAGGATTGCAATGGATTCTGAGGTATGGAAGTGTCCTCGGGGTTTCTCTGACTCTGAACTTGCCTCCACAATAGAAAACCCAGCTTCCTCTCCTGTCTCTGAAAATAAACCAATCCATACTGACAATGTGTGGTGGTGGGGAAAAGAAGTTCTGTGTAGGCCTCAAACAACTTCAGATTTCTCTTTCAACATCCCTGTGGACAAAACCCCACATGGGGCTATTATCTGGTTATTCCTTCAGACCTTTATACTTCTTCTCAGTCCCTCTCTTTATATTCTCTTCTCTCCCCTTCTCCAGTGTTTGCCCCAATTTCCTTTTGGGAACAAAATGAAATTCTCACTATCTCATTCAGGACATTTTGTCATCATCCTTTATGGTTTCTGACTACTAGTCTCCTTCCACCCTGTAGAGCTCATGAAAAAATGTTATTGCACAAAAATAGTTCCCTCTTTCAGAAGAATTCTAATATCAGCTATGACAATAATCATTATTAATAACACATCCATTTCATATATAAATGTGAATGGATTTTTTTCCCCTGCAAAAATGTTCAAAAAAGGCCACCCCATAAAAAGGACTACAAATATTCCAAAATCCCAATGATTACAAAACAAAGCCAAGAACATTCATTATTTGACACCTGAATGGGAGAAGGGCAGACATTTTAAGTATTCCTTACCAGTGGATTTTTAACAGGATGGAGGGGAGGCCTGGCAGCTCTTAGAGTCATTTTTTCTCATACACTTTTGAGTTTCTTGGGGGAGCCAACAAAAGAAAATCATTGCCCCTCTGAGCCATTTTCTCTGTCTTCATGCAGAATAGGCAGTTTCTTTTGATAAATACAACTGCCAAAGGCTCAGCTCTTTAAAGTTTCACACCTCTCCATTTTCATCAGAAAATCCGAGAAAAAAAACTTTAAGTCATCTTTCAGGGACACGAGTATTCAATACTTTACACCGTGGGTATGTGTACAGGTTACTAAAACAGAAAAACATAACAGATGTTTAGGATTTTTAATCAAAATCATTTTCCTTTGTACAAAAGGAATGTAGGCCCTTTGAAGAAAGTCTTAGAATATACAAATAAGCAAAATAAGAAAATCAGAGTTATGTCTAATTCCAGCACCCAGAAATAATCACCATTAATATTTCATTGCATATTCTTTTCATCTTTTAGATGTATACATAGCTGGGTCTATAGTTTTTTACAAAAATGAAATCATAAACTACATGCAGGCTTTCTTTTTAGACCTGAGGTGCACAGGGTTTAGTCAGCTGTACTACTTGGTTTGTGGAACATAATTTTTGCAGCTCTTTTAAGGGACTCTTGTGCATTTTTCCTCTCTTTTTTCCAATGTTATTTCCAATCTTCACCCATTTAAGCAAAAATTCCAGTCGATTTGACATGTCATTAATATATACTGTTGTTTTGAGTGCGGATGTATTTGTAATTCATACACATTATGTTGTGTTATAGACCTCAGTTTCTTCTTTTTCACTCAACATGGTTTTGAAATCATCCATGTGGCTGTGTTTATATCTAGTCCATGGTTCTAATTGTCGCTTTGCATTCCATCACATTTTACTTAACTACTGTCTTAGTCACATACACTTGGGCTACCTCATACAAAGACCTGAGAAGAATTTATCTGTTCTAGACCGAGGATGGAGATGCCAGGGTAATAGGACACCTTTATGTCTAATTTTACTAAGTGCTGTCGTATTGCAGCCCATAAAGGTGAACCAGTGTGTATTTTCTTTGGAGAGCATGGTATTATCCAGATTTCTAATTTTGGCCAGTCTGATGGATATAAAGTGATAGCTGGCTTTTTTGACTTGCATTTTCTGATAATCAGGGACTATGGACATAGCTCCAGATACTTCTTAGCCAGTGAAGTTTCCCCATTCTAAGGTGATCCTGTTCAGACCTTTAGATTATTTCAAGTAGGAGATTTCCTGCTTCCTTTTCTGTTTATATGTTTATTTTCTTGCAGATTCAAGATAATTCCTACTTTGAGGTTTTTGACAGTACCTATTTTGACAATCTGGCATTTGTGCTATCTTTCTATATTATGCCAACCATAAATTCTTAACATTTTTTGTCTATATAGTCTTATGTACACTTGTGGTGCCTATATCTCATATGACATTGTTTTCTTTTGTGTTGGGGGAATGTGCTGGTTAAGCTTGATTTATAGAGTTTCTTATTATGACTGGGATGTTCACGTAAATTGAAGGTTCTTCAAATTATTATTTTCAGAGTGCTTTTGTTGAATCATCTCATGTGATCTTTATAAAAAAAAAAAACTAGGTGAAGCAGATTTTATTCTCTACATTTTATAGACGAGGAAACTTATTTGAGTCAGAGAGATGTAGTGTGACCTGCCCAAGTTCACGTAGCTAATTGGTGGCCAAGCCAACATCAACAATCAAGTTCCTTATCTCCCAGCAATATCCCCATGGGGCTTATTAAGAGATCAGGATTGTTTACAAGAGGGTACAGTCATCTTCTCCATGAGAGAGTCATTCACCACCTGATGAGAGAGTCACATTGAACACAGGTTTTTAGTAAGTCCGAATTGACCTATCGTTTTGGTCTAAAAAGCAAGCCAATAGTCTTCTTCTCAAAAAAAGGCAGAGGCACCAGTTTGGGAAGGGGTAATTTATCTCTTTGAATGCAGTGTGGGAGATAAGTTTTCTTAATGAGTTCTGTTCTGAAGGCGGTGACTGTAGACAAAGATGGTTTTCAAGGTGAACTGTCTTCCAAACCTGCCCTCAGATCACAGAGACAGAAGAACTATTGGGCCAAAAGGAACAGAAACTTGGAAACATAAAATATGGAAAGTAGGAAAAAGTATCTAATCACTCTCACATCAGAATTTGTTTTTTGTTTTGTTTTCAGAAAATGTGTATGCAGTTTTTGATAACAGTGCAGACCATAAAAAGACAGATTTAAGAGGAATGTTAGACTCTGGCCCCTAAAACCAATGAATACTATTCCAGAGATTGGACTAATAGCTGGAGATCAGGTGATTGTTTATAGAGGAAGGTGAAGCCAAACTCTCAGCTCCTGTTGGCGAAGGAAAAGGTGATTGAATGATGGTGTGATCGAGGACTCATGTCTCAGTGTAATCTTAATTACATTACAAAATACTGTTCAGCATTTTGTGGACAAAGAGTAAGCTCACTTTGCTGCTGGTTGGTTAGGACTTTTTAATCTTGGCATGTGCTTCAGCACCACAGGCAATAGCAGGCAACACCTGTGTTCTCTGACTGAGCATGCCTTCCTCGTAAAAAGATTTTTTTCACATAATCCAATTGAGCAAGGCTTATAGTCGGTACTCTAAAAAGAATCAGTATTTCAAATGTTTGCCAAATGAGTACCAGAGATTATAATAGCAGTAATAATTATAGCTTTCAGATACTGCTTACTGTGTGCCAAGCACTGTGTTTAACGAGCTTCATTTCATTTACTCTAGGAGGGGTAAACCTAGGGCATAAGTATTATTATTATCTCCATTTTGCAGGTGAGGAATTTGAGGCATAGAAAAATGGAATGGGTTGCCCAAGGTTACAAATCTAATAACTAACAAAACTGGAATGCAAATCCCAAACCGTCTGATTCCAAAGATGAATTCCTGTTCTCTTAAAATTTGTATTAGTTATCCATTGCTGCCTAACAAGTTACCCCAAAGTTTAACCATTACGACAGCAAGCATTATAACTTCTTATGAGGGTTACAAATCCAGGAGTGCCTTAGTTGGGTGTTTCTGCCTCAGAGATGCTCTTGAAGTTGCAGTCAAGGTGTCAACCAGGCTGCAGTCATCTGAAGACTTGACCAGAGTTGGAAGAGCTGCTTCTAGCATCATTCCAGTGGCTGTTGGCAGGAGGCCTCAGCTTCTCGCTATATGAGCTTTTCTACAAGACTATTTGAGTTTCATCTGTAAAATAAAATATTCTACAGGGTTTTTATGGGAATCAACTGAGACAATCTCTGAGAAAGTGGTATGTAAGCTGAAATGAGGTACACAAATTTTAGATATTAATCTTAGCACGCGAATTAATCACTGGCTTTCATAGGGAAATTGGAGAAGCAGAGATAATACTGACTCATGCAAAAGAATGACCAAGATCATGCCTAATTAGCTCCAAGCCCTAGGAAAGCCCAGCCCCTGTGGAAGTGACATCTTATCCAGGGCTCCTTAGACTGAAGAAGACTAGGACACCTGGTATATACACACAGCCCCTATGAGGCAGTTCATAGCCGATAGTCCAGCTAGGATTCCATCCTTTCCCTTATGTTGGCTAAAAGTAAAAGAAAGCACAGAGACCTGGTGGCTGCTAGAGAATGAGCACCCAGAACTTTCTGTATTCTTGCCCAGGATATTGGACTCCAAACCCAGGATGGAAGTAACAGATGGTCTAGATAGAAAATGAAGCCAGAGCTCAGCCTAAGAGAGGAGAATATGATATAAAGCCTTTGGTATAGGATAAACCCATATTTGTTATGAGGAAACTAATGCTCATTCAGGTTGTGTTGTCTGTAGAACAACACACTTTGTAAAGCACCCCAGGAGAACGTCTGACACATAGTAGGTGCTCAGTAAATAGAAGTATAGTAGTAGTTTTGTTATTACTGTCATCATTTGAACCTCATGTGATTGTTTTGAGGATTATGATAACATATTCAATTATTTATTTAACATCTTTGTTGTTCATTAGATTGCAAAGTCCATGGAGAGTCTTGTTTTTATGTCTTACTTCTATATTCTCAGTACCTAAACCAGAGAAGATGTCCAGCAAGTATTACGTGAATGAATATACCTAATACAGAACCCAATATATAATAGCTATTCCGTGGTTGGTAGTTGTCAGCATTATCTTCATCACCACCATCAGCACCAACATCATCATCATCATCACCACCATCACCATTCCCATCCCCAAGACTCAAGAGTACCCTCGTGTGATAATTCAACAACGTTCTCAGTCTATAAACTTGAAACCTAACTCCTCTTCCACTTCAGGTACCCTTGGTTCACAGAGGATTCTGTTTCTCTTTTCCCATCCTAACAGAAGATCTAGTCCGCCATATTGGTATTATGTTGTTATAGCTTAAGGAAAAAATAATCCTTGTCTCTAACAAACCTTAATAAGTTCTGTCCCCAGATTCATCCCAAATCTTTTGAAGTCATACCCCTCTAGTATTGAATCCCAGTTCCACTATTTAGTAAACTCTGTGGCCTTGGGTCAGCTACCAATCTCCCTGGACCTTCATGGCTTCATTTATGAAGTAAAAAAATAATATCAACTAAATATCAGTATGGCTGTTTTAAGGAGTAACTGACAGTCTCTTTGCCAGATTTCTTGCATGCATCCCTTCCATAGTAAATGTTAATAAGTATTTATGGGATAAATATGTTGACTAAATGAATGCTGTAATCATATTCCCAACTTCACTACTCACTGCAAAACTTGCATGAGAGGAAAAAGGGATCCTTCCAAATGCTGGGAACTCTGCAGGGGTGGACGATGCAGGTTCCAGGTCTCCATGTAACGTTGGGCAACTCATAAGGTAGAATTCAGAGTCTCACAAAGTAAGGGGAAATGATGACTGCACAACAGTGTCAATGTGCTTAATGCCATTGAACTGTACACTTAAAAATGGTTCACATGGTAAATTTTATGTATATTTTTACCACAGTGAGAAAAAAAGGGGGAAATTCTCTCTGACTCAAGTACTAGCTTTCTGATACTGTAATTCTAAAGCTTGAGAAAAAAATATTAGCTAGCCTGTATGATCCTTTTCTATATGCCAGGCACTACTAAAATGTCAGCTGCATGATTTCGTGTAACACTGTCAGTGGTTCTATGAGCAAGATGTTATCATTACCTCCATTTTACAGATGAGGAAAGATTTCTGGAGCTGGGGGTTGAAGCAGTGTGTGTCTCACTAGAGAGTTCATGTGTTTACCACTTGGTTTTCTGATGCTTTTTTGGACAAATCACAGACTCCCACAGCCCAAATCTTGGTCAAGGAAGACTTTTGGAGGGAAGGTGGTGTTGAAACATGTTAAAATTTGAGAAAGGGCTTGACTAATCTCAATCTTTGAAGCTCCCAATATATTGAAACTGAGGGAGAGAGGAAAGGATGGAAGGAAAGGAGACAAAAAACAGAGAGAAGGTAAAAAAAGAACAATATTGTGCTGGGTCCTCTTCAATCCTTACATTTAATTGTTAAATTGTATAGCTTTAATAATAACAAAAAATACCTTACTGAGCAAAATCATCAGAAGTTCCAGGTAAATTTTTTATATAAACTGCATAAATGTCTGACTAATGTACTATGTACTAGAAACTAATAATAAAATAAAATGCTAAAAATAAAAGTTCATCACAAAAAACACACAAAAGTCCAAGTCAAGGCCTTACAAAACTAGAAGGCTTGAACAATTTCCAGCCTCTGCCTCTTCCTTCTCACCCTCTAGTTCCTCTCCTATAGAGATGCTCTGAGTGGCATTGTGATGTAACCTCAGGTGGCTCATCTTGGCGCACCCATAGACCATAGACATGGCTTCTAAGACACCACAGATGGAGAAAGGAACGGCAAGTCCAAAGCCTCCATCATATCATCAGTTTGACAAGATGTAGCTGTTAAGACCACAGCTCTGGGAGGGTTGCTCCCTCAGTCTTTTCTTATGGACTTGATCAGAATAGTCACAGTAGTCGTAGTAATAATAATAATAGCAGCCAACACCTAGAAGACTTACCATATGTCTGATAAGCACACCATACATAAATCTTTTATTCCACCCAATAATTCAGTAAGGTAGGTCGTGATCATTAGCCATCGTCTTTTGCATGTGAGGAAACAGCTGCACCTAAAAGTTAAGTAACTTGCCCAAGGCCGCAAAGATTTTAAGTTGCAGAGGCAGAACAGAATTATGGAAAATGGCCACCATTTATGGCACACTTAACAATGGAGTTGTTGCGAGGATTGAAAGGAATAATTCACATAAACATTTAACCCAGAACCTCACAGCAACCCTATAAAGAAGGTCCTATGACTACCATCCACCATCTGGAATTTGCCGAGGGAAAAGCACAGCTTACGGAAGGCCAGAAACTGGCTGAAAACACAGAGCTGTGAGGTCTGTCTTACTCCAAAGCACAAATGCTGATCTGTTCAGCCCTCTGGGCATCTCAAGAACTGATTACAAACCAAGAAGATAAATTTCAGACTGCTGCGGCACTGCTTTGTCTGGCCTTCCTAGTGGTTCTGTGCTATGAACCACTGTTGGTTTGGGGGGATTTTTTGTTGATTATTTAGGATTTTTTGGGAGAGGGTTCCCCCCAGTCTGAGTTAAGCATAAAAGAGGGTTCCAGTCTTCTAAAACGTGTCTTTTCCTCTTAAGGGTCAAATTTGATAATGAAATAGATTGTTCTAGTTAGTCCCTATATCATATATCTTAGAGAAGGTGAATATTATTAGCAGTGCCTTTTCTGGGCACGAGATGCAGTGACTTTTTAATCTTTCTGCAGAGAAATGCAGAATGACTGCAGGCAGCTCAGGCAAGGGTTTTCCCATAATTGTACCTGTAATAGTCCACCGTTTTGTATTTATCAGTTTCAGTAGTTCACAAGAACACCCATAATCTTAGATGCAGTAATCAACTATTTCAGAATTGCCTCATCCTAAATTTAGGCCTGACACTTGGTAATTTAGCTAGAGAACTTCATTGCCGAGTACCACTTTTCCATGGTTGAGGGAAAGCACTACTATCTGAGCTGTATTTAATACTTATTATTTCATGAGTGGAACTGGACACCACAGTATTTAATGCTGTGAAGGTACATGGCTGCTGACTCCCTTTGTCTTTGCTAGGACTCTCTCCACAAATGGGATGCTGCTACTTAATGGGGCTTTTTTGCTTCAATATGTTAAGAGAAAACAAATATTAGTACAGTGCAGAATTTGTGGAGGATCCATTAAGGATAAGAAGCAGTCACCAAACAGCTTTTCATAACTGCTAGCATCCAATGGTGAGGGTCTAACTAAGTGCCTGGCACTGTACCATCAGTCCATTTCATCTCAAACAACCCTAGGTGGTAGCTTCTATTACTATCCACTTACAAGCAGCTCAAAGGGGTTCGTTTATGATAGGTCACAGAGTCTGCAGCAGAGAATGCCTGCTTCAGAGTCAAAGGTCTGCATTTTCTATTACATCGTCTTCCCTGCCCAGGCTACTCAGTTATTTTTGCAAAACATTAAGGAAGGCATGAGACTCGGAGACTGAAAACTCAAACACATGACACCTTAAGAGGAATGGAGAAAGTCCCAAATGAGTTTAAGATTCTGGAGGTTTACCTGCCTATTTCCCGGGTGGACTTGTCAGGGCAAGAACTGCTAATCCTAATTCCTGTGTGCCTCCCCCATCCACTATTCGAAGTTGACCCAACCACTGAAAGCAGAATGGCTTTTACTCTGAAGTGAAAAGAGTATCTTATGAAGCTATATCAATTCCCACTGCTAAGATCTCTTCCACTTTGTAGTGAGACTCACATTTGATTGTCTGATGAAAGAAATGCTTCCTTTACCAAAAGGTTTAAAACCTGTGGACGCTAGTACACATGTGAAAAAAATGGCTTTATGGTAATCACGTTTATTTAAAGTATTTGTAATTCGTATGTTATTTGTTAATAGACTGAGACCGACATCTTACCCTGAAATGTAAGGTTTATACATCTGAGACAATGGAGCATATTTTAAGATCAATGATGATAGAAATGACAGTTTATCTGAGTAATACCTTCTGAGTACCAAGAAATGAAATGAAATTCTAAAATGCAAGCATATTTTACCTAAATGTAACTTGGAATTCATTGGCCAAACATTGAACTTTTTGAAGATACTTATGTAAGAAAAAGTGGAGGAAAATCAATTCCACTTCTAAAAGTACTTATAAATAAAGAAAAAACATATGGCTATATGTGCCCAGAAATTATCTATTTTTACTATTTTATAGCAATAATTAAATTTTGTTTTTACTTAGTCATCCTCCTAACCTCTAAAAATAAAAACAGCAACCGCTATAACAGTATATATTATTTTACTCATCACTTCATTCGATAAGTATTTCTCCATCAGACATTGTTCACTAGGGATCCAGTAGCAATCAAGATGCAGTACCTGCCATAATAGGCGCATTTCACTGAGGGGCACAAGTTATGAGCACAAAACCAAATCAATATGTGTAATTTCAGATGATGATAGACGTTACGATGAACATAAAGCAAGATTAGGAGGTAGACGATGCCTTATTTAGGAAAAGGGGTAGTCAGGCAAGGGCTTTTAAGGAGATAGAATCCCAGCAGAGACTTATGAATGAGAAAACATGTTCCAATCCCTTTCGTGTACAAATTCCTCACCGAAAACAATCCTACCTCAAGAAAGATAATTCTCTCCTACGTTTTCCCCCACCACTTTTTTCCTCGTTCTGGTTGGTTTGTAAAATATTTATCTCAGATGAAAAGATCTGAGTTCGTCTTTCATTTAACGTTATTCCCAAAGTGAGGCCAAAGCATTTCTCTTGTCCTGAACTTGAGCCAAACTTTAGCACTTCTGCCCAAGGGCCCATAGCAATTAGCTTGCAGCCTCTCTTTTTGGAGGCTTCTATTTGCTTGTGAACTCTTCGGATACCCATCTCCCTGTGGGAAACCCCTTAACATTCAACAAACTCACATCACCCCTGACCTGCCTATATTTCCAGGACTGATAAAGTATTACAGTAGTCCCCTGTATCCACAGGGGTACATTCCAAGACCCCCAGTGGATACTTGAAACCATAACTAGTACTGAACCCTAAATTTATAGACTGTTTTTCCTCTTCTCATCTCACTACTTATTGGAAGCACTTCATGGCTTCCCTTTGGTGTATCCAAATTGCCAGCATCATGACTCTTGTGTTTGGGGGCCATTATTAAGTAAAATAAGGGTGATTTGACCACAGGCACTGAGATATCACCACAGGAGATCTAAAACCCTGCATGGCTACTCGACTAGTGGGGCAGGGAAGGAGGGCATGCAGCATGGAGACCAGAACCCAGGCCAGATTCATGTCCTGGGTGGGGTGGAGGAGGATGCATGGGATTTCCGCACGCTACTCAGAATGGTACACTATTTAAAACGTATGAATTATTTATTTCTGGAATGTTCCATTTAGTAGTTTCAGACCACAGCTAACTAAGGGTAACTGAAACCATGGAAAGCGAAACTATGGATTGAGGGTTGCATGGAGCTGGGAGTAAGGAGTTAGGCTCACCGTGTGCTAACCTGGAAGTCGGTCTTCAAGCTGCTTTCTGGGGCTTCACAGCCTCCTCTCTCAGCCTTTAAGGGGAGGAGGAAGAGGAAGGGAAATGCCTTTTGACAGCATCCTCCTAAAAGGTACTATCCCAGCACTTGACACACCTAACCTTGTCTAATTTTTACAACTTAGCAGGGATGTCCTCAGTTCACAGGTGAGAGGAAATTGAGGCCTGGGTGCTTAAACCACTTCTTCAAAGTCACCCAGTTCATAAGAGGTAGATCTAGAATTTGGTCCCATTTTAGATTTCAAAACCATCTTGTGCTCTACTACATGGATTGAGAAAACCTCAGCATTTCTTGGTCCAGAGGGAAACATCATCTGGAACTTTCCCACTGCTCAGCATATCCAAAAACACCTAATTCCCATGGTTAGTGCCTGGCACATGGGACATCACAGCTACAAATTAAGGTTTTAACTAAAGAAAGTTTCTAGAATACAATTTTCAATAAGAAGATATTTCAGGCAGTAAAATGACTGTCTTGACAGTGAGTGCTAAAACCCTATGGGCAATTTATAAAGAAGTTGAAATAAGGAACAAAAATACATTTAGACTTTACTAAAATCCTGTCCCTTTGGGAGGAAGAAAAATATTATTCTCTGGGAATGGCAAAAAAAAAAAATAGATTCACACTTCTCTGCTATTACGTGGGTCCAGCTAAGCAATAATGCATGGCAAAGCCAAATGCTCTGATCGGTTTCTCTGAGCTGTTATTAAAGTTTGCAAAATATTGCTCAGATTCTTCCTGGCAGGGTTTGAAGATTGGCTGTTTAAACTGGAACTCGGCTGTTACTCTTCATTTCTGTTAATCCTGCCAAAGCTGGTGGTCCCACCACACAAATCTCCTGGCGCCATGGCCTGCATCCAGGACAGCCTGGCGACAGCACCCTCTGTTGCCTCTTTGATATGACTCAGTTCAAAAATGACTGAATCAACTTTCTTCCTCCCCTTTCTCTTAGCCTCCTTTTCTTACCCCCAAGGTGCATGTGTGCACACACAGAGAGACACACTCAGACACACAGACTCGCAAACATGGGGCTCTCGCTCTGAGCAGGAATGAGAAAGGGGAGCTCTGCAGAACAGTCTGTCCCAGAAGATATTCCCCCAGTGAAGTTGGAGCCTCTGATCCCGGGATCATAAAAGGGACATGACACTTCTTTCCCTCTGCTGATCTAGCAGATGATCTGAACCTTCCAACAACATCCTTACCACTCCCCAGCTTTGCCCTCTGACCTCGCTCTGGCCCTACTGAATCTTTTTTGTTTACTCAAACACCGCCTGCTTTTTCTTGCCCTAGGCTTTGCTCTGATGGGAACACTCTTCCTCCCTCCTCTTCTGATGAACTCTACTTCCCCTCTAGCTCTCAAATAAGATGACATTTCTATGATCCCCCAGGATGATGGTTTAGATGTCCCTATTGTGTACTGCCATGGGGAGCTTCTCGTCACAGCCTTGATTGTAATTTATCCCTCCAATGCACCTGCAAACTCTGAGACACTGAGCAAGGTCTGTCCTGTTCACAGACCTCTGTGAATGTAGGCTAACTGCTATAACACATCGACCAAAGAAATGTACAAAAGCTCCAACATGATAGACTTTTATTTCTTATGTGGATAACAGTTCTGGGCAGGTTTGGTAGTTTGGCAGGATGGCCTTCAACCAAGGCCAACAGAGGCTCCAATATCATCAATGAGTGGCTTTCAAAGTCTTCTTAGAGGTTTTCCCCATTTAATCCAGCCAAAAGGAAAAATAGTGTGAAGGAGTGCATCTTAGGAGGCTTTCCTGGGCCGGATCTAGAGGTGTGTACATCACTTTTGTTCACATTCTGTTGTCAAGAACTCAGTCTTATGGCCACAACTAATTACAAAGAGTTCTGGGATGTGTAGTCCCTGGCTAGGCAGCCCCTCCTCATAAAAGTCAGATGGAAAAGGGGGCAAAATTTTGGTAGATAGATAGCCATCTAATACGCAGTAGTCAATAAATCATTGCTAAATAAATGTATGAATCAACAAGTGAAAAAAATTACTGCAAAAGACATCCCCTTGATGTATTCTGAGCTATGGTACACGACCACCTTCTCACAGCTACTTCACGTTAAAAGAGGGCAAACTACCAACGGTCAGAGAGGCAGGTGAAAAATGTGATTGCCTTAGCCATCTTCCATGTGCCTAGCTGAATGACAGTGCCTGGCACAGGACCCAGCATATAGTCTAGGCTTAATGTGAATCAGTTGAATGAATTAGTAATTGGAAATCATAGATTATTGAGATTAGAAGTGACTTAAACCTCACCATGTGTATATTGTGTTGGCTAAGTGATCTCCAGTACCCCTTGGTAGAAAGCACACTCACTCCCCAAAATGGCACTGCCATCCTGGCATGAACATCCCTGATTCTTAGCAGCTCCTCTCTTCCATTGAGTTGAAACCTCGCTCTCTGCACTACCTCCATATTCGTACTGGATCTGTCCCTTCAAGTCATACAAAGCATGTGTCTTCCTCAGGCGCTAAAATCTGGCTGTATATCCAAACTACCAGGGAAGCTTTTAGGAAACTGTATTGTTCCAGGTGGCATCCCAAGAAGTTCCGGTTTAGTATATTCTCTGCATTCTCAGGCATCCATAGTTTGAAAAGCTTCCCCCAGTGATCCTGATGTGTAGGAGTCTGGGAAACCATGTGTCTGATGTTTCTCTCTGGGTTAGAATCCTGCTTCCGTCACTTACTAGTTACGGTCCCTTGGGTAAATCATTCAGCTTCTTTATTTCTGATCTCTAAAATTGTGACAAGAGCAGTAGGTATGCCATAGGGTTGTTGGGAGGACTGGGTGAGTATTCCAAACGAAGCTCTTAGCATAGTGCATGGCCCACAGTAAGCCTTCATTAAAGACAATCTGCCATTGTCATTGTTACCCTCCTATTCCTTTTGCTTCTCTTCAGCCTCCTTAGCAGCTTTTCAGGTATGCAGAGCCAACCATCACAAAACATTTCTCATCCAGGCTGGTTACCCTCAGTTTTTTTTCTTTTTAAATTCTTTTCCAAATGGCAGATTCATGTTTCTCCTCTCCGAGACAGATTACATCCCAGGAGGAAGTGTAGTATTTCTACACCCCAGAGCTGGTAGGGGTTGAAGCATCTGATGCAATAAGTAATGCTAATTGGGCTTCCGCTCTGAACTTCTGGCAGCAGTCATTACTGGTCATAGTGGGACAGCTGTGCATATTCTCTTATTCTGGGGAAGTCCTCCCGTAGGGGAACCTGAGATGCACAGTGTCTGTAATGAAGGGGGAAATGCTGGAGTTCATTTTCTGAATGCTTTCATCCCAATATGCTTAGTTGAGAGTCAGATCCCAGCCCAAGTTAACTCATTAAGTTTCTGGAGTTTGTTGTAGATTATCAGCCTTTAGTCATCATAGTCAACACCATAGGAGCAAAAATAATGAAAATGTTGCCTGGAGAAGTGGGAAGGACAGGCCTAAAAGTACAGTGTGAATTTGGAAAGGGGGAGATGAGAGAAGGCCAAATGTGATGCACAAAATGAGAACTAGTTAATGAGAAGGTGTGTTGTCAACCGTGGAAACACATAAGTCAGGGAGGAAAAAATATGGATTTGTACAGAAGATACATTTTTCCTAAGTCTTATTTGTTAGTCATGGGTCACTTGTCTTTTCCTTAAGGTTGAGACCCGTCCTTATATGGTGAGGGACAGTTGAGGAACAGAGAAGATAAATTGATTTATGATCACATTAATTTGTATTAATAAAATGTTCTTCTAAAGTTCCATAAATGGTCAATCACATCTCTATGATTGAAAGGTAAACCATTTATCAGTATTCTGGTCTGATAAATGAGGAAAGTGAATCTCAGAAAGGCAGAGTGACTTCCCCAGTGTCATACTCCCATATCAGGTCAGTCTTAGGATAAAAAACCCAAGTCTTCGAATTCCTAGCCCAGTGTCCCCTACTCCTCATGTTTCCAGTGGTTTCTGGAATGTTCCACTCATTCATCTTCTTACCATTCCTCAGTTGTTCTATACACACACATTCAAAGCTGCCATGCTTCTCTAAATGTGTCTCTTCCTCAACTTTCGTGTCGCCCTCTCTGAAGTTTTTGATCCCCCAGGCTGACTTACTATCTCCTTCCTCTGTGCATCTAAGGAACTTTCCTTCTACCTCAGTTATAACATGAATATTACTGGATTCTAATTATTGTTGTACAAAATTTCTCTCCACCCCTGATAATCTTCTTGAGGGCAGGTGCCATGTACACACTTAGCTTTGTCTCCCAAGCATCTTACACAGTGCATGGCATATAGTAGACCCTCCATAAGTGTTTGTTGAGTGGTTGGATGGCTGGATATATGAAAGGATGGATGGATGGACAGACAGAAGGACAGACTGACAGACAGATGAATGGACAGGTGAATGGATAGAAGGTCTTTCAAAGTTGAGATTTAAAGAAATATTTGAGAAGCTAGCTTGCTACCAATGGGGGCTGCCTTGACTTTCTGATAAAGACAGAAGCCTTCTGATATCTTTTGGTTTGGATCATCTACCATAATTATTTATGCACATTCTGCTAAAATTTCCATTGCTGAAGTCTCTATTTGGTTTCAGTCTTCAATATGCCCCAGAAAGAAAGAGCTTGTTCAGGCAGCTGTGTCATAGGAAGAGCCAGAATTTGAATCCTGGTTCATCGAGCTGTCGACTGTGTGAAGTCTTGCTAGGAACTTAGTCTCCTTATTCCTCAATTATACCCTTATGTGTTAAATGGGAACAACAATGGTGCTTTCTGTCCAAATGGTTTGTGAGGATTAAATAAAGCAATAAATATGAAATATCAGCACGTTGCACCGTGCCTGACCCAAAGCCCTCACTATGTGTGAACTCTTCTATCTTCCCACTGCATACACATGAATCCTGTAACTCAAAAAGTTGGCTGAGTCAAGTCTGTATCTGGAGACCCAGTTCCTAAAAGCCTGAAGAGGTGATTGAAGCTACTCTGGGGACTAAACAAGCTAGAATTCATTGAATGCTTAGCCAAGTTACTTTCCTTCTCAAGCCTGTCTTATCATCTGGTCTCGCAGAGATGCTTTGATATTTTAGTGAGCGTGAGATGAAGCTCTGAGTATCCCCACTGAACCTGGCCTGTCCCAAGGTATGGCTTGAACTATAAACTCCTTAAAGGAGGGCACCACTTAATCCTCACCCTTACACATCTGGGCCCAACTTGCTCCTCACAATTTCCTTCATAAAGTTTTGCTAAGTTGAAATAAAGTCGCCTAAATTGCTCAACATGCTTTTGGAGGGACTTAGTCAAACTCCTCAACACTAAAGCTCCATAGAGGTGCCGGCCCATCAGTCCTATTCCCCTGTAGGCAGTGAGTGATTCTGCTGGCCCCAGCATGGCACCAAGCCCATTCTCCCTCACATTGCTTCCTGATCCTCTCTGGGAGCCAGCAGCCTCCAAAAACCCTGGCAACACAGCTCCCAGCAGCTCTGTGGAGCCAAACTCAATGCCTTGTTTGGGTTCTGGACAATCCAGCCTCCTATTCAGAGGCAGAAGCCTCTCCCTAGAGTTATGAGCGTTCATGAGTTGTGTCTGTGCTGCCTAGCACAGCACCTGGCACATAATAAACACTCAGCATATGGTGAATGAATGAATGAGGCATCGTTTTATTGCTAGTATCAGCCTCAAGATGCGTAGCATTTACTTAATGCCAGAACATGACAGGGCGGAGCTACTTTTACTGTTTTCTGGTTTTAAAAAGCCTTTTCCCATGAGTGATTTTATGACCTCTATAAGCAAAGGGCAAAGGGAAAGCAACAAAATTTTTTGGTCATTTCAATATACGCTCTCTTCAACCCGCTACCCTTACGAGAAGTCTCAGCTGAGAAATATCTGTAATAGGTGAGCGATGATAATGTCATTGAATAAAGATTAATGGAGACAGATATAAACCCAAAATGTTTTTAGTGCCAGAAATGCTGTTTGTTCAACAATAAGTTACATCAAAGGACCTAAGCGTTTCCCACAGAGGTCAGCAGTTCTGGAAGTGATGCGCTGACATTCACACCTCTGCCAGAAGCACTCTGTTCCTGGCACTTCTGTTAAAAGGAAAAATCAAATCTGTTAACACCAATACCCAGAGGAGGCAATTTTGCCTTCTTTGATTATTGTTTAGGTGTATCATTCTCCAAAGAGCCAGCCTCTGGAGGCTTGTTAGACTTGCTGTAAAATTAAAGCTTTATCTTAAAATGTATAAATCCCTTTCATTTGTTTTTCAGTTGTTGTTTTGAGGTTTTTTAATTCCTGAAACTAAAACCAAGGACTGCAGATGTCTATCCTTTGTGAATCTTAAAGATATTCCTATTTCAGTAAGCAGTGCTGTTGTTCCCGTAATTGGCCATATCTTGAAGCAAACCACCTGTTCTAAACTATATCCTGGGTTTCCTTTGTGATTTTAAAATACTGCCCTTTGTCGCTATAGCACCTGTTATCTGAGAATCATGATTTTGGAGTCAAAGTATGTGAGATTAGAAAATAAAGTTAATAATAGTAGCATTTGAGTACTAAGTGCTTTTTCTTCTTCTCATTGAGTCATCACCACAACCTATGTATGACCTGAGTACATTATTATATTATTTGTGTGTTATGAATGAGACTCATTAGCCCAAGTTAGAATCCAGAGCCATCCAAAGCCTGCAGTGTGCTTCCCACCCATATTCATGCTCCCAATTCACCTTACCCACTCTAGGTGTTTTGCTCTAATATAGTACCTATCAACTTACAACTTACAAAATAATTTACTTATTATGTGTATTGTTTATTGTCTCTCCCCTCACTGGAACGCAAGTTTCATAACTGCAAGAATTCTTTCTCTCTGTTCTGTTCAGCAATACATTTCAAATTCAAAAACGGCACTAGGACATCGTAGACCTTTACTATATATTACAGTTGTTATCATGACCTACTTACCTACAGTTCCATGCCTACCACGTCTATCCACATTTCACTGGTGAAAAACCGAGGTCAAGAGCCACCTGGTAATTTTCTAAAGATGACACAATGAGCAAGTTGGCAAGAAAAAAAAAACAAAACAGATCTTACCACCAGCCCAATTCTTTGCCTAAATCCCAGTTCAATCTTGCTGCACTTTTATTATGCTATAAAATGAAAAACTGTTTATGAGTTCATTCCCAGGCACATTATTGCTTTTATATCACATCAAAGAACTTGAGACAGGCAAAAGATATAGCCCTATGGATTGTTCTCAGAAACTCAAATTTTCCATTCTGTAAGGAATCTGTACTTAAGGGTCATTTTGAGAACAGGAGTCCATCTCTGACAGAAGACCGTCTTCAACAAGTCTACCTCTGTGTCAGGGCAGAGCTGCTCTAGTGTTTGGTTTTAGGAATTTTGGAGTTAATCATCTGAGTTGAGGACCCTTTTATGTTCCTGTGCACCACACTCTTACAGAACCTTACAGCTGACCTAAAGTCAAAAATGCTGAGATGTGTTCAGCTCTTGGATACTCAGCAGGGGTACGGCTTCTGGGGAAAAGAGCATGGGAGTGACTCACCCTGCCTGAATCAGTATCAAATCCATGGGCCTAATATCCGAGGTTGAAGACCTGGATGATGGCTCAAGAAGAAGGTGACAACTTTAGAAGTAAGGGTGTACTAAAATGAGGGATTTGTGTTTGACTTTCTGGAAAGAGGAAAGACTTCAGAGCCTGTCAAGAGGCTACCTTTATTTGAGCGGAGTCGTTTTCTTGTCACCAGCAACAGAACACACCTCCTAATCCTTGTATTAATATCTCCTCATTCTCTTTAAAATGGAATATGTCACCCTCTATAGAAGACATATGGAGAGAGAGTTTTCTACTTCTGCTGAGGTGCCTAGACTATATATTGTCACTCACTCACAAGGCTGGTGGCCAAAAGTGAGGGACTTATCTGTAGTTTTAACAAGTCAGGTGGTGGCACATATGCATTAAAGCTATGACTTTGAATTGACTAGTACTGGGCTCTGTTCAGGGATGCATTGTAGTCTTTCAAGGCAATGACAGTCATAATAACCATGAGTTCTCACAAAGCTCTGTACATTTTAAAAAGCACTTTCTCATACATTTTTAAATTTTAGATTATTATAAAATCGTCCTGAATGAGTTATGGCAGAGATTCTTATCATCCACGTTTTATAAATTAGAGAAGCTAATGACAGAGAGGGGGGAGGAGGAGCTGATGACATGCCCTGAGTTAAGAGAAACTAATCACAAAGATGGTAAATGACAAAGCCCACCTCCAAGGTCCTCTGGCTTCACTATGACATCCCACCTCCTACTCACATGATATCTCCACCTGGATGTCTTGTAGGCTTGTCAAATACATGTCAAAAACCAAATTCCTTATCTTTCCTTCTCAACATAACCTACTCTCCTTCCTCCTGCTGATTTAATACCTGCCCTTCCCCCTGTCACCTGCCGTGGAAACTTCAGTCTCCCTAAAACACTCCTCCTTCTTCCTGTCATACTGCTCGGAGATAACCCAGGATTTTCATTTTTGAAATGTCAGTCAAAGCTCTTCTTACCTGTTGTCACTGGTACTGCCCTGATTCAGGCCTTCGTCATCTCTTGCTTGGCTACACTAATCTGCAGTAGTTTGATTCATTCAGCAAGTCCTCATTGAACCTCTGCTGTGGGCCAGGCTCTGTGCTTGGTGTAGGGAGATGGCTCTGAAGAAAAGCAAGCATGGACCTTGTTCTCATGGTGCTCTGTTCTCTAATTAGTAGTAATCAAACAATCACTCCAACCCATGTGCAAAGGCAACTATTACAGTTTCTACAAAGGCAAATACATGATCACTGTACCAGCAGTACAGACTGATATTTCTAAACCATAAATGTGATCATGGCACACCCTCTATTTTAAAAGGTTTCTAACTGCCCATTGCCTACATGATAGAATCCGAACACATTAGCCTATTATACATGTCTCTTCATGATCTGGCTCCAACTGCTAGATTAGGGTGTAAGCTGCTGCAAACTGATTTCTCCCCCACCCCTCAGTCAATTAACTCATCCCATGACTAAGCCATATCTGATATGTTCTCATATCCTGGCATTCTGGTAACAGCTCCTCTGCTTCTTCATCCTTCCAGATCTTGGCTTCAGCAGAACTCTTCCAGAAATGCTGTTCCTCTAGCTATACAAGAAGACATACTACTCATGCTTCAGACTCAGCTTAAATGACCTTCCCTGTCCCTGCATGCAATTAATATTTCCCTATGTTTTCTAACACATTTTTCACGCCACTCCTGTATCACTTTTTCCATTGGAATATAGATAGTTGCTTTCTCTTTCCACTTCCATTCCCACCAGATTGTGAACCACTCGTAGGCAGAGGTTGTTTTAATTAATATAGGTTTGAATTTATATTTATTGCATAGGGCCGGACCATAAATACACGATAGAGGAGACAAAAATATTTTGTTCATGTGTCATTTATTTTTGCCATGCATCTAATTTGTTGTGAGTACTCCTTTCCCAGTTTAATGTCAAAAAGTTTTCTCTCCTGTTATCCCAGAGATCTTTATATGGTCATATTCTGCAGTGTATCCCCTATTTTTTATACACAATGTATCTCCCACTCATCCTGCTTTTAAAACCTCTGGCAAAATGACACGTTTTTCATATTTACACAATCACTGGTTAAATGATTGCAAAGTGGCCACATCAAAATATGGGAAAGGTAACCTTTGGGAAGACTTTGATCTGTTTATTTAGTGGGGGCTGATGCATTAGGAAGGGATGAAGTACCTGTCACCGCTGTTTTCATTACCTTCCTAACCTTGGCCTCGTCTAGATCTCGTTTCTCTAGTAAAGAATTTGAATCGTGATTATTGCCAATTGGTTCCCAAGGTTTGCAACAAGAAATTGAGAAACACATGGGAATAGTTGAGAACGGTTCTTTGAGAAACTGATTTTACAATATGATAAGAATGGCAGAAGAAAAATGTAGTGATTGACTAAAAACAGACTCTGGGAAAGGGGTTAAGCTTTTATTAAAAATGTACACTTCTTATGGATTTCTAGGATCTGGCAACCGAAATGAAACATTTCTTAGAGACTATCAAATTTCATCTTCTACAGCCCAGTGGTCACAGAAACAAAGTCATCAGGCACAGAGGCACGCCCAACTTATTTATGTAAATCAAGATGACACATATTTTTTGTAAAACACAAAATTCAAAATTAATGAGTTAGCAGAATTGCTATAGAGAACAAGAACATTATTCACCATTTCCATTACAGAAGGACGTGACAATGGAATTATTCACAACCAGAGTGCTCGTCACACCAGTGTGAGTGCCAAGAGATACTGTTTCTCTCAGCCCTAGGCAGAACTCCCACGTCGTCGGTCTCTCCATCCATGAGCAGCCTAAACTATTCGCCCAGAATGCCAGACAAGCATTATCATATTCAGTGTATGACTTAACATTGAAAAGATAAATAAGGACTTGAATGTTGATGATAAGAATGTCATTTGGGTAAACGGTGGAAACTTTGAGATAAATTGTTTCATTTATGCATTGCTATGTAACATGCTACCTCTGAGACTCAGTGGCTTAAAACAACAATTTTGAGCACTGAGAATTGGGGCAGAGCTCTGCTGGGTGACTTTTCAGCCTCACCTGGTATTGAATGTGGTTTCTCTGTGGTATTTGCCTGGTGGCAGGGCTGGTCTAAGGCAGTTTTGCTCACATTCCTGATGTTTTGGCAGAGATTGATGGAAGACTTGATTCACCTGGGCCCTCCCTCTCTCCATAGATTCTCAAGGCTTCTCTACATCATCTCTCCCTCCAAGTAGTCAGACTTCTCAACAGACCAAGTGGAAGCTGTCCATTCTCTTACAGGCCAGGACTATAACAAGCATAGCATCATTCTACCTCTCTCCACTGGTCAAAGCTGTCAGAGGCCAAATGAGATTCAGAGAGAGGGAGAATAGACACCCATCTCTCCCTGGGAGGAGATGTCAAAGAATATGTAGCTGCCTTTAATCCACCAGAGAACATTAACAGAATTATTTTGTACATTTGATTTAGGATTTCTACTTTACATTTATAACCTAGCAGAATGGATCTCTTGTTCATTCATTATTTAAAAAGTATTTATTAAGCACGTGTTTGTTATGTGCATAGCACTGAGATGTCTACTGGGAGAGACTTAGAAGAAAGACTGAGCAGAGCCTCTCCTGTCTATGAATGTGCATTTAGATACAAAGAGAAGGCAAACACACAGCAAGCAATTAGACTCTGTAATAATGTAATTAAAGCAGCAAAATGCACATCGTAGACCAGTGTGGCCAAAATAAATGCCCTCAGGGTTCAGGCAAGTGTGGTGAGCAAGCCTGAGAGCAGCAGGAAGTGCAGCGGGGACTGTGGAGAACTGGAAAATCCATTCATATCTACAGCGGCAGCTCTGATGAGCTGAAGCCAATTATTGCCATTTGAGACTGTGGTACAATGATGCCACAACTGCCAGTTTTTTAAAGAAGTAGAAATCTCCCAATTCAGTTGTCGGTAATTAACGCAAATTAATAAACTCAAATAGGCCACCAGGTTTTAGCCCCTAAAATGGACAATAAATTCTTTAAAGATTCATGGGAAGAAGAGATGAAGTTAAACTAAAGCAGTGTTATTTAAAGTGCAGGCTGCAGCCAGGGCCATGCTAAGAGCTGTTCACTATTGATCCACAATGGAAAGAGTAAAGAAATTGAGAATAGGGATTTAGGCTCTGGTAGCAGTGAATATCCAAGCCTGTAATTGGTGCACTTATCTTTTTGGGTACAGACCCACTTTTTGGTGTTGCAGAACTTGTGCTGCGAGATGTATATTTGGTGGGAGCTATGTGCCAGTCATGCTCAGTAAGACCATACAGGACCAAGTACCACAGTGAGGCTCCATGAAGAAGTCGAACCTTAATAGGTAGAGTGGGGATAAGCACAAGGGAACAGAAAGCCTGTATAAATATTAAGAGTAGCATGCCCAAAACGCAGAGTCAGGAAAACGCAGAGAGTATCAGCAGAGAATTTATTTATGAGGGGTGTGTTGGAAGATGTGGATGTTTAGGTAGCAATTACAGAAACACCTCAGATTCAGCCTTGTACCGTGGAATCAATCTTATGAGGATTGAGGGGCCGTAGGAGGGCTCTGAATGGAGATGGAAATCATGAACTTCCTAGAATGTTGTGCCCCTCCTTTTCTTCTTTCTTTCAAAGCCATTCAAATTCCACCCTCTCCAGGACCGATCTTTGCAACAGTGGTCACTCCCTTATGTGAAATTTAATAAACCTCATTTTTTTGCATCACTAATAACTTATACTGTTAATTGTCTTTCTCTGAGTGTATCATCTTTCCTCCTTAGTATTTTAACCATTTTGTGAGCAAAAAGTCCCTTATCTAGCTCTGAGTCTCCTTCACCATCTAGCACAATCCCTTGCCCATAGTGGATATTCATTGGTATGTGCCAATGAACAGTGAAGGTAGTTTTTTAGGAGACTAATCTGGTAAGAAGAGTGTTTTTGAATAGATTAGAGCAGAAGAATAGAAAGTTGGAGATTAGATAAGACACTGTTTCAAGGGCCTAAGAGATGAAAGCTGGGACCAGGGACTGGAAAGGAAAAACTAACATAAGGGAGTGCACACTGAAGGAATATTTACATATACGTGTTATTCACACACAGTCATGTCAGCGGTTTCCTGAAGTCTCACATCATATTCATGCAATACTGATATTTATCAAACAACATTCCGAATAAGCTCCAATACTTAACAGTTTTCCAGATTGTTGTCCAGAAACTTACTCTTTTAGGCATCTAAATAAAATTTTTAAATTTCTCGTTGTGCATATCAGTTTCTTACGCTACAGTACATATGTTCCTAGACTAAATGGCCCCAGACTGCTGCAAGTCAGTACATTTTCTGTTTCTTCAATCCTCTACCAACTACTCTTGGTACTATCTGTAGGCCCTTGCTACTGCTGTCCAGCTGTCTTAGTTCACAGAACTTGGTTTGAGTGAGAGGAAAGGATATTTCATGTGCATCCATGGTATAGAGCACTTGGTAACAGCTGTTTTCCTTGCAATATATGAACTTCTTAAAGCCTTTCACTAACATTTAGATTTATTTTGGTATTCTACATCAGGAGTCAGCAAACTGTTTTGTGTGAAGAATCACACAGTAAATATTTTAGGCTTTATGGGTCATGTGATCTCTGTAACAAGTACTCAACTCTTCCAACGTAATTTGAAGCGGCCGTAGACAATACATAAAGGAACAGGTGTAACTGTTCCAATAAAACTTTATTTACAAAAACCAGTGATAAGCTGGGTTTGTCGTATAGGTGCTGTAGTATACCAACACCTGTTTTTATATTATTGAAATTGACAGAGCCTAACTTTTGAATTAGAGGAGTTTGACTATAACTTCATTCGTTAAAAAAGTAACAGCAATAGATTTTTCCATGTGTAGAGAAGTTATGTTCCACTAGCTTGATCATTCTTATTCACATTTGTTTAATGCTTCAAATAAATTCTAACAACTGCAGTAACAGCCTGACCCCCTTGTTTAACCTCTCATCTAAGTAGTAGTCTTATCTAACCTCTACCTCTACTTCCAGCCATTGTCCACTGTACTTTTTACTTCTAATTTCTGATGTCCACATACTGTGAGGCTCCGTCTCCTACACTATTGATTTTGCTAAGAAAGGGGAGCTTTGTCATCAGCCGGCAAGTCAATGTAAAGAATTACAATTTTATGTGTTATTGCTTTAAAACAAAGATAAACAACAGCTATTTGTATTGAATTCAGCACTAAATTTACTCAACAGTACACATGCCTCTGCGCTAACTGACCCCAAACTACTCTAATACAGTACCTTTTCTGTACTTTTTCCTTTCTCTCTCGATTTCCAAAATAAACACCAAGCATACCCATGGTAGATAGCATCCTGCATATACACCTATTAAAATGCTTCCTGCTTCAGTGATATTTGGAATTTCTCTGAGACGAAGATCTGTCTCCTTAAGCCTCTTCAGATGAACATTGCACTGTAAGATGAAATGCTTGACAGTGTTGCCTCTTTAGAGATAGATGTCTCTAACAAGAGTACCATCAGTTCTAAAACGCGGCAGAAACCATAGCACAAAGGCTGCTCAATGTCAAAACAAAAAATCTTGACATCCGGGCATTGAAAGTGAGCAACAGTATGAAATATACTTAGGTGCTGTCTCTAGTGACATTGTGGTCAGCCAGACTTCTGTTCCTGTGTGGAGCCTTTCTGTCACAAGGACATGACTGATTCCACTCCCTGTGTTTTATTCTGTCAACAAGTAATCGTTATCTTAGGATTCTATTCTGAACAATTTGTGACTAAGATGAATGAATCCTCAGTGACTCTTGCTTGTTTCCATTAGGATATTATTCCTTGAGGCCAACACAGGATATCTAAAAAAAATGGGAATATCACAGACACATTCCCATCTATCTAATTCATGAACTCGGCTCTCAAATTCCATGTAAGGTTTAAGATCGTGTGTGTATGTGTGTGTGAGAGAGAGAGGGGGTGGGGTGGGGGAGAGACACGCAGAGACAGAGAGAGATACTGAAACTTTCCCCCCTCTTGAGGATTTTTAATTTTTCTCTATTTCTTTTCTAGAATTGCCCTAGACCCTTCTCATCATTTAGTTCAAATGAGAGCTAATGAATAAGTAGGAACCCTCTAAGTCCTATTTATCCCCTCATAACTTCCGTGTGTAGGATAATTATGCAAGAGCCTCAGTCCAGGAGTCAGCAGATCTAGATTCACTTCTAAGTTGTGTTCCATAAGGTTCTAGAATAGGCCTTGCTCAGAGCAGCTATGAAAATTCACAAGGTGGTAAATTTTGATTGTCTATTGCTGTATAACAAACTACATATTTTAAAAGCTCAAAACAACAATGGTCATTATTGGGTAATGATTTTGCAATGTGGGTAGGGCTCAGTGCTTCTCTTTTCCCCACATGCTATTAAATGGGGCCGAGAGATCCACATCCAAGATGGCACACTCAAGTGGCTGGCAAGTTACTCCAGGCAAACAGCTGATTTGCTCAGCTGCAGTGTCATCTGGGAGCCTCAGTTGAGCCTCAGTTCTCCTCCATGTGAGCCTCGCTAGGCAGCTCCTTGCTTACTCATAGCATGGTAACACAGGAGGAAAAAGCTCAATTTCCAGTCCTAAAGATTAGATAGAGAACTGGCCCAATGCATTTCTGCCACATTCTAATGGACAAAGCAGTCACGGGCCTGGCCCAGATTCAGAGGAGTAGGGGGGAAAGATTCCACCTCTAATGGGATGTAAGGGGAGGGGCTGCCACAAAGAATTTGCAGCTTTCTCTTACATAGTGTTTGGAAAAATACTTCAATTTCTTTGGCTCATTCATAGTTCTGTAATGCTGAAATATAAATTTTATCCAACAAGAATCAAATTTAAATCCACTATTTTGCAAAAACCTGAGGTTCATCCTCCCTTTACTCTTTTGAGGTTCACTGTTCTCTGTTATAGAATGGGAAGGGAGTTGAGATTTGTTGGGCATCTATTAGTTGCAAGACCCATAATGTGTGTTATTTCACTTACTGTATTTCATTGTATCTAAGATGCACTTTTTTTATATTTTAACATTTCTGCATTGTACATTGTACAATTTAGACAATCTTATAATCATAGGTCATGTGGTAGTTTTGCATGCATGAATTTGTCTGTGATTATTCATATTGTCACCACTTCACTCAAGCTATATGTACTATTAGTATTTCACCTGTTGAGTTTAATCACTATTTAAAAATACTTCAGAAATATTACACTGTAATTTGCCCTTGTAACAAAAATTTACCTTGTCTGCCAAAAGTCATGGAAATAGAGCACCATTGGTAGGCAAACATTTGACATTGGAGCATGACCTCAATTTTACATATTTTTGCAAATCAGCAATCATGAGATTTATACTACCTAAGGTAGGAAGATATCACAAGTGGATGAAGGTGTATGGGGTTTTACTAGTGGGATCTATGAAAAAGAATTGCCTTTTGTACCCAAAGCTTGTACCTAAAGACAGAGGAATTGCCAGGTTCTTCTGAATAGATGAAAGCATAAAGTAACAAAAAGCTGCTATCATGACTTGTCCAGGACTATCAAAAAAATCGTTGTGTCATAGTTTAATTAGCAGTGTTCTTTTTTTCTTCCTAAGTGGTACATTAAACAAAAAATAAATAGTTCTCACAGAAACATTGGCAAAAGACACATGAATTCCTTCCCTTTACAGATGAAGAAGCTGTGGCTCAGAGAGGTTAAATAGCTTCTCTAAACCAGCAAGTGGAAGAACCTGTAATTTTCATTACCCCACAGTAATTCCTCAGAATTATAGGGAACACAGGTTGGTGGTTCTAGAAAGATGTGAATGTTGTACAGTGACAACCATGTTACCTCCTGTCTCCAACAAACCCTCAAAAATAGGAAAGAAATGCTGTTGCAGTCTCCCAAAACCAAACTTGAACTCTCTAGAGAGACCTTTTCCTGAGGCCGGGCCACACTGTCCAAGATTCCCTCATGGCCCTGTTGAACGGAACTGTAGCATCAAGGCAGTACATTAAGCATCCCTTGGCCCCTCACAGAAGAAAGTAATGGTTTGGGACACTGCTGCACACTGATGCTTAGGAAACACCAGGGCTTCCTCTCCTGGTCTCTGTCTGGGCCAGCCCCATTGTGGGGCCACCATGGGCAGCAGCAACAGCCTGCCTCTCTCTTCTGTATGTATTTCCACTGAAAAGATAGGAGGGGAGATGGCTTTTAGGCTCCTTGTACCATAGTGAGAGAGACTCTATCATTTCTATTTTAGTCCTTCGCTATTTATCATATAGTTGCTCAGTTTAAGAGACTGCGCTGAGTATAGGGGCTGAACATAGATGCATAAAATGCAAGCCAATTTGCACATGAAGATTCCCTAACCAGGAGGGTAAATAAGGCTCTGGCGGAATTTCTAGGCGTATCTGTAAGCAGCATTGAGCACCCCACTTCTTGCTGCTCCCCTGGAATCTTGCTCTTCTATAATAGTGTGCCAGACTTTATGTGGTAATGAATTGTTTGCATATGTATCTTTATTAGACTGGGAGCTCCCCGAGGGGAATGGCAGAGGATTTTTGTTTTCATCTTTATGTCCTCAGTGTTTCACATAGTGCCTGATAAGCGAACAAGAAGTGGCATTTATTTATTCCATTGTCCGTCCATTTATTTAACAAACTCATACAGAGTTTCGGAACAGGGAGAGAGAGGCTTTGAGCGAATATGAGAAGCCTTCTTCAAGTGGCCTCTGAGCTGACCTTGTAGGAAGAAGAGAATTTGGGCAGGAGGATGAAGTATAAAAAAGAGGAACCATGTAAATAAATGAAGGACAGTATGGGACAAATGTCATCCATCACAGTGTCTGTAGTGCAGGGTGGATACAGCGGGAAGGATAGGCTGAAGTGTGATTGTGCAGGGCCTGGAATATTAGACCAGGTGTTCTTATCAAACGAGGTGCCATTAAGTAGTCCCCCTCTTGTCAGAGCACGTGGGAGGTGGCTTTGCTCTGGAATAGGACAGAGAACAAGGATGGGAGGGGGCTTCTCATTGGAAAATCATGCCTGGGATATTTCTTCCATCTTGCAAATGATGGAAAATGAATGCCGCATTAGCAAGAACAGACTCCAGGTCTTTCTGCGATGCTGACAATACTTCCTCGGGGAGTGGCTGTGCACTGTAACTAAGAGCCAGGGTACCAGCTTCCATCCGGGCCCCGTTGGTTATCAGCAGGGCGAGTCAACCTCTGTGTGCCGAAATAGTCTCAGTTCCAAAGTGGAGCTGATAATCATATCACCCTCAAAGCTGCGATGAGGCTTCACGAAAGCCTCCTGGGAAGAGTACTTCTTGGCACATGAGGGTTCCACAAATGTGAACTATAATTATCCCTTCTCTTTTGTGTCCCTTGGTTTCCTCACCCAAATGGAGATAATAATACCTGTCCCAGCCCATTTCTTCTGGACCCTGACAGAATAAAATGCAATTAAATGTGTGAAGGCAATTTGGAAGTTAAGTGCTGCATAGCAGCAAGATGGTGGTAGGGCTGTTAATTACCATATCCATGGCTGCAGTGTACTCCCAAGAGGCTGGGCAGGAAGGTGGGGAGCTTGCACATCTCCAGCCTATTGGCCACAGGTGTGTGTACATGAATAGGTTCTCTAAGTACAATATGTCAAGATGGGGGCCTTGACATTTTGCTGGTCCAACATGACATAAAGATGGGGAACAGGGAAAGATATTAATAAGGTTTAAGCCCTGCAGCCTTTTAAGCAGTGTAATTTTAAATATCATAGTCTTGGACATCTGGGCTCTATTACCTGAAATCCCATTAAACCTTCAGTTTCATAATTCTGTGTAGAACCTGGAAAATTGCAGGATCCCACTGATGGCCACCAGCCAGTTTAAGCAATTAATCACAAGGGTCCCCAAGCAGGTTTGCAACTCATGCCAAGTGGTTCTTAAAGGGGAAACTGTGTACACAAAAGAAATAGCCCAATCCGTACAGTTTTCATAGCAACGTGCTTTGTAGCCCTGCCAACACAGAGAAATTATCTATTATCATTAAGACACTGAGCCTCATAACTTCTTTCTCAATGGAAATTAGTACTCACCAGCCCAGAGAAGATCCCCCAGCCTTTTTAACTGTAATATAGACTGTAACCTGCTGAGAGCTGATGAATCCAGTTTAGACAAAACTAATCTCTTCCTTTTCCCCACCCTCAGCATTTTCCCATTTGGGGGAACTCAACTTGTACTGAGCTCTTTTTCCTTTTGAACTTTTCTAGCATGTCTAGACTGTTTGCATTTGCTCCTGTGTTCCAAGCCAAAGGGCCAAAACCTACAGCAAAGAAATAACCTTGGAGCCTGTCTTTAGAATCCTGCTAGACATACCCCAAGGTGCAAGGGCTCATAACAAAAGAACTATTTCTCAAAAGATTTTTTTGCTTGGTTTTGCCAACTCTAAAGAATTTATGTAAACAAGATAATCTTCTGCACTTCAGAGTGTTTATAAAGTCTTTCTAATTACTATTTTGTTTGTAGAGTGATTCTGGGAATTTGATGGAGAACAGAGAGTAAGCCTCAAGCCCTTTCTACAGAAAGCAGGAAGGGGAGAGTGGGAGTCAGAATAAATTTACTACACGGGTGAGAAGATTTGGGGCTTCACCTTGTTTTTTGGGGTTTCGACTTTCTGAAACCTTTTTACTAAATCTTTCAGTCTCAGTTTTCAATTTACAAAGCTGTGCTGTCCAGTATAGTAGCCACTTGGGCCGTGGAGCCATTTAAATTTAAATGAATTAAAATTAAATAAAATTTAAAATTAATATCCTCCAGGTACTAAACACATGTCAAGTGATCAGGAGCCACATGTGGGTCATGGCTGCCATGCTGGACAAAGCCAACTTAGAACATTTCAATCATTGCAGAATGCTCCATTGGACTGTGCTCTGAGATTAAGGAACTCTGTGGCCTTGCTACTCAAAGTGCGGAACTCAGAGAACAGCAGCATTTATGTCACCCGAGAGCTTGTTAGAACTGTATGGTCTGCATTTCAACAAGATACCCAGGTGACTCACATGCACATTGAAATGTGAGAAGCACTGTTCTAAAATAGAGTCTTGGTGACATCTGTTATTGTTATCAGCATTATTTGTTCATATGTATTTAGCTTGTATAGCACCGTTTCAAAAAGAGACATTGCAGCCCCTCGAGGCTTGCTAGGCCAGAGGAGAAACACTAAGAATATCTTGTATACTCCTTAAAAAGTGTGCTCTTCTCTTTCTCTTGGAAAAGCTGCAGAATGTGGAGAATTTTTTAAATATATTTTTTCTAAAGAAGTGAATCTTAGAGAACATTTTTTCCATTGAAGAAGCTATTGGATTGGTCAACAGAGAGGCCTTTGAGATTAAAATAAGATTAAATAGAAAAGCAGAGAAATAGATGAATTAAATTTAAAAAAAAGAATGAAAAGGAATCTGGCTTACTCATGCAGTCAACAAACATGCAGGACACCATGCTGTGTGCCTGAGTGGCGTGGGTACAGAAACAGGGAGAGGCACAATCCCTCAGGATATAACCTGCCAGCCTGTCTGATATTGTAGAGACGGAGGAGAATTTTAGCAGCAACCTGGATTAAACTTCACAGTGTATTTTCATGTTCTCTCAAGAGATGCACTGTTGTGTGTGCCAGTGGACAGAGTTTTTTTCTAGAAAGTTCTGTGGGCTTTTAGAGTGGCTCTTGGGGTTTAATGACCTGAGCTGCTTGCTTCTGTCCAGCGCAAAGAACGGAATCACTGGGTTGGTTACCTCTAATAGGCTTTGCCCACACATCCTTACTGAGAGCATCTGCCCTGGATACTTTCTCCCCCAAAATGCATCATCTCCTATTCGTTTGGTACAAGGTGGTAGCTACTACTGCCAGCAGGCTTCTGTCTTAAGGTGGCCATAAAGCTGAGTGGGGCTTTGCCATTTTCCTGAGGAAATCATGCTGTGAGATTGAACTTGATAGGTATCCTGAGTCATTTCAGAGAATTTATAGAATTCAGATACTTGCATGCACTGAAAGTCCTAAAGCAGTTCTCATTAGAGAACGATATTATGGACCCCAAATTCTGCCCTTACTTAAAGAAACTGCTAATCTCACTCATGTAGCTGTTGCCATTCTTTCATTCATTCAGCAAATATTTCAAGAGCACCTTTGATACTCTAGGCATTCTACCACACACTGCAGAAAGAGAAGAGTAAGGCATACTCTGTACCTGAAGTAATTAAGGAGTGGTCCTCAAATTAGCAATATCAGTGTCCCTGTAAGCTTATGAGAGATGCCCATTCACAGACCCACTCCGGACCTGAATCCAGTTCTTTCCATTTGGAAACCAAAATCTGTGCTCTACCTAGCTCTTTCAGGAATTTCTAAGCACAGTAAAGTTTGAGAAGCATTAATGTGTAGACAGACACATCATCAGGTGATTCTACCATAGTATGATAAATGTGAAACTCCCCGAGCACTGCAGCCCCCAAGGCAATGTTGGTTCGTTAAGTGCTCAATAGAATAAATGTTGTTTAGTGGAATAAATGCTCTGTTGATTGACACACTTTATCGTTTAGTAGAAACTAAACCATAGTGGGATGCTGGAACACACCTTCATCGCAAGACTGTGAACAGGCTGGACAGCTTGCTCAGGGCTCTCCTCGGCCCCACTCTAAAACCAAACATTCGGATCCCATCCAGGATTCTTGGTATTTTATACTATGAAGTGAACAAGTCTATAAACGCATTTTCTCAGTGTCCACATACTTTTCTCTGTCTGAAGGACAAATAACTACTATTTAAGTGCTGCAGGAAAGATGTAGATGTTTCCATGAATTTGTACCAAGCTGGCTTTAGAAGAATCACTGAGCTGCTTGTTAAACATGGAGCTTTCCAGACCTCCCCCTGGGGGTCCCGAATCAATGGAAATGGAGAGAGACTGGACAAAATAAAAAGTTTTTAAACCTTTTAAAGATGAGTCTAATACAGTCAAGTTTGAGAACCTCAGAGCTCTTAAAACCCTGAAATCCAGAGGTTCAGTTTAACCCACAGGAACCAGAGTCAGTTTCCAAGAAATTTATGAGCCTCATCATGTATAGTAACAGCTTTACCTGTAGGGGAGCAGTAAGGGAACAAATGCTGTGTTACAGTTTGCACACAAGAGTATCATTTATCTCTCAGTGTGTGTGTGGGCAGTGGGGGAGGTAGTGTTCAGTTTCACTCATCTCACGAACCCTTTAAAACTTTCTAGAGAGAGGTGTCAGCCCAAGCCAGTGAGGGCTGAAGAAAGACTCCTCTTATAGATCAGGAGCCAATCACATTTAATTGAACCAATAAAATCAAGGGCTAAGAAAGTAAGGGATGGACGCCAAGGCCTTCCTATGCTGTCTAGGTATAAATAATTGTCTGAAAATGCTCCCTTGGAGGGTGGTGGGAGGACAGGGGCCTTGGACCTCATATATCCTGCTTAGCACTTCTGAAATCATGTCAATAACCAGATCAGATCAAGGGTCACAGCCTGCGTTAGGTCATTTATCTCTGTAAGCCTGACTTTCTTCATCTGTGTACAGGCATACCTCGTTTTATAGTGCTTCACTTTGTTGTGTTTCACAGACATTGCATTTTTTAAAAATTGAAGGCAAGACCTTCCACCAGAAAAAAAGATGATGACTCGCTTTATTGCAATACTCACTTTATGGCAGTGGTCTAGAACTGAACGGATGATGTAAGTTCTAGTCCATGTGCAGGTATGGGTTCAAGGGCAGGAGAAGACTGATGTCTCAACTCAAAGGCAGGGGAAGGGAATGCTCCTCAACTGGGCCGGCCTTGTTTTCTACTCAGGCCTTCAGTCGATTGGATGGGGACCAGCCACATTGGGAGGATAATATACCTTATTCAGTCTATTGATTCAAATGTTAATCTCATCCAGAAACACCCTCACAGACACACCCAGAATAATATTCAACCAAATATCCAGGCACCTTGTGGCCCTGTCAAGTTGACACATAAATAACCATCACAAAGTCATTGCGGTTTCCAGTTTACTAGGGGTTAGAAGTTACTGGTTAGTTTGTAAGCATCATCTGTTTTATTGCCCTTAGCCCGAGTCCTCTGCCATTTATATACCCAGCGTGTCTGAGATTCTGACCTTCAACTTCATGCAGTCAGGGCTGGAGCTGATGTTTTATTTATAGTCTCACCCCCCCCATCCCCCACCCTCAAAAAAAAAAATATAGGGGGACAAGTAATGGCAGCAATAAAACAGTGCAACTGAGAATGCATCTGACCTCTCCCACCATAGGGCCGGGAGCAGAGTTTAGTTTTATTGCCACACAAATTTTCTTTTGTCCTTCTTTTATCTCCGAACTGCTCCCGTACATACTAATTAATTAATTGAGCATACCTGTTTAAATCATCCAATCTTGATTCTTATAATGGCATGCCTATGAGAGTTCTAAAAGTTAGAAATGATTTAGTATTAGAGGTTTTGATTACATAGAATATAAAATCAAATAAAATGAGCAAATGATGAATAGAAGAGAGGAGTGAGGTTTGAAATTAGCCTTATTTCCTGTACACACAAGAGGCACACTTAAGTTGGTTTTTATCTTGGCCTATTTTAGGAGTGATATATTTGGCTCACAACCAAAAATAGAAGATAAGTAAGGACCTGTATCCTCTAAACCAGCCTCAGCACTATTGACATTTTGAACCTGATAACTTGTTGGGGGATGGAGGAAGTTGTCCCATGCACTCTAGGACATTTAGCAGTGTCCCTGGCCTACAGCCATGGATACAAGGAGGACCCTCAGGTCGTGACAACCAAATATGTCTCTCATCATTGCCAGATGTACCCTAAAGGGCAAAATTGCACCCAGTAGAGAAACACTGTTCTAGACATAGGAAAGATTTGAGACTGTTAAATAGAAATATACTTTCTCTATGCCAAACCTCTTATTAATGACACTTTATATATGGGATTCACGTTTGATGAGCATTATTTTTATGCTAACACAGCTACTTGCTTTCTTTCCTGCATTCCTATTAGAATTGAGGAATTTGCTTTTCCCAACACATTTCTTACTACAAGAACAGATATGTGTTCTAGTCTCAGCTCTATTCACCTAGCAGTGTGGTTGTGACAAGTTAATGAATTTGGCCTCATTTTTTCCAGGTGTGTTACAAGGATAATGCAATTCAGGCCTCAAAGATGGCAGCGAGGAATCAGTGAGTGGCTTCCTATAAACTGTAGTTGGCCTTTCGTAGCTGCTCAATAAATGTTAGTTCTGTTCATTATTGGCTGTTATGCAGGGACCACCGTGGATTTTACTCTTTTGGAATGTGCATCCCACACCTGATATAAATAGTCCAACATTGAAATACAATTCAGGTCCACCTCAGAGTCCTCAAACCCGAGTCACATAAAAGACACAGATAGAAGATATGGCTCTTCTTTTTGAGTGGAAGAAACTAAGCAACCTCTGTAAGAGATGAAGTCTTATTTCTTCCCGTCAGCCCATGAGAGGCGGGCCTTCCTCTACACAGTCTCTTTACTTCTCCTCCAAGCACACCAGTCCCTTTAGCCTCTTGCTGCTGGAGTGCAGGAAGGTGGAGCTGGATACACTCAGTCCCAGATCTATTCTTGAATCCTCTACCAGACTGGCCTCGTCCTCCCAGACCAGCCCTTTCCTGCCTTTGAAGTGAGAACTCCTCTTATCATGAAATTGTCTGTTAATGTCTGCACTAATCTGGGGGAGAGTGGAAGCCAGCATGTATCGACTTAGCCTTGGCAGGCGTGAAGAATGTTATCTGTCTCTTGGTGCAAACCTTTGACCTCCAGGCCCCCAGCTGGGGCATTAAGACACTGATCTATTTATATCTCTAGTTTCTCCAGGAAATTTTGGGAATTTGTGGTAGCAGTAGCAGTAGCAGTAGCAGTAGTAATAAATAGTAGTCTTTACTTACACATACTTACTATTCATCAGACACGATGCAAAGTGCGTTTTCTACAAGCCCAAGTTTCAACAAGCATAAACCCAGTGAGGTGGGGGTTATGATCACCATTTTAAAGGTGAAGACATTAAGGTTCATGTTTCAACATCATATAGCTATGAAGTGGTGAGCCCCGGATGTCAACCCAGGTCCCCCTGATTCCAGAGCCCACATTCTTAATCTCTAGACTCTGTTTCCCTCCCCATGCATTCTCCATGGGGACTAAAGAGGAAATTGGTTCCCAGAATGTTTAAATTAGTAATGTTGGCCCATCGAACAGAGATTTGAGAAAGAACCCTTTACTGCTTGTTAGCTGCACATCCATACATGGCTGGCACTTGGGATGCAGCTTCCTTGAGCCATTCTTAGATGTAGAGAAAGAAACCAGAGCAATGCCCTTCTCTGTAGGCAGACCTGAGCTACAGCATTGAATCTTGAGCAAAATTAAGTATTCGTTTAAGCCAGAGAGAGGAGGGAGGGGGGCACGGACAGACAGACGACAGACAGACAGAGAAGTCTTCCTCTGCAACATTATTCCTTTCTTCGTAATTTCACAACTATTTATTAAGCACTCACTGTATACCTGGCACTGAACCTTGCATTAGGAAGACACAACAAAAGACATGGTATCGGCCTCAGAAATTTTAAGAGAGGTGGGTAGATTATGATAAAGTGTTTCTGGTGGGTTCGGCGGTAAACATTTGAAATGCCATGCTAGCAGCTGAGGGAAGTCATCAGCTGGTATCTAGGGCTAAAGAAGGCCTCAGATGGAATGTGACACGTGATGTAGTCTTGACAAATGGAGAGGTAGGTGTTACTAGTGTTAGAGGCTATAGAAAGAAGGCATCCTAAGCAGGAGGACAGGATGAGCAAAGGCTACAAATAACATAATGCATCTGAAGAGACAGAAAGATTGTAGGATGGCTGAAGCCCAAAAAGTGAACTTTCTCAAAGATCACATATTTTTTTTTTTCCTGTAAAAAGCCAGGGCCATCTAATGCAAACTGCCATTTTGCATTTTGACCTCATGTAGCTTTGATATACCTGATTCCTATTGCAGGTGACGAAAATGTCAAACAGAGCTATGACAGCAGAGCCCATCACTAAACATCTGTGACAGAAAGACAGTGGTTCAAGCCTTATTCTAGCCACATACTTTGCACGTACAACCTGAGTAAATAAGGGCATCCTATATAAAGCCCAACTCAGCATTGGTGACATCATCAAAAGAAACACAGCTAACTGTGAAAGCATCAAAAAACAATTAAGACTTTATTAATTCCATGGGAAAATGCTCAAGGGGGCATTTTGCCACGGAATTCTCTTCTCTTGGGCCATTCATCTTCTAAAGGTCCCACTCATGGCAGCCATCACCCCAGATCTCCTACGTCACTTCCTAAGACCCCAGTTTGTCTCTCTGTGGCCTCTGATTTGTGTGTTCTAGGGATCTCTCCCTGCTCTTTCTAATATCTCTCTCTTTCTAATGCAAATTAATTTAGCCTCCAGTAATCTTCCCTGCCCTCTAGGGCCTTCATTGTGCTCATCAGGCTGAGGGAGAAACACAACATCCTACATAGAAGACCGGAGAGCGAGAAAGGCTCTGAATACTTATACTTTATACAGTTCTCCCTGTCAGTCCTGCAAGTCACTAGAGCGAGACACACCTAAGTCTGAGAACAGATTCGATCTCAAATCTGTGATCTTGGGCAAATAATACCTCTGGGCCTCAGTTTCCTTGTCCATAAAATGGAGGTAATTTCACCTCTTCTAGGAAGCGTATTAGGGAGCTACAGGCTGAAAGAGCTGGTGTCCATGGTTATAAGTGTTATTATATGCTGAAGTTAGACACGTTGCTTTCCATCAGCTGGTAGAGGCTCAGGTGCAAAACACAGTTATTTGAAAAAGCAGCAACTGTGATAAACCTAACTCTCAATTCCTGACTTGGAATCCAAAGTATAGTAATTAAGTAGACTTCACTCTTTATCGTCATTATTCAATTTAAAATTTTATAGGATAGTCTCAGTAAGACTTTTCCAGAGCTGAACTTAGCTCTTAAGGATGCTGTTAAGGAGCTAAGTTAGTCTTAAAGATGGTGTAGTGTGTCAGGTTCCTAGGAAGCTCTTTGTTTTTCTAGGCTTCGTGCTCCCTTGTATGTTGGCCTGGATGAAAGATTTTTACTCGTGTCAAGTTTTTATCCCTCCTTCAATAAGACAAGAGTATTATCTCTTAATGAAATTGTGAAATACTTATTTTCAGGGTAGTATTAGCGAATGAAAACAATCATGGATACTTTAGTTAGTCCAAGCTCACAGGCCAAGTCCATACCCTGATGAGCCTGATTTTTGTTGTTCTGCAAAATATTGTGACAAGAATAATAAAAATTCTGCTCCTTCCATTATTTTATTTAAGTATTTTTCTATGCATATGTCTAAGTTCTATATTGTAGTACATCATAGCTATTTACCATGTTGCTACATAATCATCATAATTATTACTTTAATGGCCATGTAATCATCCATCTTGTTAACACATCATAATTTACTTAACCTAAATTTTCAACAATAGGAGCCTGGCTGTATTCCAATTTTCTCACTAGTATAAATAACCTCTAGGCTATATATTTGTGTATATAGTGTTTTCATTTTTCATTTTTCATTTCCTTAGGGTATACTCCTAGATTGGAATCACAAAGTCAAAGAATGTAAATTTTTAATAGTTTTTAAATAAATTGACATACTTTTTTCAGTTTACAATGCTATCAGCAATACATTAGTATTCTACTCTTATTACAACCTTATCAATAATGTGTATTATTTTATATTCAATATGCCTTAAAAGAACCTCACTTTTTCTTTTTGCATGTTCTCAAAAATAGCAAGTTTTAATCAAACATTTGGTTATCAATTATGCATTCTCATGTTTTAAAAAGCCAGTTTTAAAACCTATGTACATTTTTAATATCAAGAACCATAACATCAAGAACCATTGCTATTCTCTCCCTTTGCCCAATAGTTTTATATATTAAATAAAGCCATGGATTTTTTTTTTTTTCAAGCAAAGCGTTCAGTTGCAATCTTATATTAACTAATAAATGAGGTCTTGTGTATGAAAACTGTAGGGAGAATCCAGAAAAAGTAATAGGAAAATTAGAAAATAAAAATTAGAAAAAAAAATTTGATCTGCACCAGCATTTCCAAGGTCAAAAGCAGGGCTACAATTCAAGGGGTTTCATTTCAGGCCAGATCAGATGTTAAGGACTTTCTCTCTAGTCTCTAACCTGCTCAGCCAACCTAACTTTTCAATTAGCAGACTCAGAAGCTCCAGCCAAATTGCTTCCAATATTTTCTTCTGAATTTTATCCCAGGAAAGCTTCCTGATGAATAAACCTCCCATCCCTCCCCAAAAAAAAAAATGCCTTCACACCATTCCCAGCCTGATCATGTTCCAGATCAAGTAACTGCGTGAAAGCCCATCATATATGAAATGATTTCCCGGACCACAGCCCCATCAGGGCTGAATCTCAGAAATCTGGTTTCGCCCTCATTTCCAGGTGTCAAAAAGTAAAATAAATAAACAGAGCCACTTTACAGTGGACCTAGAGCTGCAAGTCAGAGGAACTGCCTTGCACGTCTTACACCTCAAGCCGTGGAATCTTAAAACAGGGAAAATAACCTTTTGACTGGGTCTTAAGCCACATGGTGCTCCAAAGAACCATTTGCAACGATAGCAACAAGAAAGCAGATGTGGCAACTACTGGACCGAACATTAAAATCATTATCTAGAATTAGCATCACTACGTTAGTTTAGCTGTACCAATAGAAGTGCTTTCCTTCTATTGATGTAATCGTTCACCTTGCCTTTCTCATAAGATACCCAGTGCCTCTGTCTCCTCATCAGAATGCTATTTGGGCTTCGGCCTGAATCTGTGCTTTCCTGGATAGCAGTTCTTTCTTTTTATTTTTTAATCTCAAATAAATGCTAGTTGCCTCTTACTTTGAAAGGCCTCTTATTTGGGGGTTAACACAGGCAACTTTGCCTGTCTCTGAGGTGGGTGTCCTCCAAAAGGTGGAGGAACATTTCAAGAACACGAGCCACGATAGGTTTGTCCTGGAGCTGAGTAACCAGTGTCTTCGCTAGAGCTTCCTCTTGGACCTAAGGATGTTTGTTCTGGTTTGTTTGACTAGGACAAGTACTACGGACCGGTACCTGGGAACATCAAGAAATAACGTACTGTATTTTCCCGTTTCCTCTTGCAGCCTCAACCGAGGGTTCTCCATAAACGTGGTTAGCCTTCGAAGCTGCCATCCTGCCAGTCGGTATGAACGTGGTCTGGTCCTCACAGAAAGACTGACTCGTGGCACTGCCAGAAGATATCCGTGGAGCATTGACAGATTAACCAGATTAACTGGAAAAAAAAAATTCAGTCAAGATTATGGGCTTTGGAAAATCGTAGTTTGCTGTGGATTTTTAAATGAGGTGCATAATATCCAGTGCCAACTCATTCCAAGCGGTCATTGGCAGACCATTAGCTGGAAAATTGCTTCCAGTTTTCATCACTGTGCATAACTCCAGCTCCCTTTGGGGAGCTGTCTGTGCCCTTCTCTAGAAGTCCTGTTTTAGCATGGCAACTACTGGATTCTTTTATTATGCGTGCAGATGGCATGACGTGTTAGAAAAAAGTTACAGCAGCTCTGTAATCTCAGTGAAAGTGTTCGCCATATTACGCCCTGGAATGTCCACATGGTTATGTTAGTTATGACATCGAAAGGTATTCTGTCCAACTCTTAAGCACTTTATAGGAGAACACGACACCAAAACGAAGCAGCACGTTCAGTACATGTGAGAAAACAAGTATTTCCTTTTTTCTGTATTGATCTTGTCCTATTGCTGGCTCAGACTGTCCAAGACAAACTGCACTCCTGTCGCATCCCCAGTTGTTTGTGGTAGATCGGTGTAAATATGGCCATGATACTGTTAGACTTACTCTCTTGACACTTTACTGAACAACTGGATTATTTATAGCACCAGAAAGAAGGAGAAGTGGGCCTGCTGATTGTAAAAGCTCTTGGTTCCTCACACCTAGGCACAACTTACCGCATGCACATGCAGATACTCAAACTCAGAAGCTACTGTCTGGCCAGTGTGCATAGTCTCTCAGTCTATAGAAGAGTTCTTCCCAAGAAAAATGGAGAGAGGCCTTTTTTTCATCAAAGACTATGGTAGCTTGATGGTAGGGGCAGAAGAATATAGTTTTCCTGTGTGGTCTGACTTTGAGACTTTGGAAGACTTCCTAGGTCAAGTTGAAATCACAGCTCTGTGAAGAGAAAGAAACAGCAAGTGACCCCCCAGCGTGCTGAGAGAAGGAAAAGGGGCCAGTATGACATTAGGTTCCTTCCTCAAGAGAAAACCTACTAGTCCCTTTAATTCTTTCTAGGATTATACCTACAATTAATTTTTTTTCTATGTTTTACAACAAAGCACAATACTGCAAAACAGTTATTCGATTCAGTTATTGCTTATCTTTAAGCACTAGAGAAATGTCTTTATTGACTGACCCTTACATATACTTTAGCCATTTTTTCCTGAAAATATAAAGTTGGCTAAACCAAAAACTCAGCAAAGTATGTTCTTTGTGCCCATGATCTCAGCTTAGGGCTGACAGGCCTCAGAATCTTTTCTATAAACACGTATATCACAACTCTGGGAGCCTGTCAGTACACCCACCCATTGTCCACTCTCCCTGCATCTTGCCTCCTCTGGGGGGTAAGCAGGGTTCCTCAGGAAATGCACAGCTGATCGAAAAATGCCAACTGAGAAACAGGTTCTGAACAGATATAGAAAACTAACAGGGAAAGGGAAAGAGATCCAGTCACCCAGCAGGATGATTCACCATGAGCCTACCAGGCTGTAGTGCCAAAGAAGGGGACTTCCAAGGAGGAACTCTAAGGAGTAGCAGTCACCACTGAGATCAGGCCCTTTGCTGGGGTCGCAGCAGGACCACCAGCCCCTCAGCAGACAATCATTCTTCACAAATTCAGAATTAGGAGGCCAAACCCTGGCTGCCGGCAGTTCTGGACATCATAACCCAGCCTCCAACACCTGCTCCTGAGTTTCAGTTCCAGTGACAGGGCCTCTTCCTTCTTTCATTCTTTCCTTTGTTCAGCAAGCATTTGTCAAGCACCTACTATGTGCCAAATATTGTACTTGGGCAGCAACATGTACATGTATGAAATATCTCCTCACTTTTTCCACAGTGGAAACTGCATTCAGACACACACACTCCCTGCCAGAGTAACCTGGGAAAATGCACAGGGGAGCAGGTAGCTCCCTTGCCTGGGGAAGTGGGCAGAGGAGGAAGAGGTAGTACATAGCATCAGCCCACATATTTGCAGCCTTCATGTACAGCTTACCCTCCCAGGGCCTAGATTTAGGCTGGTAAGAGCTTCCCAAAGCAGCTTTCAGTTTCCTTGTTATTCACCCTAGTCACCTACATTCCCATCCTTTATAGAGATACAACCATTCCTCATTACACTGGATTCTCACACTCCAAATCTATAACTAGTCCTGGGGACACGGAATTGGGCCTGATGAATCCAAAAGAACTACTGCCAGATGCTGAGATATTGCAGTTGGGAATTAATTGGTTTAGCCAGGGACATTCTGGGACTATCACTAACACCCTCGGAAAGCAGGACATGCCCAATGGTGCAGATGGTCATTAAATGATGGTGGTTCATCCTTACTTACTTTGGCTTTTACACAATACGTTCTGAAAAATTACGTAAGTTGAATTTTCTAGCCTTTTTTTTTTTCCAAAAGAGTGCGGAAAAATTATGAAAAGGTAGTGGGTAAAGATGGAAACGGGAAAGGCCAAAAGATAAGACAGTGAAAGAGCCCAATTGAAGATGAGTTCTCTAAAAATGCCTTAATTCCTTCACGAACCACATATTGCACATGCACTACTACTGTTCTCCCAACTGTTCACCTCTTTTTGAAATCATTTCTGGGGGATTGGTTTGGAACCATGGTGGCATCAAATCTGAGCAGTCGGGAGCTGAACCAGCAGAATGGAGAATGCTGCCGTTTGCTGGCCCGAGATTCTTTGTTAGGGGTTGATCTGCAGTTACCCCCAATTACTAACTGCTGTGCTGCACCTACTTCACGAGGAGGGTGCAGGAAGTTTTACCTCCCAGAAGTTCCCAAATGGCTGGGGTGAGTTTTGTGTCGTATGAAGCAGGAGACAAGGAGATATGGGATAACTTTTGATGTCTAAGGGCTGTAAACTGTTGACACTTACCTTTTCTTTTTACTTAAACCTGTGCTACACCTTATATTAAAAGGCAAAAGGCTGACACCGACTCTGGTGCAGGAAAGGCACTGTTGGGAATGAACAGAAATGAAAAATTATCAGACTCGCTGGGGTGGTGAGGGGATTAGCTCGTCTCGCTCCAGAACAGAATTTAAAACATGCAGAGCATGGTGGTTCTGCTGTGGTGAAAAGCAAATCACTTTAGTAGTTTATGACACACCTCGGGGGATAGAGTCCCTACAAGCTTTCTTTGTGGGTAATGACACATCTTCAAATCCCTGCTCAGACTCTGTGAGGTGTCACCACACACCTGACTGCTACCTCCAGAATATGGGTAAACAGCACAGGGAGTCTCTCCAGAGTCACTGCTAATAAATAGTCCTTAGTTCTGAGAGAATCCTGCCATTTTTAACATTCAGGGGGAAAAGGAATATCAATTTATTTATGTGAGACTATAAACTCAGGATAAAAACTTTGAATGGATTTATCCCCTGGTTACTTCCAAATGCTTTCTTTGTCTGCAAATGTCACATAATTGATTTTTGGAGAGGAACACTGAAAATCGCCTGGAAGTTAAGTTTTCAAGACCCCCTAGCACTTAACTTTCACCAAGACTTCCTCTTCCCACTGCATTACAGCTTCATTCTTTGTGATGTTTTTCTCCATATTCTTTAGAGTAATTTGGTTTCTTGACAACTAGACTTAAGGCTGCTGTAGTCTCTTTTTGAACACCTTATCTTTGAAAATGACATAAATTTCTTTATGCCTTAAAGGCTGTTTTTATTCACCTTTCCCTCAGCCCTTTCCACCCTACATTTTTGCTTTCTTTTTGTTTTTTTTTTTCTTTCTTTTAATGTCTTTCTTCTTTTAACATAGTTCTGTGGGTAGATTTCAAGTATTCTATAAAGGACTAAACAGAAAAATATATCACCTTCTTCTTCCCCAGGACTATTATTCCTTCTTAAGCTTGATCTTGGTGAAAGCTTACTGCCCAGATGCCAGTGGGACATGGACTCTCATCTGTCCAGGGTGTGATTGGTCAGTGCCACTAATCAAAACAGGGCCCAGGAGATCATGAAAGAGGACAGACCAGGAGATGCAATTGCTCAGGGCCCAGCTGGGGATTCTATCTCAAAGACAAGCAGATCCTCTCTCTTTAGTCTCCTTGGATCTGCATCTAATCCTGTAGCCAGAAAACTGTCTTAGGAATTCTACTTTATTAATGGATATGATATCCAGCACCACTGCACAACCTCAAGGTTAAAGAGGGCTGCATTCCCACTATTCTGCCCTGGAGATTTAGTCTAATAGGGAGACAGGGAGCATTTTTTTGAAGGCTAACTACCTGTGGGAAGCTTACAGAGAAGTTGGCCAAGTGCACAGAGAGGTCCTGCCACAAAAAGAGCAAAATAGGTACTCCTTGGAGATTCTCATTTGGGAAGGTGGCTAGAGAGGCAGTCTCAACACTGATTTTCTTCTGGCCGTCATCACTGCCCTGCAGGGAACACTCTGGGCCAGAGGGGAAGAGCTCTGTTTCTAAGATCTAAAAATTTTAGCGTGAAATTCACCAGTGAGAAATACAAAGGAGAGAAGTTCCATTGAGTTTGGATCCAGTTTTAGACCTCCTGCCCAATAGCACAAAGACTAAGAAATAACTTCTGCACGACATCAAAAAACGGGTGTAAAAAGCTTTGTAAAACTCAAGTTTCGTTTGCCATGTGGGGCTCCTTCAAACTCTTCAAGAGCTCCAAGCATTCTTACCTCAGAGCCTCCTTTCCCAATTACATCAAGCACTAGAAGGCACACGCAACATACACCTAATAATAACATTTCAGAGGAACCGTATGACTTGCATTGAATCGCTGTTGACTGGTTGACAAAAGTGTTGTGGATATTTGGACCTTATTTCTGATTACGTAATATCCTTTTCATATTTGGAGCCAATATTTGGGAATTTTGTTTGTTTAATTGCTTGTTGTCGTTGTTTCCCAAACCTCAGACATTTATATTTACAGAAGCCTTAGGCTCTTAAACCCAGGATTTTTTTTTTTTACCCAAAGTACAGAGTGATAGAAACAGCCCTACTGCTGGGAATGACAAAGCGATGGTAAGATTACCAGAGCTGGAGACTCTAACACCTAAAACATTGAAGACACGAACGTTCTGCTGGTTACCTTCTGCATTGTCATAGCCTTTTAAATTTCAGTGGTTCGGATCCAAGCACATAAACAAGCTGCTTTCCTGTGGCTTTGCCACATTAGTGCACACACAAATGTGGACTTCTAAGCTGGGCTGACGTTTCAGAGCCCACAGATCTGTTTTGTGCGATTATATTTAATCACCACCACCACCTCCCAAATTCTATAAAATGTATTCAAATCCAAAAAAAGTCTAAAACAAGAGATTCTTTCTCTCAGGGTGGAGGAGCCAATTTTGTGACATACCCTGGAAGAAACAGTTGTTTGCTGTTAAATGCCTTGAGCGTCTGGTGGTTGCTCCCGTCCCATTCCACAAGCTGATGGTGGTCTTCTCCCATCTCCCCAGAGATTAGCCTGGCCTGTCTCGAAAATAGCACAAATACCATGAAAATACCTTTTAAAGCTCTAAGGAATCGCCCTACTCAAGCATAATGCCAAAAATACAATTTGGATTGAGCGCTATTGTGATCCTTCATTGTATAATCCCTAAATCAATTCTAATTCTTTTTATATATATATTTCTGTTTTGTTTTGTTTTTTAACCACATCAGCTGCATTTATGTTTGCACTGGGAGCAGCCTTCTAACTCTGGCAGCTTTGGACAGTTCCAATGCCTCGTTCCCATACAGTGTGTTTGAGAGGAGACCATGACTATGTCCCCCCACATACCGGCTGCAGAGGTTTTGAAGTGCATAACCAGGTTCTTTTCATATCAAAAAGCACCCTCCCACCCCCAGTTTATAGGTGTAAACTTAAAGAAAATGTGGGCAGAACACTGGAAACTTTGTCTTTTTTCACTGTAATTCAACTCCCCCTCAGATCACCAGAAATTGAAGCTGTACCCTCTTCCCTGAGTGCCCCACTGGGGGTCATCAGGGTTCCACTGGCTTAAACTCACACGTAGGCCATTTGAAGTCTCTCTGGGGGCTCTGAATGACCTCTTCACACTGCCTTTCCTCCACCAGCAGAAAAAATGTTCTTCTTACAAGGCTGTGTTTGAGGAGATGGTGGTTGAGCTAGTGAAGAGTTCATGTTACAGAGAGCTGAAGAACACCAAGTTCTTGACTTTGCCCTCTGAGTGTCTGTCCTCATTGGCACAGAAGCGACTAGTCTGCCAAAAGCCCAAGCCAGCACGGATGTTTTGATACTAATTCCACCAAAACTCTTGTGTCGCTAAATCATACTACTCTTATTCCAATTAAGCCGACTACTTAATGTCATTAGGCACTAAATTAAATAGCTGCACACAAAATTTTAGAGAAGATCGATATTGTGACAAAATTATATATTAGCAGTAAAAAGTACCTGAGAAAAGAAAATATTGATCGGTTGTGGTTTATATACCTCAGTTATTCTTAGGACTTTGTGGACCCTGGCGCTGCTCTGATGAAGGGGAAGATGTTTTGAATTCAAGAATACGTGAATTCAGTAGAACTCGCCCACCTCTAAAGGCCTCTGCTCCTCTGTTTGGGATGCTAGCCATCCCGCCTTAGCAGACAGGATTGTTCCAAGGTTAAAATGAGCTAAGTGGAGGAGCTATCCTATAACCAACAATATCAGTGTAATTAGGGTGGTGACCAGGCTACAGGCTTTAGTCAGTGAGCCTTTTCCCTTTATGCATTCTCCTCATTGCTGTTATTACTAAGATTCCATTCTGAGATTTAAAAAGGTAAAAGAAAAAATAATATACTACCAGTCAGCATCTTGCACCCATGCGCGTGCGCACACACACATGCTTCTTCCAATATACGGGGGCTGATCTGCAGAACCCACATCAAAGATGCCCATTTATCTCCACCTCTTCACCTCCCAGAGATTTCGAGTACTATGACCTTGTCCTCTAAAGTGTGAATGAGCCTTGGGCTTAGCTTGATGCAGGCAAAGATTGCCAATCCCGGCCTCAGCAAAGACCCATGAGAGTGTGAAATTGAGAAACTGAGAGTCATAGAAGCTTCGTGATGAGCTACTTCTTGATGAGCTACTGTACATTAGTATGTGTTCTAGGAAAGAAAAAGGAAGAAAATCACACTATATGAATTGCATTGAAGACCAGCGCTCTTAATAGTGTATGAGGGGGGGAAATCTGATTTAAAAAAAAAAAAAAACCCGGTTCACTTTTTTACAAACATTAACAGACGTGGCTATAAAAGCACATTTCTTAGTACAAAAGCCTACATGGATGGTAGACATTTTTATAGCTTCCTTAAGCGAGTAGTTAAACCAGCAGTCTGAATTCTCTTAGTCCCCTAGGAGTGGCTCATTAAATAAGTATTTTCCTTATTCATTGCCCACAACTGTGGTTTTTTCTCTATGCACCCTAGAACAATTCTCAAGACTGGATTTAAGAGGACACAAGAAACTTATGTGGTAAAATAAGAGTGCCTTTTCTGTTGGATGTTCATTTTAGTTCCTTGGATTCCCAGGGCATACAATGTTTAGAAACTTTTTCCTCTAAACATCAGAATTATTGTGCACCACAATTTGGAGCCACCAATATTCACATCTTAAGCAGCTATCAACGTGCCAGTTCCCTTTGGGTCTCCTTTATATTTTCTTATAATGTTTCCTTCTGTTTTGGGTTGTCCTCAAAAAAAGAAATGGGGGCATGATTCTTTTTAAATTGACAGAAATGAAACTGTACAGATTTTTGCCCCCTTGTATCTATGAGCATGATCTCTATCAGGCTTGAAAATCTGCTTTTATCATTTTGTACATTTGACTATTTTGTATTCAGCATTACTTGATTCCTTATGTGCATGGCAATGTATTAAAATGTGGGATTTCTATTACCGTGTCAAAGTGTTTTGATTCTGGTTTTCAACATATATCCCTGGCAAAAAAAAAAAAATTACATTAAACTTTTTATTTCTATTTTCTTCAGCTCATCAGTTTTGCAGGAGAAAAAGAAAAGTTAACAGCATTTCACTTTCCCTGAGTTAGCTAATGATGCAATTCGTGGTGGAAAATTGTCCTCAATTATGCTGTGTTTCCTGGAGAAATAATATATGTGCAATGAATTGGTGGCCTCCCTCCAGCTCCCAGCACACAGAATTCCCACAGCACCAAATCCCACCAGCATGATCGCTATTACTGTTGAATGCGTCAGTGTTGAGCACAGCTGGGCAAAACACACCACTCTCTTCATTCCCACACACGGTAACACCCTAGAAAGAGTTGGGACCACAAGTCTCAGCCCACCAATTTGCTCTCACCCTAGCGAGCTTCAAGAGCATGTAACGATATTTCCCAGCACCTCCATCTTCATCTCCCTCAGGTGCTAACAGCTATCAGCTATCTGTCTTTTATCAACAGAGATGCTGCCCTTCAAATAATACCTGCCCAATAGATGTGGGATTAGAAACCAGTTTTTCCAAGCAGATTTGGCTCAGCCTGTTCCTTCCTTCAGCAAACATCTGTATACAACACTACTCTCAGCCACGTATTTAAAAGATGACATTTTTTTTCTCAAATTACCAAAAAAAAAAAAATTCACTGTTCCTTTTGATACACTGAATTCATACAGCAGGTTATTTTACCTGCTCTAAACTCCTTTTCTCAAGGAGACATCATCCTGAGTGCTTACAGCCACTATGACTTTCCTGAATAGGATGATTTGCCTCAGCTTGCACTAGAGACACATCGCTACTCCAGAAAAGAAGAGGCACTTATAAATTGCATGAAAAAGAGAGAAAGCACCCATTACCTTTTTTATTACATGTTTGCTGTAAATCTAGGTTGTTTTGTGTTGTTTTTTTTTCTTCTTTTTTTTCTCAGAAAAGGTTTCCCAAAAGCAAAACCTATGATAACATTTTAGGTTGGATTACTGACTTAATGTATAAACCTTCTAACTATGTCTACAGAGCTTGTAACTCTAACAGCACAATTCACTCCCAGTTTCTGTTCATACAGACTAAGAACACAGGAAAACAGGGCGACCTTTTTCATCAGCCACCCTCTTTAGAAGATGTAAAAGAAGACGCCCAAGACCCAACAAGATCTTTGTCTTGACCTTTCTTGAATCATTTCTGACCATTCCTTCTCTTCTTGTCTCTTTCTCTTATTTTTTTTCCTTTTCCTCTGTCATTTCTCTGCCTTTAACTTACAGCTCCCTTTCTGTGTTCTTGTCTTGATACCTTTTTCTACCATACCTTCCACTCACTCTACCTCATCTCCTCTCTCTTCCTTTTCTCCTTCCCATTTCCATCTCTCTCTTCCAACCCATCTTATTTTTCTCTCTCTTTTTCCTCTCTGTGGGGTAGGGAACTTATCTTATTTGTGTTTGATCCCCATATCTTAGCCCATAATAATTGCTCAATAAATGTTAGGTAAACTGAATTAAACTTGGTGCCACATTCTTCCCACTGAGCTTATTTTCCTCCTACTGAGCCTAGTAAACCCCATTAACATATTATTAAGCAAATTAACTCATAGTAGTAAAGACTATAGCCAGATGCAGTTTCTGAAGTAGGTAAAAGCTTTGGGAATAAGATTACCTAGGTAGCTTTAGCTAGTCCATGCCAGAAGTAGGCAAATCCCCTACATCCCACTTGATAGTACAGAGAAAAGTGTTCCTGCCATCTCAGTGTTTGTGGAATTTGTAAACATGGTGGCCATCTATGATCGAGGATGGTGATGTTTGTGAGAAGATCAGTTGAGGCCTCCAAAAAATTTTGTTCACCTAAGATCACTCAGAATCTTAAGAGCTTATAAAAATCCCTTTTTGAAATCTGGTACAGTTATACTAAGTGCCAGAAATTTTGAGCCAGAGGCTGCTGTCCCCAATCAAGAAGGTTTCTTATAATGATTATGAAATCACTTGGATTGCTAGTACTTTTTCTGCACATACATCTCTTTATGGCATAGAGATATATGTACATTGTATAATAGCTTTTTACCACCTTTCATGATTGTGTACATACATTGAGAAATCAACTAAAAAATAAGTTTTTATAATGGCAATCATATTCTTCCATTTTTGTACACAACTAGGAAAACGTAAGGCAGGAGTGGATCATGAGAACTGTGTACCATTGTTTCACAAGTGATGATGTCCTCAGTCTCTTAAGAAATAGAAAACTTGCCAAGGTCCTGTTTTCTTCCTCATATCTCTGTTCTTTTGGTAGTGTAACCCAAATATGATTTAGTTCCTCTATTGCCCAGTCTCTAGAGGACAGTCCCAAAGGGAGATAAAAACACGTGAAAATATATCCAAATTTTCTTTTGTCCTTCATGAAACTTCCAGGGCAGAATGTGTTGGTGTGGGTGTGAGTATGTCTTACACAGAAAATACCTTTAAAATCCTTCTTTCCTTCTTATTACCCATGCAAAGGCATCTGCTTCCCTTCCTTGCCTCAAATATTTCTCCTCTGTCACCCTCAACTCCCAAACAAAAACTGTTCCATGCATTAGATTTCTGGTTCTGGTCTCCCTTTGTACCTACCCTCTTTCCTCCTGTTTCCATTTTTCTCTTCTAAATCTAAATCCTTTTCCATGTAATTTTCTCATTTTGCTTCCCCAGCTGTGCTTTTCTATATCTATTTTCTATATCTACTGCTCCAATTCTGTCCAAAGTCTAGTAAACATCAGCTTTTCTTTGGTGAACAAGAGAGGGGGAAAGATGTGATAATAGAGTATTTTTTTCTTAATAATTTTTTTTTACAGATTTTTCTTAATAGATCTTGCCCCAGAACTGTAGTCTAGACAATCAAAAAATAATGAGTAACCAGTTAATAAATTTGTCGTTGATGGCTCAAATTCTACCTTCAGAAAGTAAGTCTTCCAGGGCTTGAAGACTTTTCTGTTTATTCATTTAACAAACGCAGATGGATGTTGTTATTTGTCCTATGTGCCATGAACTGTGCATGGTACCCAGTCAAGTGCTAGTGACTCAGAGATGAAGGGCATTTTTCTTGCCCTTAAAGATCTATCATCATGAGATAGAGAAATAAGGAGCTCAACAAATGATTTCTTCTTTAAAATGCAAATATGTCTGGAAGGATAATAGCTTAAGCCCCAGTCATACTCAGGCACTGGGAGGGGGAGAGATGTAAGAATTTTCCACATCAATTAAGCTCTGAAACCACAATATAGGTACTTTACCCTATACTTAGAGACCCACAATACACATCAGCATATTAAAGGCTCTGAGAAGTCTTGCAGGAAATAATCATATCCATTTATTCAGTGCAGTATTTTCAAAATTTATTGAAGCATTGCTTATTTTCTCATAGAGAATACCAACTCCCAATCCTTAGAACAAGCACTTTGGAAAATGCTGTTCTAAGCCAATCATTATTAGCTTGACCCCAAAATGTATCTCAACCAGGTGAGTATAAATTCCCTCAGGAAATGAGTGGTGCAGAAAACGGGATCCTGAGAGGGTGATGGAGGCCTACCGCCAGAAAATGGGCTAAAAACAAACTCGCTAATTTCCATTAATAAAAACAATCATGGAGCAGCTCTGTGAGCTTATCACCTCATAGCTCTGCCATTAAACATGGATGGGAGAGGGGACAACAGTAGGATGACTTGGGCCAAGGCTCACATATCTCTGGATTTTAATTTTCTTTGTTGGAATATTGTGGGTTTAGAACAGATGGAGTCCAGTCTTGCCTTGCAGAACAAAATTTTAAACCCAGTTACCACTTTGTACCACCTTATTTTCAATTTTGCTTTCTTAGAGAACTAAGCACATATTTAAAAATTTAGAAGCTCCAGTTCACTGTATCTTACCTTCCTTCTTAAGACTGAAGAAGACTTTATTTCATGTGTTTCCGTCTCACAAATGTTCTAGCAGAGTTTCAAAGGAAACAAGAACTGGGACCGCAATTCAAGCGATCACAGGAGCACAAAGGCCCACCAGTGGGTGACTTCACCGACACAAAAAGGTATTGATTTTTATTGGTTAAGCTAAAAATCTTTAAAAATTTCTACTCGGATACAATGGAACTAGGGAAAAAGTCATTCAAAAATTAAAAAAAAAAAGAAGAAGAACTGGTGTTAAACTTGGCACTTTGGGTATTCTGCCTTTAATGACACCCTGTTCAAAAATTAAATGAAGGGAGTTAGAGGCCTTATTCAGAGCTATACTTTAAAGAAAAATTTAGAAAGGTTCTTGCTAACCCCTAGGAGATAGCATGTTCTGAGTGTGTTGGTATGTGTGTGTGCACATTGTGCGTGAATGTGTGTGTGAATGTGTGTGAACTTGTACAGTAATGAAGATGGGGAACGTGAGGGGAGGAGGAAAAGACTGGAAAAGTTTCCAAGACCTGATTCCCCTTCAGTCAGGTTGACTTCCTCTCTGATCCTGGATGAGACAGGTAAATTCCTGCCTTAATTATTCAGTGATGCTGCTGCATAAAAATAGAATAGCCCTTTTTAAAGTTTATTTTAATATTTTATTTTATTTTGTAAAACAAAAATTGTTGTAATGAGAATAAATTCTGACGAGTAAGTGATTATAGTCTCTGAAATACAATTTAATTGACTTTAATAAAAACAATAGCTATATTAACTGACTTCTTACTATAACTCAAGGATTCCTAATATTAACTTGTTTTATCCCCACTATATTCTGTTAAATATTATTATTCTTTTTTCACAAATGAAGAAATGAATGTTTACAGGGATTAAATTCTTAAGCCAGATCACATAGCTAACTCAACTGGGAAACAGAATCTCAACCATGAGACTACACACACATTCATAGAACATCTACTATACACAAGGCATTACGCTAGGCAATCTTTTGCATCAGGGGTCCTTGATCTCTTCAAGATCATGAGTGCTCATCTCCCACACGGAGTATTGTTTGAGCCCTTTTATTACCTGTTCAATTTCAGAGGTGACATTCCATACTTGGAAGCCTTTTCTTAGCTCCAACTGTGTAGGGAAAAATTTTTTTAATTAAAACAATAAAAAAGAATAATAAATGAAAAATTGTACCACATGAAAATTAATAAATTCAGTTCACAAAAGAGACCATTAAAAAAGTGAAAATGTCAGTGGCAGAGTAGAGAAAGATATTTGCAATTACCTGTATTACACAAAAGACTTGTATCTGGAAGATGCAAACAACTTCCACAAATCAATAAGACAGAGATAAATAATCCAAGGGAAAGACTGGTTAAAGAAAAAAAAGAAAAGATCACAAGTACTTTGGAAACTCTCCTGAAAGCTATGGATGCTCTCACCGAAAAAAATGTACTCAACACACAAACCTTTTACAAAACATCTTCAGTGGGTTCAAGGACCTTCTGAACCCCTTCCTATTTTAAGAATTCCTGCCTTTAAGTAACAGCAAAGAATTTAATTGGTGAAGAAGAAATAACAGAAGAAGAAACAGAGCCAGTGATGACTTGGCCATCAATACACACGAAGTTGCTCTCACAGGAAGAGAGGAGGTAGTCATGAGTCATTCCACAAGTAGTTACTGGGGACCTCCCATTGGGAGTATCATGCTAGGCCCCAGGAACACAACAGGAAATTGTGCAGACAAAGTCCAGTCCTTGTGGAGAATGGTGGTCAGAAGGAGAGACAGGTAAGTAAACAGGCATTCAATCTGTAGTCCTCATTCTGTATTTTCAAGCTTCTCGATGCTCCCAAGGGTATCCATGGGACCAGCTGATTCAGTTCTGGTTGCACACAGTAAAGATATTGCTATTGCCCAGTATCTGTCCCAGTGTGTGAAGTTGAAAATATAATGAGCATTTCTGTTAAGGAAAATATTTCTTTTATTGCCTTTGGTTAAAAGAAAAAAAAAAAGCAGATAGACCCACTCTTTCAAATGCTGATTCTACATCTGTCCTCCAAAATTGGTATTAATGTATTCTCTTCAAATTAGGACTTTTGATTTTCTGTAGATAAGAAGAATATTGCCCGGCTGGCGGGGAAGGACAATGGGGGTCGAAGAGGATCCTGTGGAGGATGGGGGGAGGGGAGAGACAGGAGATACGAAGAAATGGAGGCAAGACAAAATTCTGATCAAGCCTCTAAATTTTATTTTTTCATGGCCGCATATATACGGGGGGAACAAAGAGGGGCAGGACTGACTAGGCAGGGGGATACTTGTTACAATTTCATTGGTCCTTGGTTGATGGGGTTAGGGGGTACAAAGGTGAGAAGAAGTGAAAAGAGGAACAAGGAGGAGAGGGGCTCCTTGGGCAGGTCCACATCCATTCAGTAGGTCCTTCCTTATCCTGCGGGTATGTTAATACATTCTGTGGTTAACTATTCCCTGGAGCATCATCTGCTCCTGCATTCTTTAGATAGCATACAGGTTTGTTAACAGCCAGGTTCTATGCCGGGGGGCTGGGCGGTCAGGATGAGGGTCTTGGCTCCCAACAGAATATCAGCTATGCCTTTTGTTTATGCCATTCCTGTTAAAATTTTAAACACCTTTTTTTTGTTCAATATATTGTTCTATTCAGCTGAGGTCGGGGGTAAGATGGTCTGTGAATAGGAAACCAAGTCCATATCCTGTGTCTTCATATGGTATCATTTCAAGCTAGTCAATTTTTTTTAACATTTATATGAATCCTTTTACTTATTCATAACCCATTTATTTCCACAAAGTAGTTGAGGCAATTCACAAGAAAATGTACCATAAAACAGAAAGCTATAAATATACTAAAATCGGTATCAGAAAAATTGTAGAGCAGTTAGAAGATCAAGACAAGGATGTAGGTGGTAGCCTATACACTGTGGCCATCATTATTAAAGAGGAGCCAGAAATGTCATGTCAACCTTGGAGGCAGTCAAAGTGGTCTGATGTGGGATTTTACAACATCCATAAAAATAAACATGGATGTCTAGTGAAGAAGAATACTAAAGTCACATGAACTTTTAACATAAAACAGAAGAAATTGTCATCACTGTACTTAGGGCTATGCCTCTAACCCCTGGGAGTAGAATTCATTCTCTGATGATGAGAATGAAAAAGTCAGATAAGACCACCTTGAGAGAAGTCAAGTTTTCCTTCTCACTTAAGTCTGAGAAAATTTTCTTGACACCTCTTTCTAGGTGGGACACTGAGCAAAGCAGTAGACAATGTCCCTATGGCATGTGCAGTAAATTTTTCAAGTAGCTGCTTCTTACAATGTCCCTCAAAGGCAGCAAAGGGCATAGCAACTATGTGCAACCAGATGGAAAAAATTCTGTGGGGCCCAAAGTCACATGATCTCAGTTTATGAGCTGTCAAATCTTAAGGTTACCTAAAAGATTGAGAATGAGGAATAAGCAAGATAATGTGATCATGGCTGAGCCCTCTAGCAACCAATCTCAGTCATAACAGCAATCATGCCTGGAGCGTTTGCAATGTGGCAGGCACTTAAGGCGTTGTTTCATTTAATCCTTAAGGTAATTCTCAAGGTAGGAACACTGATCAGGACTCTTTCAGTTGTAACTGACTTTCTTTTTAAATGGTTCAACAGCAGTAAGAACCCACACATGTGTGTGTGTGTGTGTGTGCACGCGCGCACATAGAGGAGGAAGAAAAAGCAAATGTAGCATAATGTTAATAATTGGTGAACTTAGGTGATGAGAAGGGGGTGTTCACTGCATACTGTTATTTCAACTTTTCTATAGATTTGAAATTGTTTCAAGGAAAAAGAGAAAAAAAAAAGAGTCTCCACTCCCACTTTCTATCCTTTTTTCCTGCTTTATTTTCTGCGGAGCACCTAAAATTATCTGAAATTATGCATTTATTTATTTGTTTGTTTTGTTGATTATTGCATCTTCTTTCTGAGAGAACTTTTGTCAGTATAGTAAACCACTTTATCCTAAGCATTTACACCAAAGTAGCACTCCATTAATAGTTGTTGAATGAGTGAATGACCCATCCAGATACCCTTGACACATGCCGCATCCCAGCCTCCTTAGGGATGTGTCTGGGAAGGGTGCTGTGAATACCTCCATGCCTCACCAAGCAAAGGGCCCCCAAATGGCCATCAAATCAACAAACCTGCTGATTTGACAGGCAGGGCACCTAGACCTAGACACAGTACAGAGAAATAAGTGTAATGATAGAACCAGAATGAAGCAGAGGTTTCAGGAGCTACAGCTACAGGGACATATCAGTCTCAATGGGGACCTGAGATAGGTCCATGTGCAACAAAGATGACTCTGAGGCCCCTTTTCACTTTATGAAGGAACTTTGGTAAACCTTGGTTCAGTGAACCCTCAGATCTATTCTACAAGACAGGTCAAACTATTAGCCTATTGACAAAGGAAGGGACCAAATCCGAAAGTTTCACTTCACTTGCCCAAGGTCCAGCACTTTTAACTGCAGAGCCAAGATTTGAACCCTGCTTTTCCTCAGAATAATTTGCCCTTTTCAATATACAATGAATCATTTTAAAGTCTTACAATACTTAACGTGCACCATTTTTAATCACCCAATGAGCTATATATTTATATATACATGTATTGTGACATACATATATATGTACATACTATTTAGGGTGTGTGTGTGTGTGTGTGTGTGTGTGTGTGTGTGTGTGTGTAGTGGTCAAAAGTACATTCCCAGTTCATCACATAAAAGAAAGCAGAGATTACTTGTCCAAAGGATAGAGCCTTATAATATACAATGACAACTACTTATTTTGTCATCAAGATGACGTTCTAGACACATTGGATTTGAGCTAAGCTTCTGGGCCCTTTGAAGCAAGTGCTTCTGTTCCTTAATCCACCGGCTTGCCCTTCTGCACTTGCACCTTCACAAAACAGTCAACCATTACAGCGGGTGACCTCAGCTTTAAAATCACACCCTGACAATGCCTAACACCTTGTAAGCTGCACAGAGCCCTGTCTCAACCAATACTTGAAAGGAAAGCAAAAACAGGAAAGAAATTTTGAACATGTACAAGGAATAGTATTGTTCACTCAGGAGGTTTCACTCTTGACCATGAGCCAACCCTGTACCACTTTCCTGGTAGGAAAAGAGGGCTGGTTGAAAAGCGTCCTTCCTATCCTATGTGAGGAACCAAAGGGCTCATTCCTGGGAGTTACACTTATTAAAAATCCAATAGTACCTCCTAATTAGACTAGAATGCCTTTTGCTTAAAGTTCGATTTAGGTAATTACATTCCCATCCAAAGTTCCAGTGGTCTCCAATTTGCTCAAACAGCCTTTCCAGACTTTGACTGCTGTAAAATATAACATTAAGCTAAAGCAATGCAATGTTCAAATATAGATTTTATATTTTAGAAACCTATGCTGAGGAAACTAACTATAAAACCTGCTTTCAAGATCTGTTTTGTGTTTCTTTTCCTTTTTTTTTAGCAGCCTTTTAGAGATATAATTAATATACCATATAATTCACCCATTTTTAGTACACAATTCAAAGTTTTTTTAATATATTCACAGAGTTGTGTGATCATCTACCACAATCTAATTTCACAATATTTTTATCACCCCAAAAGGAAACCTTGTACCCATTAGCAGTCATCACCTGTCCCCACCCAACCCTCTTCTCCCCTTAGCCCTTCACAAAAGCTACTCGACTTTCTATCTCTATAAACTGGCCTGACCTAGACATTGCGTATGAATGAAATCATACAATAGGTGATCTTTTATGATTGACTTCTTTCACTTATACTGTTTTCAAGGTTCATCTGTGTTGTAGCATGTATCTGGACTTCATTCCCTTTTATTGCCAAAAAATATTCCATGGTACGAATATACAATATTTTCTTTATCCATTCATCAATGATGGACATATGAGTTCTTTCCACTTTTGACTATTATGAATAACACTGTTATAAACATTCTTCTACAAGTTTTTGTGTGAATACATATTTTTATTTCTCTTGGAGCTATACCAGAACTAGAATAACTGGGGAATATGGTAACTACATGTTTACCATTTGGGGGACCTGCCAGACTGTTTTCCAAAGAGGGTGAACCATTTTATAGTCTCATTAGCAATGTGTGCAATGTCTCCACATCCTCACCAATACCTGTTGTTGTGAGACTTTTTTATTATAACCTTCCTAGAGGGTATGAAGTGGTATCTCATTGGGGTTTTGATTTGCATTTCCATAATGACAATGATGTTGAGCATCTTTTCATGTGCTTGTTGTCATATGTATATCTCTTTGGAGAAATGTCTCTCCATATCCTTAGGTCATTTTTAAAATTTGGTCATCTGTCTTTTTGTTGAGTCCTAAGAGCTGTTTATTTCTCTTGGATAGAAATCCTTTATCAGATGTATGATTTGCAAATATTTTCTTCTTTCTGTTGTGTTTTCACTTTCTTGATAGTATCATTTGCAGCACAAAAGCTTTAAATTTTAGTGTAGTCTAATTGATCTATTTTTAATTTTGTCACTTGTACCTTTGTTGCAGAGTTGAGAAACCTTCCTTTTCTTACTACATTTTCTTCACACTACTACCACACTCAAAACACTTCTGACACCAGGTGCGTAAGGGTTTTCCCCACACCAAGCAATTCTCTGACACCAGCTGGGTGTCCTATAATTCATCTCAATTCTGACACTATATATCTGGAGATAGTGTTAGGTCACACAGGCCAAGGCCTCTGTCCCATGGGTCTGCTCCAACTTCAGAAGCTAGTCTCAAGTCTAGGTGCTTCTGATTGACTGGCTATAAACTGGAGGTTCCCATGGTTCCTTCCTTGGGTTCAATTAATTTGCTAGAGTGGCTCACAGAACTCAGAGAAACATTTACTTACATTTGCTGGTTTATTATAAAAGGATTTGATAAAGGATACAGATCAACAGTAGAATGAAGAGATACATAGGCCGAGGTCTGGGAGGAGCCCAAGTGTAAGGGCTTCCGTCCTCCTGGAGTTGGAGTGTTTCACCCTCCTGCTATGTGGATGTGTTCATCAACCTGGAAGCTCTCCAAACCCCATACTTTGTGGATTTTTATGGATACATCATCTCATAGGCATGATTGATCATTAACTCAGTTTCCAGCCTCCTTCCCCTTCCCAGATAGAGGATAGGACTGAAAGTTCCAAGCTTTTTAAATAATGGCTTGGTATTTCTGCTGACCGGCCCCCATCCAGCCCCCACCAAGCATCGCCTCATCAGAATAAAAGACACTCTTATCGCCCAAGAAATTCCATGGGATTTAGGAGTTCTGTGTCAGAAACCAGGGTCAAAGACCAAACATTAGAACAAAAGATGCTCCTAGTGTTTTTATTGTCCCTAAGGAAATTACAAGAGTTTTAGAAGCTCTGTGACAGAAACCCAGGTCAGAGACAAAAATAAAAATATAGATATTGTTGGGAATGGGGAAACTTTCCTGTGTCCCTCTTAGTTTTCTGGCTGTTAGAATTATTAAAACAACATAAGGAAAATTAGCAGGAGAAAATTAAGTTTTAACACATGCACATGAGGAATTCACATAAACATGAAAAGACGGTAAGGCAAAATGAGGTATGTATGCCATTCCAGACCAATGACGGGGAAGCAAGAATCTAAGACTTTAAAGGAAAGTAAGGCAGATTTACAAGAGGATGAAAAAGAGTTCATGTTTAGTAAGCAAATGTTTGCTAGGGCATCTTGAAACAATGGGACAGAGGGAATGCTTTGATTAAATGGACTTAGCTAGGTTCCTCCCTGTCTACCATGCCTAGTTCAGAATAAAGTGTTGTTATCCATGATATCTCACTTCCTGGAACCGGTGCTCTAAAATTCTTTTAGGCATTAAAGGGGGAGGCCAAATTTTTTCTTGAGTCTTCTGAACCTTGAATGTCTTCAGCTCAAAATAATCTGCATGTCAGAGTGGCATATCTTGGGGAGACTCGTCCTGAACTATCTATCTATCTATCTATCTATCTATCTATCTATCCATATATATATATATATATATATATATATATATATATATATATATATATCCTATTTTTTTTATAACTCATATGCAAGAAATTGTTGGCCCTGGGTATGAATATTTACTCTTATATTATCTTCAAATACTTTTTAAATTTTATATTTCAATTATAGTTAGCATACAAAATTATATTAGTCTCAGGTATATAACACAGTGTTTAGACATTTATTTACCTTATTAAGTAATCACCACAATAAGTCTAATATTCATCTGGCACCATTCACAGTTATTATGATATTACTGACCATGTTTCCTACATTTAGGTCTGTGATCCCTTTTGAGTTCATTTTTGTGTATGGTATCAGGTAGGAGTCCAACTTTATTGTCTTTCACATGGATATTTAGTTATCTCTAACCCATTTGCTTAAAAGACAATTTTCCCCATTGAACTTTCTTGGTATCCTTGTCAAAATCAATTAGCCAGAAATGTATGGACTGAGCTTATTTTTACATTAGCATGCCTTACATACTCCTCTAAAAGGTACAATTAATTAAATTGATATGTTTTATTGTTTGGGAGATATTTGATGTGTTCCTAGAAAATTTGCAAAGTATACATAGACCCCTAGCATATGACATCTTAAAGATAAATTTAAGTCCCCTTCCTAGTTTATAAGGAGTACTAGTTTTCAAATCAAAATATCAAACTAATATGTCTGCAATAATTATAAGAATAATGATAACTAGCATATATTGAGCCTGGAACTGTGCTAAGCTCGGCCAGTATGCATGGCATGTAACCTTTACAAGAATTCTGTGAGTTCAGTGTACTGTTGTTTTCCCAGATGAGAAAGCTGAGGCTAAGAGGGGTTAAGTAACTTGCCTTTCACAGCTAGTGAGTCACTTGTACATTTCCAGATGTTAGATTAACTGATCACCCTTTGTATAGATATTACCTGATAACAGATCTGAAAGTCTAAATGTTCCCTCGGGGTCTGAAACCATTGCCCAACGCAGCCCACTACAAACCTGAAATTTCCTTGAAGGCTCCACGTTTAATCACGCAAAGTTTTTTTTAATCTCCATAATATATATGTTTGTTCATACTACATATGTGCTTATTTAAAATAAAGCTGGCTCCTAGAGGTAGCACATTAAAAGTAAAGGGATTTCTTTGTTGTTCTCCTCATCCTCGCTTTTTAAATTGCAATTAAAATATTACAGAAATTGTACCCATTCCCTCTTCCAAAGTCCTCTAGAACTATCCTTAGTCTCCCCAAAAGAGCCTTTGAGGTTATGGGATTCTGCTGATAACAGTGGTGAGCTGACTGATGCTTCTGAAGCATGGCTATAAAGCAATTTCCTTTAAGCAAATCTTGTTTTCATACTGACTTACATTATACAAGTGAAGATGTATTCCCGCAGGAACAAAGAAATGTAGCCACAACATGTAATTTTGAAACAATTGCATCTGCAGGAAAGCTTTTCAAAATCACATATTTAAAAAGAAAGTGTATCATTTTTGATAAAATAATAATAAACCAAACTAAGTCACAGGGAGAACAAATATGTACTAAAACTTAAAATGCTGTGCCAGGATTTGCATTTCCTTGTGAAGTAGCTTCCATGAAAGGAAACTTGCCTACCGTGTTCCCTGGATTTTATAATCAGTCTGTTTGTTACTGGTTTTGAAAGAAAAAAAAAAATATGTTCAAATGCTTAACATTTTAAAATGTGTTAATTAAGGGTGATCTCTTAGGCAATCCATGGTTAGAGATGTTGATGTATTTGCTTAATATTTATATTTTCTTTATGGAGAAAGTTGGCTCATTCAACATACATAGGTCTTCATAATCCTAAATGTTTTTCTCTGGAACTTAATCTCCACAAGGGGTGGGCAGCTTTCTGACACAGCAGCCAGAGAAGGAAAGGAAAGACCTGCCAGTCAGCTGATCTTGAAATTTAATAATTTCTGAAGGTCTTTTCTAAACCTATTAATTAAGCTTGATAGGGCAGCAAAAGGGATAACTTGTCAAAGTGTGCTTCTGTCCTATCACGGATGTGCCTGACAAACTGGTGAAGCAGGCAAGCCAGAGATCTATTTGCAGGAGAACTGAAATATATCTCGAGAGGGACCCATCCCAAGAGAAAAGGGTCAGAGCATAATGAGAAGAATCCAGGAAGAAAGCCTTGGCCCCAGAGATAATTGACAGCATTCTCAAACTTGATAGTTGAAAAGCTTTTAATAACAACAGTATCTTCAAAATTGTTGTCTGAATATGGGGAAACCAACAATATCTGGTGCAATGTCTCAGAGCTAACGACACAGGGGGAGACTGGTCACTGAAATGTGGAGAGAGGACAAGGTTGTCAGGGGGAGGATGACGGGGGAATAGACACCCTGACCTCATTTTTCTTACCCTTTATCTTCTGCTGATTCCTCTCATTGGCCAAACCCAACAAAATGCCAGAAGGCAAGGGAGCCCTTTGTTATGTCCACTTGGGTGTCAAGGCCTTCCACCCAAAGGCCTCCAGGAACACAGCTGTAGTTGAACAACTGGGCTTGTTGCTCATTAGAGTGAAACAAGAATGCACACCACAGAGAACCTTGAAGAGTCTCAAGAAGGGGATGTTAAAGAGGACTTATTTCTAGGATTTGGGCTGATGGTATGTGTTATGGGGAAGGGCTAAGAAAGGAGAGGCTTTGCTCTGGATTAGATGCTTTCAGAAAGCGAAGCAAAAGCAGCTTCTTTATCAATTATAGCCTTTGTCTCACCTCATTGCTCCCTAATTCTAGGTAAGATTTATTTAGATACCCAAACATAAAATTACTGCTACAGTGTGACAGCGTTCCTGTCTTCTAAAATGGCCATTTTTTTGCAGCTTAGAGACCGTTTACATTTTTCTCTGTATGCTGATGTGATTACAGAGGGGTCTGACCTCTCCTGGCCTCAGAGTGGCCTTGTTTTATTTTGAGGTGCTGAGCCTCTTCATACTGATCCTGGTGTTTACTCTGGGAGGCCGACACGGACTGTCTTCTCCAGCCTCACATCAGCTAGGCCTTGGGATTCTCCTGTTGAACATAAAGTTTTCACAGATCCTCAGCACTGGAGGAGACCACTGCATTTGCAAAGTTCTGAGTCCAACGTGATGCCCATCACCAGGTCACATCTCTGAGCCCAGGGCTACACGGGGAGAAGTGGAAAGTGATAGAGCTCTTGAAAAGAAAAGCCACTGACAAAACACTAGCACTCAAGATGCTCTGCCTTGGACTACAGAACATGAGACAAAAAGAAGAGGGCCTTCTCTCCGTGTCACCTCAGGTCACTGCGCACCGTGTAGCTCTGGTACCTAACAGACACGGTTAACTTTGTGAAGGTGTCTGGCAGAGCAATGGGCGGGGGTGGGAGAGACTGCATTCCAGCACCTGATTGGAAACTGATGCTTAGTAAAGCAGAGGAGGCCCAACAGGCATAGATGGTCCGTGAGATGCCCCCTGGGAACAACCAGATACAAAACAGAGGCCTTTGCAGGAAGCCGAAGTCTTGAATTATGCAGGAAGGAAGAACCAGAGAAGTTGGGGCTGACCATTATTATAACTTCGCTAATATCCGTGGTCTGCTGAGGGCTAGAGGGACCTGGTATACATATTTTTAAACAGCAAATAAACTAATTATATAAGGCATTTAATTGAAACAAGCTGCTGCTTTCCAACGATGTACAATGCACTTTTAACAGCTTTGTGCATCATTCCCAACCTGTAAATGTGGATAATCATGCTTACTTATTTATAAAGTTCTTTGAGGTTTTTGGATGAAAGCCTCTTTTAAAGTACAAAGCATTAATTTTTTGTGTGCGACAGAGCAATATATAAGAAATGAACATAAAGCAATATAAAATTTTTTGTCTTCTTTCTTGCTTAAGTTTTTAGTTGCTTTCTTCACAAAGGCACAAAAGCCAGTCTCCAACCAGAGATCTGGGGTTTGAGATAACAGAACTAATAAAACACTGTAAGTATAAAATCCTACATGGGCTGGAATCAACCACCTCATGTGAGAATGTGAAAAATGAATTGATAGACAAACTATTTTGTACAGATGCACTCATTTCAGTAAGTCGCACGGACAGTCTTAAGAGTATGTAAATAGACCACTATTTATAGACACGTTATTGCATTTTTGACCAGCATGAGCCAGTGAAGCCATAGTAGTAGTCAGTCATTACAAGTAACTAGATGACAAAAGAAAAATGTGCCAGTTGCTAGGTGATGACTTTCAATCTATCATTTTAGGCAATAAATATAAGATGAAGTTATGAAGAGAGAAGCTATTCATAGCTAAAACTCTAGCTAAAATGGCTATTATTTATTATGCGGAACTGAAATCGGATGAAGTTGAGAAACCCAATGTGCCAACCCAGAAGCTACTACACAAGCAGACATATTTCAAGGACACATCCAAAGGTAAGTAGAAAGCAAGGATTTAGGAGGAGGATGGAGAGGATAAAAAGTTTTCTTAAAAAAAATTGGATTCCACTATGTTACTTACTTAGTATCATGTTTCAAATCATAAAAGGAAAAAAGGGAAAAAACGTTTCTTAGAACTTACCAAGTTCTGAAGTCTGTCAACTCCTATCAATTAGAGAGCAGGTGACAAAAATGTATGGCACAATGGCATATGCAAATACTGTGTGAGACCCTGTGTGCCTGCCCGCTGAGAGCATAGAGATTAGTTTGGAAATGTAGGTGATGTGAATGAAATGATCAGAGAATGACATCAGGCATTAAAATCTATTGGTTAAAACCTATGCCTGGCAGAAAACAAGCATTCCTTCAATGCCAGCTAAATAATAAAGAATTGTAGAGTGTAGTACGTGCTGTAAGGGGCACCTATTACTGATTCTACGTTAGCTGTCCCAAACACAGCTGAGAATTACAAAGATAAGTCAAAGCCCTCCCTCTTACTCATTTACTTAGCAAGCCCAGTAATCTAGAGCGGTGGTTCTCATACTTCAGCATGCAGAACTACCCAGAACGTGGCAAAACGCAGATCACCGGCTCCCACCCACAGAGTTTCTCATTTAATAGGTCTGAGCAGGATAATTTGCATTCGAACATGTTCCCAGGTGATATAGATACTTCTGATCTGGAGAGCACATTTTCAGAACTACTGGTCTAAAAGGTCATCAGTAAATTTAAAAGCATGAAAGAGAATACTAACAAAGCTAGCATTTACTGTGTATCCTCAATGCCTCTATGCTTCAATTCTAGCTAGATGATAGATAGATGATGATTGATGATAGATAGATAGATAGATAGATAGATAGATGATTGATAGATAGATAGATAGATAGATAGATAGATAGATGGATGGATGATAGGTAGATAATAGATAAATAGACCAGTGTTGGGCTGCACAGTTTTCTTCCTTGAGGTGACCCTTGACAGTGGTGTGGGAGGCTGGGCCCCTGACAGCATTAACTTGTTATAGCTGAAGCAGAAATGAGCTGGTGTGACCATCAAAATCCAGAAAAGGGATAAGAAGAGATGCTTCAAAATTACATTTTCTCTTTAGGTCTCACATTTTTCTCATTGATCTCAACCTCAAACAATAATTATAAATGGAAGTTGAGGGTGTAAAAGCGAAAGAAAGTATCTCCTGACCATAAGTATCCCCTCCTCCTTTCATGAAAAAGAGCCATTTGTTTCCTACGCCAAGAGTGGCTATGTAACATGGGAAGGAAAAAAACCTTTTTCTTCATTGCATCCCTCACTCCCTACTTTAAGAAGATTGAAGCACCCAGATTTTGCTCTCAACAAGAGATTCTGATTTGACTCACAAAGGCATCAGTATTGCTTCAAAGCTCTCCCAGGTGGTTCCAATGTACAGCCAAGTACCTTAGAAACACTGTGTACTAATTTTTCTTGGCTTGTATCTGCAGTCTCTCCTGTTGCTTTTTCCACCCCCCCTCCCAACCCCTCTAAAAACATGCTCACATTATCCAAACTCTAAAAACTGAAATCACTTCATTGACCCTGTATCTCCACAAATTACGTCGTCACCTATATTCTTAAAAACATAAGCAGGAGGTTATGTATGCCTATTTGTCTAAGTCCATTCAATATTTCACTCTTCAAAATTAGGCTTTAATCTCTGTATCTTACCAAAGTGGGGTATTTTTTTTTTCAAGCTCAGACAACTAATAACTAATAAAAGTAAAAGGTATTTTTCTCAGTCCTCTATCTTCCTCAACTTTAATGATGTATTTAAAGATACCATTTAATCTTTGGAATCCTCTCACGCCTAGAACTCACTCAATACTGCCTTTTCTTCCTTACCAACCACTGCTTCCACGTGGTTTTGACTGCTTTATCAAACCCTACCCTGTATTTGTAAAAGTTCCTCTAAGTCTCACACACTTCCATTTCCCCTTTGCAACCTTATCTATTTGCAGGAATTCAATAATCACTTTTATAAAAGGTGTACTCTGGTCCTTACCTGCAGCCCAGGCCTCTTCCAAAAAGTCTGGACCTAGATTTCACCTTTCTATTGGATATCTCCACCTGAACATCCCATCAGGTTCTCCAAGTCAACATGTCTCAAAATGAACTCATCATTATCCTCAACCAATCTGTTTCTCTTTTCTTCTTCTTAAAGAACCACCATATTCATCAGTCACCCAAAGCTGAAACCTTGACATTGTCTTGGAGTCATCTTTGATTTCTTTCTGGCCAATAAGAGCACATTCTCTATAAGTATGCGAAAACCTTTCAGAAGTACAATGGACATACAATAAAATGCACCTAACGTGTATAATTTGATAAATTTTGACAAATGCATATATCTATGAAACATACAAAGTGGGGACTATAACCGTAACCCTTAAAAGTAGCTTCAGGCTCCTTCCCAACTGGCCCCATCCCAGCAATCACTGTCTGTTTTCTATCTCTAAAGGTTGTTTTATACTTTTTACAGTGATATTGATCTTTCCCTGTGATTACTTGCTATGTGTGTTCTTTAGTAAAGGATGATCTGTTTAAATCTTTAGCAAAATGTTGTTTTTTAAACAAATTAATAACAATAATATTATTGGTAAATTATTATTTAGTATTATTGAGTTTAAGGGCTCTTTCCATATATCTCGAATACAAGCACTTTGACAGATTTAGGGCCTGCAAATATCTTCTATCAGTCTGTGACTTGTCTTTTCATTCTCTTCACAGTGTGTTTTGTAGAGAAGCTCATAATTCTGTTGGTCTAATTTTTTTTTCTTTTGTAGATGATACATTTGGTGTTATAATTAAGGAGTTTTTGCCAAAACCAAGATTACAAAGATTTTTCTCCTATGTTTTCTTCCAGAACTTGTATAGATATAGGCTTCACATTTAGGTCTATGATCCATTTTCAGTCAGTTTTTGAGAATGGCTCAAGGTATCAATCAAAATACCTTTTTTTTTCTTGTGTATATGGATAGCAAATTATTCCACACTATTTGTTAGAAACTCTTCCTCCACTTTGTTGAAACAAATTAACCACATATGTGTGGGTCTTTCTATTTTGGTTTCTGGACTCTCTATTTTGTATGATCGATCAGTTTATCTATATTGTTATTAATTTTAGATTGTCTTGATAATTGAAATTTCATAATAAATCTTGAGATCAGGAAGCATAAATTTTGTTCTTCATTTTGAAAGTTGTATTGGCTCTTTTAGTGACATTGTATTTTCATAAAAATTTCATGAATTTTGACTGGAATTGTATCGAATCTATAGATAAAGTTGGAGAAAATGAATATATTAAAAATACAAAGCCTTCAGATACGTGGGCATAGTATATCTCTTTTAAGTCTGCTTAAATTAACCACAGCAACGTTTTGTAGTTTTCATTATAGTAGTCTCCTCTTGTTCATGATTTTGTTTGCTGGGGTTTCAGTTACCCAGGGTCAGCCTTTGTCTTATTTTACGTAATAACGGCCCCAAAGAGCAGGAGTACGTAAAGATTTTGAGAGACCACGTTCAAATAACTTATATCACAATCTCTTGTTGTAATTGTTCTATTTTATTAGTTATTATTGTTAATTTCTTACAGAGCGTAATTTATAAACTAAACTTTGTCATCAGTATGTGTGTATGGGGAAAAGACAGTATATATAGGATTCAGTACTATCTGCAGTGTCAGGCACCCACTGGGGTTCTTATTCCCCTCAGATAAGGGGGCACTACTGTATAAAGGTATTATTTGTCATTTGTTAGATTAATTTCTAAATATTGTGAGTTTTACTTTGTAGGGTTCTGTATATTTTTATACTCCTATAAATATTTCTGAGCTTTGGTCTAGAATATGGTTAAGTTACTTAGAAACTGGAAACAGATTCTTTTGGGTCTTGCTATGGAGCTTTATTAGACACAACCAGAGCCTCACTTAGTGCAGGATCAATTTTTCCCACTAGTGAAGTAAAACCTTTCTGAGCACTATACTTTATGCCCTGTGAACTTTGGCATTTTCTATTCTTACTGGTGAGAGCATGCCATCTCCCTTGCCCCATGTGAGATCTGAAGGGCTGTTTCCTCTAATTCTTTCAGATGGTTCTCTTCCAAGTGTCGAGTAGTTTTCTTACATGCAGGTGCTGATCATTAGTCTGCTGAATAGGCAAGGAGCATCCTCTGTAGATGCCCAGAGCCTGCTCTCTGTGCAGCTTTCTCTCCTCAGGTATTCTCCCATGCAAATTCTAGCAGTTTGTGAGTTTGGCCTTGTGGGAGTTTGGCCCATAGTTGTCTCCCCAACTCAAGGAGAGCATGGGATCCACCTGAGTTCCATTTCCTACTCCAAGGCCTGGAAGCTCTCTCTAAGCAGTAAGCAGAGGCAATCACAGGGTTCACCTTATTTGTTTTCCATCTTTCTGGGAAAATCACCCATCATTTTCTGATGTCCAGTGCCTTGCAAAACTTTGTTTCCTCTGTTTGTCCAATTTTTTTCCAGCTGTTTGAAGTGGGAAGATGTATTTGGACCCTGTTATTCCATCTTGGCTATAAGTGAAAGTCTTTCCTGCTCTATAATTTGAGTCTGCTATTTTTCTTTCATCCTATATTTTCTATTTTACTACCCTCCTCATGGCATTGTAAAAACAATGATGAAATAGCTTTCATTCATGAAACCCTGCTATGTGCAAGGGCGTGTGTCACACATTTGATAAATATTATGTCCAGCAACCATGACTGCAAGTGGGGATGGATTATTTTTTTTTCATTTATGAAATATTTCAAACATTTAGAAAAGTTGAAAGTAATAAAAATGTTCTCAATACCTACAATTGACAATCTTTACTTTGGCCATATTTGCTTCAGCAAATATTTTTTTGTATGCACCCCCCCACACACACACACCCATTTCCTACTTTTTATTCATTGAGGTAGCCACTATTCTGGGGTTAGTGTTCTTTATGTGCGTGGATTTATGCATTAATGGTAGGCCAATTATCTTTATTTTAATAATGAGGAATCTGAGGCTCTGGGAGATTAAGTAACATGCACAAGGTCCTTCAATTTATAACTGGTAGAACTAGTTTTGGAGTTCAAATCTCTGGCCCAAAGCCATGTCCTTCACTGGACAAGATTATATTCATCTTCCCGAAGCCCTATACAGATCATATTATTCACAATTTTGATTGCTCTACTGAGTTAAAGTTTCTCATCTTGACTTTATAGTCCTGACAAAGCATGATTTCAGTGCACCTCAGCCACTCCTACTCTATGTAAACCCCTTCAAATCATATAAAACCACTTGTTTTCCAAGAGTAGTACCATGAATTTTCTTGCTGCTGTCATTGCCTATATTTTTTTCCTCAATCTGGAATGTCCTCCTCTCCTCATTTCTATAGGTCAGTATTCATACTTATCTCTCAAACATATCATTAATTTATTTATTCATTCATGTCAAATACTGATGACTGCTAAGAGCAGATGACCAATAGCTGTTTAGGTCTTTGCTCCTCCCCTCCAGGTAGGTATTCTGTCACTCAGAACTCTATGGCAAAGCATTTTTAATTTTCCCAGCATTTTGCCTTATTTTATAGTATTTTATGTACATGCCCTTCCTCTTCTATCTAGTTACTTTCTCTGTATTACCATAAGTGTCCATCAGCAGAGCCTTTGTACATCATGGGTACCCTATAAATGCTTATTAAACTGAATTATACATGCAAAATTTGGATATCCTGGGAAATGTAGGAAAATTGATAAATATGGTAGTATTTGTTTTTAACTTACTTCCAGCTATTTAACAAGTATTGGGTACATGGGTTTTATTAGACTAATAGATACATAGAGCCCTTTGTAAACATTTAGTTTTCTGTCCCAGATGGAGCCTTGATGCCCAGTGTTTCTCCAACAAACCTCTGAAAAACAAAAAGAAATCTCAATTCTGTCCTTCCACCCGCAGTCAGTGGCATTGACAAAGCAAGTTAGCTGAGAGATGCTTGGATCCGAGCAAGTGATGTCAGGCCGAATTTTCACACTGGTAAAATCTGATGTTATATCACAGAGGTTTTGTTCTTTCTGGCTTGAGTGGTCACATGTTGTTATTATTAGTGCTGTGAAAAGTGCCTGTGAAATGAAGAGTTGCTACCGATGGGTCTTTTTATGTTATTGACCTAGGGAGCAACCAGCTTGAGCTGGAATTAAAAATACAGTAGATTCCTCAGCTAATCTCACACAAGTTTAGTCCCATTTTAGAGTCCCCTCTGCCTTCAACTAAAACAGAATAGTAACTTTGAGATTATTCATTACATAAAGCTGAAAATAAATCACTTATTAATACTACATATTATAAAAAAATATATATGTTATGATACAAAAAGAATTTTGTTCTGGAAAGAAATGCTCAGATTTACTTCTATGCTTGTGACACATAAATTTCACTCAGCTAGGTGGATTAACTAAAGAATGAGAAGGAAAAGAAAAAATCTAAAACCGGAATAAAAAATCCAAACTGCTTCATTTTATTCAACTCTGTGGTCATGAATAACGTTGACTCAGACATCTACTTTCTTTTAAATTATTTATTCTCCTGGAAGCTGGACAGACTAGAAATGTGCTAAGGTGCATGGTGACAAAGCTGTGATACTGCTTCCATAGACACCCTGCCCACCCTGTCTGTGCTCCATTCACTAGGTATAGCAACACAGGACCACCCAGCGGCTCTTGTCCAAGGAGCAGCTTAGCATCACCCTCCATGAAGCACATCTATTATCAGTCCAGACCAGGGTGCACCAGTGGGCATCTTTGTGGTACCAATGTAGCAGCGTGTTTTGGCTGCTCTCAAACTGAATAGAACTATAAAGAACTTTAAGATGCTATATTACAAGCTATCATTCCATGTGACCCACCCCAAAATAAGCACGTTGTTCAGCCACCTCATTCTGTAATGGTGTATCAGGTCTGTGCTCCGACCATTAGATAGTTATTTTAATTTAGTGTTGGGTCCATTCTACCTTTGGCAAAATCCAACAGGATTTTCTACCCAGAGCTTTATAAAAAAAAAAAAATGAAAAGGATTAAACGGTCTGATTGAATCTACACTTTAAAAATATATTAGATATAATACACTAAATAGATACTAATAAATATATTTATGTCAATTATATGTATACATACACACAGTATTAAAATTTCATAACTAAGCCATAACTAATACGCAGAGCTAACTAAAATTTAATTATAGTGTGAGTAGTCTTGCTGACAGTGTCACCCAAAGGGACATCACCGTCATGGAGGGTCTAGTTTTTCTCAGCTTATCTCCAGGCTCTATGTCTGTCTTCTCAGTTCCTTTTGTATCCAAAGCTGGTCCCATGTTAAGCCATTTCCTCACATTCTTATTCTGGTACTGACATGCCATTACAGAGAATTAGCATTCTCTTTTTCTGTCATTGCTCCCAGGATTCAAGTTTTAAGTCTTTGCTAGATATTTCACTATATCCCAAGCTATTATTGCTTCTAATTTGCCATTGCACAAATGCACGCAATGCTTGACCATAGGATACTCATGGCCCTCCTGTGCCTGTTCTGTACTACCGTCTGTTACAGTCATACAGATTCCTTGTCTCTACTGAAATTTAGTGGTGTGTACAGGGTTCTATAGAACCCCCTAGACCTTAAGAAGGGAAAGAACAACTTCCAGGGTGAGTACTTTTTGGAGAGTTTTCTGAATCATGCAGGAGTTATCGATGTACTTTTTCTTCCTGGGGTTTCTGTGAGTAATCAATATATGCACGTTTATGTGAGGTCTGCACTGTGATAACATGATGAACAGAGCTCTGTGGGAACACAGAGGAAAGAATGATTAAATCTGAAAGGACAGTGACGTTTGATGGTCATAATTAGAATTTTTTTTCCGGTAGATGACATATGGAAGGGCATTTCAAGCAGAGAGAATAGCAGGGACATACACAAAATTTATTGAAATGAGTGGCATGTATAAAGAATGTGTAGCCGGTGTGATTGAAGCACAAGTGTGTTGAAATGAAAAGAGGCTGGAAGAGAATGCGATTGTGGAGGTCCTTGAATGCCATAATAAAGATTTGGGGATTTGTCCTTTTGGAAAAAAAAAAAATCTATTCTTTGACTTTTGCTTAAGCAGGTTTTGACATGATTTAATTTGCTCTTTTCAGAGGAAATTGACTGCGGTGTAGTGGATGAACTGAGGGAGTGAGGGACGTAGCAGGCAGACCAATTTAGGGTTACTGCAGTAATCGAAGCAAGAGAGAAGGAGGATCTGGATGAGGAAGGCAGCAGAAGGAGAGGAAGAGTATGTCATGTTGGATATAGAAACAAATACCAGGTTGATTTCACTTGTATGTGGGATCTAAAAAACAAAATAAATTAACAAACAAAACCAACTCATAGATACAGAGAACAAATTGATGGTCATCAGATGGGAGGGGAGTTTGGGGTGGGGGCTGAGTGAAAAAGGTGAAAGGGATTAAGAAGTACAAATTGTCAGTTATAAAAATAGTCACAGGGATGTGAAGTATAGCATAAAGAAAACAGTCAACAATATTGTAAAACTGTATATGGTGCCAAATGGGTACTAGATTTATTGGGGTGATCATTTGGTAAAGTGTTTTGATGTCTAATCACTATGTGGTACATCTGAAACTAATATAATATTGTATGTCAACTGTAATCGAGAAATAAATTTAAAAAACAAATTGTATGAGGTATAAAAAAAGGAGGAATCAGGATGACATTCGGGTTTCTGAATCAGATGATTTGGTAGGTTGTGATATCATTAATTTAGATTAAAAATATAGGAGGTAAATGAATGTTTCCATCAGGGGGATATGGAGGAAGGGGAAAGGTAGAGATGCCACTATAGCCTAGAGGAACTCTTAGCTCACATCGTAGCCTTCTAAAGCAGGATCGAGGGGCAAGGTCATTTCTATGGTCAGTGTGGGGAACCAAGCTTAGTTCAGCTGATGCCCAGCAACAATACACCTGAACATGAACCATCTGGTAACACCTTAATGCTGTCTTTCATGTCTAAGCTCCTGGTGTAAACTGACCTTTCCCGTCTCTGCAGGAAGTAGGTAGGATTATTGGCCCCAATCCTTCAGTTATTTCTGTATTCCTACCCTTTGTTGTGTGTCTTCACAGTGCCTCCCACAAAAGTCAGTGTATTTTCCTTTCTCTTGCCTTTGACTTTGACCAATGAGATGTTAGTAGATGCCACACAAGCAAGGGCCTGAAATGTGCTCACGCAGTAGGACTTGCTTGATCTTTTGCACTTTATTCAACACCATTAGCAGTGCTTTTCCCTGGGTCACTTTTTTTCCCTTTTACTCAGGTTTAACAATGGACATCCATGAAGCAGACTAATCTAGCAGCTGCAGCTTGAAGCAGAGCCACTCAAACCCACCTGGGGAAATAATTATTTTATGCCACCTACTTTTGGTAGGTTTTGTTATGTGGTGAAGACTAGCTGATACAACCAGTGAGTAAAAAAAAGTTTAGGGCTGAGAGAGTCTGTTGTAACACCCAGTTTATCAAATCCTCGTCTGAACAGTGGCCACAGCAGCAACAGCTCAAATCAGACAGATCTGTTCACATTAATGATGTGACTCTTCATGGATTATCAGCCACCATTCTTAAAACATTCACTTCTGATCATGAGTGGCATTGTGCTTCTGTTTTACAGATCACTGGGATCAGAAATTTCACTACCAGTGGTGGATTTCTGAGAACCTTAATTACTCCTGAGCCAAATTCTTGATATTTTGAATCTCAATTTCTTATTTCATTCTAATTCCTAAATTCTTTATTCTGGGGAGAGGAGGAGTTAGTTTTATTTCCTGGGGATGCAGTCAGGTACCAACTTTAAATTCTTGAAGACAGAAATTAAATGGACCTTTGGCCTTTCTTTCTCTGGTTAAACAACACAAACTCGTTTAACCTTTCCTCCGAGGTTCAATTTGTCGATTATTTGACTGTTTCTCTGCTCTTTTCTGAACCCTTTTCTACTTTGTTATATCTCTTCTAAGTTGTAAAGACCAAAATTGGATATAGTCTTTACATCTGAACTGGTACAAAGTGTAATCCCTTTATTTTGAGGTCTTTGAGAAGGTGCATGGTCAGACACCTCAGAGTTGAATTTGCTTCCACTGCAGTTATGTGTTCTTGGATTTCCCAGCCTTGCCTTTGACATTGGATTTTTGATACCTCAAAGTTTTAATCTGTATTTGGTTTTTGCCATGATCACTCCAGGTTATAGATGATTGATCTTTTTTTTTTTTTTTTAATATTCCTTATGCTGAGACTATAATCTGTGTAATCTAGATTTGTGATTTTGAAGTTAACAAAGAGAGCCATATCAGGTAATTAGAATAAACACCCACATTTCTTGAAATACTAATCAAAGCTAGTATTATACTTAGTTACTAAGTATAAATACTATATTATGCTAGTTAAATACTACCATCAGCTAATAGCTTTCCTAAAGGAAAATTGCAAAATGATATAATTTCTCACCTTTATAAAATGTCCCCCAAAAAATTGAGGTGAGGAAAATTAACAATAGTAATACTAATAGTTAACATTTATTGTGCACTAACAATGTTCCAGGCACTATACTATTTTCATGTCTTAGGCTAGGCTCCACACAAGAAGACTCATAGATAAGGAATTAGTGTGGATGGTTTATTAAGTTTGGCTCCTAGGACAAACCAGGAAGGGAGTAGAGAAGGCAGAACGAGGAAGGGAAAGAAGTCAGGCAAGTGTGAATTTCAGGCAAAGTCCCACAGTGGGAGCAAAATCACTTCCAGTTGAGAATTACCGTAATAAAGTCATCAAGACCATGTGATATTGGTGGCAAAATTGACAAATAGATTAGCAGTACAGAACAGAAAGTCCAGAATAGACATGTACATATATGGTCAATTGATTTTCAACAAAGGTGCAAAGGCAACTCAGTTGAAAGTGATGGTCTTTTTCACAAATGACACTGAAAGAATTCGCTGTCAATATGCAAAATATAAATAAATAAAAAGTAAAGAACTTGAGTCCATATTTCACATTATATACCAAAATAAATTAACTAAAAATAGATCACGGGCCTAAATGCAAATCTTAAGACCGTGAAACTTCTGAAAGAAAATATAGAAGAAAATCTTTGGAACATGGATTAGGCACAAATTTCTTAGCTAAGGTACAAAAGCACAATCTGTAGAAAAAAACTTTATTGTACTTTACCAAAATTAAGAACTTCTATTCTTTGAATGACTCTGCTATGAGGAAACGTTAAGCTACAGACTGAGAGAAAATATTTGCTCATCACATATCTAATGGAGGACTTGCACCTATAAGATATACAGAACATTCAAAATCCATTATAAGGAAACAAACAATCCAATAAAAATGGACAAAAGATTTGAAGATAATGTAGACAGCAAATAAAATTAGTTTAAAATGTTTGACGTCATTAGTCTTTAGGTAAATGCAAATTAAAACCACAAGGAGCTATCACTTCACATCTACTAGAATGGCTATAATAAAAATATGCACAATTAAAAGTGTCAGTGAGAATGTGGAGAAACTGGAATTCTCATGAATTGCTGGTGGGAATGTAAAATGAGATGCCCGTTTTGAAAACCTGTTTGTGCTTTCTTAAAAAGTTAAACATACATATACCGTATTACCTAGCAATTCCACATTGAGCTGTCTACTCAGAAAAAGGAAACAAGTAATTTAGTAATTTTGCATTCCACTTTTCCACTGAAAACCAGACCATAAATAGTTTTGTTGGTGTCATTAGACAATTTGAAAACATTTTTCTAATAACTACTTAATATTTCTTATATACACATACTCAAAATTTATCTAATATTCCCTTTAGATTATTTGTGATTTTAAAAACAATGTTTTGGTAGACCTCTTTTTGCATATTAACTGTATAAGCTCAGACGTGTTATTTAATTTGTCTCAGCTTTAACAGGAAAATAGTCATAATTAATAGTTCTAACTTCTGAAGTATAATATGGTCGTTCTGAGCATTGTATAAAATCAAGTGTGAAGCACTTAGCATATGGGGATGGTAGACATCAACTAGGTGTTAACCATCATTACTCTCATCAGCCATCATTATAAAACTTTAAATTTATGATTATTCCTCAGAATAGAATCATAAAAATAAAATCTCAAGGCTCTTTTTTTCAAAATACTGCTTTCTAAATTGGAAGTAGGCAAAACACATTCTTGGCTCTTTTCTGCCCCCTTTTTTGATACTGAGAACCCAGAGTAGTTCTTTAGATTCTTGCCCTGGTGCTTTGGTCTGAGGCCTCTGAGGTTCTATGGCTTTAAGCTTCTCAGTCTCTCCAACCAAAGTCCATCCATCCTGTGATTTCTTTCCTAGGGAAGGATGACATGAATTAGGTAGCCTTGGGTAAAAACATTGGGCAAAAATGAAAATGGGCAATCATGAATTATTTTCTTCCTCATGGGTAATACAGTTGCCTTTTCATAGGACCACTAGTATCGAAACAAATATAGAGAACTGGAACACGGGGTCTTCAGGATTCTCTACTGATGGGGAAAAATACTGGTTATTGTGTGTTCAAACCACAGACCACTTTGCATGTGGTTATGCTGCCCAAATTCCTTAGCACACTGTCCAAGACTCTTCATTACCTCCTGTTTACTTCTCCAGATTCACCTCTTGCTACACCTCCCTCCAATGTGATACTAAAATCATATTGTAGATCTTGCCATCCCCCTAAATCTACCATGCTTTCTCTCCCACAAGGCTTTGTGCATTATATTTCTCCGCCTTGAACTCTTCTTTTTTCCCCTACCCACTTCATTTGACTAACTCCTACTTATAATCCTGGCTTCTTCTTAAATACTTGAAAGTATTTCCTGTCCCCAAGATTAAGTTTGTTACTCTATTTTTAAGCTCCCACGGAGCGTCCATGTTATTATTACCTTACTGGATTTAAATTGCCTGTTTATTTGCCTTCTCCCTAATCACACTATGTGGCAGCCATGGGGTTGCATCACTTTGATCTCCCTTCAAGAAAGAACTTGCTATTTAACTGCAAGGAGTGCAGTTAGCTGACAGCCTCCAGCTGCTAATGCCTTCAAATCTGCCTCAGCTTTCAATTGAGGCCACAGCCTTTTTGGGCAGCCCCTGCCAATGACTGAGCATAATAGTGGTACTAGGGCTAGCTCAGGGCTTCTAGTGGGAGATCTTTGGGTTGGCAGAAACTGTCAGATCTGCATTATGAGGCCCCCTCTACTTCATCATGCTTCCTCCCTCTTTCACAGATGTCACATCTGCTTTTGGTATGAAGTGTCTCCCTGCCCAATCCTGTTTCTTAAGTCCTTTCACTTTCATGGTGTTCCTCTCCAACAAACCTCTCACACTTCTAAGTTTGTCACTGCATCTGCTTTCTGGTTAACTCGATTAACACAGGCTGTGAGCTCTTTCAAGGTAAAGGCCACAAGATTTAAACTGTATCTTCATCTCCCAGAACAACACACAATAGGATCTCAATAAATAATTCGGGAATGCACGCATGCATGGGTGCATGCGTGCTCACTCAAGATAGTGTTCCACACTGAATGATGTTTTGATATTATGTAATTCACAGATGCTGGTCAACATTCAAGAACATTTTGCTTTCAAGACTCAGATTCACTTGTGAAATGCACTGTAGGAATGACATAATTGTGCATTTTCAAGTGGGTATTTTCCAATGGTTGAATTTATACCACATATATAATTTATCCCTTAGGATACTACTCCCAGGGGCTCATGTAGTTGAGTATGAGTCATAATAGATATTTGTACTTGAAAGTACACAGCGGCTATTAAATTTTAATTTACTACCAAAATAGAAAATCTTAAATATTACTGCTTATGCCTGGAAATCTCATCTTAATGTTGCTCTGTAGAATAAAATCCAAAGACACTAAAAATCTTTCAAACACAGGGCCCTATTTATGTGGCACTTGTCACAGTACCATCTGTATGAGTATCTACCTAGCTAGCTCCCCCAGCAGACTGTGAACTCCTCCAGGGCAAGCATACCATGCACCTCCCACCATAGCCTAACCTCCAGCACCTACAAGGGCTGCACTGTACTGGAAAGCAACGGGTTTCAAATACCTCGGTTGAAATACAAGCTCAATCTAAAGTGATGGAGGTTACTAATGGTGACCTTCACCTTCTAAAACTCATCCTTGTTTTTTTCACCTTTAAGGATTTGAAAATACTTTCTCCCCCGTCTCTCTTTCCTTGTTCTCCCTCCCTCCCTTCCTCCCTCCCTCCCTCACTCCCTCCCTTCTTCCTTTTATTCCCCAAACATTGATTAAATGTCCACTGTCTCCCAGGTACTAAGCTAGGTACTTTGGGAGCAGCAGTAAATAAAGAAGACAAGGCTTATGTCCTCCTGGATCCTCACAGAAAGGGTGGGGATTATCAAAAATAATTACTGAATAATGAATATGTACAATATAATTAGAAGTGAAGAGGTATGGTGGGCCAAGAATGCCCCCATCCCTGAAAATATCAATGTCAAATCCCTAGAAACTGTGAATAAAACCCTTTTATTTGGAGGAGGGAGAAGGTCTTTGCAGATGTAATTAAGTTACAGATCTTGAGATGAAGAGATAACCCGGGTTACCTACGTGTGCCCTAAGTGGATCCTGACAACACTTGTTCTGGACTTCTGGCTTTCAGAACTCAGAATACATTGCTATTGTTTTAACCAGCAAGTTTGTGATAATTTGTTCTAACTACAGGAAAGAAACACAAGGAGATGTACAAACAAGGTGCTCACACCTAGGCTGAGGGGTCCAGGAAATGACTATGCATAGACCTTGGTCTTCCCTGTGTTTTTCTGCCTTCTGTGTTCAACAGCACTTTAAAATATTGTCTTGTTTTCTGGACTCTACATTCTTTCTTCTCTGTTTGACACAACTTCTCTTACCCAGAAAGCTGGAGATTAGTTCTTATAGGTTTTATATGAACCCCTCTAGGGTTCTCTGATCCTCTGAGGTCTACGCTCCACATTTCTAGAACACCACTGAACTCCATCAGCCTGGGTATTTATAATTACAGATGGAGGCTGCTATGGCGTACTTTGCCAACAAGTGCTACTCCCTAACATAGGGCACTGTGATGTGATGTAAAGGGCAGAAGGGCATCATGAGTTCTACATTTTGCTTCAGCTTCTGATACCAATTGATTATATAATCTTTGGGAGGTCATTTTGGTTATTTATGTTCCAATTTCCTCATGTGTAAAATGAGGATTTATAATGGCTTTCATCCTAAAGTTATTTTCTGGCTTTAAAAATAATCATAATTTTATAGTCAAATGTCTTTATATTTGTGGGAAAGTTTGTATAAACTGACTTGGGATCCTATACAACTGATTCTGTCAATAATTTCTGTGAAATGTATTATCTAAAAGGAAGAAGATTTGACCTCCTAGATACTGTGTGTCTGTTGGTTTTGCCCAGCCCAGATGATTCCCAGTGTTAAATGTACAGCTAATTACAGCTTTTGACTTGGCCCCCAAATCACACAACTCAAATCAAGCTTTGGAAATTTACTTTTTTTTTATGTCATGAGTTTCATAGTGTCATATCCATGCGTAAGCTTAAACAAGTAGTATAAGCTAAGTTGCTCACCAAAAGAAGTTCACCATCATATTTACTTAATGAGACTGGCAATAAACAGGCCCTGACCCATGCCTGTGATGGATTATTCATCATCCTGACAAATCTCTGGGTCTGTGCTCTAGGCAGACCAAGTCTAAACAAGCCTCCTCTTCCCTTACACTCTCTCCCTCTCCCTCTCCCTTTCCCTCTCTCTTCCTCTTTCTCTCCCTCCCCGCTTCCCTCCCTCCTGCCTTCCTTCCTTCCTTCCCATCCTTCTACAAGCTATAGAACACAGAATAATATTAGCCAGTTATATACATCAATACATATTCATCAAAAAGCCCACTTCCTTGCTTGGCACTGCAGGGATCAGAAATATACAAGACGTGAACGATCCCTGCCATAAAGTTGCTTACCTGTGCAAAAGTAGCCAAGCCTTCATGTCAGCAGTGTGTTGTAAGGGTCAACGTAGGAGTGCTTGAATTTGTTGTAGAAGTGGAGAGCAGGAAGCAAATACTTTGGTCTGTTAACTGGGAACTAGCCCGTGGATCTAAGCTGTTAAATTTAGCATTGTGTCTCCATTGCCTGCCACAGTTTGTCCAACAAAGCAAACACTCAGTAGATAAGAATTGAATGGATAAATGTATGAAGTGGGTAGGGATGTTCAGGGCAAGGTTCTCAGAAGAAAAGAGCCTTGAGTTAGGGTTTAAAGATTGAGGGATATTAGGTGATAAAAGGCAAGAGGGAACTTCTGGAGCAAATATAAGAAAAGTTACAGAAATAGACTCTGCATAGAAATAAAAGTAGAATTTTTATTTTTATTGGATTCAGAATTAATGCTGAGACTGATTCTTAAAAGGTTAATGCCATTTCACTTCAAGGCTTATACATTGTTGATTAATCATTGTCCGCTTCAACATTTGTTCCTTTTGGCAGTAGAAACTAAAGGTTCAGGGTCCCAGGAGAGATGTGCCAAGGATTTGGTGTGTCTAACACCTCCAAACATATAGTGAGAATATATAGTTGGGGTTACAAGATTTGTGCAGCAATCAGCTGCTGAGCCTAAGAAGGTATTATTTCATAGTAAATGAGCTTGGGTTGTCATCCTAGGACATACATTGTTGAGAACTGTCCTAGGAAGAGACTATTTTCCAAAAATTTCCAGAAATAGTCACAAAGGATGGCCAGGAGCATGTTCTCTCTTTAGCCCTCCTTGATTCTTCTTGGGTTTTGTTCTCTAGATCTGCAAGTCTGGAACTGACCTTTCTTCCTCGTTCACATCCTGATAGTTGTCATGGAGTTGGGTGGCACAGTAAAGATAAATGAAGTATGAAGATGCTCCATTTAAGATTCATATGGCTTCTATCACTCACTGAGCCAGAACTAACATTCTTACTCTTTATGTCTAAATTCTTCATCGCAGTTCTCTGGGCTACCTCATTCTATCCCCCTTAACCTGCATCAGGCAGCTGTACTTTTGCATCATGGCAAGTTGAACATCAGACTGTGTGTTGGGAGGCAGCTTGGTGTGTAAGGCATTGGAATCAAAACCGAAGACCTTGGTTTGAAACTGGACTCTGTCTCTAAGAAGCTCTCTGGCCCTTACCTCCCTAAGTTTTATTTTCTACCGTGGTAAACCTGTCATACTCACAGGATTATGGAGAAGAATCTGGTGAGATCAGGTGTGACAGCCTTTGTAAAATGTAAGGCAGTAAAGATATAAGGAGTTGGTTTTATTTTTGAGTCTTTTCTAAACTTGCGGCAATCTCGTTACCAAATATTTCTGTTCCATTATACAAAGAGCCACGGAAATTCCAAGACTTTCATACAACCTAAGTAAGGAAAGTGTTCACAAGGTCTCTTGAGTTTCACATTGTCTTAGAATTTGCTTCTATAACTTCTTATCTTTTTCATGAGTCTCTAAATTTGCCCTTCCTTCTGTGACTAATACTGTGCAGTTCCCAGTAAAAACTGAATTAATGTATGAGTGACTCAGTGTTTATTAGTCAGAATGGGTTTGGCTATACTGCAATAACAGATAAACCCTGAGATCTCAGCAAGTCGCCCAACAAAGTTATCCCTCACTCATGTCCAATTTGATGCAGATCCGTGGGGCAGAGGGAGTCAGTGCTCCAGGGTTCTTCTGCATTATGAACCAACACATGAGTTGCCACAGGGAAGGAAGGGAAGATGGAGAAAGCTCAGAGCTTTTAAGTGCCCTAGAAGCGACACATGTCATTTCCACTCACAGCCTAATGGCCAGAACTAATAATACAGCACAACCAAACTGCTAAAGAGCCTGCAGAATGGAGGGGAGCAAAGGCTGAATGCCAAAATATCTGCTGAGAGCCACCTTTTCTGTGACATAATGCCCTCCTTCTCAACAAGAGTCATTGCCTATTACATCCTGGATAGTGTTCTAGGCACAGGGAAAACATGGCAATACATAAGACAGGAAATTTACTTGATTTCGTGGAGGGGATGTTGAAGTGAAAGGGTAAAAACATTTTGGCCACACTCTGGTTTTATAGTATCGTGTACTGTCTATCCTTCCACTTCAATTATTGTTTATCCTTCTACTTCAACTGTGCCATTTTCAAAGGTGTCTAAGTTTTTGAAAGAATAGGACTGGGACCATTCTAATAGCTCTGTGCTACTCCCCAGGGAAGTGAGACTTACTTCTCTTGGTTTAGCTGATGGCTAGTGGCCACGAGGTTCAAAATCCCCTGTGATTTCAGCTGGGAGGAGGGACGGGGGAAGGAAGGCTTGGAGGCAGTGCCTTTCAGCCGTACTTGTTTAGATTGGCACAGTCTCTGTAAACAGCCGTCTCCTGAGCTGCTGGAAAATGTGCTTATCACCCTAGGGAGTTGAGTGGGAAGGGGAAGGTCCCAGCTGATAGACTCCGAATGAGAGATGATGGAGAAGGGGTTCAGCCTTTTGGTGGGGAAGCAGGAGAAAGGTACGGAGTTCAGCTTCAGGGTATGAGTAAGCTGTGATGTTATCTTCACTCTCCTGGCCAGATAGAATGGAAGCTATTGTTAGTTTTCATTGGATGAATGGGAGGAATAGGCAGTTATGTTTCCTTCTTTGTCAGTTTCTTGTGATAGTCCCTTCCTTCTGTCACTGGGGCTTAAAAAATAATTTTTTTGTTATCTGCCAAAACCTTGACACCAATCTCTGTGCTGGCATCACTCAACATGACTTGCTCTTCTAATGCAAACTAGCACTTCTTGGTTCTCTGCACTGCATTTGATACTTATACTAGAGATCCTTAGCATCCGTTTCCATCACCTCTAACTTCAGGGTGCTTATACCAGTGGTCCCAAACCTTCGTGGCTCCAGGGACTGGTGCTCCTATGAGCATTTAATGCCTGATGATCTGAGGTGGAGCTGAGGTGGTGATGCTAGTGCTGGGGAGAGGCTGCAAATACAGATAAACATTTGCCACTCACCAGCTCACCACTCACCTGTTGTTGTGTGGCCTGGTTCCTAACAGGCCACTGACCAGTACCAGTTTGCAGCTCAGGGGTTGGGAACCCCTGCCTTATACCACATGGTCCAGAAAGCTAAAAACTACGCTCCCAGTCTCTCCTTGCAGTGACCATGGAAGCTGATCTGGGAACCACATTCAAGGCTTCTGGGGCAGCCATGAGGTTGAAAGTGGTTTCCTGTAGCTTTTGGAACTTGGAGTGGCAGTCGAAGAGAAACCATAAAGCCTAGTGGCATCCACTGTGTTCAGTACCTGCCATCCTTCCTGGAATGTTGTAACTAATTTCTCTATTTTAAATCCTATCCTGCATGAAATACCTGGAGTGGTTTCTATTCCTTGACTTATGCAGTGTTTCTATGTACTATCTCACACGGACATTCGTTCATTGACTACAGTCTACCCAAAGTCCCTCACTAAGGGGTGGTCAGTATACATATTCACTATTTTATGCCAGCGCCTTCCTTATCTTTTAAGGCCCAAATCAAGTGTCACCTCCATTCTTACCATGACTCTGATTCCTCCATCCCAAAGCATATGTCTGTCCCATACCTCTCTTATTCACTCATTCTGCTGAATATTAACATTTAATTTCCCTTTCTAATCTTAGCTCCACAAAAAGAAAAGAAAAAGCTCTCATGGGCAAAAGAAATGCTTTCTACTATTTCTGCAGCCACCCCTCCCAGGTATTCTTTATATTTGTGGGATGGCGCTGTCCTGACTATAGAGCATAAGGATTCAGCACAGAAGGGAAATCTTCGTTCTTTAATTTAAGCGGATACTTCTCCCATTCACATAACTCAATGTCTATAAAGCAATACAAGCACTGCTGGGAGGTGGAGATACACATTCTGGTGGAAGAAGAACACCTACTACAAAAGAAATGGGGGAGAAAGAAGGGGCAGAAAGAAACTGTCCAAAAATTTGCCCACACAGGAAGCCATGGGTTTTTTCCCCTAATGGCTTAGTCTCCTGCCACTATTTCACAGCAGACGTGAAAGTGACTCTCTATCCCCCAGTTTACACATCTGTAAGTAGTCTAGGGGAGCCAGATCCAGGAGCAGAGATATCAGCTGTGCATACCCCCAACTTTCCTTAAAGTGAATCTTTGAAGTAATTTTCAAAGGTTAAAGGAAACTTGCCAGTCTGGAAGCTGCTAGAAAAATCCAACACATATTTGATTTCTTTCCGATCTAAGGAAAGCACCTAAGAAATGGAGAAACTAGCTCACTGGGAAGAGAACACCAGGGACACCAGAACTCAATGGTGAGCATCTGGATTTGCAGCAGGAAAATTTCTCTAAGTGGTAAAATTAGGTCTTCTTAAATTCCACCTTCTGACTTTCCCACTAGATTCAGTCCAAAGATTTGGTGCTGGTTCTGGATTTTCAGTTTTTGAGAATTGATATGAGCATCAACGAAGAAGCCAGCTTCAGACTGAAAGGACCAGGTGTGTGAACAAAGTGTGAGGGGTGGGGCAGGAGAAAGAAGGGAGGGAGGGGGGAGGAAGAGTGGGGTCAAAGGGAACTCAAGGAGAAAGAAAGCAGAGAAAAAGAACATTTCTACAATAGAAAAATCCTTGTCTAAGCCCCTTCAAGGCCCAACCTGATAAACTCATAATATTGAGTACACATGTTGTACTGACAACTAGCAAGTCCTTTAGAATTGTTTATAGTTTTTTCCTGGGTATGCAGCAGGTCCTCAAATAACGAATAACCTCATTTTGTTCAAAGTCATTTCATTAAAGCATTGATGACATGCTAGGAACTTAACTGTTTCTCTCAGTTAGCCTGTAACATTGGTTTTATTATGTGTCATTTCACATAAAGTCATTAGGAGAGGATTTAACTGTGCTTAGTTTCCCACTTATATTGCCCACTCCTCTGCTCACTTCTCCAGTCATTGCTGTGTGGTCTCCCAACCAGCAGCATCACAGGGGAACTTGTTAAAAACGAAGAGTCTCTGGCCTCTCTGCAGTCAAGCTAAATCAGAATCTACATTTTAAAAAGATTTTGATTGGGTCCGCACTAAAGATTGAGAGACAGTGCCCGACAGCTCCAGAACTGAATGAGAAAGAGAAGGCAGGGAGTGAGGGAGGAGGCTGGCATAGAGTGTGCATTTGCCATAGGCTCTATTCCCTGGAAGACTGTTGGAGGTTAAGCAGTAGATGAGCTGGTCATGGGCTACCACAAACCTGGGAAACTTGGTTAAACCCTAAGCCAGTAAGTGTCCAAGTTTAGCGTGCATCAGAGTCACGTGGAGAGTTTGTTTAAACACAGATTGCTGGATGCCTCCCATTCCAGAGTGTCTGATTCAGTGGGCCTGGACCCCGAGAATCTGCCTGTCTAACCATTTCCTAGGTGATGCTGATGGTGTTGATCCAGGAGCAACACTTAATAACAACTGCCCTAAGCAATAAAGATACTGAGATAAAAGAATCTCCCACCTATAAATTATTTGGGATAATTATGGTTTCAAATCCCCTATTGAATTTGACATTGGAGACCAAACCACTTTACAGTGACTTCCAGAAAGCGTTCCTCACGGGGAAGCCCTGATGTATTTCCACCAGCTGTGCTGGGTTGAGAGCTAATTAGGAGGAAAGCGAGGTCCTGCTTTTCCCAACCATGTTATCCAGCAAACCCAGAGACAGTGGGCTGGTAAAGAAAATTATACAGATGAGACCCGGCAGCTGCCATTCATCGGGGAAGGTTTTGCCTTGTCATTACGAGAGAAAGCTAACATTTCCCATCTTTCCTTCCACCAAAAGTAGGCAACCATAAAACCAAAGTCAATTTCTTATAATTTAGTAACCTCAGTACCAACCAATTATATTCTGGGACATGAGAAACAGCTGTTGTAACATTAGAGCTCGAACAGTTTCATCTCAGCTATTTAAAGGGATAAAAGAGCCAATATTTTCATTCCCTTGTGATATTATCAAGACATGATAAACAACCAAGACTGTAGTATTAATTACATTAATTTGGAGAGGAGAGAGACCATTTTAATTGCTCCAAGCTGGAGAATAATTTTTTATGGGCAGACAATCATTCCATAAATTCACATTAGAAAGGGTACTTTGTCTTTTTCTATCAGCAGCAAAACTTCTGGAGACAAAAAACACACACATATACACACACACGCACAATAACCTCCTTCTTTTAAAGGAGGATTTCAATAGAAAAAGAAATCCTTACTGTTGCCATGTATCATTTATTGAACTCTGACATGTTGAGTTATTTGATAGAAAGAAACATGGGGAAGGTGTTTGTCTTGAAATAATTTGTAACCTAAAACAGGATGTAGGACTGTAATTTGTAACCTAAAACAGGATGTAGGACCGAAGCTGCTGAATTTAAATACTTTCTCATGTGTAGAATGGAAAAGAATGTGCCATCTCCCTCTCAGGGTTGAGAATACCAAATAAATGATGGACATCAAAGTGCTTTGTGAGCTGTTGCATCCTATAACAACAGAAAAGGACAGGAAACTATCATTTACTGAGTGCCTTCTACATAGGGCACAGAGCTAGGTGCTTGACTTATGTGATCATATTTTAATTCTCATAAGAAATCTTAGAGAAATCAAAAACAAAAAAGAAAAAGTAACAATAGGTAATGAAAATGCCAATTTCGTCAATGTGTAAGTTATTCAAATAAATTGTACCACTCATTAATTCATGTGATATGAGCTACGCAGTGTAGCTATCCTCACTCCCAAAATGCTAATAGGTGGTCACATTCTGAAATCACCCGAACACATACTATAGTTCTGATAATAAAAATACACCAAAAATACTTATTATATTTTAAGTAATAAAAAGTAAATCTATCTAATAAGGCTTCTAAATCCCATTTGGCTTCAATGGTTGCAATGGAAGGGAAGAATTTGGGAAGGTTCCAGAAAGTAGCTCCCAAGAACTGTTGAATGCAACAAGTGTTACTGAAGCTTTTTATTTGGGGCCCAGGGTACTCCATCCAGGTTTCCAGAACTAGTTGTTCTAGAAGATCTTCATGAGCACTGTTGACCTTGCTGCCTTTTGGCTACTATTCCTACCGATGCCTCCAGAATAACTATGGAACAGTTGTGAGGAACGGGTTTTCCAATCCTCTAAATACTCTGGAAGCTTATTCGAAGATAAGAGCAGGTCAATACTCGACTAATCATGCTCACACAAAGGAAAAAGGGACTCGAAGGAACGTAAGCAGCACTGCAGGAGTGTGCATTCCTCAGTTGCTAGAATTAGAGACACTGCTCTATGTGGGGAGCACTCGCCACAGTATGAAAGCTGACTATTGTAGAGTTATGATCCACAGGGTTCCTTTTTATGTAGGAATGGTCTCCTAACTTAAATGTCCAATAGGAGATGTTAATCTGTTATTTTTTTTTTAAGTTTGTTCTTTATAATATTTTCAACCACAAAATCAGGAATTTAAAAAATATATCATGTATTGTGTGCCTGTAGGACACTGAAAGTAGTCCTTGCAGGAGGACAAGAAATACACAGAAATCTATAGAAGGTAGAGCCCTTCTGCCAGCTGAGTTACATTCATGTTGGGGGTCGTTCATGCATACTTGTAGTTGGAGAGACGCGCTCTCTTTTCTGTTGACCACGGGTGATAGCATTTCGTCTGGTGTGACTCACTCCTAGACCTTGTTCACACTCTTGTAGTAATGCTGCTACAGTAATGCAGTTATTGGTGAAATCATTCCAGTTTCTAATGGGCAAAACTGGCTTTCTCGGGCAGGATGTTTTTCTAGTAAATTTTATTTTTTCTTGTCTCCAACAAGAGGAAACTTTTATTTAAAGAGGTTTTAAGTGAGAAACAGTGTATTCATGCCATTGGCTATGGAGGCAGAGGAGACAGGTGCACATGTGCGCCTCGGGCCTTCGGCAGCATGCCTTCCAACCCTGCCACCTCAGGAGGTTTGGGGAAAGGCCAACGAGATGGCTGGGATGCAGAACTTGGTGATGGCTGTTTGGCCATAGGGCCACTTTGTTACTGGAGAGTCACTCATTCTGGGACAGAATCACTTCTTCCTAAAGCCAAAATCTTGAATACTTGAGAGAAGATTTGGTCTTGAAAATGATCCTCAGCCAGTAGCAAACCTGTTGAGAATAAGGCCAATGGGCCTGCTGAAATAATATAGCAATTCTAAATGTGTGCCTCCTTTCACTCATTATACACAGCACTGGAAAATGAATGAAAATCAACTTATTGTAAAGAAAATCACATTCTCCTTTTGGCCTCTATCATATCAAAGATGATTTATCAGGTTGATTAATTTTCAGGTAGCATTTGTTTCAAAATTTTTAGTTTAAAAATTCTTCTCCAACCTCTTAGTAAATTTACATATATCACATTACATTAGGAACTGATGTACCCCTTATTCATTCATTTGACATAAAATTAACCAGCTCTTAACAGTATGTCATGAATTGTGCTAGGCATCCAGGACACAGAAACAAAGAATAGATTGTTATTGTCCTTATGAAGTTAATGGTCCTTCTGAGACTTCTAGTGTGTAAGTCAATAATTGAAGTAAAAAGGGAGCAGCATTACTATAGGAGTATGAACAAAGTTTAGGAATGAGTCACACCAGAGGAAATGGTCAACTTCACACAGAGACTTCATAAAGGAAGACTTCCGATTCCTTCTATGGCATTAATAAACACCGCAGAAGTGATCGATTTTGGGTCAGATTTCAATAAATCAGTTCATTTTAAAGCACGACTTGGCTTAGATAATATATTTACTCTACATTATTTTAACTAGCTTTTCTTGAGAATATAAGTGTATCTATTTAGCCATTCACTCGACAAAAATTCATTGCAGTCCATCATGTGCTGGCTAGCTAGGTAGGGGAATTCTGGCTTCCAGTGTGGATAAAGGAAAGAGAAGGTAAGTACTGGCTTGAAGGGAATGAAGGGAACAGTTGTGGGATTAGATCAATTCCATTTTGCTGGCTAAGAGGATATTTAGGGCCCTGGGCCTCATGAATTTGGAAACCAATCTCCCACCTTAGATTCAGTGACCAAGTGGTGCAGGCCACTTTCTTTTCATAAAGAGAAGGATCTCAGAACTTTGTGCTACATTCCAGTCAGTAACTGAGCTCCCTAATCTAAAAATCCCAACCGACACAATATTAACGATCTAATCTAAGGCCACCCACAGACACACATCACATATAGTATATTTATGGTTTTCTAGAAATCGATTTACGGTTTGGACAGAAGCGACAGAAGGCACTAACACCTTGATAACTTGCCTGCGTTGTAAAGAAACTTCTCTGGCGATCTCAGGCATGTCATTCCACATTCCACCCTGAGAAAAGGCGGTGCAGAGAACAAGCCCGGGAGCCTCAGAGCCTCAGAGACCCGAGGGACACCCTGTGGTGGGAGTGGTAGAACACATGGGGTCTTAGCAAAATGTGACAAGAGAGCATTTATTTTAAGGATGCGGGGAGAAAACTGAATTGGAGTCTTCAGTTGAGGGGCTGGAGTCCAGTCGTGCACTGTATTAGTGTAAGGATTTTTTTTTAAAAAAGAACACCCAAGTGGAGAACAAGGAGGCATAGTTTTTCTTGACACACCAATGTACAATAAGAACATATATTTAGTAACATTTGCCTCCCTGCACCCTGAGCAGCTGTTCAGCTCCAGCAAACACTCCTCCCCCGGGCAGGGAAGGGAAACGTGCAGCACGAAGGGTCTGGAGCTGTCAGCAGGGCAGGGGCCGCATTCCTGGCCCCCCCTCCCAGGCAGCAGTGGGTCAAACACAGCCGGGCTGGAGGAAGCAAGAGCAGAGAAATTGCTCCAAGGGAAGACAAACTGGAGAGTCCTGTGCGAAGGAGGCAGGAAGAGCAAATCGATGTGGCAGTCATTCTCCACCTGTCAAGTCCTCAGAGGCCTTGTCGGAGTTAGCGTTCGCTCCTGTTACTCTACCTTCTTCAAAGCAGGGGGCAGGAAAGGGAGCCTCTTAACAGGCTCTGACTTTGCTCTGTGAGACCGTGACTCACTAGGCAAGGTTTCTGACTCGCAGGGAAACGTTTTCCATCCCCTGAAGGCGAGATTTATGGGAAGTGGAAGACAGGATGTATCCACTTCAGGTCAGGCCGTTGTTTTGCAAGGAGTGACATAGTGGACATCTGGTTTTCTAGGTTCATATTCACCTTCTGGGATAATTTTTTTATATATAGGAGACTTGGGGGTACAGGTGGCAGTGAGGACTGGCCAGGGTGGAGAAAGGCCATACATACATGTAATATGATCCAGTCAAGGATAGGTGTTCATCGGTTCCTCTCTTTCTCTTCCTCTCTCTTCCTCTTTTTCTTCCTTTCCTCCTTCCATCCCACCCTCCTTCCCTCTCCCTCATTCCCCCTTCTCCCTCTCTTTTTTCTTTCCTCCTTTCCTTCCATTCTCCCTCCCTCCCTCCCTTCCTTTCATCCTTCCTTTCTTTTTCCCTCCTTCTTTTCCTTCTCTCCTTCCTTCCTTCCTTCCTTCCTTCCTTCCTTCCTTCCTTCCTTCCTTCCTTCCTTTCTTTCTTCCTTCCTTTCTTCCTTCCTTCTTCCCTCCCTCCCTCCCTCCCTCCCTCTCCTCCTTCCTCCCTTCTTTCTTTCCTTCCCTTCAGTAAAGTGGACTGATGCCTTTCACAGCATGGCCCACTACTGGCAGTAGCACCATCGCTTGAGAGCTTAATAGAAATACAAGTTCTTGAGTCCTACCCCGTACTACTGTGACAGGCAATCTCTAAGACCTGGCAAAAGTAAAGAAATGTTACTTCCCAGATGAGGTTAAAGAAAGACTCATCTACAGTCTCGGATGCTCGCTCTCTCACTCATTCGCTTGCTAGGAGGGAAGCCAGCTGCCATGTTGTGCACAGCCTTTCGGGGAGTCCCATGTGGCAAGGAACTGGTGTCTTAGGTCAACAGCCAGCAAAGACGTGCGGTCTGCCAGCAACCACATAAGTAGGCGTGGAATGGGATTGTCCCCATTCAAGCTCTGAAACAACAGCAGCCCCTGATGTCTTGACTGGAGCCTGTGAAAGGCTGAGCCAGAGAACTCCATCAAGCTGTACCCAGAATACTGGCTCACAGAAACTTGGAGATAAGTGTTTGTTGTTTTGAGCCTTTAATTTTGGGTTATGTTTTTATGCAGCAGTAAATAAGTAATACAACTCCTCGATCAGAAGCTCTGCAAGTGGGGCCCCAGAATGTGTAGTTTAACATATTCTTCAGGTGATTTTTACGTACAGCAGTTTGAGAAGCATTGCTATAAGCTAAGAGCAGGGCCTTCGGAGCCCTGTAAGAGTTTGAGTGGGTTACTTAACCTCTCTGTGTCTTTATTTCTTCTGTAGGATGTCTCTAACAATAATATGCACCTTTAGGTAGTGTAAAGAGGGTTAATTGAGTAACTATATTTAAAGCATTTATCATGTTGTCTGGCAACAGTGAGTAAAATTAATTTAGTGATCATTCATTTATTCAACAAACACTTATGAGGCAGCAACTAAGGGTCAGGCATTGTGCTAGATGCTGGAGTGCACTTTTCCTGGGTCTATTATTCTGTGAGGGAGATGGGCACTAAAAGGGCGGGTTACGATGCTAGTACTGGCTTCTGGAATCCACGAGATTTCAACCCTATTGTGGATTAAGGCATTAAGGAGAGACTTAATAAATGGGTAGGTGGAGAGTTGGAAAAGAATTGAGAATTTGAGCTTGATTTCCCCATCACTTCACCTCAGTTCTGAGTCACTACAGCTTCCTTTTCTATAAGGGAAAATGACAAACCTATCATCATGAACAGCCTCTTCAGACCAGAACTGCTTGAACACAGAGCCACTTGGTCCTATTTTCTGCTCCTAGATCAGGCAGCCCTGCTTCCCTGGCCTTTGAGTGTTGGCATCTGCTCTTCCTTCCCTCTGAAAGCTTCCTTCCCTTTCTTCTTATTCCTTGCCAGGAAGGCTCCTTCTTATCCTTCATGTCTCTGCTTATATGCCTCCTCAGGGAAGTCTCCCTAATCACTCGTTTTAAATAATGCCTCCATTTCAGTGAACTGCTTTATTTCCCTAGCAGCACTAGAATTTGGCACTTAATTTGTTTATTTACCTGTTCACCACGTCTCCCTGAGTAGACTTTGACAGTCTCTAAGGGTTAACAACACTTGGTCTTTTCACTCAAGGTACCTGCCCAGCACCCAGTGCACCCTCTGGGACATAGTGGGCATTTCATAAATATTTGTGACTGAATAGATAGATGAATGAAGGAACACATCCTTCCACAGCCACTGTAACATTTTAGCAAGATTTGCTGAAATGTCGATCTTAATCACAAAGGACATTAATTCAAATTCTGGAAGACAAAATTGCTGATAAACAGAAGGTGAAACCGTGTCACTTTAACTCTAAGGGGCTGTGAAATTACCGAGAAAGGGTGGGGGAGTGGGAGGCCATTATCCTGTTTAACATTTCCCAAGTGCCTCCTCCTAGGTGCTGGGCCCCATATTAAATGTTTTATATGCACTATTTCATATACATCTGAAGTAGTTATTATCTCTGGGGGTGGGGGCAGATGGAGAAACTGAGGCGTAGAGCCCTTAATTAACATGCCTAAAGTCACAGCTGGTCTGATGTAGAACCGTGACTGAACCCAGGTGGTCAGACTTCACTCTCCTGCCTCCAGCAGAATAGCTTAGTAAGTAAATATTCTGCACCAACAGAAGTTGAACAGCTATACGACACTGATAGACCAGACGGGAAAATATCAGAAAGCTTAGTTAGGAGACCACATTCATGGACATGGAAACTGGGCTATGGACGAGTGGAAGCTCATTCACAGAGGCCCCAACCCAGGGGTCCCGTGTTGTTTGGAAAAAAGGTGCTCAGGACTGCAGAAGCCTGTCAAACCAGCTCCAACGGAAGTGAGTGCTCTCACCATCGAAAACAGGTTTGGTGGTCTCTTCCTAACCCCCAAAGGATTAGCATTCTCCTTGTCAAAGCAGTATATAATTTACAGCAATTGGCAGTTCCTGTTGCAAGGAATTCCAACATCAGACAGGCCACGGAGGGCGACAGGTCAGATCGGAGCTTAGATAGAGAAATTGGGGGGTGGGATGAGAGCAGAGGGAGGGGAAGTTTACAAAGCAGTGGGGCCTGCCTGCATAGGGCCTGGAGCAGTCTTTGACTGGGGGTTCCAACAAGTCTCCACAGGCATAAAAGAACAAGAGAGGAACCAGCCTTATTCAGTCTTAAACAGGACAAAAGTCTGCATTTTTTCCCATGTGATAGGAATTATTGGGCCCCTAGTGAGGGTGAGCTGCTCCCCAGTAGGGGAGAACAATTAGGGAAATTGAGAATTATGCTTCTGTGGGCAATTCTCTTCTCAAGGCTTACTTAAAGCCGGAATGTATGTCTTTAGTCTGTTTTTGTAACATTTGAGTATTCAGATTTTCAGAAAGATAAAGCCTATGCTGAAATTTACATATAACTATGTCAAAATATACTTAAATACTGGCCTTCTTCATATATTTTTTTCCTTAGAGTTCCTGAGCTGTCCGCACTTCCACAATGGCATGGGTCTCTGGGAAATGATGAATACAAGAGTCAGAAAAGATAGAAGTTTAGGGAGAATTTCTGAGAGGGTGATATAATAAGGTGGACCTAAAGTTATGTATGGTTTTTAATTTCAGAAATGGTTGTTTGTTCACATTGCAAGTTTTCAGAATGAAGGCTTATGTGTACCAATGGGGAGTCCCAGATTTTTGTAGGCAAATGTGTGCAGGTTTACCTATTTAGAAAGGCTACAGCCTCGCTGAAACTGACCTGGAAATTTTCTCTTAAGACTTCAAGAAGTCATAACTCTGTAGAAACAGGGGAAATTTAACCAAAGAAACAACTTTGCAGCATGAAGGGATCATTCGGATAACTAGCTCTGTAGTCTCTCTTATCTTCGTGCTAATAACAAGTTACCCCATATTCCATAGACAGTTCACCAACTTTAAATAATTTTGACAATCGTGAAATGCACTTAAATCGCTAAGATAGGACCTTCTGTGGTTTAACCTCTTTGAGCAAGTTGCCAGGTATCTTAAGATTCTGCAGGGTCTCATGATTGTTACTGTGAGCATCAGTAATTATTGTACCACAGTGCCGGATGATTGATAAAATATGTTCGGGTAATAGAATATAAGACAAACCTGATTCTACCGGGTATCAGAAGTTAAAAAAGAAAAAAAAGTCAACGGAGCATTAACAGGCTATTGCATAATAAAGAGTGTTACAACCAATCTAATGGGAAAAATTAGCTCGCATTGTGGGTGACTTCCTGATTTCATCACCTTCAGTGTTTGACATTCTCATTTTCTCCCAGTTTCTCATCTATCAATGCAACTACAATGCTAATAGAGACCCACACAAATTTAGCAAATTTAACTACATCCTTCTTTATTAAAGTATGCCACGAAGCCCATTTTACTGTGATTATTTTTTCTCCTGTCTGTTCCTTCAGAGGTTTGAGCCCCGGGAGGGCAGGGGCACGTGCATTGTTAAAGGGATGCAAATGTTCGTAGAAAACAAGCCAGCGAGACAGGCATGCAGGGTAGAGCATCTGTGAGTTCCACCAGGGGTCAGTAAAACTTTCAGAAGACTCCCAGGATTGCATCCAGATTTACATAAGGGCATCTTCTTTGTCACCATTTGTCCCTCAGAAAACATTCACTAATAAGGAGATGTCCTATCATAAAAAATAGCAGCCAGTCCCAGGGTGTTAAACACACACACAAGACATAGCTAAATATACATATATGTGACTTCGTATATATTTGATATATGCTATCAAGCATTAGAGTTAATATCATAGAGAAATGTCAATGTATCAAACACTAGAGTCAAGATCATAGAGAGATTTCTCAATTTACACGTGTAGTTTTATTATATGAAGGCAAGCTGTCTTGCCTAATTAGCAATCACAGGCTAATTGTCTGGTGACTAGGGTTTATTGGCTTGACTCTGACCGTCATAGTTTCTGTAGCATGGAAGCAGGACTTGAAGTTTCCTTCTCTTCCTAACTCGCTATCCCAGCTTACAATAGTTATTTTTATAAGGAATAAAGACTTTCAAAAATATGTACTAAATAGGTAAACTTGACTCCCTGCTTCCACTTTTGCCCCACTATGAATTAGAGAAAGCTGTTAAAAAATGGAAATTAGATTATACCACTCTCCTGCTTAGAACCCTCCAAAATCTACCCACCCCATCGAAATAAAATCCCCATGTCAGCTAGCCTGCAGAGCCAGGTCATGCTATAGTTCCCGCAGCTGCAGCTTCTCTGATCTCATCTCCTGCCCCTCTTCCCTGTACTCAGCACACCCCAGGAACAGTACCTTTTTGCTGATGCTCCAACTTAGTGGTTCTTAAAGTGTGGCCCCTAGATCTGCAACTTCAGCTTTACCCGAGAAGTTGGTAGAAATACAGATTCTCGAGTCACACCCAGATCTGCTGAATCAGAAAGTGGGAGTCGGGTGGGCCCCTGCAATCTGTGTTTTAACCAATCCATCTAGTGATTCTGATGTCTGCTGATTTTTGAAAACCACTATTTTCATTCTTCAAGCTCACTTCTGCCCCAGGCCCTTTGTGGTGGCTAGCCTCATCGACTGGTAACCTTGTCCCAGGGCTTGTCCCGCAGCAGTGAGACAACAGCTGAAATTTTAGCTCCTCGGAAAGATCTTTTCTGACCATCCTATTTAAAGTGAACGTCTCTGCTCCTCCTCACCCCAATCTAAGCCATTATCTTTTTAACTTCTCCATAAATCTATCTGAAATTACCTTGCTTATTTCCTGGTGAGTTTATTACCTCCCCCATTAGACTAAGAGCAGACACCTCATCTATTTTTTATGCTGTGGATCCCAAGTACCTAGAATAGTGCCTTGTATATATTCTTAATCTTCTTAAACTAATGTCTATGGGATTTTTTGATCAGCCTGCCCTGTGGAAAAGAGAGGAATTAGATTCTCCAAAGGAAGCTGCAATGTCGTGGCAAAACTCCTGCATGAAGTCAAAAGATGAGAGTCAAATTCTGAATTTTCCTTTTGAAAATCAGCTGACTTGGGATAAGTCATTTAACTAGATTAGTGGGTTTCAACCAGGGGTGATTTTGTCTTCTAAGAGCATTTGACAATGTCTGGATACATTGCTGTCCTATCTGAAGATGCAGGTGGGAGTGAGGTTCTACTGGCACCAGAGGCTAGGCACGTGGTTAAACATCCTGCAGTGCAGAGGCCTGCCCCCTGCAGCAAGGAATTATGCTGAGCAAAATGCTCAGGCTGAGAAAGTCTGAGCTAGAGACTTACTTAGAGCCTTATTTTCTCATTTGTAAAATAGGGATCACATTCTCTTCCTACTTCATAAGGGTCTGATGACACTCAAATGAAATTCCTCTCATGAAAGTGTTTTGTAAATGACAAAGAACTATAGACAAATACCCTCAGTGTCTGTATCATTCCTTACTTAGAGTAGCTGCTCCACAAATATTTGTTCAAGGAATGAATGAATAAATTGCCAGGAGACCCTTCCCAGAATTGAATTTCTGTTTTCTTGTTTGTGTCAGGGAATAAGAATAGTACTTGTGTCCTAGGAACCTTGTAAGAATCACAGAAACGATGCGTATGAAGCACCTGGCTCAGAATTTAACACATCCATGTAGGATTGCCCTTGTATCCCCCTTGGCCAGCTTTCTTGTCTGGCTGTCCTGCAGAGGCCTGATAAAGGCTCTCACTTCCACTCACATTTTCCTTCCTTCTCTGTGGAATTTCCTCTTCCTCCCTCCCAAGCTCCTCCCCTCCTCTGCCTGCTTGGTCTACACAGATATCCTTGACTATTTCTGCTTGAACGGTATCACCAAGGCCCACCCTGCATTTTTCCAATGAAACTCTCAAGGCCTGGCATTGAGAAATGACCTACTTTAGGTTTTCCTGAATTTCTGGAAGAGAAGGAATTGGAAACCAATCTTCTACTTCCTGTTTGGGACTCTTTCCATCTTCCATGATTCCCTGACTTTCTCTGGCTCCCTTGTCTTTTCCCACCTTCTACAACCAGTTTATAGCCAGCAGAGGTTTTCAGCCTTTCTAAAAAGCCAGGGATACTTACTGTTAGAGACCCTATCACATTTCACTAAAACACTAAAATGTGCCCATGTCAAATAAACATTTTGTGTAACTTTTGAAGATTGGATTGCCTTGCTAGTCAACCAAAAGTTACATTTTAGAGAATTTAAACATTTATCAATTCCAATATTTTATACATTAAAAGACTTCTCTGCTTTTCATTCATTGGTGAGTTTTCCTTCTTCCCTTTTCCTGTTTGCTTATGCTAGTCAATGACCATTCCAGAGTCTGTAAAGCATCTGGAAACTGTTGTGTGTTTGGTGGGTGATCTTTCATGTATGTAATGCTGTTGACTTGCAAATACGATCTCATGTACTTGTGTGCAAATTTACCCGAGTGTGACAATCAAATTTTACATTTGCCATGTGCATTGTGGACCGCAAAGAGCAGGTTGTTTCAAATGGTAATAATCCATTTATTCTCATTGAATTCTCAGAGTAACCCAGTGAGCTGAGCATGATACATATTGTGTTACAGTTACTCCTGATTTTACCAATGAGAATCCAAAGTTCAGGCAAGTGACTTATTCAAGAATATAGAGTGAGCAGAGAGCCAAAACGAGAACCTACATCTTCTGGGTTTCATGTGTGACATGCTGTTTTCAAGTCTTTAGTCAACCTTGGGGAAGAATTATTCCTGGAAAAGGAAATTAAGCATGGCTTGAATCACTGGGATAGCTTTACCTGTGTGTGTGTGTGTGTGTGTGTGTGTGTGTGTGTGTGTGTGTGTGTGAGAGAGAGAGAGAGAGAGAGAGAGAGAGAGCACACAAGAGAGAAAGAGAAACAAAGAGAGAGGAGTGTGTGTGTGATAGAACTCTAGCCTTGAATATCCTCTATTTGCCCTATAAACAAGAGGATCAAATTAATTAATTAGTTCAACAAATATGATACTTATTTAGTAATGGGCACTGCTGTAGGTACTGGGAATATAGTAGTGAACAAAAAGACCAAATTTTTGCCTCATGGAGCTCACAGTCTAGATGCAGTCAATAAATAATTATTTAACAAGCAAATATATAGTATGTCAGATGTTGATTAGTGTTAAGGAAAAATATAAATCAGTGTGAGGGGATAAGAAAGTGGGGGAGGGAGTGCAATTTTATTTCAGGTGGTTGAAGAAGGCCTAAATAATAAGGTAGCACTTGAGAAGAGACTTCCAGAAAGTGAGGAAGTGTATCATGTGGCTTCTGGCTGAGACAAGCATATGCAAAGGCTCCGAGACAAGGACATGTTTGGCATGCCTGAGAAACAGTAAGCAAGCCATCCTGGCTGGAGAAGAGTGTGTAGACTGGAACAGAGCCAGAGAGGTGTAGGGAGGAAATGAACTGAAAGGGGTCTGTTGAGGAGAGTGGAGACAATTAGGGAATATCCCACAGGCCCTCATAGGTAAAAACTTTGGATCTAGTTCTGAGAGAGACAGGCATCCTTTGATGAGCTTGAGCAGAGGAAATTAGGATCTAACACATGTTGTTAAGGGATTTGTGATGGACTGATTTGCCCTCTGTTCGGATATTCCTGGATAGTAATATTTTCACCTCAAACAAGAGACTCAGTCCTGCTTTGAGAGATGACCATGGTGTCGTTCTTTTCAAGCATGTTCAAGTGCTGTGTTGAAGCTGAATTTTAAAATTCATTCAAATCAGAGATTGAGCTCCACCTAGGTGTCAGGAACTACCCTGGGCCTTGGGGATTCAGAAATGAGTAAGACAAACAGGGTTCCTGCTCTCAGCAAGCTCCCCTTACAAGAAAGAAATATAGACAGTAAACCAGCAAACAAACACAGGAGATTTAAGCTAATGTGGAGGTCTAGGAACAAAATAAAACAGAGGGAAATGATGGTGCCATTGTAGGGGTTACTTTAGATTCCAGTTGTATTTTGAAATGTTACACATGCAGAGCAACTTACAATTTACAAATTCAAAGAGGCTGGCAAGAAAAGTACTATTATTCTGACTTTTTAAGTGAGAAACTGATGTTCAATGAGATTAAGCCACATGCCCAAGGCGCCAGTAAATGACAGACCTGGGTTCTGAATCCAAGTTTTCTCTAATTTTCAGTACCAAAGTTTTTCTCACGATATGCAGTACTATGGAATGTGAGAGTAGGGCTGGGGAGCACTAGGGCGTGGGATGAGGGAATAAGCAATGGTTAGGCAAGGCGAGAACTGTGCCAAAGCAGAAAGAGAATGCAAAAGAGCAAGGACAGTAGTTAGCTCTGCCTAAGGTCACACAGAACAACGAGTAGGATATAAAGGGACTGTAATCCCCAGAACCCCAACTTCTATAGAACCTCAACAGGACCCTTGCCTTGGTTGGCTGCTGCCAGCCACCAGGGCCTGGGGGTGTATGGGGAGCCCCGGGTTACATGTGGTTACAATCACTGCGTTTATCTGCATTGTTGTCATCATATTTGGAAGATGATTGAATCCTCATTTCTGTCCCAGCCCTCTCCAAATTGTGTGTGTGTGTGGGGGGAGGTCAAATCTGGAGGAGCTATCTCATCTTTGTCTGGTCAGAAATAGGGAGAGGATTCAAGAATGTACAGTAATGTTCCACCCATGCCCCTTCCCCACTTTATGAAAACACATCTGAAATAACAAATGTCTAAAATGTTCCACTTAATCATTTTACCCTGCCTTGTTATAACTGGGCCCTGCCTCCACACCCACTGGAGTTCTTTTGCAGCCTGAGGGAAGCTGGGAAGTGTCTGTCCCCAGTTCTCAGTCACTCCCATAATAAACAATCACTAAACAACTTGCTGCCCTTGGCAACTGTTTGTCCAGCTTGGCCAGGCTCTGTGACTTCATTTAGGAAAGGGGGTGGGAGGTGTCCCCTTGTAAAGCAGAACTCAGGCTCCTGGGCCAGGAGAACTTGGCTTTGACCGGAAACACTGTTGGGGAGCCTAGCATATCTTTGTGGTCCTGGAGGACCTTTGGAGAGGCTGCAGGTCTTTACCTGAGTTGTCCAATGAAATTCCCTGGGGGTAGCAAGAGCTTGGGCCTGGGGTGTGGAAGGGCAGTTGGTTGATAGGACCAACCTTCTTGCACTAATTTTAAAGTCATTTCCGGCTTCAAGTTTCTTTTCTACAGCTGGGACAGTTGGAAGATCTTCTAGCCATCCATCCCTAAGAGATATCTTAAAAACCACCACCAGCACCACCACAAGAAGAGTGATACCACTTTAGGGATGAGGACAAACTTCAAGTAACCAGTTTCTTCTCGGCAATAAAAAAAAACACCTTTATTTTACTTGTTTATTATTTTTTTTTAATTTTGTGTGTGATTTCATCTCTTTCTTAGAAGCTTTCTATGGAATAGCAGGGACTTCAGGAAGCGAGGAAAGGATGCACAGGTAGACGACGAGGATTTAGATGTCTTCTCTCGGCTCACAGACACGAAGACCTGCAACAATGAAACCGATCCAATTGCTTGTAATATTTCTTCTTTATTCTTGGGAATGGGGTTGTCTCTTTGGGGTCGGGAGGAGGGGGGAAGATGGGCTGGGTAGGAAAGAAGGGACCTGGTGGAAACGCTCGGGGGAAGAGGGAGGGAAATACAAACAGTGGGCCCCGGAGGGTGGGAGGGGGCGGGGAGAGGCATCTCTCCGGGTCGGCGGTGGCTTTCGACGAAGCCTTCCCGCCCCCGCCCGTCGGGCTCGCCCCACGGCTCCGCGTTCACTGCGTCCTCTCCAGGAACCGGCACGGTCCCCGCCGGCGGCGGCAGGGAGCCGAGGAGACGGGGCTCTCGGGGGTGGGGGGCGCCCAAGGCCGGGGGAGCACCCGTGGGTCCCCGGTTCCCCGCCTCTGGGCGGCGCTGGTTCCCGACCCGGGGACGCAGCCCGGGCCTGGACGATCCGGGGGCCACCGCGGGCTCGCACGGAGCCACCCACCACCCCCTGTCGGCAGCAGAGGCGCCCGCACCGCGGAGCCCGCACCCCGCACCCCGCGCCCCCACTCCGCGCCGCGCCGGCGCCGGCCGGGCCTTATAAGCGGGCGCGCCGGAAGCCCCGCCCCCGGAAGTGACGCCGGCCAATGGGCGCGCGGGCCGCGGGAGGGATGAGGTCAGCGGCGGCGCGGCGGGCGCGGCGGCTGCGAGCGCGGCGTCCGGCCCCGGCGGCACTCGGCGCCGGGCGCGGCGGGCGGCAGGTCGCGCGGGGCCTGCGGGGCGCACTCAGCGCCGCTCAGCGCCGCTCGCGGGGACGGGGGGAGGCGCCCGCCGCGCACCCCGGGGCCGGCGCTGCACACACGCGGGGGACTCCAGAGCGATGCAGGGATTTGTGAGGCTGCGGCGCCCCGGCGGCAGGATGCAGCGCTAGCCGGCGGCCCCCGGGCACCCGCCGACCGGAGGGCACCGGAGAGAGGGCGCCGCGTGCGAGCGAGCCCCCGGGCGCGCGTGTGTGCGTGAGTGTGTGCGTGAGTGTGTGCACGAGTGTGTGCACGAGTGGAAGTTGCTCTCCTCGGGGGGCGGGGAGGCTCGTCCTCCACGCTGCCGGGGCGGCATCCGAGAGGCGAAAGGAAATCACTTCGTCTTGCCATCGATTGGGCATCGGGAGCTGGTTTTCTTTTCTTTTTTTTTTTTCCTTCCCTCCTCTCTCTCTCTGTTTCTCTCTTTCCCCTCCGTCTTGTTGCATGCGAGAAGATCGCTCGCCCGCCCCGGGTGCCACCTCTTCAGCTCCCCCCACCCACCCCCGCTCGCTCCCCGTCCGTCGTGCATCCCGAAGATGAAAGCCCGAAGGGGAGAAAGTTAAAGAAATCGCCCCCATGCGCTGGATCGGTCCACGGCTCGGGGAAAGGCATCCAGAGGAGGTGGGAGCGGAGAGTTTGAAGTCCTTCCCGGCGGGAAGATGGCGGACTGGAGCTGAAAGTGTCGACTGGGGAACTTGGGCGATCCTTGCGTTTATTTCCGATCCTCTTGACCCAGGCAGGACACATGCAGGCCAAAAAACGCTATTTCATCCTGCTCTCGGCCGGCTCCTGTCTCGCCCTTTTGTTCTATCTCGGAGGCTTGCACTTTAGGGCATCGAGGAGCCACCGCCGGAGAGACGAGCGCGGCGGTCGGAATGGCTTGCACCACCCGAGCCCGGATCATTTCTGGCCCCGCTCCCCGGACGCCCTGCGCCCCTTCGTCCCATGGGACCCGGTGGAGCACGAGGACCCCAGCGCGCACGTCTCCCCCCGGCAGAAGCGAGACGCCAACGCGAGCATCTACAAAGGCAAGAAGTGCCGCATGGAGTCCTGCTTCGATTTCACCCTTTGCCAGAAAAACGGCTTCAAAGTCTACGTCTACCCGCAGCAGAAAGGGGAGAAAATCGCCGAAAGTTACCAAAACATTCTAGCGGCGATCGAGGGCTCCAGGTTCTACACCTCGGACCCCAGCCAGGCGTGCCTCTTTGTCCTGAGTCTGGATACTTTAGACAGAGACCAGTTGTCACCTCAGTACGTGCACAATTTGAGATCCAAAGTGCAGAGTCTCCACTTGTGGAACAATGGTAGGAATCATTTAATTTTTAATTTATATTCGGGCACCTGGCCTGACTACACCGAGGACGTGGGGTTTGACATCGGCCAGGCGATGCTGGCCAAAGCCAGCATCAGTACTGAAAACTTCCGACCCAACTTTGATGTTTCTATTCCCCTCTTTTCTAAGGATCATCCCAGGACAGGAGGGGAGAGGGGGTTTTTGAAGTTTAACACCATCCCTCCTCTCAGGAAGTACATGCTGGTATTCAAGGGGAAGAGGTACCTGACAGGGATAGGGTCAGACACCAGGAATGCCTTATATCACGTCCATAACGGGGAGGACGTCGTGCTCCTCACCACCTGCAAGCATGGCAAAGACTGGCAAAAGCACAAGGATTCTCGCTGTGACAGAGACAACACCGAGTACGAGAAGTAAGTGGCTCTGCTGAGGGGGCTCTGCCGGCCAGCCCCGGGCCCTGCCCACCTTGTGCAGGTGTGAGGTTGGGGGGTGGGGGTGGGGCGGAGGAGCCCTCTGGCCCCTTTCTTCCTGTTCTGAGCCTGGCGCTGAGCACCCTGGTTCAGGTGTGTGGCTGGGAGCTGGAGACACAGAGTTTGGGCTCTTGGGGGCAAACAGAAAAGCCTGGAGCACTTTCCTGGGCCAAGCAGGCGACATTGTCTCCCTCTTGCTTGGAAAACCTTTGGGCCATGTGTCTCCAGTGAAGGGTGCGGGTTTGATCCAATCTGGAAACTGTTTCACCTGTGGGTGCTGGGAGGGTGTTTGTGAGGGGGGCGTCTAGGAACCCGGAGAGGCTCTGAATCCACCCAGAGCATGGGGATCTTTCTCCAAGATTGATGTTTTATTTGCTTTTCTCACAAGCAGGGGGAACTGCTTTCCCTGGGATTTTCCCAGCCTCCAATTTGTCATCTTTCCATGAGCCTTAAATTTCTGTAAGCAGTGGAAGTGTTTTGATTTTAACTGTTAACTTTCAGTGCCTGCATATTCCGTACCCCCCATGGCTTGGCTTTTGTGAAGGGAGAGTGTTAAGTTGCTTGGGGCCTGTGATCTATCTGCCTTTCTTCCTTCCTTTTCATTCATTCATTCATTCATTCATTCATTCATTCATTCATTCATGTCTGTTTGCATATATCCTGTCTCCTTGCTGGGAGTAGCCTGTCTTTAAAACCTGGGCCTCAGCCCCACTGCTGTAAACTCCAGTTGCTAATTTAGATTTCCCTCTCCCTTTTGTCTGTCTATTTGCATGTAAATGGAGACTGTTACTGTGAATGGGCTTGTGAAACCTCCTTACCCTCTGTAGTGAGGCAAGTTTTGTCCAGTTGCTAAGTAACTGAGTTGCTTACTTTGTAGGCCTTCTCGCTCTTCCTTTTCCTTCCTAGAGGCAGTAACTGACACACTGGACTGGGGGTCAAAACTAGCCTCCACAAGTCTGCTTTAACTTGAGCTTTGTGGGTCGGTTTCCTTGTAGATGGGGTCGGCGCACCAGACTCATGTCTGGCTGTGAAAGAGTTAGTGAGTTCCTGCAGTGCATTTCCACGTTACACCAGTTAAAAACCAGAGCAGCCTTGTGCTACCCACGGAAGGAAGGGGAACCTCTCAGCTGAGTACAAGAGGAACTGGCAGAGGTTGGCAGATTTTGCTGTTGATTCATGAAATGTTGAATAGGGGAAACGCTTCACAAACCTGGTTGAAACAGGAAGGGGTATGGTGGGAAAGAGGCCCTAAAATGAAAGGTTTGATTGTTGTCTGTGGATTTCCTCAGACACTTGGGCCTCTCGTAGGAGTGATTCGAAGAGAAATTAAAGTCCTCTTGTACTTGATCGTAAACAGTGAAGGAGAAAGTAACCAACACTCAGATTCCTCGACCACCCCAACACTTTGCTTTTCAGGCATAAGAAAAGTTCAAGGCTAGGGTCAATTATGAATCTATATGTGACTCTTCTTCAGGGGCAGTTATGTGTGAATGTTGGGTGCAGCTGTAGTGGATTAAAATTTTGTCACAAAAGAAACAGACTGGTTAGTAATGAACTGCTTTGTTTACACAACATTTACATTGACCTATTCCTGTGGGTGCCAGTAAGAAAAAAAAAATGCTTATAGCCTTTCAGGAATTTCTTTGTCTGGCTTATGGCGGAGTAACTCGAGATGAAATTTAACCTTTCGGTGTCTTCTAAAAGCAAGTCTCGTCGAATTCTGTGGAAAGATCATGGTTGTCTTCATTCTTCTAAAGGGGCTGGAGCTGACATCTCACCTTAGGAAATTTGAAATCTACATTTGGGAAGCACCCGCAGTCCAATAGAACAATCCTACCTTCTTTACCCTCTCGTGCCCAAAGCCAGTATTAAGACCCTGCGGTCTCTGCTGAAGCTTCTTCTGGAAATTGGCAATGAAGGGAGGAGGGGCTGGCTTCCTAGAAACTTTAATTTTTACTAATTAAATTTTATTTTTGACCTCTTTGTGACTGGGCCAAGAAATCTGATACCCACACCCTTGTTTTGGTTTGTGTTTAAAGACCATAAAGGGTCAGGACCTCAGGATTGGGTCTCGTCAGAAAAGTAAGCTGCATTTAGTTAGGAAAGCAAGTTTCCTCTTTCCCCTGAGCAGGTTCACTTCTGGACTTTTTTCCTATTTGCCTTTTGTACACTTTGCAGTTCTAACCTTGTTTAATGGGACAGGATGGCGCTGCAGAATCTTTATATTCATTAGCCTGATCTATGTGGGGTTTTAACTCATTCCTCTCATTGTGTTATCAGAACTCTTTATCTTTGAGAAATGATGCTTGCAAACATGCTGGCCTTTTACTGTTGACTTTTGGATTCATGGAGGTGAAGAAAGAGCCCTGAAATGTGGTGAGAATGCTCATGAATAGGAAGCAAGCTGTTCTGGAGTGAGCAGCTACTGTACTCCTTAGACTGATGTTTTCTGTAAGTTCGCCTTGCACGTGTAAGATGCAGAACTCCCCAAATCCAGTGCGAATTTTCTCCAGAGCTTTAGAGAAGGTGATATTCATGTGAGTGAGTTATAGAAGTCATCCAAAGTTGACTGTCATACTGATTCATCATGTGGCTTTTGATGCATTACCTTGAACATTAGTTTATCCTTTTGTGGAATGGGTTTTAGATTCCTTCAGGGATGCTCTAAGCATTCATTTGGTCGTGGTGTGCAAAAACATCAGTTTTCATCTACTTCTCTTTTTTATTAGCAAGTGTCTATGAAAAGGCTTCAATTTAATTTGCTGCCACAGCAACCACGTATAAATTTGCTTTGGACTTATGGAGTCTGATAATTAGATTGAAAGTTTATGGTATCATAGCTGACTTAGGATACTATAGAATATATAGAAGTGTATCAACTAAAAAAAGTTACTTTTAGTCAAATTTAGCCTATGTGATGATAAAGATTTAGTGTTAAATGGTTCCGGACTTTGATCTCACCTGCACTTTTGTGAAAATCGGACTTTTATTATTAAAAGTATAGAGAGTGACATAGAATGAAGAAAAACACTTCCTCCTATAACAGCAGTATTTTTGATCCAGAAATCCAGGATTATATCAAAACATCCATTTTTATGATACAGTTAATTTTCATCAGTTACATATATGTACATAAATGTAGATGACACCAGCTGAAATGAGTCTGCAGATGGTTAGATGATTTGTAATGAGGCTTTAGAGAAATTCTATTTTACAATCTTAGAGCTTCTTATGCATCTTTATAGAATCACTATATTTTTGCATAAATTTCATAGTTCAGATCCCTGCAAAGGACATTATTGTGAAACTTCAAATTCGGCTTTCTGAAATAGAAGAAAGAAGGAAATGAGAGGTGGCTTCTATCTTTGACCCCTTTGAGAAAAGCAGTGGTGAATATTTTAAGCAGCTCTCCTGGGAACAGGCAGGATCCTGTGCAGGCCTTTTTGACATCTTTCCCTGTGTTTGTTGAACCCGCACCTCACAATCCTGGTGTTTTTAAGGGTCTCGAAACTAAGTAATCATTCAGCTGTAACATCCTCATCGTACAGATTTGGAAACTGAGAGATAGTATGTTTCAAAAGAGGGATTTACCTGAGGTCAGAAAGTTGGTTAGTGGCAGGGGTAGCCTTCGAGTTTTTCCCCTTGACCTGCATGCAGTCTTCTGCTGTCAATTACAGACACTCTTAAAAACATTTTTGGCACTAGACCCTTATTGATGCTGTTTCTTATGGGACTTCTCTTGGAATCCTTTGGGAAGCTGATGAAGACTTTGGACAAAGTTTGTAAAAACAAAACAAACAAACCGCATACATGCACCATTTGTTGTAGAGGTTTAGGGTTTGATGCAGCTCCTACTAAGTGTATCCTGAGATTAATAGACTCTTGTTCTAAAGCTTACATTTTGCTTTTCGTTGCCAACTAAGGTGACTGTTTCCCTAGAACTGGTAAGTAGTTTTTTGTACTGTCCAATTCGGCCCTCAGGAGTTTGGGGAATAGGCTGTGAATTAACTGGATGGTAAGTTGAATTCAGGTGCATTTATCACCCTAAGAAAATGTACACAAGACATAAATATTTGCTTATTCTTCACTACCCCAAACAATATTAGCAGACACCTTGCGCACGTATATGGTCCAGCAGTGAATCTTTTATGACTGTTTTCCTCCCCCAAAATGAAAGGTAGAAATTGTTTTTTAGACTGTAAATATAATAATATATTAGCGCCTTTCCTCAAAAGGTGCATGACAGCACAAAAGCATTTCTAAAATAAACCATGTAAACACAGTTTAAAAATACAGATAGGACTATCCCTATGCAAAATTATGAAGTTGGCAAGCATGTCTTTTTTCACTGAGGTTCTAGTCTGTTTTCTCCTTTCTCACTTCCTCTGAACTTGCTATCTTTAGAGCACCTGAGAGCCTTATTTAGAAGGAATCTGTGAATACAGTTTGGGGGGTTGTGTGCTACTTCTAGGGATGTTTGCATTTTGATTGAGTGCAGTTGAATTAATGAAAGTTTAGAGTGGAATCGTGACAAGCTAGGAGCCTGCAGGACTCTGTCATACTGAGAATGGCTTGCTACTAAAGCTTGGGCAGGCACTGCCTCTGGAGGCCACCTTTGGTCCCCTTGACTGTGACAGTAGTTTTGGATGAGACAGACTTGGCAAAGGGGGAGCTGTCACACCCTCGGATGGTGACCGTGCTCTTTGTCGCAAGGCCTACAGATGTGCCTCCCCAGAATGCAGTGCTAGAAACACCTATCAACAATGACCTTGAGTACCCTGATGTCACACCAGTGGTTGTATTGGATAGGGCTTGGCTGCTTGGCTCACAGCCATTTTGCAAGGTGTCTCATCAGGCCACTTTACAGGTATGTAAACTGTGACCCACTGGTGAGATGCTTTGTCTAAGGCTGCCCAGCTTTTACATGGCTGAACTGAGACTGCATCTCAGGTTTTCTGGCTCCCAGTTCTCCCTTTTTCACTGAAGCCTGCTCCAGCCTCATGACGTTCACTTCTCAGCACAGCCTCTTCAGAACAAACCAGGGCAGGCTAAGTGCTCGTTGGGTTCTGCTGTCTTCTGAACATGTTCGATGTGCAGACATGAACACAGAAGCTTGTGTTTCCATGAGCTTAATGCCAAAGTGTTCTTATTCAGTAGCTCTCCTACCCGTGCCCAAGTTCCTGTAATAAACAGGGACGCCCTCAAACCTGGAAGATTTCTTGAGTCCCTGTTATTTTGAATTGACCTTCATTAGCTCATTTAAGCCTTTCAACCGCAGTATGAAGTGGGTTAAATCTCCATTTTACAGATGAGAATGCAGGCCCCGAATCTGAAGTAAGGAGCCCGAAGTCACATCTAGGGAGAAAATGGAGTTCCAACCAGGGTCCTGAATTCCAAAGACCATTCTCTTTCCTCTACAAAGTGTTACCACCCTAAAGACTCAAACAGTATTTCTTCCTGTGGACCTGCGAGTTATTAGTGAGTTTGGTGTGATTCAGGTGTTTTTATATCAGATCTTCTGTTCTTTTCTCTTCTAAACATGTTTCCCAAGGAGTAAAAAGTGGGCCCAGAGACATGATAAGGATGCACCAAATTCCAACATGAAAGTGTTGAACTCCTTGAACTCTTCTACTCAAGGTGCTTCGTGACCTCGTCTCAGTAAACTCTGCTTTTCATTCCCTCCTAGAGCTCCCCTAGGAGAGGTGAGGACGTGAACGACTCGCGACCGTTGCTCTCGCTGACAGCGCCATGCGGGGTGCCCTCTGTGGTTGGGGTGGCAGTGACTGTTCCGTGTGGACACTGATCCAACAGAAATGGCAGAACTACTGGGAGATTTCGTTTTTGGTAGAACAGGCCTGGTTTCTGGAACACACCATCTCACTCTCAGGTCCTCAGCTCCGTAATGAAACACAGCACTTAAAAAATTATAAACGTTACACACAGTCTGTCTTTGTGGAAAACTGGGAAAATACAGAAGACATGAATATGAAAATGAATTTCTCATCTAATCCCCATGGTACGAGCTCCCTGCTAATTTTAAACAGTGTGGCTGGCCTGTGACGACACACAAACATGTTTATAGCTCTATTAGATCCTTTTATCTCTTATCTAAGTACCTTGTATAGATGTGTTAATTATTACTTCATTAATAGGATGTAAATAATGAATTCAACACACTTCCCTTAGGTGCCTCATTGGTGCTAGACACATAGGTGTTGGAACTGAGGACCACTACGGTGAACAAAACATTCTCACCGTCATTGTCAGTTTATAAACTTGAAGTCAGACTTTCAACGTGTTTTTGCATGTCACTTTCCCTTAATATTATCCAAGAGAGTTTTCCTTATCTACTAAATAAGAAAATCATATAATATTAAAATAGGATTTTTAATGGCTGCATATTTTTTCTAACTCATAACTGTACAATCATTTAAGTATTTGCATTTCCTCAGAGATTTAACTTGTTGCCCATTCTTTTTAAATTTTTATTATGATAATTAAGTCTGATGAGTTTCAGTGTATAGAGTATTTATTTTCTTCTTGACTAGGGTCACTTTCAGAAGAGGACACAGAACCCTCTCCATCCCCCACTCAGTCTTTTTGGAAGAATAGCTCTTTTAGTTGAGTAGCCATCATTAAATAACTGCTTAGATAAACATTTGTAGGTGTTAATTGGTCCTGCAGGGGGTCTTTGAAGCTCCCTCAAACTTCTGTTCCCTTTGAAGTTTTGTTTTTGCTGAAGCCAAAAACCTTGCCTTTCTTATCATGCAGGCATCCTCTGCTGCCTTTCTCTCTGCAGTGTACAGCCTTTCCTGGAATTTCAGAATCTGCAGGCTTAACCTGGGTTGATGTCATTCTTCTAGCTGTCGGTTAATCAAGGCCCCATTTCTATTTTCTCTTTGGTGTTTGACTCCATGGTCCATTGGAGGTGAATTGGGGCATGGCTTTAACCTCTGGGCATCCAGGTAAGGAAGGTGTGTGATTCCAAGTGCAAATTACAAGTGATTTAAAAACAGAGACAGAAAACAAGTGAACCAACAGTTTATGCCTAGTTATATTCAGGGCTTTCTTTGCATGATAACTCATTGCTTTAAACAGCAATGAGATTTACAGGGATTTGTCCCCTTCTCATCTTCTGGGAAGTCCTTTGGAAGAGAACCTTGACTCTGCACCAGGGACGTAGCCAGCCGTTGTTCACGTGGGCTGTGGAAAGACCTTCATGGGGCCTTCAGGCTGGAGCTTGCTGGTGGCATGGCATAGGGTGGAGCAAGTGGAGAGTGGTACATGGGGCAGTCAGGCACTAACTTGACTCCATTTCTCCCAAGTTCCCTGGTTGACTGCTCTAAAAATGCAGGTTCCCCCTTTTGTAGTTGACTTTCATGCCTTCACCAGTTGCCTTTCAAGCTCTTAGATTGCAAAGTGTAAAAATCAGTCAGGCCACCTTAGAAGATAGGATTTATTGTAAGGGGACATGGGACAAAAACGGAACTGGAACTGCTCCAGTTAGTTCTCAGGGCCCAGCACAGTACCTGGGATCAGCTCCTTTCTGTCCACATTGGGCCTTCATATCTCGCTTGGCTAGCACCCCTTTTCCTGTGTATGTCTTCCAAATCCTGGCAAGTCTTTTCTGAAGCCTCTCATCCAGGCCCTGGAGGAAACCAGCCTGATTGCTTTGCTGGTGACCACTACTTCTGCGAGAGCTATTCGTATTAGGCCATGTCTTGTGTGTGTGTCACCTCATCCGTTAAAAGGCTGCTCTGTCACATTGCCATTCTTGATTTAACTGGTGGCCATCCTTTCTCAAAGAACAGCCTAAAGTTGCTTCCTGGAACAGGGGACTGTGGTTAGGGGAAGTTGGTTGTGGCACACACTGTGCAAGCCATATCCTGTTGGCACTGACATTTTTGAGCCCAGTTGATCATGATGATAATAGCAATAGCAGCTAATATTTCTTGAGAGTGTACTGTGTGTTGGGTAATGGGCAGTATCTTTAATCTTTATGTCCACCCTAGCAGGAAGAAACTCATTTTAGAAGCAGAACGGAGGCAGAGAATCTTTAAAAGTGACTTGTCTAAAAGCACACACCTAGGATGTGAACCAAGGCCATCTGATTTCTGAACCTGCGTTTTTCACCATCGCTTCTGCACAGCTGGACCTAAATTCACAAAGGCCACACACTCACAAACAACAGCATGATTGATTTATAGAGTATCACTTGGGTTTCTCACCTAGAATTTATTTAATCTTACTTTGGAGGGACATTTCTAACCAGTTTAGTAATCTGGTTTCACAGTCCACGGTAGATGAGAAGCTGTACATTTAGAGAGAGGGATTCTTGCAGACAGATCTGGGAAGAAGGGACAGCTGGCCACCCGAATGTAAAGAAGCAGGCCAGGAAATTATAAATGTAACAGCCAGAAGAAGTAAAGAAGCACTGCAATTTAAGAACAGCTGGCTCAGTGCCCCAGAGTGTGTCCTACAGACTCTTCAGGAGTGTGCCTGTAAATCCCACCACCTAGCACCGCGCCTGTCACCAGCCTGAGCTTCCGTAAATATTTGATGAAGCACACCACCGTACAGTGTTGGCCCTGAGCCATCACTTGTGTACGTTGTCCTTTGTTTAAGAAAGTAGAGCAACAAGGGATGCATTTTATAACTCTTTTTACCTGTACGGTTAAAAGAAAAATAACTTGGTGCTCCTAAGAAAAAGTTCTCCATTTGAAAACTGTCTACCATGCTTAGCAAGTTCCCAAAGAACTCCAGGTGCATGGGAGTCTCCTTTGAGCTGCCATTGGACTCCTGGTATTTGTCGCTAATTTGGATTTCTGGGGGTTTATGACACATATCAGCACTGTTATAAGAAATAAAAAGTTTCCTGGTATTGTGGTGTGGGCCTCTGGTGCTAGCTAGTTTTGATTCGGGCTCAGAATGACTTGGGGCGTTTGCTCCGGTAGAGAAAATGGCCCTGGATCGAGCTGGCCTGCCCGCCCAAGGTGTCGTGGCATAAGGAGTTTGGGGATTGGAGGACCATGAAGGGGTGAAGGGACATCTGATCTGTTGCTTAGGGGTTGCCCTGGAAGCTGTGTTGGGGTGCCTGTCATTAGTCTGCTTTTTTTTCATATTCCCAGGAGTATCCAGGATGAGAGCTGAAGGGTGGAGGTATAAGATGGATTGCACACTTTCTAAATACATTCCAGCACCCTGACAGGTTGGTGGGAATCGTCCACAGCACTACTGATGAAAAATATGACCATGACACCTTTGTACTTGAATTCCACTTGGAGGCTTCTCGTAGTTTATTCACATGATGTGGAGGTGGAGTCCTCCAGCTCTGCCTGCCTCTCCGTGCCCAGCCCCGTGGCAGAGCCACATTATTTCTTCTCCTCCCACAGCCCCTCTTCTCTCTTTCTTAGAAAGCTGCCCTCCAGCTCAGTGTTTCTTCTTCCAGTCTCACTTCCTTGATGGCCTCAGGCATGGTTAAATTCTTCTGGTATGTTCTCTTAAACAGAACAGGTAATACTTGCCACAGCTGTGGTTGTATATTCCTTTAACTGTTTTTTTTTTTTTTTCTCTCCAGTAGATATTACAGGCCCCGATGAGAGGATTCATGTTGATTTTTTAAATTAATTTACTCAACAAGTACTTATTGGACACCTACTATGTTTAGGCACTGGGGATTCAACAGTGAGCAAAAGAGTCACACATCCCTTAAAGATGCTCACTGTCCAGTGGCTGGAGACTGATACCATATCAATTATGGCTTGTTTGACAAGGTGCTAGATGCTGAGAAGAGAAGCAGTAACAGGAAAGGAGTTAAAGTGGTGAATATCAACCTGGGGAGCTTCTGAAAATGGGGCCTGGGCCGGCCGGCCGGCCTGCCTTCCTTCCTTCTTTCCTTCCTTCCTTCCTTCCTTCCTTCCTTCCTTCCTTCCTTCCTTCCTTCCTTCCTTCCCTCCCTCCCTCCCTCCCTCCCTCCCTTCTTCCTTTTTACTGTTCCGTTGGATAGGAGTATCAGTGAAACCAAATTAAAATGATCTGAGGGGGTTTACTGCATAATCTGAATCTAAAGAATTTATCGCTACAGGGGAGACCATTATGGTCTTTTATCATTTAATTTTAACAATCTGTAGATATTGGGACTTTTTGTCCTTCCTTAATTGTAATTTTTCTCCCAAATGGTTGGTTGAATATAACTTTTGGCTTACATTTTTTGCTCAAGTTACATCCAAACTCTGTTAACTGATATTGAAGCATTGCCCTAGAGTATATAGTGACACAGTGCTTAATTGAGCTATCAGGCTTCTAATGAATTCATATTGAGATTTACCACTTAATTAAAAAGCAAAGGGGAAGAAAAAGCAGAGGGAAGGTGTACCATTGTTTCTCCCACTGGCCTCCATTTCCTGCGTTTAAAATCTCCTGGCTTGTTTGTGTTAGCTTGTGGAATTGCACAGGATATTGAATAAAATACTCAAGGTGTATAGATAAAATGGAGGATATACTGTATCACAATTACTTGACTTCTACTAGGTCTTAAAAATTGATTCAGATTTGGTGGTAGTCATGTGACACTTGATTAAGTATAAATTACGTTTTATGTTTTTGCAAAGCTTGGTAAGGTCATTTTCCCAAATGATTTCTAGGTCTGTGTATCTGAACCAATCTGAAAATCTAATCAGTGGGGATCTAATAGTGAAATGCTTTTTTTGCTTTACTGAGAGGCAGAGAATAAATTTTTCTTAAAAACACCATTTCTTATATGCTCTATGGTCCTTTAAAATTCACAGTGTTAAAAAAAGCCAGTTTTAAGCAACACCTTTTATGATAACTGGATTTTTAAGTATGCAAGAGTAATGCTGAAGACCTGTAAATGTAGGGCAGTCAGTCTTTTATTGATTCAAAGAGTGGAAATGTATAATATTTTCTGTAATTATATTGTAGAGTTATATTACATGTTTTTAAAAAATTGAACAGTATTTTATGTTAAGATGGAATTTAAGTACCTGAATGTTTAGTACAGTTAAAAGACAGAGTAGTATTTTCCTGCACTTATTTTAGACTTGGCCATGTCTGAGTAACCTAAGTAGGATAAAAGAGAGCAAAGATATTAAATACCAAGGTAAACTCGTTTTTATTGATATAGTTAACATATATTACTTTTAGGTATACAACGTAACGAGTTGGTATATGTATACATTGCAAAATGCTTTTACCTCAATAAGTTTAGTTAACATCCATCACCTCATACAGTTACAAATTTTAAGTTCTGCTCTCTTAGCAACTTTCAAATATGCAGGACAGCATTGTCATCCGTATAGTCAGTCACACATCTCTTGATGCCTGCAATCCAAGAAATGAGTCTTAGGTGAGTTCATCGTTGTGCAAACTTCATAGAGCACACATACACGACCCTAGGTGGCCTAGCCTACTCCACACCTAGGCCCTGTAGCCTGTTGCTCCCCGGCTACAAGCCTGTACAGCATGTTACTGTACAAAACAACATGAGATTACATCAAACAGAGAAAATGATGCAATCAAGAGACATGGTAAATGAGATATGTGAGGCAGCTGCTGGCATAACATGATATGGTTTTACAGCAAACATCTTTTTTTTTGTAAGTTGAAAGAGTACACTCTAACGATAAAAGGTCTAGTTTAATAAATACGTAAACTGGTAACATAGTGGTTTATTGTCATTATCAACTGTTATGTACTGTACATAATTGTATGCACTCTTATACACAACTTACACCAGCCTCACCACAAACACGTGCATCACATGCACGCTCCGTGCTGTGATGTTACAATGGCTACACGGTCACTGGGTGGAGCAGACATTCTCGGCTGTGCTGGTGGCTAAGACTCTTCAGGCCTTTGTTTTCCTCATCTGGTTTTCCTGTACAGAGGCCTGTGAGCTCATTGCTGGCCATCAGGTACGTAGGTACAGTATATGTCTGTGTGTCTGTCGTATGTTTGTCCGAGGATAGGAGCATGGCGTGCAGTCACGCTATCCTGGTGTCAGGCAGTTTGGTCTGATCAGAAGAGTAGTTAAGGACGTGGAAGTGACCTTAACGGTCTAGTGTAACTCTTGTTATATAGGTAAGGAAATGGCGACCCAGGGAGGTCAGGCAAGCTGCCCACGGTCATGGAGCCTGTGTGAGTAGCATCAGGGAGAGGACACACATCTCTTGATTTGCAGGCACGTATTGCTGGAGGTTATGCACTTGGGCTCTGGAGACTCGTGGTTTAGTTTCCAGTGGTGGCTCTGCCACTAGCTGTGAAACCTTGGGCAACTTCCTTCTTTGCCTTCTTTTCCTCACTTACAGACTGGGGATAATAATAATTCCTACCGCAGAGGGCTGTTACTGTGAGGATAAATGAGTAATGTACATGTAATATTCTTAGAACAATGCTTGGTACATAGTAAGTATTCCATAAATAACCATTGTGACTGCCATCATTCTGTCTGTTCTGTTCTATCACGTTAGACTCTCAGACTCCTATAATTTCAGACTTACCCCTTGTGTGTGTTTATCATTGTTTTAATTTCACTTCTTTCACTTGACCTGTCTGTTTACAGCTCAGTATAACTGTCATGTGCAATGCGATACAGTGGCTTGCCGGTGGTATAGCAGCTCAGGGTGGTTTGGCTTGTGCCCAGAATTCCAAGCACCTGTTGTAACTGTTGCCACAATGCAGATTTTCATTACCCATAAATGGTTCAACTAAGGGTGTATGTCACTCATATGACTTTATGTCTTTAAACAAGATTCTGTCTCCTTTTACAAAAGTATTATATTCCCACCAGTTCTGTGAAGCTGAGCAATCACATGGATCTTTTTGTTCCTGCCTCTTGAAAATGCATTACAAAGGTGGCAGATGTGCCAGTGGGATCACCTGAAATGACTTTCCGAGATGAACCTGTGCAAGATAGGAAGATAAAACTATTTTTTCTTCTCTAGCAATTCAAGTAGCCAAACTACCTGATCCCATTATGATGGGGCACTTAGCAAATCAGGAAGTGATAACAGTGAATAACTTTCTACTTTTGACAATTTCCATGGCTAATAACAACCGAAAACTTTTCCTTTAGGATGGCATTATCAACAGCAGCGGGACCCGGACCTCTGTACCGTTTCTGCATGTTAAGTCAAAGCAGTGTGTGTGACTGTCCTTGATGAACTCATAACAGCAGTCAGTGTGAATGTCAGGGAGGAAATTTTAGCCTGCGGTTTGAAGATCTGGGAGGATTGGGATGCATTTTAACTTAGGTTTTTCATTCTTTCTCTCAGGAGTTCCAGGTGCAGTTATGAACAAACACATTGTAAGAGCTTTCTTGTAATATCTTTTCTGCCACCAGATCCAGTCGCGATCTGATTTCTGCTGGATCCCACACTGCCAGGGCTTGCGGTGTGATTGAGATGTGCCACAAATCAAACCCTGTTCCTTGAAACTCCACGGTCTAAAAAAAAGAAAAAAGCCTGTTAGAACGGGATTATGTCCTTGTCGTAAATCACAGAAACATATAGGCTGTTCTCGAACAGCAGCTTTTGAAAAAAGGACTCTAGTGAATAGTTTATTAAATATGAGTAAACTGAGACTTTCCTGATCTCATCCCAAATATGATATTACTTGGCTCCAGACAAGAAAGTGTATATTTTATATACAATAGTGACTATCGGCGTATATTTTCATGTGGAGTAAATATTCAAAATCCACTTTTTTTTTCTGGGAACGTTATTGGGTCAGTGTTGGATATTATTTCCTACCAAGAATCAAATACTACTTTTTTTTTCTTTTTGGTCCCCCTTGTCTCAAAGCTCTCTTATCTCTTCTCAACGAAATAAAAATAGCCCGTTTTTTTCTCAGTAAGCTGATTTATAGATTCACATAGCAGTGAGATAAAAATACCATACTATATTTCCAATTAACTCATTTAATTAGATGAGGTGAATTAATTGGATATTTTGGAATTAATTTGGTGTTTTGGAAAGTCTAAAATATTCTCTTTTAAAATTCCCAGGTATGGTGGCTTTCAGGCTTTCTCAGTTTGCTCCTATTCAGGAGATTATTTAAGACCTGTCATTTGAAGCCTGTCATTTGAGTTCTTCTTGGGGGTATAAAAATGGTCTAGTAATTTTTCAGATAGCAGAACAGCCCAGGATGTTCCCTACTCATCACCAGCCTCATCAACAAAATCTTGATTAAGCATTTCCATGTCTACACTGCTCAGGTGATGTAAGGGTTTGTTTATAACACCTGTAGAAGGACTCTGAAGTTTTTCTCCCTCTAGTCTCTCACCTTGTATAATTTTAGGGTTCTGGGCATGCAGGCTTTGAGGGTCCTTCTTATGTCTCGTCATTCAGGGCCTGGGGAAATTCTGGAATTTAGACTCGGGGCAGTTTTAACCCTCAGATCATTCTACCTTGTGCTATTATTATTTAGTTTTGGTCTCTGTAGGTTTATACACCTTTTGAGGTTCATTCTCTGCATGCTAGAGTCCACCACTCTCCCACCCCCCTGCATTGCAGTGGTATCACGCTTTATAGGTGCTTAGTTAAATGTTCCTATAGTTAATTAGCCTGTCCTGTCTTTAATCTAGAAATTCTAGAACCAAAACAGATGGAGGTGTATTCTGGAATTTCTCATCTCTTTTTTAGTTTTCTTTAGCATAGTCTTCTTCAAATATAGATCAAAGGGGCCAAACAGAAAGAAAAAAAAATATTGGGATCAAAGTATACAGCACCTCCTTTCATGGTGGAAAGTTGAACCTGATGAGTTCTCTCTCTCTACCAGTTGCCTCCACATACCTTTTAATCACAATTATTTGGATGTTTCACACTTTTCATTCTATTTAGATGTAAATCTGTAAGTCTTGTCTCAAGGCTTATGTATTTGTTTTTAATGTTTCCCAGGCATTAGCACAGTGCAGACATTAGTAGTAGATCCTTAAGAAATACCTGTTAAATGAGTGTCATTGGTCATGGTGGCCTACAGTGCAGAAAAAAAGACTTGGAATTGAGTTATTAGAATTTTTAAATTTTGTTTGGAATAAATCATCTAAAGTCATGGAGAATAGAAAAATAAGAAAAAAGAAGTTTATAAAAGCCTCCCCACCTGAGGGGCAGCACAGTAGGAGTGAAATTAGAGATTCACCAAGATCAGATGACGATTTACAACTTTGAGATAACTTGTGCCTTTTATTGTCATTTTAGCTGTGAGTAGGTTCCCAGTCATAATTCTGTACCATCCTTAGAAGCCTGCTTTATGGCATTTGAACCGCATGTATTGTCTAAGATGGGCCTCAGGTCTTGGCCAAGTACAGTTTTTCTTGTTTTGGACCTTGGCTTCTTTTTGGGATGGGAACTGAGAGTGACGTCATTAAAGAGGATCATGGTGGAACTCTCCAGGCATGTGTGCTCACTCCTTGGGCACTTCAACTGCTTCTTCCAAGGAGGGGACCTGCTGTGATGTTCGGACCAGAACCTCAGTCCCCACTGGCTGCTGACGAGTGGGGCACCAGCATGCCATGCTCAGCCATCCTCCTGTGGTCCATGGGTTTCCAGGACTCTAACCCCACAGCATACACAGAGGCAGGAAGGGCAGGCATACAGTTCTGTGGCCTCGTCCACCGGGGACATGGTTTCCCACAGGCTGATTTCAGTTCCCACAGATCATCCACTTGGTCTTTGATGCAGGCCTTTGGTTGACACTTCCCTGTGGAGCAGCGCCTGGCATCTCCCACAAGCATGGCAAGGATGGATTTTACACACCTTTTTTCCTAGGTACTCTCTTGCGGGTTATATAGGGACCATGAGAGGCACTTCTTTGTCTGAAAGCCCTCCCTCCAGTCTGAGTCACCCCATCCTACTCTCTTCTCCCTCCTTTTGCTTACTACTTTTTCAGTAACCCACCCTTCCTCCTATGAAGGCTTGTGCTCACACGGGCACACACACTCTTCCTGTCTCCAGATTCTCCCTTATCTTCCACCTGCCATTCAAGTCAAGCTGTTTAGCTTATAAGGGTTCTCATCTCAGAAGCTCAATTTTACATTTAACTTTTAAGATAGAACCACCCAGGGGTTACAGCATAAACCACGATCTGGTGAATGTTCTGAAAGAAAAAACCTTAAAAAAAAAAAATTCAGACTGCAGAGTATAGAAGTAATACTTGAGCCTTGTTCAAAGTTCAGATATTACAGAAAGTGAAAGTCACCTATGATATGTCTCCCATTTACCTCCTTTACCAGTTGAGTATTCTTTTTTTCCTAGGCATATAACATATTAATTATTTTCTTTAAAATAGCACCTTTTTGTATATATATCCCATTTTGTAATTTTTTTCAGTCCATTATATATCAGTCATTGTTCCCTGTCATTGTGTTGTGTGTGTGTGTGTGTGTATACATACACCTATACATATGTGTGTGTATATATACATTTTTCATTTTAATAGCTGTAAGCTTGAAATAAGCATTTGGTTAGATTATAACAGAGTATAAAATGTGGTGTTTAATTCTGATTATAGTCTATATGTTCACTCTGATCCTTGGTCTGAGAATGAGGAGTACCCTGATTATTTCTTTAAGCAAAATGAGTTTTTCGGGGGTGGGGATTAGCAGTTTAAAAGCTTTATTTTCTCAGTTGTCCATTTCTGTTTAAAAGATGAAAAAAATGACTTTAATTGCTTTTTAATATAAAAATAAAATACAGCTTATTCTGTTTAGCCTGAAAACCAAAGTTGATTATCCAAAAAGACTATCTGATAGTCAAAGGTAGGGTTTAACCCCTTAAGAAAGTGTGATTTGGAAAAGATTCGTCAATATTCCTTGTAAAAAGTTGGTTGCCAGATACAATTGCAGACTGCTTCACATTTCTTCACATAGTGTTTTCAAAATGTCTGTTTATTTTCTCTCTTGGCACTAGTGAGTATAAATCATAACGGGCTAGATGATATCAAAGTCTGGGACCAGGCTAGTGAGTGGGTCTTACTGTGATTTGATCAAAAGCAAACAAAGCAAAAGCGAAGGGAGAAAAAAGTAAAAGAAAGATACCACATTTTTCTCATTGTGAGAATAAAATGTTACGTGCTGAATTTTCACTTTCTGATTTCAGCTGACAGTTGAACAGATATGACGTATTTCTTCTGGGTATGAACAAAAATGGCCAAATTTTGTTCTTTTCTCTGCCTCTCCCCAACACTTTTTTTTTTTCATAGCATGGGTATATTAATCAGATAGTAACCACTGTATGACATGTCCTTCTTTTAAGTGTTTGCAGGTTAAGTCTTAGCCATACCAGAAATCAGTTGGCAGTTTTCTGATGTAGCAGAAACGAACCTGGTTCATTCCACCTCAGCGGCTTTACTCTAATGGGCCAGAATGGACTCACCTGATTTAAGGACTCAACTGATAAAGGAGGGCTAATACAGGCTCTGGTATCATCCAGATGCCAATAAAATACGTTGATTTTTTTTTTCTTTCTCACCTCCAGGCTTTATATTTCCATGAACATTGGCCTTAATTTCCCCCATACAAGTCTATGAATGACCTTGTTCAAATATCTCTTGCTGACTTCAGGCCCCAAGTAATAATCCTGGCAATGTTTCCTTTCTCAGCTCAGCGTGAGGACTAAAGGGGTATTCCGCAGTTGTTGGCTGATGCATTTACTTTCTACCTGCTGGCTTCAAACAGTATTAATTTTTATGTGCTCGTTGTGCACTGTGTTTAATTAAAAGTAGTTCTATTCACAGAGGTACTTGTACATTTTTTCCCCCTGAAATGAATAAAACAAATAGGCATCTGGTATTTGTTTTGTATAACACAATCCCCATAAAATGAGAGTAATAAAACATAATTATCTGTAAAGGCTTGTTTTATAAGCCTAAGAATGGGTTGTTTCTACCAGGTTTTTAAATTCTGCTCAATGCAATAAAGAATCTTTGTCCACTAATACATAACAACAGTAACAACAGAATCTTTCCAATTACGTGCATGAATCCAACTTATCTTTTCTGAAACAAAATTTTTTTCTGTTATAGTGTATATGATAAAAGCTTGTTATCATATTCCTTCTAGGTAAACACATTAGGTTGAACAAAATATTTCCTATCCTATATTCTGTTCAATTGGAATAGCTTTGTTTATGATTTCCCCCCATAATTAAAGAATTTCATAGTTGCTGAATTTTTAAAGTAACAGACTACTCTGTGGATTCTAAAACCTTCTAGAAAAGTACACTTCAGACTTTTACATGGGTTTTTGAAGTGGTTATAGGCCTTTTGGTCCTTCATTCAAGAACACTTCCAATACCTGGTAGTTATTTTGAAAACTGTGTTCATAATCCGAAGCTGAGGTTTTAGCTTTAGGATATGAATAGTTGATGAAAGAATTTGACTTAGTGGTTTTGTAGCATTGGATTTACTATCAGGGTTAGACTTTTTCCTAGGAATGGAGGTATACTCTCATCTGTGGAAAAGAAGTGGGAAGTATAAAAATTATTAATTTCAGAGGTGGATTTGCTGTCAGATTGGATGGCGGTGTCTACATCCCTGGGGGCTACTGTTCCCCAGACTGTTTTTATTGTTTCTGTCCAGCGGTAGGCATGAGCCTTGAAGTGGCGAATTCATCCTCTGAGGTTGTGTGTCCACTGCTGCAAGAATAAAAGAAGCAGTAACAAAATCATGCAGCGCAGTATTTCAGGATGACAGTTTTATGTGGTTGTGTGATGTTGCAGAGTCTTGTATGTGATATCGACCCCTTTCTTTTGAATCAAAGCGCAGGGTTTAGCTGGAGAAGGGAGGCTTCAAGAATTACTGAGTCTAACCCCAGATTAAGCCCCTAAATAGTTATCCTTTTCTGTCTACTATTAAGCTAATTGCTTACAGGAGTAAAAGTACATATATTTAATATTTACATCCAGTTTGAATAGTGATTTTTAATTTTAGATTTCCAACCTTTTTACATGATCTTTTTGCATTGAAACATTTATATTATTATGAATGCGAGCTGAATTAAGTAGACGTAGATACTTGGTGTCCCCCATCATGTTGTCATCTCCTGGAGAATGAATAGTTTAAATAAGAGCATTGGTTCTTCATCCAAAGGGAGGCTATGTATTCCAATTCTAGATCTGCAATCACTTTTGTGCTCATCTGAAATACCATTTTTGAACACACTTGGCAACTTAAAGCGCCCAATTAAAAAGCTCTGTAGAAGAGGAAGTCTGTGGATGTGCAATTAGTCCTTAGGATTCAGAGTGTTTCCTTATGTCTGGGAGGTCACAGTGTGATATTGGTGGACACAGTAGCTTTATGCCAAGTGCTTAGAACAGAAAAAGCATTTTCAGGATGGATTGTTTCTGCACTCTTGCCCCTAAAATGGTTTACCTAAAGAGGCTCCCAACTCCATAAAGGTACTGGTGGTATGAAAAAAAAAATACAGTGGTGTGATTTCACAAAACTTTAGGCAATTGATAACTATAGCCATAGAAATGATAGACGACACCTGAGTGTTGTACAAGAGAGTGCTTTTCAGACTCTCTGTTTTGTTCGATCGACAAACTCACTCCTCCCACCTTTTATTATATTTTTTTAAGAGGTGAGGTGGTCGGGTGCCAGAGAATATGCCAGATGTTGTACTGTCTTTCCTAAAAAATGAAGCTTCTCTGAGGAGAGCCAGATGAGTGGTTTATTCTGAGATTGTTTATAGTGTTTATTATAGAGAGACCAAAAACACTAAGCACTTAGTAGCTTTCCTTATTTACAAGTCAGATTCGTCTAAGGGCTGGTATTCTTTTATTTTTCTCGTGCTTGAAATGTTCCTTTAAAATAGATTACAAGGGAGGATACACAGAGACACAGATTTGTTGGCTGTGAAAATGCAGAATGGATGAAGCTTTCTTTTTTTAATGCTCTGAAACAAGAGTCCATTTTATTTAAGTAAGAGCACTGCTTTTTGCCTAAATGAAGTAATACACACACACACACACAAGGACAGATAAATGCATGTGAATATGTGACTCTTATTTTTCAATTATATAATAGATGCGTTCCATTAAAGTTTGCTGTAAAGTGAATGTCTATTAAGTGAATTATTTTCTCCCAGTGACTGCTACTGTAGAAATGGTGCTGTCTTCCACTAGACTTTGAATGTAAAATATTCTTGTGTAAGAATACCAAGACAAAAGAACTAAAAAAAAAAAAAAAAAGAAACAAGCAAAAGAATGAACATTTAAATACCTTTGAATAAATCTAAAGGAAACACTAACTTTCTGATGAAGCTTCTAATGATGCTCAAAATACTGCCTTTTGATTAAGCTATGGTATATGACTTCAGTGACAAAATGGCAGTACCCGGTGGTATCACAATGCTGAAGGTGTTGCTCCTCACCCTTTATCCTCACCCTTTGTCTCTTGTTCCCATGGGAGAGAGAAATGTGACCAAAGCCTTAGCAAGTAGGTTATTTTAATAGCTTCAGTATCTTTGTGTCCATACTGCATAAACTTGACATCCAAGTTCTGTTTTGTTAAATGTATAAGTTGAATAGACTCTTCTCTTTCTACACATTTTTCCCTATCCCTTCCTCAACTTGTGACAATATCTTTGCAGGAGGATATATGTGCTTAACAACGTAAAATCTATAACTCCTGTTCACAACTCTGTTAGGAATAAAATATCATTTGAATTCCATTTAATTAACATCTATTGTGGCGCAATATGCATTATATGAAGCAGGCACTGTGCTTTGACATATGTTAAGCACTAACTGTCTGTCTACCAGGAAGGTGCCGTGCTTCTAATCCTTGCTAAAGCTCTATGTAGTATTTGTTAAACCAATCTCTTTTACATATGAGGCAATGATGGCTTTGACTTGTTAAATGACTTGCTCAGAGTCACAGAAAGAAAAAGACCGAGTTAGCATTTAACCCCTGATCAGATTCGGTTCTAGAACCTGAACACTTACTTACCTGACACCGCACCCTGGGTCTAACCTGTGTTGTGCTTACAGAATCCTCCGGGGACTTTTCAAAACACCAATGTGCATAGACTCAGAATCTGGAGGACCTGAGCTCTGGGCATCTGTGTCTTGAGATTATACAAGTGACCCTGATGCTTGCCAGGCAAGCTTGACAACAACTGAATGCTATAATATGACCAGCTTACTTTCTCACTTGGTTGCTGAATTGGTAAATGAGTATCTGATCCCCTCAGTGAGGGAGATGGATGTGCACACGGCCAAGCCTGAGCAGGATGCATTATGACAAGTACTCTGGTGGTACCTTAATCCGCTCAGGCTGTTGATAACAAAATGCCACGACTAGGGGGCTTATAAACAACAGAGATTCATTTCTCATAGTTCTGGATGCTGGAAGTCCCAGATCAGGGGGTTGGTTTTGGGTGTAGGCCCTCTCCTGGGTGGTAGACTTGCCAACTTCTCCCTGTATCCTTACATAGTGGAAAGAGAGAAGGATGTCTCTGGAGCTTCTTGTAAAGGCAGTAATCCCATTTGTGGGAGTTTTGCCCTTATGACTTAATTACCTCTCAAAGATTCCATCTTGTGATTTCATCATCACCTTGGGGCATAGGTTCCAACTTATGAATTTTGGGGAGACACTAACATTCAGACCACAGCAGGCAGTATAGACTTTGTGCTCTGTAATAACTCTGATGTGGGGGCTTGCAGTGGATCAGAAGAGGTGGTATCTAGAACATAGTCATTTCAGCAAGTCCTATTTATTTTAGCTCAGAAAAGTCCTTTCTATCCTGTGCTCTGTAGACCCTATAATTACTGGATAGCTTTGGTCTTGGTTCTCATGCAGGTCCAAGTGGGGCATCTTGAACCGCCTCCCGCCACCCGCTGTTGCCATTCAGGTTTTCTGGGAGAGCTTGGGCGGTATGACCAGTCATTTACATATTTCTTCAATTTTCTTCCCAATCTAGTGTGTACGTTCCTCAAGGTCCACCTTAACAGGATACTAGGTCAGGGAGAAGGCATCATTTAGGACTAAGCAGGCTGCTGGTATGATGGTATCCTCTTTCACCTCTTTCTAATTGAGAACAATTGAGTAAAAACTAGTGCTTGATTCCTGTCAAGCTGCTTACTCTATGTGCTGTGTGGTGAGGTCACTAGAATGAGAATGTCTATTTAGGAGCCAATTAAACTAGTCTAGGCTAGGAAGGGATGTGTGGAGGTATCAACTAGGGCATAGGCAGAAAACTTGTGTGTTTAATGATGCTGGGATTTAGTTCTTGGAATCTTTATATTCAGAATATAAGATTAGGGCCAGGCAGGCTTTGACAACCAGAATTAAACACTTAGGTGACTGTTGAGTGATTGGCCACATTGTAAGATATATTCATGACAACTAATAGGAACAGTGGAGACTAGATGGAGAGTATTTAGTAGAACAGTATTCCCCATAAATGTTCTTTAACTGTCTAGAGGACCATTCTCTAGATTTATTCATTCATGCATTGAATGTGTATTTATTAAGTGCTTTTTGTGTACCGGGCTCATTCAAAAGTTTAAATTTCAAACTTGGTTCTTAGATTGCTCAAGTTCAGAGTTTAGCTAAAAGCATTGTTTTATCCTGAGAAGGAATTTTATCAAATTATATGCTTCAAATAAGAGTGGAAAGTCTGTTTCTCTATTCCCAGTTCTACTATTGATTGGTCTTGTCACTCAGCTCTCGGAAGTAGAAAAATTTTTTGAGCCACAAGTATCTTGGTAACACAGATTGAGAAACTGATTGGAAGAGTCTGATCATTAGCACAGACCTCACTGTTCTGAGATTTCAGGTTTCTTTCCCTCACCACTAACTTAATTCTCAGTTTTCAATTTCAGAAGAACTTTAGAATGAGCGAGGGAAATTAAATGAACTTGGGGAGACCAACCAGCAAAGATGTGATTGGCGATGTAGGTAGGGGCGACTAATGAGAAAGTTATTCGAAGTTGGATTTTTAAAAATGTGGTCAGCTCAGTATTAATAACAATTAGCCTAAGATAGTGTTTTTGGTTGCATTATCTGTAAGTTTGGAACTTTTTTGTTGTAGAGAATATTGACACCCATATATCCTTAAATTAGCCCACTCCTTTATTGCTAAAAAACAAAACTGTGGACATTTCATATAATATTTTTATTTTAACATACTTGATCTCACTATTACTTTATAGAGGTTTTATTTTTGGAGAGTTTTGTTCACATTGATGTGATTGAGAAAAAGCAGACAGATCTTATTGGAAAAGAAATTTAGAATTTTCCAAATAATAGAGTCAAAAGGTTTCCCGTAGTAATCTTAAGATGTCCTGTGATGGTGTCTAGTTTTAGAAACACAAATTTTTCTTCCAGGTGTGAAACAATACTTCTTAGGACAATGGTGAGATTTATCATGTGAGAATTGTCCTTTTTGCATTGTGTTAATGGTGCATGATGTAAAAGTTTAGAAATAAACATATCCCTAAACACAACAGGCCTCAGTTAAAACATCTATTTTTAATGCATTTTGCTATTTTTGTCCTGCCATGGCATCTTAGGGTGAGAAAGCCATACACTTGCCTTGGTCTGAGGTCAGAAGTAGCCGTCACTTCTCTATAATGGACTTGATGATGCCATGGTTTTAAAATAACTAAATATTAACATTTCTTGGCTCAAAGTTGTGGCTGCAAGTGCGCTATCATTTTTATGCTATTAATCACAATTATAAGTAAGACCTCCCTTACCCTCTCCTGGAAATTAAGTGCCATAATTTAATACACCTAAGTAACACATGGCTAAAATCCTGTAGTTTTTTTTTGTTTTGTTCTCAGCTTTTGTGACTGTGTTAAGAGGAAGGCAAGTAGTGTAGGGGTTGGGTTGAAAGAACAGAAAATGGAGCAGTTATAATCCCCCAGGGACAGGGTAAGAGATTCTTAATACATTAGTGGTAGGGGGGCTTCTGCAGAGACTACGAAGGTACAATTAAAGCAGGCTATTAAAGGTACATCAGCACCAATTCATTAAATGATGATGGCAATGTCTTGCTCCTCCTGGGATTCACTATTTTCAGGGAGAAAAGCAGAACTGCGCAGACCAGGAAGACTGCCAGGGAAGAGAGTGACTCAGATGTCAGCTCCCTCACTCCCTTCTTCAGAACTAATTCTCTGATGAAAGGCTTATGGAAAGAAAGGTCCCAGAATACCCATTCTAATGTCTAGACATTGGGAATGAAAATGGGGGTATCCTAGGGGGTGACCTGGTATTACATTCCAAAGCATCCCTGACTTTATAGCAGAAGCAGTTGTAGAAAATATCTGCTTGGAGATAAAACCAAGTGGAGAATTGCAGATTAGAATATTTGTATTGCAAATGGATATTGAATTCACATTTGGCAATCTTGTGTGAGAAACTGCAAAAATGTTTCTTTTTTTTTTTAGGAAAACAACATGTTTTAAAAATCCCCTGGAATCTGATTTACCTGCATGACTAACTTAGTGAGAATGTCAGGGTTTGAGTTTAGCAGTTACGTGTGTTTGATGGGGAAAAGTAATTTGTAGTGTAGCAGAAATCCTGTCTTGGCATCTTTTCATGACAGTTAACTCTCTAAAGCTCCTGTGTTCTTCATCGATATAATGGGGATCCTAGTACCTGTCTCATTAAAATTGCTCTGTGAGATTAAATGAGATGTAGAATGGAAAGCATTAAGCACAGTGCTTGGTATAAGATAAATGTCCCCCTAAATATTAACTAGTTTTATTATCAATTTAATTTTAGGACAAAAAAAAAAAAACCCAAAAAACAAAAACAAAACAGTGATCTATACTGAAGACTGAGATGGTGAGAAAGCAGAGACTCAGGGGGACAATGTGTTAATTAGTGGAAGAGCCAGAGTTAGAACCAAAATTTTATGACTTTCCAGTGGCCTCCCATTGTATGAGGTGGTTCTGCATTTTGTAAAGAATGTGCTCTTAAGAACTTTCCATCTCATTTCCTGGCCATTACACAGTTCATAAGGATCATATGGAGCTTTTCCATGTGGCCTCCACACCTTTTCCACCCCCTATTGTTGTATATGAGGTATGACTTTTATATATTTAAGATCATAGTTTTCCGTTCTTCATTGCTCAGATTCTTTTGGTGGCAAAAATCCTTTCAGTTTTGAAGGCATTATCATTGTCTGAGTTTTAAAAGAACTACCTTCAGAGAACAATTCATACTTTTTGATTATGCCTGAGGCCTGCAGAGCACCATTTAACTATAAGTGATAAAAAATGGCAAGTATTTGATTAAAACCAATCTCCCTTTAAGAATAATGTTTCAGTCTATCAGACCTTCTTTAAGGGAATTTCCCTGTGTTTTGCTGATGGCTAGATCCAATTTATGGGGAGGTAAAAGAAAAGGCAATTCTTTTCTTAATTCATCTATTAGCTTCCAGACTTACATGGAATCTAAAAAATGGTATTAGATGATAGTAGAAGTCGATTGCTTAAGAAATGTGTGATGTGTCTTGTACTTAAAGGAAACAGCTATTTGATCAGATTTCAGGATGGTACAAAATTCTCATTGATAACAAGCAAGTGACATTTATCAGCCGCACAACCCAGGAAGCACAGATGATTTGAAGGAGTGGCGGTGTCCTCCGTGCAATTTTCTGCATTGCTTTTGTGACTGACATCTCTATGGATTATTCACATTTCCAGTTCATATCATTGCGTTTGCTGCTTCCACTGCAGGTGCAGCATCTACCACTAGACTCACCCCTCACCTAAATTTTTTACTCTCTTTTATCTCTTTCAAGATTCAGCTATAGCACTGACTCTGAGAAAATGCTTCTTGCCTTCCTCTGGCCATTTATACTGGTTCAGAGGCCCCTCTCTTTGGGACTCCATGGCACCCTCCTTTTGCTTCTTCTCTGACCCCTTATGTACAGTGTTATAATGCTACAGTCATCTGTTTAGGGCTCTCATATTACACTGTGAGCTCTTTGGAGACATGGAACACTTTGGTCTTTTCATTTAGTGCCGAGGAGGGTGCCTAGGGACAGTCAGTAGTGAATGTTCATTGGATAAACGAATGACTCACTTTCTGCCAAAACCTGGCTTCCCTGAGTTTATATGACCCGGTAACCTTTAGTAAATAAAACCATTTTTATATAATTATCCATTTCTATCCATCTGTTCTACTGAAGTAATTTTTTCCCCATATAAATCTTGTTGTGCCCACTCCCCACCCCCCTCCTTACACCCAATGTGGCTCATACTTTTCTTTTTTAATTTTTGGAGGGGTGTAAAGTACAAGATAGCATATAATGCAGGTTAAATCCTGGGCCATTCAACTAGACTAGACTCTTTTAGCCTTCCAGAATGTTGAGAAAGTAATTAGTGCTGGAGAAAGTGTTAGAAGAAATGGCCCGAGATTCTTTGTATCCAAAAGAATGTTTCTCCTTGGTGATGTGGTAGGCATTGTCACCCTTCTGAATAAATCCTTAAGCAAAGTACAAAAACACCAGCGGGTGAAACAATGACCAGATGCTCTCCCTTTGGGACTGCAGTACCTTCTACGGGTAAGTTTTGAAATGAGTTTCCTGTTCAGGTTTTGGACCAGTCATAATGTTGAGTGGCAGGCTAACCTTTGAACTTTTATGGTTTTGACATCAAAAGGAATTCTGTGCTTTACCAGAAAAGTTTTATTTAAGGAATTAATATTTTTAGGGCACAGAGGGAAGTTAGCATCAGACTTGTGGACATGGTGGGAAAATTAGTATCTTTGTTCAGTTTATTTGAACTGTAGTTGAATTTATTTTTTAAGATTGGGAGGGCAAATTTTTCTAATCTTTCAGTCTGTTGGTTTTAATACCCATAAAATTATTTTTTTAAATGCAAAATTAGCTTTGATGAAAAAGTTTTTTGATGATTTCGTTATTCCCTTGATTGTCCAATACATCTAATGGTGTTAATTTTACTCATGAAAAATCTTGACTATGAGGGATATGTTTTTGGTAATGCTTTTACAGCATATGACAACTTTTATAGCAAAACCATGAACCAGTGTGTGTGCTTTTAGCATAGCTTCTCTTTTAATGAAATTGAAAATCTTAACTCTTGTTTTGGCAGCAAAATTTTACACATAGTAGGTTCTTAATTGAATCCAGTTTGACTTTGTGGTTTCAAAGTCTGATCTATGTTTCAGTTTGTCCTTCATGCTGCGTTCTTTTTTTTTTTCTTCTTTGCATATGGAAATGTGTCATGCTTGGTTTTCCTATTCTTAATTTTTAAAAGAAAACTAAACATATTCATTACTCAGTGTTTTCTTATTTGTAAATAAGAGTGATTTAAATCTTTCCAACATGGCATTATGTGATGTGTATTGTAACCAGAGGCCACCACTTATTATCTTTCTTTCTTCACCCTTCATTTTTAGAAAGATGACTTACATATTTATTATGTACTATGTCTTTCATAATGACCTTTGGGGCTGGGAATTATTTTTCCCCTAAAATGGTCTTGACTTAGGCAAGGTTATTATTAAAATTTTAAAATTAGAAATCTAGGTAAATGTCTCTCATTCTTCAACAGATTAATAGTAGGTTATACTAAAAAAAGGGTTGGAGGGGAACTTGTAGAGACAAGTGACTTAAAAGATATAACAGATTTTGTTTTATGAAATGGGCAAGACTAAATCATAGTGCCTAGGGAGGCATGCGTAGGCAATAAAACTAGAAATGAAAAAATGTGATTACTATTAAAAGTAGTTATAAATATATTACCGGTATTACAGAGAATGAGCACTCAATTTATGACAGAATCAGTTTGGTATTTGTCTCTAATTTTTTAAGAAACCACAAATGAAATCAGATTATAGGCTACGGTTATAGGTTTTAATTATAGCTAATGTGAAGGTTCTGAGTTCTTAATAAAAATATAAGGAATATTTTCTGAAATGCAAACCTAGTAAGAATTCCAGATAGAAAGGTATCTCTGTTTTTTAAAATCGTGAGGTAAATTTATTGTTGTTTTGTTTACTGTTTGTTACTAGAGTCCATGTTAATTCTGGCTTTATTGCTTTTGAGAATAATTAAGACCTAAGTATTCTGGTGAATTCTGCTTGATTTTGTTATTTCTTTTGTCTTGTTCTTTCATTCTGCAAAAATTATTGATCACCTTCACTGTGCCATGCCTTGTGCCATGGCTGCAGTGATTAAATGCAGTGAGATGACCCTGCTTTTAAGGACCTCCCAGGAGAGAATCTTGAGTAGTGGTGAAGCTTTTTATTTTTGCTGTAAAAGTTTATGGAGATCCATCTACAGGGTCATTACTGGGTCCATAGCTTTTCTTCTTTTGGTTGAACTATGCATTTTGTCCTTGTTTGGTAGGAATTTGCCTAGGGTGGTCTCAGTTGCCTTCAATAGGGAAGCCTCTGAGCTAGACCCCGGGGAATTGTGCAAAGCTTGGTGGGTGTCTGGGATGGCTTCAGAGTGCCTGACCCCAGAAGCTCACTGCTCACTGGTGACCTTTTCCAGAGATAGCAGAGCCCTTGGCATTCCTAGCATACTACCTTGAAAGGCAGTTTACTGCCTCCTAGGAATTCTGGACATGGCTGGAATTGTTTGTTTACATTATTTTTTAATAATTTCAGGAGAAAAAGAACTTGTTTATTTAACTACAACAGCTTGAGGTTTTCTATATTGTTTCCTTAATTGAAAATTCTGTCTGGAAACTGAATTTTACCCTCTTTCCGTTCTCCCTAGTTTTAAAAGGGGGAAAATTGGAACATTGTTTTCTAAACATTTTAGTGAAAAAGCCCCCAAAATGAAATCTATATGAAGTCTTTCATTATTTTTTATTATTATTCTATTTTTGTTAATATTACTTGATTTTCTGCTATGTGAAATCAAATGAAAATTACTGTTTAATTTCTATTTGGTTGTATCATCAATTCTGTAATCTAAATACAAGATAAAAAATAATGTCTAAATAATTTTTCTTAAAGGACATCTCCATCTATTAAGAATCCCATCAAACATTCGTTCAACAAAGCACTTGGTTATAAGAGTAGCTTACATTTTTTGAGCACTTCCCTTGTGCCAAACATTGGGGCTCCTGAGGAATCCGTAAGGCATAAGGATAACACCATGCTTCGTCTCCAAGAGCTCAGAGATGGAGGGTGCTCTGAAGAGAGGGGCTAAGACACACACACATTCACAGGAGGAATCATCACTGAGTGATAATGGAAGTGCATGCAAAGACTTTGAGAGTAACACAGAGGGACACACTGACAACTTTTTAATGTTTACATTTGTTGTTAAAAGTCACTCAAAGCAGCCAATCATATCTACATTCCCTGGAATGAAAGTACAAAATGAATACAATGAACAGTTCAAAACTCCACAGTCCACACCATTCCCTCTGCCTTCTAGAACAGGAATGTAAAGGGAAAGTGGAATATGTTTCTGAAACTTTATCTGAGAGGATTCCTAACATTTACATTTCAAAGCAGCTGAGTTTCTATTTTGTGGACTTTGAGTTCCTGTAACTCTTGTATTACCAAGTGGTGACTTTTCTGTGAGGATCTTGTGAAATTCTTTTACGTTTTGTTTAGGAGGTATCCTTCTCTAACTCCTGTACTACAAAAGTGGGGATATAGAAATCTCTACCCCCAACCTAAAGAACAACCTTGGGTATATTCATTTTCTTTTTTCAATGTATAAAATGTAAAACAGAATAGTTATCGCCTACAGCACATATAATAACTCTTTTTAAGGAAACTTCTTTTTTTAAATCATGAGAAACTGGTGTCTTTAGTAATGGTATTGAGTATGCAGCATCCCCTCATTACAAACATTTTCTGTGCCTCTCAGTGACAGCTCCCTCCCGACACTTCCTTAAGGCGAATAAATCAGCTCCTGAAGCGTGAAACATAGCGACACATCACAACCAAGGTTCCCAAAGTAGAGGTCCAGCCAAGCCTTGATGTTAGAAATTTCCTGGCTCTGATCCTTTGTCAGACGCAAACACTGCACAGCCAGGTCTCTCAGAGCCCACGCTTTGGGCATTTCTGAAGGATGATCATGCCGAGGCCACTGCAAAGATGTCTCGGATCAAAGATTAGTAGATGTCCATTTTCTTAGTCAACATAGATGATCTGTTTCAAGAATTTGGACCTGAGTTCAGCATGACTTAAAACGATAACATCTGCCAAATGGTAACCTTGCCATTATATTTGATGGGTGGGGGAGGGCGGAGGAAAACTTTTAGGAGAAAAAACGTCCTTTAGAAGTGTGGGGTAATTGAAAACCCACTTTCAAGTGGTGTTTCATTGTCGTCATTGGAAATGAATGGGACTGGTATCCACACTTACTGGAAGGCATCTGAATAAAACCGAAGCCAGCTCCTTTCTCCCTGAAATCCCAGCCTCCTGTGGTCCAGGTTTTCATATTCCTCCCAATTTGCCCCAGAGCATGCTGTGACCCTCATCCATCTTTTTTTGCATTTAACAAAGTTGTAAAGGGATTTATATGCTTTCCATTAGCCTTAGCAAAGCTGCCGTCATGAATATTTAATGGTGAACACAGTTTGTTTTCTTTTTCTTTCTTTCCCAGCCTCGGCCACCCCCCTCCCCCCAGCTCTCCTTTAGCCAGCTAGGAGAAATGTAAATATCTCGGCCCCTCACCCCTGGCCGGGTCCCAAAGCCACACTGGGCTCTCAATGCAAAAGCCTTGACCCGGTAAGGCAAGGGCTTTTTAATTTTTCTTTTTTTCCTGCTCCCTCTCCTCCTCCTCCCTCTCCTTCGGTCTCTTCTCCCTGCTGGAGTCGGGGTTCGCTTGTGCGGTGGCCCTCAGTGGCGCGGGGACCAGCATGCGTGAGTCTCCAGTGTGGGGTCCCAGCCACCCTCCCCACCGCCACCCCCCAGCCGCCCAGGACGGTCTCTTTCTTTGAACTTCACTGAAGCACAATAGCTGCCCGGCAACTTAGCTGGGGCTCCCTCGGATACATTCCTGACAGTTCACGGGTCGCTGGTCCCTTTCTCTTTGCAACAGCAAAAGGGGTGAATGTCTGGGACAGAAAAGTGACTTTTGAAGACTCGAAAAGATTTACCGTGTCTAGAGTAACTTCTGAACTTATGTGATTGTTATCTCAGGAAAATGCACTTTTCCTCCTGGTAGCTTAGGTCCTCTCTCCCTGCCTTCTTCCCTCCTTCCCTTCCTCCCTTCATACCAGCATCTACTTCAGGAATTTCCCTTTCTCCTTCATGCTTTGTCTACTCCTGGCTCTGAAGAGCTGAATTGTTAACTGAAGGGGAAGGTTAAGGGCGGGGGGAGCCCCCTGTCCTTGCTAATAAAGTCAGATCTACTTGAATGCATGGTCTCCAGGTACCTGCCCAAAAGGTTTGTTTGGAATGTCAGACAAGGAAATTCATAGAAAATGTTTAACAGTATTTGGCTATAGTAATTGCTCAATAAATAAACATAATTAACATTATACACATTTATTCATTTTTCTGAAACTCTTCAGTGTAGTCTCAGGTTCACGTGGGTTCTCAATCTTTCCTATTTAATTAATTGTAGGATGGAATAATGTTCGAGCTACTGAGCTAGATTCTGTTTATCTTTTACATGTATAAATATAGTTTCTTTTTACATTGGTTAAATAAATCTAAAGAATATAAACTCGATTTTTCTTTATTTGCTTCGGACTTTTTGGCTTTCCACTTTCTCTGTGTATCTTGGGCCTCTCCTCATCAGACATTAATCTTAGCTGCTTTTAATGTGATTTTTACCCATTAAGCACATATTATAAAACTTCAAAAGTAATATTCCTCTCTGATCCCAAATGTAGGGTGTTCTACTGGCACTTCCGCCGGTTATCTATACCTTTGCCACTTCCTCTGCTTATAACACTAAAAACTTGGTGTCTTCTACCTTTAATTGTAGACACTGGTATTAAGAAATGTAAAGTCATAGTAATCACAGCATCCCAGGTGATATCTAACTTTCCTTTTAGTCTTTCTGGTGAAACTTGTCAAACTAGTAGCAGAACCAGGTTTGTGTATAAGTCAAGTTTATTCTGGGATATCAAGGGGTTATTTCTTCCAGGAGTGAAAAAAAAATGGCTGCAGTTTAGGAAAAGTTACCAAATTTTATAGGAGTGTGTGTTAATCTGCCCTTAGGCTCCAGTACACTCATTCATACTCTACCTTGCAGTTAGGATACTAGTTGTAATTGTTAGCTGGTAATTTCAGTGCACTAACTGTACAAATGCACATGGCTGTTGAAAGAACTGAATGGGAATGTGAGTAAGATTTGTCTTTTGGGAGTCTATTCATCTGCAAAAGCTAGAGAAGCATATGACAGGCCTTGGATGTGAGTGGTTCCATCTCTGAAGGAATTATTTTTACTAGATCCTTCTTAACTGCTTATCTGTCTCTGATGAACGCCTACCACAGCATGCCTAATTGATGGGAGGGTGGTTTCATTTCTCTTCAGGTAACCTAAAACTGAATTAGTTAGCTCGTGGGTAACTTTATCTCACTAAGTCATAGTGGAGTTATAATCAACTAAGATCTCTGAAAGATTTCTACGTGGGCTAGTAATTAAACATATCCTCCTCTCTCCTGTGAGGTGGACTTGACTACAACTCTTACATATTTCTATATTAAATTTATTCTTAATGGGTTTGACCCCAAGTTCCAGCTGATGAGATAATTTTGGATTCTGCCCCGGAAGGCTATCAGGTCACTCTTTCCCAGCTTCAGACTTCCCTCAGATTGGAGAAGCTGACCACCTGTGCTTCCATGGCTGTGCTGGCAGAGCAGTAGCAGGTGGGAGTGCCTCCCCTCATCTCTGTAGAACTAATTGCCTCGAGTTGACATAGACCAAATAGGAGGTCCCTTTGGGTAAGATTTCTCACCCACAGTGTTTTCCTCTTCATTTCTTTATCATGTTATGAGGCTGGCTGGAAAGATCTCGACAAATGTCTTGCTAAAATCTCAACACACTTGTGAACAGAGGTTGATATTATTAGGCTGGATGAACAAAAAACACGTTTAGCTGGATTCATTTCCCGAATAAACCAGTTTCCACATAGCTTTTGGTCTTATCTTTTGTAAGTAAGACTTTCATTGTGAACATTAACTGATACTAAGTCAACACGGGCTGAGGGTCTGGTCACAGGAGCTAGAGAGAAAGAAAAGAGGTTTCTCCCTTGGAATAAGCCGGAGTCTTGCTGATTCAGACAATTAGGTTACAATGTAAGGCAATATGTAAGTAATTGCTAAATTACGGAGAACAGATTTTAAGTGGTATAGAATGGGAAAATGATTCTTACACATTTTTAATGTCTTGAACGATTTTCAGAACTGTTTTATGCGAGTCTCTCCTCTGAGGGAGTTCACTATAATTGACACTTCCCTGCTTTCTTGAAGCAATGGTGATAGGTAACATTTTCTGAGCACTTACCATATGTCAGGGGACTGGTCTAAACTTTACTGATATCAGCTAATGATCCTCACTACACACCTCGGAGGTGAATATGCTGCTTTTCTCCATTTTACACCTGAAGAACCAAGGCGGGGCAGCTAACACCTGCTCAAGGTGAGCTCTGATTGATTCTTTTCCCTCTTGAGTCTGTGCTGAGGGTAGCTGGGAACGGGCAGTGTTGCATTCTAGGAAGAGAACTCTGGCTCCTTTTTAACTGCTTGTCTGTATAGGTAGGACTTTGGGCAAGTTGCTTAACCTTTTGGAGCTTCTCAACTGTACAGTGGCACGAGGTTGTTTTAAGGATATAAGTGACCCCTTTGCAAGAGATGCTCAACGAATGGGAACTGTTGTCTATTAAGTAATGATATCGTTATTATATTCTCCACCCAAAGAGACCTGTTAGAATTGTACTGAAAAGGAACATGCCTGTCTTGCTAAGTATCTAAGTGCCAAGTACAATATTAGGCCTTTGTGGGATATTTGTGGAATACAGGGATAGAAGGCTGGAATAGGACAGAAATCAGAAGAGTCATTGCAGCAGGCGGAAAACTGTCATTTTTCAATGGAATTATTCTTAGCCTTACTCATCATTTGTTAACTGAAACAGTCCTTTTCTTAGCCTCTCCCTCCACCATTTTTGCTGGTAGTGGTCACCACATGAGTTTTTTTCTCCCTACAGAAAACATAGGCAAATAAAGCCAACAAAGTGGTCTCTTTCTGTCTTGGAGATTTTAACAGTGAAAACTCACTGCATCATTACTCCTGCCTTGTAGTCCAGGCAATAGTAAAAGACATCGAAACATCACTGTGTCAACACAAAGAACTATGTAATTTTACCTCATATTAATACGTTTTTGCATGGAAGTTACTATCATTAGATAGCAATCTATAAAAATGGCCCCTGAGACCAAGCACTGGCACAATTATTTATTCTTCAATTATTCAGTCGGTCCTAAGGATGGGAATGCTGACAGACACTGTAAAATGCACTACCTACCAATTTACAGAAATTGAATGACGGAATTGTTTGCGGACTGAAGTAGCTTTTTATTGACACTTTTTATTTATTTAAATTCTTTCCCAGCTTAGCTATGTTTCCTATACCCACTTAGATGACTGAGATGAAAGGCTGTTTTGTTTATAAAAGCTACTTCAAAACAAATAAATCAGCATTTAGTCTGAAAGGGTCAGATCAGAAATGGAGGTTTTAAAACAGCCTCTGGAACATCCAAATCACATTCTTAATATTTCATATGGTTTTATATTTAGATTGGATATTTTAAGTAAAGTCTTTCCCCCCTTTTTTGTGCTTGGACCTCTTGAGATCCCACTTCTAGGTTGGAGAGAAGAGTTACACTTAGGCTCCATTTGCAGTAAGTAATTTCAATTTAATATATCTCAGGGGAGATTACCAGAAAGTTTCTGCCCTTGTCTCTTTCTTTTCAAATTGAATGTATTGATAGATGCTGTTCTTATAATTCCAATATATTGTATGTATGTGGTAAAACATAATTTCTATGAATTTGCAATTTGAATTCATAAAAGCATTAGTTTGGGCTTAACTCCTAAATTTTGAGATTACTTATGCTTGTATTGACACTGGAGTCCAAAAATTGAATCTTTTCCCAGATGATATAGCTTTCTTCAGAGATCAGTTTCAGTTTTTCTTTAATCACTTATTTTTAGTTTCAATTTTTTAAAATTCTTGGGTAATTCTCAGGTGATCTGGCCTTCTGAGATTTCTTAAAAAATAACAATTTTAATTTACATTAATTTAAAAATATCCTCATGCCAAACACTAATTGATTTGAGAGGATTGATTATTTAAACAGAAATCCTAAGAGAGAGAACTTCCAATATTTTAGGAGATTTTTTTTTAACAGCCATAATGCTTACTCTAGGTGTGTATACATGTGTGTGTATGCATGCATTCATTCACGATACACACACATATAGAAATTTATGGTGCGCTTTAAGAATCTTGAGACTATCAGATAAAGAAAAAAAATTCAGAAATTCATTCCTGGAGTAAAAATGCACTGTCAGTTTTACTGTTTATAAATCAAATTTACTGAAATTTAAAAACAATCTAAAATTTCTATGATGACTTTAAACTTGGACAAAATCATATACATCTACTATTGACACTAGCAACAATATAAAAATGATCTTATTTTTTGCTTAAAGTCTTGTTCTCATGGGTATAACAAGTATGTAAGGATATTATCTAGTTCATAAGGGTCTTGTCACAATTAAATTAGCTAATATAGTACAGACCTTTGTTGTGGGCATGGATCATAGCCAACCTGTAGAAAGATCATTATATTATTTCATTACTAGAGGTGGGCTTTCATCCTGGGTTTTATCATGAATCATTTGTAGTACTGTGCGTGGTACAGAGCAGTAGACAGAAAACAAAACAAAACCCTCGGCAGTGCTGTTGACATTGCTACAAAGTGTCTTTGAAAGTGTGACATTATTTCCTGGAGGTGAAGTTGGGCGTCCAGATGTCCTTTGGTGATTTCTGCAATACCTCTCTTCCTGGCTGTGCATGACAACTCTAACTCTATAGTTCTTCCAAACACGCGCGCTACCACTTAGACTTCGCCAGAGTGTGCTTTTTGTTTCCTTTTTGGCTAAACCAGTGAATTTTATGATTGGCAGGTGGGCTAGGGTGCTAGGTTTATAAGATTCGCCTCCAGCAGGAGTTCTGAGATAACCATTCTAGAATGGAGAAAATAGAATCAAGATAACAAAACAGGAGCAGACAGGGTACTGGGCCCAGAATCACCTTGGTAGACAGACAGCTGTTAGTGACTGACCTTGGCAGAGTGCCAGGTATGAGAACTGCTTTTTGGTTCTAGTTGAGGAAATCTTAAGCTAAATGTGACAGGTTGCTGTCTCTCTTTGTGTAAAGCACTACGCATGGAAAGTTAACCCCTGCCACATATTACTGACAAAAGCAAGTCATGGGCAAGTAGAAAGATCTAAGGGGCTCACTTCCATCCTACTGGTGTCTCATTCTCTCTTGTTACGTCACACTACTTGCTTCTTCCAGCTCTTCCAAACTATGTTTATGTAAGTAAGAAGTGCCATTTAAGGAACACTGTGGCGGGGTGAACGGTTCCCAGGGAGAAGGCCTTCCCAGTAGCTTAGCTTGGCCTTGTTCACATGGCAGCATTGTCCCAAGTGGGCAGGAGTGAAGCTGCAAGGCTTCTCAAAACTAGGCCTGAACTGAAGAAAAACAACGGTAATAGTAATAATGAAAACAGTGCTCCTAGGACATTTGAGTCAAATCTTTTGTCCATCGAATATCAAAAATGTTTATGATTAAAGGTCAGTTTTAAAATTATATTGAGTGTTGTTTATCAGACGTGCACTTGGAATACAGTGTTTTTTGTAACACCTGCCACCTAAAAAAGGCAATGTTTATTCCTGTTACAGAGTTATGCACCTTTATCTATTCTAGTTTCTATGTATCTTTAATGTTACTGTATTAGCCAAACTACTTAACATGTGGATTAAGACCTATGTGAACTTGGAGAGATGGAGAATTCAGATTTGTTACAAGGGAAGGAGTTGCTAAGGGTAACTATTGAACACAAATTGTTACAGGAAGCAGGATCTGCCAAGGTACAAGGTGCTACAAGAGATGGGGGGCTGCCATGGGTACAAACAGTTATATTTACAAGTTCAGCAAAGTGCAAGGGAGCTCTTCCACGAGCACCTGCATACAGCGAGCATATTTACAGAAGCGGAACAAGGAGCTGATTAGCTTTTTGATGTAAATTCCTCAAATTTCCTCTTTAGTATGGGGTGTAGGTGCCTTAGGAGAAAGGTCTCTCCAACAGGCTTGAAAGTCTCACAATGTCATTTGCACTACACTTTTTTTAAAAAAATTTCTTTTTCAATTAGAGTTGACATTCAGTATTACTTAATATTAGTTTCAGGCGCACAGCATGGTGATTAGACATTTATATAATTTATGAAGCAATCCCCCGAGTAGTCTGGTACTCACCTGGTACGCCACTACCCTGTTGCCTGGCTAACCCAGAGTTGAGGAGGAAGGTGACTGACTGGTCAAGGGTGTCTCTCCATCTAGTGAGAGGATTATCATAGCCATGCTGCAGACCACCTGCCAGAGACTTAGAGATGTCAGCTATCTTTTCCCCATTTGTCTTTATCATTTATGAGGAGACATTTATCAAACAGATATTGGGTGGCAAAGCATTAGGTTTTTAGGTTTTTTTTTTTTTCATGAAGTTTAGCTTCATCAAATGCATATTCATAAAATCACCTACTGTTCAAAGAGGCATAGAGGGTAACGGGGAAAACTTTTAATACAGTTCAGGACAGTAATGTTATTAGAACTGGAATGGTCTTTGAATCTGAGTCCACTTTCTTCTCACTTTCTTCTCGTGAGCTCTTCTCCCCTAGTATGACAGCCAAGACCAAAAGAGATTTCAGTCCCATGTCCAGAGACAGGCAGATTTTCATGACTGAGCGAGGGCTCTATCTAGCCTCTTTTATAGCCCCATGGTCCAGTTGGAAGAATTGGGACAAGAGGAATATTTAAAAACGCCAAATTTTCCCTATACCCAGATATGTTCAAATTCTTAAAAACTTTTCTTTGGTTGTACTTGGTTTGCAAAATGGAATTAAAACCACTCTTTCTTTAGCAAATTCCCAAAGATTAAGTTCAAATGTAGAAGCTTTTCTTTTCCTGAATGCCTTAACACAGTATGCAGTTTTATGACATGCACCAGATCCTTAAATTTATTTGGTGAAGCCTCTAAATGAAAACCTTTATATTTTTTTTTTCTGGTTTGAAGTTAGAGAAGAAATAGAGAATTTTTGGACATGACTTCATGAAATCATGGTTTGTTTGTTTCTACCATTTAGTTCCTCACCTGATGTATCCTTGTGTCCACATTAGAGAGTTTCTGGAACATTATCCGTTTTCTCCTGGGAAATTGAGAGCCTTTTCAGAAAGGCATCCGAAGGCATATTTTAAAGCATATTTAGAAGCACGTGGCTCTGATCTTACTAAGTGTATGATGTTCGTCTCCACGTACTAACAGTAATGTAAAAACTGAGAAGTGAACACTTCACGTAAAACAGCAGAACAGTCTCCTGAACCTGGCTTGTGATCTCACAGGTGAGTCTAGTTGAAAACTGAAGGCCGGAACTTGTAGCAAATATTGCAATGTTATTTGTAAGAGGGTTTTTAGTCTGTCAAGGTTAGTCTTCCCACAGAGAAGTAAAGCAATTTGTTTCAAAACCCAAAAGAGCAAAACATCGGCAGGTGGTAGAAACATCAGCAAGAGTAGTGATCCTGGTGGTCTCATTCATTGCCACGTTTCAACACTGTCCAGACTGACTGTGATTAACACTTCCTCAAAGCTTAGGAAAATGCCTCCTCCACTTTTGTGAAAGGTAGGAAAAGAACTAAGTAGCTACTTTTCGGTGAGCATTGCAAGCCTTGTTGAAGAATATACCTTTCATATAAAAACCCCTAGATGAACTGCAATGGAAAATATGGGTTTGTGATCCTTTTGAATGATGTGTGATTGCCTTGATTAGCACTATAGTTACTAAGCAGATACATACTTCTTTGTTTTAAAAAGGAACTTGAGGTTTTTTTTTTTTTTTACTGTAACTGCCAATTGCTTATTCTCTACTATTTTTTTGTCTATTAAAAAAAGAATTTTCACCTAATCTGTGCTTGCCAGTGATGGCAAGTTTTAAAAGTAACTCAAGTCAAAGAAAAAAAAAAACTATACAAGTCATCATCATCTGTCAAAAAGTTTGTATTTAATTATTTCTTTCAGGTAGAAACGAGACATTTTCTTCTGCCGCTTTTCAGATTTGCACCCTTGATGTTCCAGAAAGCTAGGCATCCATATAATTTTGAGTTCATGAATTTATAATGACCTAACAATAGTTATGGGGTGGTTGGTAGTAGAAGGGATGGGTAAGTGACAGAAAAATATTAAGTAGAATAAATTGTGCTTTCATATTTTTGACAGTCTAGCATAGTTTTCCTGCTTTCTTCAATCCACACAGAGAACTTCCTCTTGAAACACCGATCCAATTAGATGAAATTCTTGTTTAAAAGCTTTCTGTACCTGTCCCTTTCTTGTAGGAAAAAAAAAAAATCAAGCTTTGTGGTATAGTTCTTCCTAAATTGGCCCTATTTGTTCTTTCCAGGTCATCCTTGTTTCTATTACTCATGAATGACTCACATCCTTCACATTCCTGGGCTGATGATAACAGGCTAGTCCTTCTGCTTTAAATGCCCCTGAAGGCTTCTCCCTCCACTAGCTGGTGACATTCCATTGATTTATGGAGACTTAAATCAAAGGTCCTCACTTCTTTGAGTCCTGGGATAATGTCCCTGGTTAGGCTGGCCGGGTCAGTTTCTTCTCTGCTTCTCTTGAGTGGTCCTTTGGTAAAGCATGTCATGCCCTGTTGGGAAATCTGTCTCTCTAAGTCCATGTCTGTCATATAACTTATTCATCTTGGGTCCTCTAGGCTCACCTGATGCTGGGTCTCTTCCTCAAAATATTGAACAAGTCCATGAATGAGCCTTCAGTGTAGGTTAGCAGATGCCAAAGAATCTTTTCATAGAATCTGTGTCAGCTGGGGGACGGATTGTTCAGATACAGAGACTGTAATGACCAGGAAGGTAGAAAAAACGTCATTGAATGACAGTCCTTCGGTTAACTAGATGTCTCTTTAGTTAACTTCTAAAAATGAATGAATGCTACCTAATAACTAGTGGATTTTTTTCTTTTTTAATGAAGTGCTACCATCTTAAGCCATGTCCCTTCTCTTAAGTTTCCTGTGGAATTTTTCTTATAGAAATAATCACACTTTGGAGTTTTGAAAATTTTAAATTCAAAGTATTTTATTATTTTACCTACTCAGACTCTTTTCCTATAAAATGGGGACAATGTCCTTACTATTAATTTATCACGAGGGAGACAGAATGGAAATAGTATTTGATCTATAACTCTGCATAGATGAATATCTCTCAGTTTCTTGAACTTTTTACTAGAAACCAGCCTGTGCCTTCAAAATCTTGGAATGTTACTTGGCTGACCAACTAAACACATCTATACTTTACTTAGCTTGCCCCTTTTCAGATGACTTGTGGTTGAATCTTGAAATTCAAGTTAAACAAAGTGCTTTTCATACTACCCCCGAGACCTGGTCAGTCTGGCCCCTCACCCCAGAGTGCGCTGTGCCAGTCACGGGGGGAACTTGCTTTATTTTATGTTTGAACATTTGGGTGGAAAGCTTGGGATATTGAACCTTGGGTTATGAAATGGTTTTAAGTGTGTAATGAGCCACACCATGATTCTACACAGATGAACAATTTTAATAGCACATTTCCTAGGAAATGTATTTGCTAGTAACTCTTGAACCAAACCAAATGCAAACAGTTTCCTAACTGCATCTCATACAGCCGCCAACGTGAAGACGCTTGATTTACAAAGTCTCCATTGCACTGCAGTAGGTGCCAAAGGGATCCCCTTCTCTGTTTTGGTTGAATACGCTCTTAATTTTGGCATGAATTGTCTTTGTTGATAATAATAAAACAATAACAGTAATTTGAGCCTTATTGAGTGTGTGTGCCAGCCCACCTGCCAACTGCTTTGCATGGAGCTTTTCATCCATTCTCACCACAGTGCTCTTATGACTGATTTTAGATGAGCAAACCAGGGCAGTGAGGAGGGAAGGAGCTTACCCCAAGTCCCCCGACCACAGTTTGCAGAAACAGACTCTGTGTGGAGTTTGTGTGTCTCTGCTTCCTCCTCTCAGGCTCAGGCCTCTTGCCTGCAAATCCCTTTTGCTTGAGAACATCCACTGTGCAGCCGTTTCTCCTTTTCCTTTTCCCCTCTCACGGTGTCAAGAAAGAGAAAATGATACTAAGCAATGTTTTCACTAATAGAAAGCAGATGTATATGCGTCTTCCTCACATCACTTTCCTTGGTGAAGAGTAACAGTCGTGCAACACAGGCTCTGATGGTGTGATTTTTCAGTGGGAGCAGCTGAGCTGGGTGGTGGTATGTTACAGCTTGTTTTGGACGTGTTGATACAGCCCCTTAATTGCTCAAGGTGTGTAGCTCTTCTTCATCACCTGTCCTTTAACCTGAGGCCTGTGCTACACTATGACCTGGAAAACTTAGGCCTTTCGAGCAACCCCAAATGTAAATGGCCTTTAACAGCAGAGGCTACGCAAAACCACAAACCACAAGCTGAGGAACATTCTAGGGTAAAACAGTTGAGGAAACTCAGACATCACACAAAGGCTATTATCTCTTTGAGCTTTGGAGGCCCCTGCAACTAGCTTCCTAAGATTGCAGATTGATGGTTGCCATCTCGAATGTTCTCAGGGCCCAAGCAGGTGTTGTGAGTGGAGCGCACAGTGGAAACGTTGCCATGCAGAGAAGTGAGACCACAGCAGGGTGGGGTGTTTGTGGGGGAAGGGGCCAAGACCGTCAATCAGCTCTTTCAGGAGAAGCTGGAAATGTGGAACTTTAGGGGAAATCACCCGATTTTCAAAAATCTGAACTCATTCAAACATTTGAAGAACACTGAGGGCCAAACCAAACATGCCTGTGAGCCAAAATCAACTTGCAAGAATCCAGTTTGTGACACTGGTTTAAAGCATGTTGATAAATGGATGTATTGGTAGTTGACCAAATGGAATCTGGGAAAGATTTATTTCATTTTTGGGATAAGAACATAATTCGCAGGAAGGAAGTTACTTATTTATCATTACTCAAGAGTTGTTTGTTCATTTTGCAAAATGTTGGAAACTCTTCAGTCTTGGGTCACTTGGTTCATGCTAGAGCAGTATGCAGTGTTGCTGTGAAGACCGGCATGGTTCAGTGCGGATGGGCCGTATGTGTGGGATTGTAGAAACACGTTGTTTAATGAGCAGTTTTTTGGCCCCTCTGTCCAGTGGCCTGAGATTGCAAGTGATTTTCTAAGTCTATCAGTACTATGTGTACACAGGGTTTATAAAAACTGAAGTCTTTTCTCTGTATTACCCTATTTATCAGTCGTTTCAGTCAAAGAATTAGAGCCATGGTAATGTGATGGGATGAAGGGATTTATTACAGAAATTGAGCCTTTGTCAAATATGAGAGGAGCTTATAAAGTTTTATGGGGGAGTCAGAGGGTTAGAGAAAGTCTCACCTGGAGGCCACTGAATAGGGACGACAATGGTGAACATGAGAGGTATCTAACAGGCTTTGCACTGTATCTGTTGTCCTCAACTATGCAGTCTGCAGCCAAGTGACCAGTGGTGTGCTGGGGCCACTTTTGGTCAGCAGAGTCATTAATTGGGAAGACGAGGGGGTGAGATCAGAAGTGAGTGAGTGTAAGTTGAGACTTCTCGGGCACCTTCCACCACCTGTCCATCAACCTTCTGAGAGTAATGGAGTAGACCTCACTTCCACTTTCCAAATCTCACACATGCTCCTTGTATGCCCAGCTGTGACTGGACCACAGAAGTAAGGGTATTCTGTTAAAAGGGCATTTTATTAAATGGAACTTCCCAGCTAACCATGTTGACAGCATTGCCATCAGAGTACTCTATGGAAAAGGATGACCTTAGAACTGTGCTATTGAGAACTCCTGGGTTCTCTTCTCTGCCCCCAGGAAAACTACTTCCCCATGTGAATTGTGGGATTGAAATAATAGGGTTTGGGACTCCTGCCTTAACTAGGCCAGAGTAGGTGTTTTTCTGTTTAAGATCCGCCCAGCATTTTATCAGCCATTTACATGAACGTTAAGGTTAATTAATTTATCCAGTCTTTCTTCCCGGAAAATTGTGGTCCATTGGGTTCAAGGTAAGAGAGATATTTAGGACCATCATGCAGAGAAGCAGAGTGGAGACAGAAACGTTGGTGTTTGGGATAAGGGAAGCTGAATTTAATTTTGCCTTGGGCCTAACCCACATAAATTTCCTGTCTACCTGCTTATCTGTCTGTCCATCTCTCAAGCACTCCATCCTTTTTATCCATCTATCAGTCATGCATCTCTGTCTCTATTCACATTGATCTGTATACATAGATCTATCCACATTTATCCATGTGAATTTATGTGCAGCAAATCTAGCCTATATCATGCTATATACACATACATCGAAAGCCCTTCAATGAAGATTTTTTTGAGTTTTTGACCTATCTTATGTTTAATGTATTTTGTATCAGGTAGATGTAATAATCCTCTTTAGAAATAAATTTTTGTTCTGGAAATTCTCATACAAAGTAAACTCAAAAGGGTCTTAGATGTTTGCTGCCTCTTTTCAACCATTTAGTGAGATAATTGGTTTTTCTCTGTACGAGGCGATAGTAGGATAAATAAGAACTCCTGCTACATCCTTTGTCCATGCTTTCCCCGACTATGGAGTTTTTCTTAGAGAAATATCTAAGTTTATGGCCGAAGTTGGCCATTTTCCCCAGAGTGTGAAGTGCTTTTAGGTGACACTTCAACTTTTTATTGAAATATTGGTTACTTCTACTTCTTGACTTGTAGGTCATATGGCTGCTGAACAAGATAAGGTAAATTACTTTCCAAGCCAAGAACATGAATTTGGAAATCCTAGAGCACAGAAACAAGTTTTTCCTCCTTATTTCCTATAGCTGCAACTAAACTCAATTTCTTATCACCTACTCCCAATTTGGTGGATGCTTTTTAGTAAATTTTCCTTGCCATGAAAGTGGCCAAACTCCAGTTTTTATTACATTGTATGTTTCTGGTGCATTTTTATGTCTGTGTGTATGTGGGCGGGGGAAGTTACGTGGTGTAGAAGTGTTGAGAGATATGTTATCATCAAGGAATATTCTCCTGAAACAGCTAAACATTCTGGGTAGAGATAGCAATTTGCTTAGGTGCAGATCATTTTAGATTTTTTTTTTTTTTTTAAGAAAGTAGTTCATTTATTGAACTCTATGCTAGGCACTGACCTGGGTTCTTAGCCATCCTAGGTATTCAGTGAGAAGATGGCCTACTAATCATGGCCCAGATGCAGAACAAAAGAATGGAAGCTTAGCATTCATGAATTCAACCTATCACATTCATTAATTTAGCACATATTTATTGAGCACCTATTAAGTGCCTCAGGCTTTGGGCTGGGTGCTGAGGATATGGTGGTGAGCAAAAAGGCAGCCCTGTTGGAGCTTACAGTGTAGCTGGGGAACAGACAGTAATCAAATGTTATATTAACTGCTATGGTAAATGTTCTGAGGGTACGTAAATGGTGGATGGGAGCATGAATTTGGGATCTAATTATGGAGGTCCAGAAAGGCTGTTCAGCGAATGCAGGGATTTGGGGTGGGGATGTACTAGGAGAAGAAACTGGCCTCTCTGCCACATCTGTATTATTAAGCTGTCCTGCAGCCCTCTGCATACTGTAATCAGAAAGAAGAGCATCCTTGAGGATGTTCCTGCTCCGCCTCCCAGGACTAGCATTGGGGAAAATGAATCACACATCAGGGCTGTTCCATAACAGGGCAGAGTTTGCTGCTACTCTGGGGAGCCCTTCTCCTCCTCACTGACTGAGTTGGCCTCTTGAGCTCTCCAGGTATACCTGCCAAGCCCACCAGGCACTTCATTTCCAGCCAAGGTTGGGAACTCCCAGAAGCTCCCCTTCAGGCTCACTGCTCTAGTAGAACCCTTGAAAATCTGCCCTGTCCTGCTGCTGTTCTGATCACATCGGTGTGTAGGTAGCGTGGCTGTCAATCTCTTTCTGTGGGGAGCCTGCTGTTTTGTCTGGACTGCCCAGTGCAGGGTACATTCCTAGCCTTCCTTGCAGATGGTCATCCTGGTTCAAATTACACGTTTCTTCTTCACCTAGGGCCAATTACTTCTCTTCCAAACCCTTCTTTTTCAGACTTGCCTGCACATGTGCACATTCAAGGAGTGGATATTAGGGACTGAGTAGATGGGGGTGGGTGAGGGTGGGGTAAGTAAACCAGTGTACAAGAAGTATTTATCACAGTCTTCCTGGAAACTAGTTGGGTTTCACTAAATCCATTCATTTCCTTCTCTCTGATGAATGAATAAACAGGTGACTCACTGTGAGTTGCTGGTTAGAAGGTTGAAACATGTTCTTACTAGTTCTATACTATTAGATATGGGGTAAAAAGCTTATGCTTGATGTGTTTTTAGGTAAATGTGTCAACTCTTCTGAGATTTTTATTAAAACTTTCTTTCTCCCCAAAGGAGGCATGGTTTAAACAATGTTTGAAAAGCACTGTGTTAGACCATCTTTTGTTTGCTTTCTGGTTTTGAAGTGGTAGAGTAATCATTTTTTAAGGTAAAATCAGTTTAGAGAAATTTGGCAGAAGTAATAGGAATTCCTGTTTGAAAGCATAATGAGGCCTAGTCGTTTTTTCCACAATAGATATTTGAATTAATAGTAATCATATCCTGTATTGAACACTTAATCATACATTAGGTACAGGGTTACACTTGTGTGTGGATTATCATCATTATTCAATCTTTACAATAGCCCTGTGAAGGAGGTTCTGTTATCTTGATTTTATACATAAGGAAATTGAAATAAGGTTCAGTTATTACTAAGCGATGGGTCCAAATGACAAGACAGGCCATCTGTTCTGGAAGAACATGCTGCTAGCCATTTCTGCAACATGCACTCAGTAAAAGAGCAAGATTTTATTTCTCATCTCCATCTCTTCATGCTGGAAAAAGAGTTCAAAATTGAGCACAATCTCGTGATCTGGCAAAATTTTGCTTTGGTTGCAGATGAATTTAAAAGAGAATGGTGACTGGTATACATATGTTCATATAAACTTTATTTGTAGTAGCGTTAAACTAGATGTAACACAAATGTCCATCGACATTTGGATGGGTAGGTAGACTGGCATATCCATACAAGGGAATAACATGTAGCAATGGGAAGAATGAAATATTGATATACGCTAACATGGGTGAATCTCAAAATATGTAGAATGAAAGAAGCCAGAGGAAAAAAGAGTATATGTGCTAGATGATGCCATTTACACAAAATTCTGGAAAATGCAATTGAAGTTACAGTGTCAAAACACAGATCAGTGGTTGCCTGGTGGGTGGGGGTGGTAGTAAAGAGAGAACCATGAAGAAACTTTCAAGGGTGATGGATATATCGTTAACTTGATTTTGGAGATAGTTTCATGAACATGTAGTGTTAAAGTGTACAAATTAAATATTTGTGGCAATTGTATATCAATTGTAGCTCTTTAAAGCTGTTAAAAATATATGTGCAATAGGAAAAAGCGAAACGAATGGTGTGTTTATGTGTGGGGGTCATAAAAGAGAAATTTGTACAGAGAGAACCTCTTTTGCAGAGTGGCCCCCGAGCCCCAGGGAGGTTGTTCTTGTAAGATCATTCCACCAGTGGGTGGTTATGGAACATCATGCCAGGTACTTTGGGGTTGTTGGAGGAGTGCATGAGAGACCAGAGCTGACCCGTGGCTGGCAACGGGACCCATTCAGAAAGAGCCTGAGCTTGGGAGTCATTTGGAAGTGGCTCTTGAATCCCGGCTCTCCCACTCACTGAGGCTGAAGCCTTTGAGTTCACTCAGCTTCTCTTAGCTTCAATTTTGTCAGAGTTATCTTAAGGGTAGAAATATATATCAAATGCTTGGCCAAAGCACGGGGTACATGGTAGGAATGCAGCAGCAGTCATCATTTATTCTTATTCTCACAACCCGTGTCCGCCAGTGGTGCATTTTAAACTTCAAAACTGGAGGTACAAATAAATTCGAGGGGGAGGAGATCGTTGCTATGGACTGGTCTTCGCAGGCTAGCACCGCTTGAAATCTCTTTTGAAGCCTGAAAAGGAGTTAGATGAAGTGGGATGAGCTGAGTGATTGCGTCGAGATGGGGCTATGTAAATTGGTTAGTGTTCCTGGGGGGTTGGTGGAAGGAGTTCAGGTAGGGGAAGAGCAAGAAAGACTACTTGTTGAGAAAGATGGTTTTCTAGGTAGTTTTGGGTGCACATAGTCAATAGGCTTGAAGACAATGGCAGAGAAAAGGAATGGAGAGGGGAAGGTCTGTGTCATGAAGGTACTTGCATGAGGCTTTGACATTATGGATATTTTGTCTGACTGTCCCGTGTGGGGCTGCCCTGTGCTTTCTAGGATGTGTAGCTGCATCCCTGGCCTCTACCCACTGGCCGCCAATAGCACCCCTGTCCCTATCCAATCAAAAATATCTCTGGCCAGCCAAGTGTCCCATGAGGGGCCACTGAAGACCACTGCTCAGTTGGTTAGACTGAGCTTCACTAAAGATGATATTTTCTTTTCCACACTGGAAGGGAGAAAGGATTGGAGCTCATACTGTATAGGTAGGATAGGCTTAGTTGAAGAGGTTTAGCAGAAGTAGAGTGGTTCAGAGCTTTGATCAGGAGTCAGGACTGATTCATTTCTGTCTCCAGCACTTACAACCTGCATGGCCTTGCAGGTAACCTGTTTGTACTTCAGTTCCCTTATCGCTAAAGTGGGGGCAATCATAGTACCTGCAACAGGGTTGTGAGAATAAATAAGTTGTAACTGAAACCATTAGTTATTTGCTTAAAGAAAGCAGCCTTCTCCCTTTAGTCAAAAGATTCTGAAAGCTGCCTATGGGAAGGACAGGTCTTCCTGCCTCTAGCAGTCTTGAGTTGATGTTTAAAGTGCCCATCTCTTGAAAAGACCTGTTAAAAACAGCCTGAAATGAAGGTATTGAAAGCTCAATGTGGAAAATAGTACTTTGTCTTCAGGCCGATTCTTTTTCCCTGGGCCTGTGGAGAGATCCTTGTGTCATTATGTAAGGGCCGGGTATTCTTGAGTCGTGCAGAAAAATGATACCCAGCGCATGAAGTGGCAGTTACTGAAGTGAGTGGCTGTGTGCTGTCACGGAGCTTCTGAGAGAGGCCTTGGCCTCAGAGAAATCCCCATCTTCTCTGCACTGAAGGAGACCATCCCAGACACAAAAGCAGACCATGAAAGGGCTCAGGAAGGGCCTCCATTCCAATGGCACTTTTCAGTGACGTTGGACACCTCAAGTGATAGCCAGATTGTCTTCTGTGACAGTTTTCCAACCACGGCTCTGCTGCTCTTTCAACACGCTTGTCTTAGAGGCCGCTTAGGAAATGCTATTAGGGATGTGTCAGGCTTCAACAAATGAGAAGTTCCTCCCCGCCACCCCAGCGAGGGTGAGAGCAGCGTAGAGCCTGGCAGGATGACGGATGCAGGGGCTTATCAAGGTCATGAGTGGCAGCCGGCCCCATCGTGTCCCACATTCAGAGGAGGATCCCCTAAAGCTCCAGCAGTCCAGGAATCTCTGCCAGATTCCTCAGATTCCAACCACACGAGGGAGGTGCCCTAGTGCCCCAGCCACTTTCCTCAGGGAAGACAGGCTATTTTTAAGCTCTTGTGTTGCCTTCACTTCAGATGAATGGGTCTCTCTCTCCTAAATACAGGCTGTTTAATAACCTTTGCTTCTTATCGTTAACTTCTTTACTCACCCAATCTCATGAATCTAAACTGCTTTGGGACATCATTTGAAGTGTTACACAGCAAAGTGAGAATCATTTTGTCCAGTACTTCCTTTGGAGACGTGAGTATTAAACAGTGTTTAAAGATTTTTTTTTTTTTTAACCTCAGAGTCGAAGCTTGTTATATATCCTGTGAATACAATGCTTATGTTTGTCCAGTTGTCTTAGAAATATGTAAAATTTTCTTAGTAATGCAGGTTCATTTGATGTTTTTGCAAAATTTATCGGGGTTAGGGCCGATTCAAATGAGGAAAACAATAGAAGTACAACAAAAACACTGGAATGGCAGACAATGAAAGAAAAGCCAAATGTTTATCCATGTTTTGTCATTCAGACATATTGATTGCAAAACAAAATGCAAAGACTTAAAAAATCAGAACAGTGTTAAGAGGGTGTCCTGAGGATTCTTTCTGGACAGTCTTTTCTAATCATTTCAAGCTGATTGAGAGGATAAAAGGGATATTACCTGTTGGCCACTGTTTGTGGAACCTTCATTTCTGAATCGAGAGAGTGGCTTTAATTATGTTCATTAGCATCTCCTCTCCCGTCAGTAAAGGCTGGAGAGTGGTAAGGGTTATTTCAGATGATTTGTGTATGATCTTAACGTAGAAAAACTGAGAGGAATAAGACTCCCAGCTTTAAGGTTAGTTTCTCTACTCCCCTCAGAGCAGTTTTTGACACCCAGAAATGCTTCCGCCCCCTGCCATACCTTTCTCTTCAGGAAGCGTGCCCTGTGGTCACTCCCCTTTCCAAAAGCCAGTGACAAGGTTATGTCTGACTTTGAAATGTGATTACACTGTATGTGGGGAATGCATAGCAGAAAATAGCAGGCCAACCACGTGGAGAAATCAAGCCAGAAGAGAGTACATTTTTAGGAGCAATTTAGTGTACAGTTGATGTTACTGATAACTGCTAGCATGGCGTTGAGAGCTGTTGGGGTTTACCTGCAGCAACAGGTCAGTGCTCTGTGTTTGGGAAAAGTGATGGGAGGACATACATTGACTAGTGGTTAGGTCAACTCCACACTCTAAAACAAGGAGGTCAGCCCGTCACTGCTAATTTGGAAAGATTTTCATAGCATCATGTGTTGTACTCCTTTCTGGCTTTGATTCCTTGTGCCTGCCCAGTCTATCCATCTCCTACTTTTGTGATTTTCAGCTCGTTTTATTTGTTCTTCTTTTCCCTCCTCCAGAATGACTGAGAGGCGATTGTGCCCAGGAAGCAAACTGAATTTACAGGATACTTCAGAGGTTTAAAAGAGGATGGATTTGGAAATTGTATGTTAATATGTGAACTCAGTTCATTTTTATTTAAATGTTACTATGTCTCCATGTATGCTCCCTTCCAGTATCAAAGGCAAGGATTATTTTACATTTGTTCTGTGTGGTGTGGTAGAGAGGACACTTAACTTATGAGGTGGGAATGAGGTTTTAAAACAACATTGAACAAAACAGGTCATTCTCCCATCAAGTTCTGAGGGTGGCATAATGTCCCCGACTCTCCAACTCGTCTCCAGCATTAATTGAGCTGTTATCTATGAATGCTGGAAAGCCAGGCTGTCAAACTCTGACCTGTGGGCTCAGGACTGTTTTCACAGTTTCAAATGGTTAAAAAAAAATCAAGCAAAAGAATAATTTTTTTTTGGTATATGAAAATTATATGAAATCTAACGTCAGTGTCCATCAATAAAGTCTCATTGGAACCCAGCCACACTCGCTCATGTACTTATTGTCCCTGGCTGGTCTCCCCCCACAGTGGCAGCGTTGAGTCATTGCAACAGACACTGTATGGCCCACAGCATCTGAGTGTTTACTCTCTGGGCTCCTCACAGAAAGGTGAGCTCCCCCGTGGTGTAGAGGCGGACTGAAAACAGAACTACCAGTCAGAGCACAGGCTTTAGAGTCAGGCACTTTGGGCACTCCACCTTGGTCTCCTCAAAGGTAAAATGATTACAGATTGTTCTACTTCAGAAAGTTTTGTTGAGGATAAAGTGAAATGACATAAAAATGTAATACATATGTTAATATGTATAACAATATAATATTTTATTTGGATATACTACATATGTATATGTGAAGTGGGATGATCCGTAATCGTACACACACACACACACACACACACACACACACACATTCACACACACACACACACTCACACTCACACACACACACGCGCACGTTAATGTTTGTCTTTCCCTTTCAGAGTTACCAGTATTTCATTTTCTTAACTCAGGTCACCTGTTCAAACAGACCTGCAGCAGAAAATACCCTCTTGAATCGGGCCTATTTCAAGCCTGACAATAGCTGAAGAGTTAGAAACTCATTTTATACTCTCAGCATCCTTCTTCCTTTATTCAGGGCCTTTCTTTCCTCCACCAGACTGATGGCGTTCAGCCCCATGAGGGCAGCAGAATGTCATTTTAGCTTGAGGTGAATGGGTATATAGAATCGGTCTTGACCTTGAATGAAAGAAAAGCACGCCAGGCAACATCCAGTCAGTGGAACTTCAGAGAAACCGCTGGAGCAGAGAGCACAGAGCATTGACCTCTGGGGTAGGGTTTCACACGTGACATTCTGAGCCCTGGGCAGTGTCTCCCAGGCAGACAGCTAGGAGGCTCCTGCAGTCACATGGCCACCTCCACCTGCAGGGCTCGGTTTTTGCCCCATTAACACGCTTCTTGTCAAGCTGATGTGGTTGCTTTCCAAACTGCATATCCAGCGGCCAAAAAGAAATAAGCTTCTCTGCGTGAAGATGAAGGTTCTTTGGCAGTGTCTTCCTCTGTCTCTTAGCGAGCACAGCAAACAGAGAACTCCCTTCTTTCCAACTTAAGTTACACATATTTTTTTCCTCTTATTATTATTTTTTTTTACTTTCAAAGCTGGCAGCCTCATAAGAGCAGCATTCAGACAGACTGTGCCAGGGATGCGGGGTGTCATGAATGGGGCATTTCTTGTCCTCCTGGCCCCCTTTCCTTTGTGCTGTCTCTGCACCATGTATTATTAACCACCTTGTGAAGCTGGAACTTTGCCAATAACTGGCTTCAGGATCCTGTGGGTCGCTGTCTGAATCTGCTGCTTGTCCAGTAAAATGAGTTAGTTTCTACTGTTTGTATTAAAAAATACCCAATTGGATTATTTCAAATGCATTTAGGTTATTAGTACATGTGGTAACTTACCTAAGCAAACGGAGGGTAACGCTGCTGCTATATGCTCGTGAAAGTTTGGGTTTTAATGTGGATTTTGCCCCGGTTAATGAATGTTGTGCCCTTTTTTTGGCTTTTTACTTCTGGTAAAAAACAAAATAGCTTCCACCTTCTTATCTTTCTCCTTTTTAAAAAACATTTCCATGTGACCCACCAGTCCGAAGTAGTTGGCTATAAAGTGGTGGTGTGTCATTTTGAACCTTTTATAACTTGGGATTTTTTTTTCTTTTGAGGAAGTTGGGTAACAGAGCTTTAGTTCTTGTTATTGGCTTATAATGATAGTCTGGAATTATTTTACCGATTGTGTTTGGCTGCCAGCATGGTGCTTGGTGAGATTAATTTGTGCAGCTTGCCATTGGATAAATAATATTCATTCCTTGGATCCTTGTTCAGAAGGGATTAGCCAAGTGAACTGGAAAGCATGCCTTTGTAGGAGAGCTTTCGCTGTTTGTGATAATCAATGAACAATCTAGTGGCTGATTTAATTCAATTCTTACAGAACCAGCTGACTCATTGGCTCTTAATGCTTAACTTCTGTAGTGTTTTAATCTTCCGTTTCTTACACATATACCTTTATTATGGTGGACATCATTCAGCAGTGAACATTTCCCCTGGGACCTTGTTTTGGGAATTCAGTATCAATACCTTGTGAAATGGATTTCAAAAGAGTTGTTTTTCTGATGTGCTTGTTTTTGCTGCCTCTAATAGGAAAAATTGCTTTGAAAAAGTAAAATAAACAGCTTTTTTTTTTTTTTTTTGGTAAAGGGAGGGTTAAAACAAAAAAAAAAATAAAACACATGACCCCTTGGGGATCCATCCGTAAGGTGTAGAATTCTCAAAGCCTATAGCCTGTCTTAGGGTTTTGATATTACATCCTTTATAGGGCTAAATAATTTAGAGTGAAGCTTTTGCCCTGTGGGTTGCAGCCCATTCCACCAGGACACAAGGGTTTCTGTGCAAATCTACAGTTCAGATTTATGTATTATGGTAAATGACTGCAAAATAGAGGCGTCAGTTTAGGAAAGCTTTCTCCCTTCTTGCCCTCCTTTGCCTTTGAATAGTTTCCTCCTGGTTTTCGTTCACTTTAAAAACATTGACTTACCCTACGTAGGGAGCTGGCGAGTTGCTTATCAACTGTAGTAATAATTCTTTTGCCTACCAGGGAGCAAAGCAGCAAAGGTCCCAGATATTGATATATATTTTTGTGTCTCCATGGACTAGACTCTGCCTCCCCTGCCTCAGTTTTAGTCTAAATTTAAATGACAGGTGAATATAGGGTTGCAGGATTTAACAGATGCAAATACAGGATAGCTAGGTAAATTTGAATCTCAGATACGCAGTGAATAATTTTTAATAGTTGAGTATGTCCCTGTATTCTATCTGGCAACTCTAGGTGATTGTTGGAAAGCCAGATTTCTATGTCCTGGGGGCCCTCAAGTTAGGTCTGTATTCAGCAGTAATTGTGAGTGGGGTGTAAGAATGGGAAAAGAAAGTGCTATTTAGTAAACAGTCATTTTTTTTTATATCAAATCTGTTGTATTTAGTCCTCTGCTTTTGGGGTATGTATTATAAAACCTTTATACCTTTGAGGATAAAAATAGCTATCATGTATTGAGTGCCTTCAGTGTGCTGGGCACTGTTATAAGAACTTTGATGTATTTTCATTCAGTGCTGAAAATAACCCTATGAGGGTTAAGGACTTTAGGATTATCATTTTACAAGGGTTTGGGGGAACTGACCTGAGGTTTTGGGGTTGAAGAAAAAGGATGCACAGGGAGTATCTTGCTCAAGGTCACACAATTAGAATTCGTGGAGTTAGCATTCCAATGCAGGCCCCTTCTCCAGTAGCTTTTACTTTGGCTGAACATTGGAAACGTCCTGGGGAGTTTATAAAACCCCAGGTGCCTGGGCTCACCCCCAGAGAGTTGGATTTCCTTGGTCTGAGATTGGCCTGGCCATCCTGATTTTTAAAACTTCCCCCCAGGCTATTCTTACATGCAGCCAGGGTTGAGAGTGGCTGCTTTACCCCATTTTTGGAGTGAAATGAATTACTCTCCTTGGGAAATCCAGTCGCCCTATGTGGCCGTTCCTACAGCAGTCCCTCCCCCTCCCCCACAGAAACTCACCATTCCAAATGTGGCAGCTAATTTTTCATGGTCTTTGTTTCCTCAAAATTATTTTCAGGAAGTCCTGGTGAATATATGTCGGGGTATAAACAAACCACAAAAAAGGACCTCTTGGGGGTATTCTGTTGATGGATTTTCTGAGCGATCTTTTCTTTTCCATTCCTACATTATACTTCCTGGAGGAGGGAATAGCCCTTTGTTCTTCATTTAGCTCCAGCTGTGTACCAGGCTGGGTGTTTGAGGAGGTTTACAGATTAATAAAACTAGACCACTACCCTCCAGGAGTTTTCAATTTTGGAAAGGAAGTATATAAATGTAATTCCAGGTTTAATTTTCTAAAAGTCACTTCAAGGACTACAAAGTATTAAGCAATTCAGAGATGGCAGAGGCAGGGAGAAGCGGTGTGGAGAGTGGCCTCTGCAGTCCTCTGCATCGGGTTTGGATTTCTTTTCCACCGCTTATCCCTGTCTTCTCGGTCTCCATGCCCTCCTTGGCACATGGGACGTTCTGGGCCTTTGATGGAAGGCCAGGCTCAGTCAATTGCAGTGGAGTATACACAGCCAGCTCGGACCTGGCTGCTGGCTCAGTCCAGAAGGCCCTCGCTTACCCTGGTGGGCTTGACATATGCCTAATAGGTTACTGAGCTTTGTCTATTATTCCTTGAGTTCACAAGGCCAAGAATTTTCTTTAATTTGGTAGTCCCTGAGGAGTCAGGGAAGTGCAGGAATGAGAAACTAGAGACACTTCTAGAAGATAACCTGTGGCCCAGTAGGAACTAAAGTGGGATGCAATGGGACCCCAAGACTGGCATGGTTGGCTAAAGAAAAAGGAAAAAAAAAAGGACATCTAAGCCTAAAATATGGGGGCCCTAACTAGCTTGAAAGCCACATAATAGAAAGGAGGGAGGAAGACATTTGGTGCAAGGACTCAGATAGGTATTACACATGGTGCATGGAGGGGAGAGGGAGACTGAGCTTTCAGTCTTGATGGCGACAGTCACAGACGGATGACACAGGAGGAGAGGCTAATTGTTAAAGGGAAAATGATGACGAATTGGGTTGTGGGCAAAGTTATAGTGCAGCCTTCATCACAGGCAAAGCAGTGCTCCATCCTGCATTATTTTGCCCATGCCCTGATTGCACACTTGGGGATAATGTAGACTCTCTCTCTCTCTAACTTCCGCTGGTTTAAGAGCTCGCATGAAGGAAGGTTCACACCACCGCTACCGTCCCATCTGTCCTTTATGTGGAACTTGTACCTCCTTCCTCAGTTTGTTTAGGTCTGCGGATAACATTTTGCATAGGAAACCAATAAATCTTCTATTACTGTTTGACCAACGGGGCAGTTTCTTTATGACCAGACAATTCTGCAAGCAATAAATACTTCTGATATCCTAAGTATATGTGTTTCTAAATGCGAGTTAGAGTAATGAGGCATTTACTAATGCCAGGCTCAACTTATCATTCAGGAACAGAAGGCAGATGACTCTCAAAGACTGTTCCCACGCTCAATTTTTAAGGTCACAGAAAAGCTTCCGTTTTGGTTTCACGCTCAGTACTCTGTGTACGATATGTTGGGCCTTAACACTTAAACATTTTATCTTTGCCAGTGTGGCCTGGACCAGGGGTTGGCAAACTTTTCGTGAGAAGTGCCAGATAGTAAATATTTTAGGCTTCGTGGGCCATACAGTCTCGGTGGCAACTATTCAACTCTGCTGTTGTCACATGCAAGCCACCAAAGACTAGGTTCCAGTACAACTTTGTTTAGGGAAGTGTGTGGCAGGCTGGATTTGGCCCTCAAATGGTATGTGGTCCGCAGCAGTCAGCAACTCTGGGTTGATCTGCCAGTTCCTCGCTGTGTGACTTGCCCTCTCTAAGTTTCCAGTTTCTTACCTGTAAAATGGGATCAATAGAAGAACCAGTACCATGGTTGCTATTTGGATGTTAAGTGAGATCACACAAGTAGTGTTGCTTAGTGAGCAGCACATAGTAAGGGCACAGACAATGTTAGGTGAACAAACAAACCAAAAACACAGCAGGGCGTTCCAGTCTGAATTGTATAGTGATCCTGATGTTTGGTTGTAATCATTTTAAGGTATGAAGGACGGATCAGTGAAGCAAAATTCTTGAAGGGACTGTTTCGGGTCAGACCTGTGTGCAATGGACAGATGTAAACTAGTTATCTATTGGCTTTGAACAGACTTGAAATGTTTGATAAGATCATGGAAAGTTCCATGTGGTGATATTGTTGATTCACTGGACAGTTTTTCTTCTTGGAAATGTTGTGTCAGTCTTTTTCTGGAAGTGAGTTAGACTTTTACCTGTTTTTTTGGCATAGATTTGAGATACCCCCTTCCTCCTTCTCCCTGCCCCCCAATAGCAGTGGTTTAAGGACTAAGTTTTTTTCTGGAAATGAAACATTACAGGCACTTATTGAGCACCTCTTGTGTGGTCTGTCATATGAGGTGTTGCTGCTGCAGAGGACGTTTCCATAATCATGAACTTGCATTAAGATTGGAAGAGAAACACCTATCTACCTGAGGCTGCCGGGCACAGTGCTAAGGTGGTACATGAGTGAGAGCTCATGTGACACGAGTGGGCCACATAAAGGAGCTGAGGGAATTCAGTGTGAGAAAAAAGTCCTGTCGGATGGTGTTAGCCAGTAGAAGCTTCATGAAGAAAAATCTGGATGGGGATCTCGTGAGTGTAGTTTTTCTTGGCTGGGTAGAAATAATTCTGTCAGTTCCCCACAGGCGTCAGGCCCCATTTCTGGGGGATAAAGAATCTCCTTGTTTTAAAAAACGAATCACCAAGATAGTGACATAGAGGGTAGAGCTTTGTGGTGACGTCCCTCAGGGACAGTAATGGCTTGAGGCTTTGGGTTTTGCTTCACACTTCAAATAACCTAAAAGTGAGGGCGATTTATTTGTTCATGAAAACAGGCTATGTGCAACTGCTGCTTGTGCCTGACATTCTTCTTGTGGGTGGCCAGGCCGACTGGGCGAGAACAGTGACGGGGAAAGAGAGGTGAGGAACAGTCTTCCCCCTAGGGTGGCAGTTTCACAGAGCAGGCATTTAGGGCTGTTGTGTTCATGGCCATATACCTGGCATATTGGAACAGAGTGTGCCATAGAGTTGGAGCTCAATAAATATTTTCTGAGTAAGTGAGCAAAATATTTGAGGTGTGCCTGTTGCCCTAAATGTGTTGGGCACAGAAGCAGAGTAGTCTCGTCATAGATTAATTTAATAGGTGGGGGCTGTGGTTAAGTATTCAGGTGGGCATAGATGAGAGAACCAAGTGTATATCTCAGTTCAGGAAGGCTTCAGATGTGGTATTTAGTCTTTGATGATGAGTGGAGTTACATCAGGTATACGAGGGCAAGGAGAAGAGGGAAGGACATGGCTAGCAGGAGGACTAGCCAGGCAAAATCATGGTGGAACTGATGAACAGCTGGATTGGGGGGATACCTACCTGTGAGCCCTGTGTGGTTGGAGTGCAAGGCTCGTGAGAAGGGTCATTGAGAAGGACACATACCCAGAATTCCTTTGCAGGGGACTTCTTGACGTTCTTTGATGCAGGGAACACAATCACAGTTCTCGGAATCCCTTCTTGTGCTCTAAGTATCAAAGATAATATAGATGTCCCCACCCTCAATGAGAAAGTAGCTTCCTCCGCAGGGCAAACCCTGGAGAGGAGTAGGTAGGAGTAACCTCATTCATGCAGGTGGCCAGTCACCTCACCCAGCCCTAGCCTCAGGGGCTAACAGATGGGCTATTCCTCCAGTGTACCCTCTCCTTTTTTTTTAAAGTGTATCCAGCATACTTCTTCCAGATGGTGGAAACTGACATTTCCTGCTTTAAATAATAGTTACTATTTATTGAGGAACATGATTTATGTGCCAGACACTGTTTTAAGGGCTTCACCTCTAATCCTGGGTATGGACTTCTTATAATAATCCTACAAGAGAGATAGGTACTTTTATTATTTTTATTCCTGTTGCTTTGAGGCAGGAACTTTATCTGTTTTCTTCTCTGATATATCTCTCTTGCCTAGAAAGCTGCCTGGCACATATTAAGCAGTGGATTTTGAGTGGATTAATCAAGTGCAGGCTTGATTGGGCCAAGTCACACAGGTTCTCTGTGTGAGTTGGATACCAGGCCTATATGATTTAAAAATCCAGATTCTTCACCCTGCACTATATCAGCTACCTGATGTCTAGTGTAGGAAATCTCAGTGGTTTTGAACTTGATGACTCCTTTTTACTGTTCAAATTATAGAATGTCCTACACAAATACTTTCGGTCATTTTCTAATTTGTTGTGGATAAAAGAAATTAATAATAGGTAATATTTAGAGATGGCTTTGTATTTCACACCTTTGCAACAGTGTCTGTGTGTATTTCCAGTTCTGTCTATGGACAGTGCTTACTTTGCCTGAGAATTGGTTCTCCTGCAGTAACCTGACTTCAAACTGACAGGCTGGGGACTTGCGGGTTGGAACATGAACTTTCTCTCCTGGGGTCTTGGTGAGGCCTGTGTCTGGACTGACTCTAGAGTTGGAAATTTGTGTCTTAGCAGATAGAACTCACATGAACAATTATTGCTCCTCCTTATTATACAAGAACAATTCATTTTGTTTGCAGACATTTTCTAAGGCCTTGTTCTCTGAAAGAAGATAGTTCTTTGCCCCAGGGAGCTCCTCATCTGCTGGAGGAGATAAAACTCATGGAAATGGGGTGCAATGTGGGAAGTTCTTTAATAGAAGCTGCAGGAACTTAGAGGGGAGAAGAGATGAGCCCTGGCTGGCTGCTTCACAGGCTTATCTGTGGTCCTTGGATCAGGAAGAAAACCATTTTTTTTTCTTTTTTTTATTTGCCTTGTTTCAACTGCAGCATGAATGTTGAAGGAAACATATAGGAATCATCCATTGATAGGATTGAAGATGGCACTGGCCCATTAGGCCTGCGATCAGATTTGTGGAAGCAAGGCAAAAACATAGACAAAAGGAAGAGGTAATGGAGGCGAGATGTTTGAAATCATCAGTAAGGCAAACAAATATGCATAGCATCTTCTCCCACCCTCATCTCCCAAGGTAATCAAAAGATAGTTTCATAAAGATACATGAAGATGGTTTCCTACAATCTCCCATCACTTTACACTTGGGATTTCCATCTCTGGGAGACAAGGACACTTGCAGGAAGGAGAGTTGCTGCAGGGGTAGACGTCAGTCTGTGGTTAGAGGACTGGTAATTAGGCCAGCAGGTTTTTGTGAACTTATGGAGCAATTTGTTAAAAAATAATGTTTTTTAAAAAATACACTAAAATCTGGTTTCTTACCATAATGAAAAGGAAGGTTTCAGAGGTCAAACACTGGCTCTTTCTACTTCTCATTTGAGATTTTTATGGGCTGGAAAACTTCTTCATTAAATAGCAGTTTCAGCATTGCAGGACTATGTGTTATGCTTTCACGGAATTCTTGAAATTCAGAATGAAAATGTGAAGTGAAAATGCTAGCATGGACTTAGTAGAGGTGCTACTATCTGCCTTCCTACTTTAGTGGTTTTGTTTTGTTTGTGTCTTCATTTATTTTTGGAAGAAGCCATCAAGCCTGCACAGTCAGTATCCCATCTCACAGCGCAGCCAAAGGGAGTTTTAGGCCTTTTCACCTTCACTCATAATTCATGTGAATTATTGGTGCCCACTTGGGTGTTCAGTAAAAATAATTCATCAGCAGTTTCTTCAAAAGTTCTCATTTTTCGGGCATTTTGACTTGATATAACCATTGGTGGTCTTTTCATTGTACTTTTGGTTCTTAATATTGAAATAGAATATAAGTTTAACCTTGGATTATAAGAAAGAATTAGCAAAGCAATGATTTGGGCATATCTAGTCTAGAATGCATTTTAAAAATATATATAATTCCACTGTTCAGAATTAGATGGCGCAAATTTAAAACTTATGAAACCTTTATTTCTGGAGTTTCCCGTCTAGTATTTGCAGACCACAGGTAACCGAACCGCGGGAAGCAAAGCACAGATAAGGGAGGATGACTGTATAGCTCTGGTGGTGGGTGAGGTGGAATGCAATGGGAAAAGGCTCATACTTAGACATGTTATCATGTAATTTCTGTGTCCCAGGCAGGAGATGAATGAGGCTCTGAACTAAGGCAGGGCAGGATGCAGAAAAGGGGAGGCAGCTGGTTGAATGGGTAGGATGTGGGGGAGGGAAAAAGGCAGAGGGCGTAAGAGGGCCTCTGAGGTGTCTGGCTGGTTAACTGGCTGGGCAGTGGTGTCATTCAGCACGCTAAGGGGTCTGCTGGAGGTAGTATGTTTGTGAACATATCAATTTTGGGGCATTCAGGGGGTGTGTGTATGAAGATGTCTATTAGCCAGTTGGAAATATAAAAGTGAAATTTAGGAATATGGATTTGGAAGCCACAGATACATGGAGAAACACACACACACACACACACACGCACACACACCTGAGATACAGAGAATGAGAGGCAGGAAACAATAGTAACATGTGTCATGAATGCTTAAGTGCTTTTGTTTGTTTTGTTTGTGATAAGGGCCCACAGTTAGATCGTAACAGTGGAAGAGATGAGTAAGTGCTTTCCACAGGTCACAGAGCTTATAGACTCTGTTCTCATGAATCTGTTCTCATATTTAACTTCTCATACTGAAAAAGAAGAAAATTTCTAAACAAGCCGTTATGTCAGCTATTATGTCAACTTTTTTTTTTTTTCAACTTGGAATAAATCCACATACAGAACATTTAGGAATTTAAAGAAATGTTCAATATGGATTCCAAGTGTGGTCATTCCCATAGCTATGTGGTAAAAAAAAATGTGTTTCTGAGGAAGATACATTTTTTAATGGACCACAGAAAATCTGCCTATTGTGAGTTTTGGAATTTTGATATCGGGGTGTGTGTGTGTGTGTGTGTCTGTGTGTGTGTGTGTTCCAACTGAGTTTAGAAGTTACATCTGAAATCATAAACATTTGTTTTCTGGGGAAAAATTTTGTTTTTGAAATATACATTTTTAGGGGGTGGCTCCATAGTGTGGTGGTTAGCACGTCTGCTTTGCACACAGAAGGTCCTGGGTTGGCCTCCCAGGTGGAGCCATGGACCATACCCCAGGTGCACCAGGCCCTGGGGAGCATGCCATGAGCCCAGTTTTTAAGGGGAAACGACAACATCAGTAGGTCAGGGGTGGAAGATGGGGGAATTAAAGAAGGGGAAAAATTTTTTTAAATATATTTTTCTCTTTATTTTCCTAAATATTCTAGATGAGGAGGAAACGACAAGGATCGTGTCCTAGTTTCAAAAGTTTAAACTTCAAAAAGGCAAATAAATGTTAAAAATTTCAAACAGCTGCATTATCCATCTGTGGATTTGCGGCAAATTCCAGCAATGTAGTTTTGAAAAGCACACTGACTCTTGGTGGCTTCAGGCTAAGGTTGCCACCGGCCCTGCCACTCACTGGCTCTGGGGGGACCCAGCACCTCCGAGCTTCGGCCTCCCCATTCGTGAATGAACACACAAACACACAAACACGCGATGCATGAGATCGTTTGAGGATTAAGTTACACACTGGATGAAAAGCCCAAGTGCAGTTCTAACTTGCCCAGGGCTGGTATTCAAACAATGCCCATTGCCTTTGCCTTCTCTCCTTTCAAAAAAAAAAAAAAATTATGCTCTGATTCTGTTAAGACCGTTTTGTAACGTTATATTTTAACATGATATTTTATATATTGTCAGGAACCCTGTTTTCCAATGCACATGGTGCCATTTATAATTTCTAGCTTGGATTTTTATTTAAAAACTTAAAACTTATTAGCTTTATGAACTCACCTTTTGATGTAACACCGAGAGGGGTGGGTTCTATTTCTGCTTTTCTGGTGGCAACTGAATCCCTGTTCTCCTAGTGCCAAGTTGAGCCCCTGTGCCCAAATAGAACATGTTTGCCATACTTTGGTGACCATAAGTGAGATTATTTCTCTAGTTCTTGCAGCCTGTGGCAAGGGCAGAATCAGAGAGTAGTTAGTTCCCTGGCCACCGTTCTCTATTTGATTTGGTAGACATCCCGAATGTCACAGCAGGCTAGAAGCGGAGACCACATCAGGAAAGGAGCAAGCGAGAATCTCTCCAGTGTGACTCTATTCCATGACTCTGCCTGTAGGTCATCAGGAGCACAGTGATTTCAGATGTGTGCATGAGGCCAAGGCACTGTCACATCGCTATCTGTGTGATCTAAATGCCATTTTGTTTTTCTATCATTGTCAGGGCTGCTGTTGTCTCTGTGCCTAAGGATGTCGCCTCAAATAAACAGCCTACCATCTAGTACTCTAAGGGATGTTGTTGGCCGTTATCACTTTTCTCTGGGAGAAGAAGATAGACTCAGCTCAGGTTCCAGAAATGTTGTCTTAAGATAGCTGGAAGGAAGTATTTGAAATGGCACATGTGCTTGTGATTCTGGTAACCAAGGAAACTGTCCCTGATTCAAAGCTTCCTTTTTTTAAAAAAATGATGGTACCTTGTGAGGATTGTCTCAGAATCACCCATGGCATGATTCCAAAGAGATTTGAAATTAAACTAGGTCACTTCTGGAAACTGTATCAAGAATTAAGAAAGCACATGAAGAAACACCTCTTAAAAAAATACAGTTTCGAAGAGCAACCCAATACATATAATAAGGGATATAATTGCCTACCATCTGAATAATTTGAGTCTTGCATCCATGGATGGATGTTGAATGTCTTACCTGAAGTAAGCTTTCCTCTGCTCTTGCCTTATTATTTGTACTCTTATTATTTTTACTTTGCCTACTATTCTCAATTAACCTTTATAGTCTCACTATTATAACAGTTGGCGATTAAAATTATATAGTGATGGTTCAACTTAATAACTACCCAGCTTACAAGTGGATTTGGCTCATACGAGTATCTTGTGTAGAATCATAGAAACGGGAGTTGAGTTGGAACATAATCATACAGAAACTTCTTTTTACATGAGGAATCGGTAGAGTGCGTTAGTTAGAGGCAGAGCCATGCCCTGAATCTGAATATACACATTTTGGTGATGTTCTTGATACTCCAATACCTGAGTGTTGACACAATCATGCAGCATTTCTGCTATCACCATTTTAAGACTTCTTTGTGTTACAAATGATTTTTGAGCATTGGACATCAGGAAAGAAATACTGAATTCATCAGCAGCAAAAGGATTAACACAGTCCTGAATGTAAGGGTCTCCCCCTGAAATGCTGCAGCGGTCAGACAAGCTTTACCAATATGTAGACTGGTCTGGAGGACAGGGAGTGGGCAGGTATTTGGTTGAATTGCAGTGGGCACAAATACCTATAATTACTTAACCTTTGGAAGGACTCTTTGACAGCTAGATGGGTAGCAACCCCTGCCTTCGACTTTTTTTTGAAGCTATAAAGTGACATGTTGCTGCATTTTTCTAAGCAATTTATTTCATAATTAAAGAGGTTAAAGTAGGAAGAAGTATACATAGAATTTTTGCCTGAGCGTCATTTTGCACCTGATGCCTGGTTATTAATTTATATGCCTGGGAATAAAATTTCAGTTTAGCTTAGAAGTTGAATTTACATCCTGTGCAAGACACTATGAGGTGTTGAGGGAATTTTAAAGATTGTTAGAGAGTCGTAAACTTTAGCACAGACCCTGATACAAACCTGTATTTTCCTATAGCAGTGGTTCTCAGAATTCATCGGAATCACTGGAAGAGCTTCATACAACAGGTTGCTGAGTGTCACTGCAAAATTTCTGATTCACTGGGTCTAGGGTTGGGCCTGAGGATTTGCACTTCTAAAGAATGCCCAGGGGATATTGATACCCTGGAGGCTACTCTAGGGATTGCTTCAAGGACCACCAAATGAAAAGAAATCCAGCTATTTACTTAATTTAGTGTAGTCATTCTGTTCACCATGGCACTTTTATATTCTTCTTGGTCTAGTTGCTGTGATCTAGGCTGTGACACCTTCTGTAGAGCCGTGGAGTGCTGGTCAGTGTTTAACAGCTGGCTTACATTTGGGGAGGAGCCCTAATTTGTACAGTTTTGCCATTTTCTGTGGTGTAAAGACTGCCATCACGGCCAGTGTTAAGCTGCCAATATCTGATTACCAATCAGCTAGCGTAAAATTCCTGAAAATTTAACAGTCATCTTTAGCATGTCACTGCATCAGGAAGTGTCAAAGGTCATATTGAAATTTAACCTTAAGAAAAAGGAACCCTTTGTGCACTGTGGATGGGAATGTGAATTGGTGCAGCCATTATGGAAAACAGTTTGGAGGTTCTTTGAAAAATTAAAAATAGAACCACCTTATGATCTAGAAATCCTGCTTCTGGGCATATATCTTTAGGAAATAAAATCAGTTTCTCAAAGAGATACCTATACTCTCATACTCCTTGCAGCATTATTCACAAAAGCCAAGCTATGGAAATAACTTAAGTGTCGTTCAGTGGGTGAATGGATAGAGAAAATGTGGTTCACATGCAGCGGAACATTATTCAGCCATAAAAAAAATAAGGGAATTCTGGCATTCGCTATAACGTGGCTGAACCTTGAAGGCATTTTGCTAAGCGAAATAAGCCAGATAAAGACAAATACTTTACGGTATCGCTTATACACAGAATCTAGAAAAGTCTTACCCATAGAAACAGAAAGTAGAATCGTGGTTGCCGGGGTTGGGGGCTTGAGGACATGAGGAGACGTGGGTCAGGGGTACAAACTTTCACTGATAAGGTAGGTTCTGGGGCATCTAATGTAGAGCATGGAGACAAAGTTGATAAAACTGTAATATATACTTGATATTTGCAAAGAGTAAATCTCAAATGTTCATACCACCACCACCAGGAAAATAAAAAAGGTAATTATATGATGAAAGAAAGGAAGAGAGAAAGGAAGCGGGGAGGGAGGAAGTCAATTTAACCTTATGTGAGGCAGACTTTGACCGTCTCTTTGCAGGTCAAATATGGGGAGGGATAAAAAATAAACCCCTGTGTCACCTGGGGGTTCGGCTGGACGTGAGTGTAGTCCAGAGAGTGTAGACGCTGTATTTGAAAACTCAAAGACTGGCTGCCCATAGAAGAGTTTTATTGGCTCTAAAGCCTTTTTAATTTTGAATCTGTTGCTGACTTTGAGATATTTCGCATGAAAAGAAAACTAAGTTTTTGTCTTTTATTGAATGAAAAATTAGAAGTTGGGCAGCTCCAGGCCCAGATTCTCACTCGACAATGTTTAGGCGAAGCTGAGTAGTGATACTGCTTTCTCCATCACCTGTCCCCCGTTTAGACGGGGCCGGCCCTTTCCAGTTCATCACTGTCCCCAGGCTCTGCTGTGCTACACATTGCACCAGCTTCGTTCCTTGATGCTCATGGAGAAGAGCACTTGCTGGTCTTCCCTTTGCATCATTTGAGGATGCAAATCCGGGAGAATATGCATCCTTTTCCCTGGGTGCAAATTCCAGTGAAGGGAAGGGAGGCATTAATCACCTTGAAGGACCTTTAAATATTTAAGAGTGAAAGCGGTTCAGGTATCCCTTTTGTCCCTTCTTCAGTATTTTCATCCCCCACCTTCCCCTTTACTTTGGGAGGGGGAGAGGAGGAAAGAGGAATTACACTTTCTAGAAACGGAAGCCAAGACCCAGAGAACCCTCTAATTTATTTTTTTAAACTATAGACCTGGAACCTAGATGACGATATTCCCGATAAGAGAATACATGCTCCTAGGTGCTTTAATGATTGTTTATGTGGTACAAGCACTTTCCTTTTTGGAATCCTGTTATTTATTTGTCATGCCAGTGTGTCTTATCCCATTTTATCTCAGCGTCTTGAGTCTGTCCCGCCTATGTTAGCTTTTATATCCTCAGCTTTCGTTAGTCTGGGAAAACACAGGACAGAAGAAAACCCTTCTCACAAAATCTTTTGCCTGCCTGAACCACTCTGTGGTTATTTTATGGAGGGTGATGGAATGAGGGAGATGTTAAAAGAATCTCAGAGAGAAAAGCAAGGACTTAAATCTGATCATGATCAGACTGAGGACTAAATACTTTGGCAACTTTCATGAGGAAATATCTCTGGGAATTTTCTGGGTAAATATTCCTAAGTTTGGACAGTGTGCAGGCTTTAGGCCACCCACAGTGTATGGGGCATAAACGACGTTTAAATGTTGTGTGTCAAGAGTTTGGTTGGACTTGTCATTTAATCTGGGGGAGAGCAAACAAATACTTGTGGGAGAAGATCTGTGCTCAGAATCAACAAGGAATGTGCGAGTAGGCTGCAGCCACTCAGGGCTCTAGCGTGCAGCCGAGGTTTGTGTAGTGTGGCATTTGTCAAAGCCGGGAGAGAAGAGCAACGATGTTGACTCTTGCTTCCACATATTGACTTGCTAAGGAACAGCAGCATTGGCTGTGCGGCTTATCATATTCAAATCAAGTTTATCCTCAGATGAATCATCATTAGGATTTGTTAAGCATTTACTCTGTGCCACGTGTTAGAACACAGGGATCTTAACACCATCAAGATCCTCACTTGACAGATGGGGAAACCGACTCTAGGAAGAGTCACTTCCTCTGTGGTGGTCCCATGACTCGTGTCAAGGGGCTAGTATTTGGGCCCAGCTCAGCTTGACTCCACATTTTGAATTACATGTTCCTGTACATGTCATGGCCCTTGGAAGAAGATTCCTCATAAGTTTCATTTTTTTTTCATATGTATAAGTGTTGAGTCTACAACTGCATTTCTATAAAAATGTCTTATTTTAAACTCTTAAACTGGGTACATATAATTCTTTATATATTGCTTAGCACATAGCAAATACTGTTTATCTGACTAGCACTGAGCATATTTTGATTTTTAACGTGTACACCTCTGCAACACATTGCTTTAGGCCTTATGTTTCTTTTATCCCCCTCTTTCCCTTCCTTTTTTTCCTTCTTGTAGTTGATTCATCCACCAACAAACTATGTATATTTTATGTTTTACTTCCCTTTATTTCACTTAGGAAAATTTTCAGACATCCCCCCAAAGCAGGCAAGTTCCTATATTCTGTATAAAAAGCACAGCATCTGGTGAATGAGGCATATTAGAATTTCCATTGAGAATTCTTTCATGCATCAAATTTCTGGAGCTATCTGGTACTTTCCCAATTAACCTGGAAGTATGCTTTTATGAAGAGTTTACTTTTCCTCGAGGCCAGATGTGTCCTTGCCCTTTCTCTGACATGGCTGTGGGCCACCAGTGGAGTGCTGGGAGCCCTGGGAGGAGACTGGTGGCTTTAGAGGTCCAAGCGCTGGGGCCTTCACCATCTGTCCGGTGTTGTAGGCTTTCATTGCTTTAGATGTTGTCCTTCCCTCCAGGGCGTCCGAGGGTTGGGGCCACAGTCTCCCTCGTCTTCCTCCATTACAGCTGCATAATTGCTTGTAAAACTTTCACTTGTAGGTGAAAACTCATTTTGGCAACCATTAATTCCCACTGTAATTCATTTAGAAACTGCAGCGTTTCTATTAATGGAAAAATAAGCTCAAGCATTAAACAGCCCGGCTCATATGTGTTCATAATTACATATTGTTGATAACTATAAACTTTGAGATGGCAATAATAAAAGGTACTGATTCCCAAGACAACCAGGGAAGGGACTGGGAGTGGCTGCAACCTCAGCCCTGGCCATTTTGCCAGTTGTTTAGCTACGTGTAAATGAGTGGGAACTGATGAGAGTGCCGGCGAGGCTTTGGGAAATTTTGGGGGGCACTAAGTAAGGGTGTGATTGAAGATTGAAGCCTTTATGTTCATATGAGGTACCTGGACGCGACTGCTGATGGGGCAGACCGTGTCTTAAGACAATTGCTAAGAGCTCCATGTAGCGGCAAGTGTTTCTCAGAAGGGTGCAACTCAGCACAAGGCTTGTATGGTCCAAAGGAATCTCACTTTTTGGGTCCACGTTTCATGGAAGCTGATACAGCAAGAACTTGTAGATCAGGAGAGAGGAGGATGGTTAGAAGACTCTGGTTCTCTCCCTTAGAGAAATGCCTCCCTAGGCCTGATCTGTTCAGCTCATTAAATCTCAGTTTCATCCACGTTTGTAGAATGTAGCTATTGCTTTAGGGCCCCCTTTGAAATAATGGAGATAGGAGCAACCACTTTGTAAAGTCAAAAGCACTGGATACCTGCCTTTCTTAGTTTTCCAATGAGTCACATAGACCCAGGGGGACGTATTCCTGTAGCCCGCACTTAAGGTTCTTTCAAAACACCAGCCCTGGGTAGTGCCTGTAGCTTTCCTGTTTTTGTCTGGGGGCTGAAGGGCCTTTTTTTGGTCACCTAGATTCTGGTGGCTGTGGCTTGGGTGGTTACTTGGGACAATCTGGTGCCCAAGAAGATCTTGTTCTCTTGTGTTTCAAATGTACCTTCTTGTTGGAAAAGGGACTATCCAGAATGTGTGACTAACGGCTTGTCAGAGGTGTGAGATGTGGCCCAGACAGTCCAGTTAAGCAAGTCAGTGGCTGACTTGTCTCTAGGTGCTAATACCATTTTCTCCCTCAAAGATAAAAGACCCCCCAAAACGATTAAATCAACAGTAACAATGTTTGTGCCAGAGCTGGAAATCAAACAAAAATCAACTTATTACTATTGTTAAAGGGATTTTTTATTTTTTAGCTAGTGGCTTCCCATGTGTCAGACTCTTCAAGATGAGGATGAAGATAAACATTATCTGAAAGAGAGCTCTGAGAAGTTTGTTTTACCTTTTTGAAAACTTGACAGTTTATATTAAAAACCTGTAACTAGGAGGCAGGTTTATTATGTTTAATTGAATGGAAAGAAATAAGAGTTGGAGAGTTAAAAGAGAAAAGTGTTTAGAGATTGTTACTATTTTTAATGTTTGTCAGTATTGTGCCACCGACTCTGAATAAATAAAAAATAATAACCAAAGTCTTCAACCTGGGATTCTGATGAAATAAACACTGTGGCCACACCAGCTTCCCTTTCAGTCTCACTCACCTCAGCTGGGTCCTGAGAGTGTCATGGACAGGGGAGTGTGCATTACCTGTGAGCAATATGCCGCAATTCTCTTAGCAGAGCCAGCATGGATCCCAAGAAGATTGGAGGGTTGACTTTGGCCCCTGTCTCTCTTGCTGTACAGATGGAGACCTCCATGTGCTTTCATTATGGTGACAGTAGCAGGTGGTGTCTCCTACCATAGCCTTCACACAACTGCATCCTTTTTAACTGAAGGTATAATCCTCACATAGAGTGCCGTTCTTTCCCATCCAGAGTGTGGCACCCTTTTTCTGCATGAGTTTTTGTCTTTCCTATTAGCTCTCTGCAAAACCTCCTTCAGCCAAAGATTGATGTGCCTGGATGATTTATGGCAGTGATTGTCAGGGACTTTTGAAGCCCATCCAATTTCAGGATTCGAGTTCTCATTTCTTGTCATTTATGGCACATTTGATGAATTCTCACTATCAGCTGACATGTTTCATAATTGTCAAAACTTTGATTGAAGTGGTATTTAAAAGAAAATGGAAGAGACAAAAAAATAAAGCTCCTTCACTACATTTTTTTTTCTGTGCCCAAAACTGCTTTGCCTGAGGTTCACAGCCCATCATTTAGCCGCTCGGCGACTTGCTGACCTGGCACACTGGTCTCATACTCCTTTTGCAGTCTTTCTTGTGCCTGCATTTTCTGGGCCTTGTATTTTGCTTGTTTGGGCCTTTTCTAGACCAGATGGTCAAAGCTGTTGAAAGTAGCACTTTGGAAAAAGTTTCTAAGCTTTCCCTTCGGCAGTCTTTCAAAGTACGTCTGAGCGGGGCTTGCACAGATAGTATCAGGCTCTTTCCACTATCTTAAACCTGGTGTGGTTTGTTTTGTTTTTGTTTTTATTCTCCAAGCCAAAATTCTCTGCCTGGAATGCCAGCTCTCCAGGTCCTTGGCTGCTTTCACACATAGAAAATTGTTCCTGTGCTTTGGTGTTCTCCTCATGGGTAAGGCAGCAAAAATCAGCCAGGAATGGATCTCATTCTTCAGAATTTTCTTTTAGAATGTTTTTGTTTGTTTGGTTGGTTTTTGTTGTTGTTTCGGAGGTACACCTTAGTTCAGTGTATCTTTCTTATTCAGTGACAATTTTTTAAAAATAGCAACTGATTCCTTTCTCACTCTGTCCTGAGGGTACAGTGACAGTGAAGTCTCTCTTCTCCTGCTAGCTAGGAGTTTCTTATTTTCCCAGGAGCAACCACTAACATCAGGTTTTTTTGTTTTTTGTATCTTTCTAGAGGTATTTCATGCAAGTGTAAGGATTCACTCACGCATGCAGATGCACACATATATATGGTTTAAACTCATAAATTTGGACTTCTCACTCTACTGCTTAAAACATAGCAGCATCTATCGTCTCCCTCTTGCTACTGGGATGAAAGGCAGTCTTATAAGGCCCTATGATATACAAGTGTGATCTCGTTCCCTTCTGACTCTGCACCCTCCTGTCACCATCTCCATGCCTGACCCCACTCTGCTCTTCTGTTCATTACTCAAATGGAAGCCTCTGTGGTTCCTCATGCTGGACTCCCTACCATATGCTGCATGGCTTCCTGGTCTGTTTGTTTATAGCGTTTATTACAGTTTGTAAATTCTATATATGTCTGACTGTTTAGATAACATCGTTCTCCTTTACTAAACTGCAAGTTCTGTGAAGACAGAATCTTTAATTTTTTCTTTTTAAGCTCGTTTATTGCCTGGAATATAGTAGGGTCTCCATAAATAATAGTTGAATGAATGAATGGATGAATGAATGAAAAACAAATGGACGGCTGGTTGGAGGGATGAATGTCTGAGGTAGAAACTTCCTTTAGCTAGGGAGGGAAGTGCCTTTTGGAAAAGAGTTGTGCTTTAGTGTCTAAACACATTTTTTATCAGTAGACTCTGGGCATTTTCTTTTTGTTCTTTCTAACCAATTCCTAAGTGGTCAGCCATCCTAGAAAGGCTGATCATAAGACTGTCAAGAAAAACCTTGGCAGTTACATAGAGTATTAGCTTACAGCCCTTATGCTCTCTTACCTTTCTTGATCTACTTTGTTTCTACTGTGGTTTATTTTTTGAAACATAAATACCCCCTATTCCTACTTTGAAATATCTCACATTGTCATCCCTCAATGAGGCATCCAGAAAATAATCAGGGGTAGATCAGAGACAAGAGCAAGAGGAGGTGAGTGACTGCCAACCTGGACGTACAGTCCTCTGAAGGCAAGACCTGTGTCAGATGTCTGTGTTCCCAGCATCCGACACAAGTTAGGGGCTTAATATGCAATGTGGAGCCAAAATGACGATGAACAAATATGCAGGAAGAAAGGAAGCAATGGCATGGCTAATTCTGGAACTGACATTATCATTAATGAGCAGCTCTGTTTCTTTGCTCAAGTCCTGCTCCTAATAAGCTGCTAGAGATACGTTGCTGCGACTTTTTCTTCCAAATTTTCCATCACTTTTTCCCTTCTTTTTTCATCTCTTTAGTTTTAATCCTCACCTCTAAAAAAGAATGAAGAAACAGAGTTTGGGGTAGGGGCGGGATGCTGAATGTTTAGGAACAGCTCTGCATCTGGAATTGGTGCTCACTCAGTTTTGAAGGCTGAGGGTTTGAGTAGATGATCACCATGTTTTCCTTCTAGCCCGGGAGGCAGGTTGTATTTCCATCAGCCTACTTCTTGCATTTAAAATGGACAAGAGAGTTGAGCCGTTCCTATTTTGAAGCCCCCTTCTGCTGACTGAGCTTTCTTCTAAGCCAGAGAAGGTATGTTTGTCACTATTTCACATCGTGTTGAACATGGCAACACCATATTTAATTGCCAGTGGTCAGGAACATTCCTTCTTAATAAGAATGCTTGAGTTATTTCCATTTAGCCCATTGTTTGTATACCAGGAATGTTATTGTCTTTCAAGTCTTGAAAATAGTTTAATCTCTCTTAAGTAATTAAATAATTTCTCCTTGTTTACATTATTCTCTGCAATCTTCCTTTTTCTTTAGCTAATATGAAAGCCAACTTTTATTTGTTCTAAGTAATGAAACTATTTTGCTCTTTTATGAAGCATTTTAAATGCTTTCATAATAATTGGTTATTTTCCAGGATCTAATGGGACCTTGTCCTGAAATTTAGTGTGGTTCCTAACTTGGTTTATGACACCAGACAGAAGCAACAGACTAAATCCTCGAACCACCTGTCCCTCTTTTCCTAGCCTTCCTTCATTTGACTTTTGACTTTAAATAAAGTTCTCAAGTATCAAAATATGTGCCCGGGTGCCAAGCCTTATGCTTTGAATGTTCTAGAGTTCAAAATATTTGACGCTCACTGATTTTCCCGGGCTTTAACCTCCATAGATGATAGCATGGACTTTCTTTTTGTCACGAAAGGTGATTGGTTGTTTCTTTTAATCTGCCTAGCTACATTTCGAAAAGTAATAAACCTTTGAAATTATTGAAATAAGGAGCCACAATTATAGACATTGCTGGGTTAACCTTGGGAGTTCCTGGCTAATGCTAAGGGAAATTAAGAATTTATCCTTATTTTACATATCTTCTCCCATTGTTCTTTCTTTTTGTTGCCCCCGTTATATATTCGTCTATATATCACAGGTATATAGGTAACATAATCGTTACCTAATATGGAAACTGTGACTTGAGGTTTCACTGATGGTCACTTGACCCAGAATGTTACGAGTCTGAAGCCTGCCTGAAATTCCTGGTTTCCAGCCAAGGATCTCTCTTATCTCAGGTGGGAAACCCTCCTGGATGACCTGAATCTCTCTCTCTACATTTACTAAAGTAGGTTGATCAGAGCAGCTCAAATGATCAGGAGGGTAGTGTGGATTCCGGATAAAGTAAAAAGCAAAAAGATGACTTGAGAGGTGTAGGACGAAGGGAGATGTGTAGGAAATAAGCAGGTGGAACATGGACTTGCTCACCAGATTCTACAGTGCTGGAACAAAAGGACACCTCTTTCAGCTAGAAGGTCATAGTTTAGTTCAAATAAAAAGAACTGGAATGTCTTTGCCCCGAGGATAGCATGCATATAGAGCTCATTATCCCAAGCACCTGTGCAGTCTGGAGTGCCAAAGCTGTGTGTTCTAGAAGGATTTGGACAAAGCCCCATGATGGCTTCTCGACATCCAGGAACATCCAGATAATTCCCTTGACCTTTGACTGCATCATCACAGAGGCAAACAATTCTGTTTTACAGACTATGTTCCGATGCCATTGTCAGGTATAATGTCTGGTGGAAACTAGACTTCTGGTTTGACCCAGGTTGACATTTTTTATGTTCTTAAAATTGGCCATCTTCCAGCGGTGTCCATTTTATAGTGCACATAGCTCAGTACCTGAACTTCTACTTAGAAGTTTTATTTGAGTCATAAGTTTTTAATGTCAAACCTTCCTGATAATTATTAGCTAAATGTTTAGTCCAAAAGAGAGATTAAATACATATATCTTATAAGTTCACTACCAAATAACTTAACCCAGTGAGGATGTCTGGGTTAGAAGTAGTTTCATAAGACTTTGGGGAGAGACACCTAAAGATCTCATGCTTTAGTGGTTGTAACAAAACCTTTGTAATACATTATCAGCTGCCTGCCATCTGAAAAATATGTTCTTAGAAGCAACCCAGACCGTATAGTTAGGCAGTCCTTACCAATTAAAGCCTCCCTCCTTCAAAGAAGTTTTTTTAACGAAAGTTCATGTTTTCACAATAAATGATTTATAGAGAAATTTTAATGTGTAAGCTTTCCACCGAGTCTAACTGAAATTAGAAAGCTTTGAAATGAACTCATAAATATGGTTCTAACATACAAAATATACTGGAAGCTGTAAAATGTATAGCAGTTCATTACTGAAAAGTTAAGCGACACGAAAGGATGCAGATTTGGTTTAACTCTGTGTGCCCCACAGGGCTCACAGTAACTTTAGACGATGCCGAACAATTTGAAAAGTACTTTTTACATTTTTTTTTTATTTTATTTGACATGCGTAACCAACCCATAAAATGAGAAGGAGGATAGGCATTCTCATCCTGGTTTTACAGCCAAGGGAGATATGATTGAGAGAAGCTAAGTGACTTGTTGGAAGGTCACAAAGAAAGCTAAGTGACGACTGAAGAATACATAGACTCTGTGAGTCACAAACCCAGGCCTCTTTTCCCTCTGCCATGCTAACCCATAACATAATACTATTCGATTAGGCACAGTCCCAGAATAACCTATGCTAACAGGCAGATGCTGCTTTTTAATCAGAGAAGGTGATGGCAGCAAGAATTAACTGCACTGGTCCCTCTGTCTGATGCTGGGTAGCCGAATATTTGAAAACCTCTGCATTTGCATCTTTGATCAGATAATACACCAAGCATTGTTTTATGGAGGATTATCGTGGCATCTGCGGTGTGTTTTAGATAACACAATTAAACTAGTTCTGATTTTACTTGCTGCTTCTAAAACCACCTCTACCTTGGACACAGACATCAATAACTAGGTCTGGATCGAAATGTAGCACCCAAAGTAAAAGCAAAGGATTGCAGAGAAAAGACGATGGCTGCCTCTAATTCTCGCATGGGGGGAAATTTGTAAATAGAAGCTCTCACACTGTCAGAGGGCAGCAGTGTTGGAGTGAACCGTTAACAGTTTATGAGGCTGTAGGAACTGAGACCAGGTGGGTTGGTTGTATCTGTCAATCATTTACAAATGAAATTTTATGAAAATTCTCTTCAGACAAGCATTTTTGTAAGGATTACTAATAAAGCCGAAAATGCAGATTTTAGGTTCTCTTCCTTTATCAAAACAAAATGTATTTACACACACACACACACACACGTATGTATAAACAAAATTATTTCTTCTGAAGCTGTTAGAAGACCATTAAAAGGGAAAATACTAATTAAGGTGGAAGAGAAGCAGAGACTGTGAATAATCCCCCAAACTTATGACTAGGGCTGACTGACTGACGTGGCCGAGGTAGCTTTTCCATACTGGACTAGTCAGGGGTCTGAAACACGAGACTGTAAACGAAGCATTCCTCATGCATTGTTTTGGTTATTTAACCATTGTTTATTAGAAAGTAGGGTTGTTGGGGGTTAAGACAGCAGAATTTGGAACCCGGATGCCTGGGTTCAGATCCTGGCTCTGCTGCTTATCACCAGGCAGGTGTTTGACCTTTGCAACTAACTATAAAAAAGGGGGATGCTAACAATATTTAGTGCATATCAGGTGTCAAAAATTGTGCCTGGGATAGAGGAGTCTACATTCTCTTCAGATCACCATGTTAGAATGGTTGGGGATGGGGGAAAGGAAAGTTGGAGAATGGAAACTTTCAGGCCTGGGAGAAGATCATTCCTATGAAGATTTAAGGGTTCCTTTTCTGGGTCCCAAATGATGTGGATGAAGAGTCACAGGAAATGAATCTTTCCTGCAGTAGAACCTGAACCCACCGTTTACCAGTGGTTCTGCTAACAATTTAATGCTGGGTTACTATAATTAACCATTATTCCTGTTCTGATAAGCAGGTCTGTGATTCATATTTTCTTTCTTTCCATCTCTCTGTGTGCCTGCCTACCTACCTACCTACCTAACCTACCTACCAATCTACCTACCTACACACTCACTCACTCACACACACACACACACACACACACACACACACACACACACACACACAGTTTTTTTGTGAGTAAAACAGTTTAGAGGACTCAGAGTTACATGTGCTCAAGACTTTGGTTTCTCCCTGTATGACAGTCTGAATCTATTTCCCCCATTTTTGCCTCCTTTTTTTCATACTGCTCGACCTTAATATATCCTAAGTGAAAGGAAAGGAATCAATTAAAGTTAGGGAAATTAAAGGTTTCAGAAATGAAGAACTGTATTTCTAAAGCCACTCACATTGCATCAAGTTATTTTGTGTCTATTTCTTTAAATTTTTTTCCCCCTTTCTCTCTGCCTCTGGAGCTACCAAAAGCAGCACATTGATCACTTTTTACAGCTTTGCCATGATAGGTGCAGTAGTTGCTTTTTTATTGAACCATAGATTGCAGCATTATAAAACACACTCATTCAGAGGAGTAATGAAGGCCATTTTTAATTGCACTTGGGAAGCAGGGCACTATTATTAAATTATACCTGCATCTGTATTGGAAGGAAGAAAAAGAAACCAGATCATGTTTCTCTTTGGGATTTGAGGTTTCCCAGAGCTGAAGTGAATTCAGGGCTGCATGACAAAATTTAGAACTTCAGCCTTTTGGGATTGTGAGTCAGAATTTTCCCAGTCTTGTGATTAGCCTCACACACCCACAACTATTGCAAATCAGACAACCACGGGGCTGGTAATGTAAAGTTCTTCACTGGTGGGTGACCATATATGTGTACATACAAATGGGACACAGTGGCACGCACACTTTTTAGTTTGTGTGTGTGTGTGTGTGTGTGTGTGTGTGTGTGTGTGTGTACATACACTGAATTAGTTCGCTAAGGCTGCCAGAGCAAAGTCCATAAACCTGATGGCTTAAACAACACAAACCTCACAATCCCGGAGGCTAAAAGCCAAGATCAAGGTGTCGGCAGAATCGCCTCCTTCTGTAGGCTGTTAGAGAAGGTCAGTCCCATACCTCTCACCTGGCTCCTGGTGGTTTGCGGGCTACTTTTAAGTTTCTTAGCTTGTAGAAGCATCACTACAACCTCTGCCTTCATCTCATATGTTGTTTTCCCTTTGTGAGAGAGAGAGTGTGTGTGTGTGTGGTGTATCTGTCCCCAAATTGCCCCTTCTTGAAAGACATCAGTATGACCTCACTCTGACTTAAGTAATCATATCTGCAATGATCCTGTTTTGAGTAAGATCACATTCTGCTTTACTGGGGTTGGGACTCCGACATGTGAATTTAGAGGGAGAGCATCATTCAACCCATAACATACACCTGTAGATTTGTATTGCTTGACATCTGTCTATAGCACAGTGTTCTGCTAGAGTGGTTGCGAATTTCTAAGTGTGAAAATGAGTTGCAAGGAAACAAATTTCCTTGTGCAATGACCAGCGCTAATTTTCATCTCAATATTTCAGGAAAGCATTCTGGAAAGTGAAGTTGCTTTGAGCCAATGCATGGAAAATTCTGTGCGAGAGTTAACTTCTTTTGTTACATTCTTCCAAAGATTCTCTGGCAGCCCGGTCCAGATGCCTTGCCCACCTTCCACATCCGGTGGTTTGGACATGTGTGAGCACGATTGTGTGCGGGCTGGTGCAAAACCAATTATGGTTGGAAACAGTGGCTTCGCCGGCAGTTAGGTTCCTTGCAGTCTTGAATTACGCTGCTTGAAATTAAGGTGGCGCGGATTTGAGTTCCTTTAGTAACTTGCAAAAGTCATTTTGGGGTTGTAACTAGAAATGTAATCTTCCAGGCGTGAGGGTGTTCTGTCTGATACCTGCTTGGTTCCTTAGACTGCAGGTCAATTTTAAGTATTTTCATGGCTTTCTAAACCGATGGTGAGATTGTCTGAGTGTCAGCGATGTGAGTAGGAAGATAGAAGCCGAATCTTGAATCTTTGGCTCCATCCCTAGCTTTCTTGAAGACCCAATTCTGACTTTATTACTGTTTATTTCAGCAACTCTAGTGAAAACAAGCATCGTATAATCCTTCTGTTGCGTATAAGATATGAAGTTTTGCAAGAGGCAAAAAAGTCTTTCAAAAGCGAGATCTATTGTTTAAATATGAACTAGTATTCTATTATTAACCCAGGCCAGCCGAGAAGCGCTCTTCAATTAGCCCACAAAAGCAGATAGTGCATAAGGAGGATGAGATAGATTTTACTTAGCAATGTCTCGGAGCTTTAAAATTCATGTTAAAGTGATTGTATTCAGATTGAAGCAGACAAATGGGGAGAAGGACTTTAAGTTCAAGGTGATTGACATCTTATCCTCAGGCATGTGATTGCACCAGTCCATCTGGGGTAATAAGATACTAAATGTTGCATTTCCCCTCTTCCGCTGGAAAATTTTCAACGTTTGGTGTATGTACCCACCCACATTCATAAGTCAAAAGGACTCGGCTTTTTGATTTTTCACAAAGTGAAATTATCGATGTAATCAGAACCCCAAATCAAGAAACAAAATCCCTAAAGGCTGCTGTGTCTCTTCTAGTCATTAACTCAGAGTTTTGTGGTTGTGTTGAAAACCGGGATTGTTTTCGACCGGCAATAAATTTTACGATTTTTGAGATCATTTTTTTTTTTTTTTTAGTTGTAGATTAATTTTTGCTGGGAGCAGTTTTATGCTTCTTGTTCCTCTTCCTAGCGAGTGGGTTTATTAGCTCCTTGGAGTTCAGCCTCCGGGTGACGTGGCAGAACAGAAGACAGCATTTACTGCTGCGGGGGCAGACTCCTCCAGCCTCTCCCTGCCCTTTCCTCTCCTCACCAGTCTGAATTCCTGAGGTTCCTTGGAACCAAGGCTGTCTTCTCCTGATCTCCGAGTCCTCATTTGTTGCTTACTCATGCCAGGGTCTCACCTCCTTTGCATCTCTCCTGTTGTATCAGTTTCCTAGGGCTGGCATTGTAAAAGAAAACCGTAAACTGGGTGGCTTTAAACAACAGAAATGTGTTTTCCCACAGATCTGGAGGATACAAGTGCCAAATTACGGTGTTGTCAGGGCTGTGTTGGCAGGGCCTCTGGACTTCTTTTGGTGCCTCTTCCAGCTTTTGGTAGCCCCAGGTGTTCCTTGGTTTGTGGCTGCATAACTCTGCCTCCACCTTCACATGGCTGTCTTTCTTCTGTGTCTGTGTTTTTCTCTTTACGTGGCTTCTCCTCTCTGTGTTTGCTTCATCTTCTCATAAGGACTCCAGCCATGTTGGATTAAGGGCCCAACCTACTCCAATGTGACCTTATCTTAACGGGTTATATCTTCAACAGCCCTATATCCAAATGAGATCACATTCTGAAGTGACTGAGGTTAAGACTGCAACATATCTTTCGTGGGGGGCACCAGCCAAACCATAACATCTAGTTGTCCTTCGTTCTTGGTTATATGTCACCTTCTGGAAGTCGTCATGATGTTCCTTTCTCCAACATCTGTCTTTGAGCCTCCTTAGGCATGCACCCTCCTTCATGTTATACTTCTTAGGTATCTCATACTTGTTTTTGTGTGTTTTTATTCTCTGCTAGACTCTAAGCAATAAGGCGTAATTTAGGGTATTTTAGAAGTAACATCAAATTCTTGGAAGTGTTATATTGCAGATATGTGGAGTCACTTGCACATTTTGATGTAACTTGAAATGTCTTCGTTGTCTTTCTTTTTGGGGGAAGAAGTGATACTTACCGGTAAAAGCAAACGCTTGGGTTAAACCTTACCCCTTCTCTTGAGTCCTGGTCACTGTGGACCAACGTGATTTCTAAACCCTGGGCTTGAGGGCCGACGATTGTCGAGCAGATGCAGCTTCCAGGGCTCTCGAGTATCATAAGCCGCTTACTGATCCCGCAGTTTAAAGACTGTTTACTGGCCGTGGGAACATTACTTCTTGGTTGCCTGTCTTAATTCATTTTAGATTAATCTGTCTTGTAGTTCGAAGGAAAATGAATTGAGTCAGTAACTTCAAGAGTTATGTAAAATCTGTACTGTGCTAAATAATTGAATGGGGTTTTATGTACGGTCTTGAAATTGGAATGTCAATTTGACACAAATGCTCCAAAACAGAGTGCTAGATGAGCTGATCTGTTCCTCACATAAAAGCTTGTGAAACTTCCATTTCTGTTTCACTCTGGATTCTGCCCTCCCCCCTCCCTCGCAGAATATTCAAGGCCTGTTTATTTTCCTTTGGGGAAAGTGAAAATGCCAGTGGAACCCCTGGGCTCAGGGCTGATGTTTTTGGGGGACGGTGTCCAAATTTCAGTGCACCGAGGAATCACTGGGATAGTTTATGAAAAAGGACCCCGTCCCAGAAAATTCATATTTAACTGGCGTCCTGTGTTTTTATTTGCTGAATCTGACATCCCTGCGTGTGGCTAGTGGGTGTCAGGATCGTATATACCTGACTTCTGACTCCAAGTCCATTCCCTCCTCCTTTCAAAGCACCATGTTCTGTCCTACTGTCTGGTGTTCTCCCCTCCCTTCTCTGGGCTGGAGTGAGTGGCTTATCCACCCTCAGCCTCTCTTCCTAGGTAAGAAAAGGGTCTTAAATTATTGAACACATAGACGATAGCTCACACTTCTTTTACCCACAGAATGGATATTTTCATTTAGACTTAATTTTAGAGATGAAAGCAAGAGCCAGAGTCGGGAACCTTCTTAGTGATGGTAGAAAGAATCAGGCTACCACTCCACTACCACACATTTAGGGAAAGGCTTACATTTTGTGTATGATCAGAGTCTACACAATAAGGGTGAGTTAAAAAAAAAAACAAAACACCTCTTTGAGTAAATTTTTTGTGTGAAAAACAATAATTACATTTTGGTTAATGTTAGATTGCGTGCCCATTGTGTGCCAGGCAACTTATACACGTCATTTTTATAGGCTGCCTGTGAGGTAGTAATTATTATCCACCCCCATTTTAAAGATGTGGAAGCTGGTAGAGGAGTGACGGACACAGCCCCAGGTCTAACAGGAGTGGCATGAAGAGCTGGAATTGCAGCCAGGTGTCTCTGTCCCCCAGCCCTGTTCTTCACTGCCCTGTGCTGCCACCAGTGCTAAAGCCTTCTAGCTGGGCACAGTCCTTGCACTGCAGACTGCCTTGTCAGGTGGCCTTGTAGCAGTCTGCACTCCGGCCTTTGAAGGATTTTGTGAACTCTGCTCCAGTGTGCTCGTGAGGAATCAGGACTGCACTCAGGCGCCAGTGGCTTCCTCCCCCTGCTCGAAGGCATGGTAATAGTTTCCCAGGAACAGGGTCACCCTAGAGTGCCCTTTGATACCTCTGGCAACCTGGGAGGCCCCAGTAACTTCATTAGGAATTAGACCTTGGCCCAGGGAAAGCACCGTCTTCCATCTTCTGTGCATAGCAGAAGCTTCCAGCAAGCCTTCTTAACACATGATTACAGAATTGCTTTAGATTTAAAACCAGCATCTGGCATGCACCGAAAGGCTCCCTGCTTTCGGTGAGAGCTTTTGAAAGCCTACATCTATGGGTTTTCTTTATCAGTAAATATGAAACACTTTAGAGAAAAGAAACATGTCCGTGGTGGTGGTTTTCGCCGTGGAAAGAAGTGTGGAGACAGAGTACGTCTTTCCGCAGGCCGTCTCCTGCCACTGCCCCCACGTGAGCATCTGTCCTGCCTGGCCAGCGCCCACTGCGTCTGATGTTCACGTGCCCTCTCTGGCACTGACTGCGACAAGTGTCCCCCCTTCTAGAAGCATTATAAAAACAGACTCTTCCCATTTCTAAGTGATTAAAGATGCAGTTGGGAATTCATCTGGAAGTGAATATTAACTGTGTCTCACAGAGGCATGGCGGAGGGAAACCCGATCCTAGAAAGCTCAGACGAAAGCCTTGTGAGTCTAAAAAGGGGGGACAGTGGGAAGCAAGTGCAGGGAATTTCAGAGTCAGACAAGGAATGATCACTTTCCACGTATGTGATTTGCAGTTAGTCGTCTTAGCTCCTCAGGACCTCAGTGTCCCTAATCTGAAATTGTACTGATAATGCTGATCTCAGAGAGTCCTGAAAATTAAGTGAATTATCATATGTAACATACCAGGCCCAGTGACTCAGTGGCGGCATTTGTTCAGTTCTTTCCCCTGCCACCTTCATATCATAATAGTGTAGTAGGAAGTGGATTTCGATTTGTAGAAATCTAATTTTATAGGTAATTTTTTAGATGGAAAAAAAAACCTCTTGCCTAATTCTAGCCACTCATTCATTAATGTTTCTAACAGAAATATTTAATGAGTGCCTGCCGTGTTCCAGGTTTCAAGTCACTGGGGATAGAGTGTTAGTGGGACAGGCACAATTCATGCCCATCTGTAGCTTCCATTCTAGGTAGGGAGAGGGTTAGTAGCCAGAGAAGCAGATGGAGAGTATTTTTAATGCCAGGTATCATCTTGAAGAAAAACCAGGCAGAATGAAGGGATATGAGAAGATTTAGCTGTGGTGGCCCGTGAGGACCTGTCTGAGCTGATGATGCTGTTTTGCTAGAGCCGACAACTTTCCATAGCTGGCCAGACATGTCTTCTGCCACTGAACATACATTTTCTTTCGTGCATCTTACAGCTCTCACGTTCCTTTCCCCTCTTCTCCTCCCAGTGTTTTATCACCTGATGGAATCAAAATACCCTACAGAAAGCTTTCATTAACGTGTCACCGTGTCACTGTAAACCTTGATACCATGAGAGTCTGCCACGGAAGCAGCTTCCAGCAGCAACAGGAGAAACTGAAGCCTGAGACAAGATAGAGGGAGAAAAAGTGAGAAGTGAACTGAGAGAATTCTTAAAACTTTCATGAGCTTCCCCAGAGCCCGCAATAACACTTGGGGGCCTCTTTGTGGCCCGTGGGAATTGATGCCTTCAGCTCAAGGTAATGGAAGGCTCCCCACAAACTGATGCGCTCTGTAAATAGGCTCCTGATGGTCCGGAATGCTAACATCAGTAGTAACAGCTCTAATGCTTCTCCTCCTAAGTAGGTGAGATGGTTTTCAGGAGGTCAGTGTAACACATTCAGGTAAAATTTATGTTGGTTTTCTCTGCAAACAGCTGGCGGTGGAAATCTTCCCAGGGGGTGGTCAAAGTTTTTCTGTTTTTCCCTTGTTATTTTGCTGAGATCTGAGGAGAGGTGAGCAGAGGTTGAGGGGGAGGGGAAAGTGAGCCAACTAGTCTGAAAAGACACAGAGATCCAGCCAGCTCTGTTAGTCCTGAGACCCATCTGCTGATAGGCGAATGCAGAGACTGATGAACGCAAAGATCGCTCTAACGTTAAGTGACATAGTTAAGTGACGCATCTTACAGATTCTCGTGCTCACGGATTTGCCTCCTAAGCTCATCCGTAACTTTTGGCCACCTCCTCAAAGCCTCTTCCCATCTTCATTTTGCACCAAATGCACTTTTGAAGCAGCCGGACGTGGACCCCTCTTTGGCATACTCAGCACTCGCTGCCACTGTGGAGTCTGCCCTGGACTGGCCGGGATCCGGTCGTCACTCGCTTTGACCCACTCTCATCTCCAAGCCCTTTTCTCAAACTGCCCTCTGTGGAACAGAGCCATGAACTACGATGGCCTCATTATCCAGTAGTGAAAATAGGGACATGTGATCTTGGCCGAGTTTTTGATGTTTCTTCCAGGATTGAGAGGTAATCTGGGAAATGTCGTTTGGCTGCCAAGAAGTTGGCATTTCTAGGACATTTTGGTGGCTTATTTGGAACAACAGAAGAGTATCAGAATCTGGGAGGTGTGGTGGTTTTCCTGAAGGAGCTCGGGGGCCACGTTCACCAGAAGGGGCTTCTGAACTTCTAAAGTTGCTGCTGTGCTGTGGCCTCTGGGCATCTTAGTCTCTCTCCCCACCTGGGTAAAGATCACAGCCACTTCACTTCATAGCCATTTTATTTCCCCAATCTTCTAGGATTTTCGCTGTTAGCATTCCTCTCCCATTTTCTTCTGTAGATACAAAGGAATGAAATGGCCTATGTAATTAATAATAATCACACCTAACAGTTGCTGACACTTAGCAGTTTCAGGAACAGGAGGAAGTTAAGTACCTTGACCGATTTTTATTTTTTTAGTACATTTTAGTTTTTAATAACAGAAGATTCGAAATATCCTATTAAGTATACATCTGGTTACATATATAGTGCTCCATTCCTACCATGGACTACTATGTAGCCACAGAAAAATGTCATTGAATATCTTTATGTATTCATATGTAAAAACCTACATGATATAGTAAATGAGAACAAGTAAGTCTGTATATAGAGGATAATATTCTGGAGGGAAGATGATATATTTTTTATGATACTCAAGGGACAAATGGCGGTGATTATCTATGGTGGGAAGGGGCCAGATTGGCAGATGAGAGATGTGTGTGGAAAAAAACTTTTTTTTTTCACTATACTTTGATAGTTTAGAACCAATGCGAATATATTACCTATTCATGAGTACCTTAATCAATGTAAAATAATAATAATAAAAAATCTCTGCAGCACTTACTTTTATGAGCAAACTATAAATGAACAAGTTCACTTTGTAGTTAAAACAACAAAATGACAACTGCCACAAATATTCATTGACCCAGATACTTTTCATACGTGATTTATTCTCACCAACCTTTGTATGACAGATGTTATTAGCATTGTTCAAGGGTAGGAAACGGAGGCTCATGAGAACCGGTTGGTGAGTGAAGGGTCCAGCTCTGACAGGAGGACCAGCCAATTCAGAAGCCCAGTGCGGTTTCTCATCCTGTGTCTGTGGACCCTTTGCATCTGTTAGAAATTAAGTTCCACTTATTTGATCAAATTTCAGAAACACATTTTACCAGGTTAATTTTAGGGCTCAGTAATGAATTTGTATATTTTAAAATGTAAATCTTAAAATCGGAGACTCTCTTACTAGCGTTTTCCTAAAATGGATGTTCTCTATAACTATTTTATTCTTTACTCCTTTGAGGCCTTATTGTTAAGAATAAGACCGGTGAGTCCTTTTGTCTGGATTTTGTGCTCTAGATTGTTTTGGCAAGGTTCAGAATCCTGGGAAAAATACCCTGAGCTGTGGAGCATGGGTGGGCTTTCAAGGGTTTGTGCAGCTCCACGAAACTGTTGGCAAACTTTTATGTGAATTGATTTCCATGGGGCATTTTTCTTGGGTGGGGGTAGTTTTAATTCAGGGTATCAAAGATATATCCAAGATCCTCTGAGGTTGCGCAGGACTGTTCTAGATGTTCACTATAATTCTCAGAGGATGCAGTGAGTCTCATGAAACCTATGTGCAGGCATGTTTTCACATGGCCATCAGACACTTAAAAAAATTGAATTGATTGCCAACTTCAAAACATGGGAGATTTCACCCCAAAACCTGGATTCAGTACTCAGGTAGAAGATTTGAAAGGCCTGACACGCTCCTCTTGCGTTTGTACTTCACTGCCGTCATCGGAGCCACGTTGGGGATGCCCCTTCTTTGGGGCATGACCTCTCTGGTTCACCTCAGACCACAGTCAGAGCCAGTGGTTGTCTGAATGGCATCGACTTGGCTTGAGAAGAAGTGGGTTCTAGTCTCTCTTCTCCCCAAAGCAACTCTGAAAATGATGTGTCCTTTTTTATGGATGATTGAAATGAGACCCAGAAAGGTTAAATGACATCAGCCCAGGTTGTACATTGAAGTGGGTTAGGGTAGCATGAAGGCTGAACTCAGATCGTCTGACTTTATTCTGATATTTTATCGACTTAATCACAGTTATCTCCCATTATTTTATTTGATCCTTGCAGCATTAGTAGAGATGGATAAAGTATTATATCCATTTTACAGCTGAGCAAACCAAAACTCGATACAGCTCCAAAAAAGGAAGATGACTAACCAAAAAGGCAGAGCTGGCTTCTGGGGCCAGGTTTTCTGAATCCAGACACCATAACTTGTAGTTGTTCTCAGGAACAACGGAGACCTGTGTGAATTCCAAGGTTCTTTATAGCCAAGATGTTAATGATTCTAACAGATTTGATTTCAAATAGGAGCAGGAAAGGTGGAGGGGCCCTCATTGTTGATGTTGTCTCAGAACTGGTGGAAAGTTCCTGGGGTCACTCAGACAGCAATGTGCAGGAGCCTTATTCCTTGTAGGGCACTAAGTGGGCTGGAAACTGTAGAGCGTGGCTAAGAAGTAGGGGAGATGTTAAGAGGGATTAACAAGTTGCCTCCCAGAGCCCTGTAAACTTGGGTGGGGGAACCTAGCTGTGTACATCGGAAAGGATTTAAGCGCCTGTACAAAGCCTGTACCCCCATTAGTACATGTTAGCATTATTTTAAGCGTGTTCTAACCTGTTGTTTTACATGACATCGCTTAAAGATGGGTGCTTGATGGAGACCTGTTGTCAGCCACTGTATAGTGACATTTAGAGCCTATTAATTAGTGCTGTGTGTTAGCCACTCAAATGCTAAGGTGCAGGTTCTTTGCCACAAATGAAGAAACTGAGGGCGTGCTGTTTTTCTGGATGGTCCTTTGTCGGTTGAAGAATTTGCAGCCAGCCTACAATCTTCACTTACACTGAATTTAGATGAGAAAGTGCAGAAAGGGCCCACTAACTCAAGAGACAATAGGTATATAGTAGTGAAGATCCTGGACTCAGAACCGGCATGCCAGGTTTAAATCCTGGCTCTGTCACTTACCAGTGTGTATGACCTTAGATGATTAATGTATTTGACCACTTGTTGCTTCACTTTTCTCCTCTGTAAAGCCAAGAGAATACGAAATTCATATGCCATACAGTTGTGAACTGCAATCAGTTACATGTGAAAAATACGTATTTGTTGCTGCTGCTACTGCTGTTTTTGTCATTGCTGAGATGCTGATTCCTGAATTGGTCCCTTGTAGCTGACTGAGCTTAGGATTCTAGAGCCAAGAAACTGGTGGGCATAGACACTATAAGTGGGCACAGTCTGAGACTCTCTTTCCTAAGCCTTAACTTGAGGACATTGGATTAATCCTCAGTATATGTCTAGCTGCAAACAAGTAAGGGGTACCCTTGGGAAGCATTAGTAAGCACTTACTAGTCTATGAGGTTGGGACAGCCAATTGCACATACACCCCTGACTGTCAGAAGACAGGTGACCTTGGGGAGAAACAAGGGCTTTGACCTTGAGTTCTGACTCTGCCACTCCCCACCTCTAGGATCTTTTGCAAATCACATTTATTTCAGGGCTTACCTTCCATTCCGATGTAAATGTGAGATGATAATATCATCTTTCAGGATCTGTGTGAGGAACGAATAGGTAACATTTGGTAAATGCTCAGCAGAGTGCAGTGCTTAGTAGGTACTCAATAAATGGCAGCAGGTCTCAGCATTGTTATGAATGAAAAATTCTGGTCTCAGATCCTTTAAACCAAAATATTTTACCCTAACTCCTTAGGCAGTATTTTGCCTAAAATCAACAGTATATCTGGAGACTGATGGATAATGCAGATTGCATGTTTCTTGGAGAATGTGAGTAATTGCATCCAGGCAGGGGTGACTTGTGTGAGATTAAATCAAAAGGAATTTCCTGGGTTTGTGATGTAAGAGACATTGAGAGTGATGGTGGAGCTTTAGAATACTGAGGAACTGAATCCTAGATACAAGTTCAAGAATGGTGATTGTGAGTGGTTGCAAAAGTGATGGAAAGATTGAACAATGGACTGAGTTGAGTTGAACATTCCTACTGAACGCCATGTTCGGTTTCTTCCCTTTAATGGCTGAAATATTCAGTGTCAGTACTCCTTCCTCCCCAGCCAAAAATGGTTTTGCTTTTCTCTATATCTATGCCCACCTTTTTTTCTTTTTTTGCCTGCATTTGCATTTCTTCAAGAAATATTTATTTAGCTTCTACCATGCCAGGTCCTGGAGATGTCACAGTAAAACAGATGTGCTCATGCATACATGCGTGCACACACACAGATGTGTACACGTGTGCTCAAGATACTCACCCTTCACAGAACGTACATTCCACTTGTGGAAGACAGAAGAGTTTTAAAGTTCAATAAAATATGTGGTTTAATCTCCTTAGGATTGTTGTGGATCTTTCCTTCTCTCTCTTTCCCTTCCTCCCTCTGTCTGTCTCTCTCTCTCTTTCCCTCCCTCTCTGTCTGTCTGTCTGTCTGCCTGTTCCTCCCCTCCCTGCTTCTGCTATTTGGAAGGTTGTGTATTCTACTTCTCATCTGTGAGGGACCTTTAGCCTATCTAAGCTTCACAGCACCTCTTCAAACTGTTCACTAAAAGGCCATAAAGGGTTTTGAAGGGTAAGGTTTAATTCACAATATACTGAAAATTTTGTTAACATGTTAGAATGTGGTAGTAATTTTGTGTTTCTATTTTTGCTAAAAGCAAAAGTCTAGATAAGTATGTGAAAATATGCCTTGTTTGAAGTAAATAAATATGAAAATGCACTGTATTTATTTAGCTATGCTGGAGGTCAATTTCAAATAAATTCTATCTTCCTGTGGGATTTTTCTTTAAAAAGTTAGTAGTTAGTTGTTTGGTATGTTTCCTGTTGAGCAATATTTAAATTGAAACTAGAGAGGAGTAAACACATGCAGTTGACCCTTGGACAACGTGGGAGTTAGAGGTGCCGACCCCACACAGTCAGAAATCCACTTATAGCATTTGACTCCTGAAAACCTAACTATTAAGTTTGATCAGAAGCCTTACTGATAGCAGTTGATTAACACATTTTGTATGTTACACATATTATATTCTGTAATCTCCCAACAAAACGAGAGAAAAAATGTTCTTAAGAAAATTATAAAGATTAAATACATTTATAGTATTTATTGGGAGAAAAATATCCACATATAAATGGATCTGTACAGTTCAAATCTGTGTTGTTCCAGGGTCAGCTGTGTTTTGACTAGAACATTTATGCCTGATTATGGGACATATAAAATTAGCTGGCAATGAAATTAAAAAAAAAAATCTGTGATAGTTTGTGGGTTTTTGTTTTTTTTTTTTTGAGATTACAGATATCATTTACAAAAATCTCTGAGCTGGCTTGCAAGGGAACTAATGTTTTGCTTTTTCATTTCTTCTTCCTTCTGACTTTTGACTTATAGAGTCTAGATTTCCCTAAATGTTGTGCAAAAAGGTCTAATTGTGCCTGGGAATTAGAAAAAAACATCTCATTTTTAAGCGGCTATTTGGAACGTTAGAAAACATACAGGTTGTAATTTAAATCTTTTCTGTGTAAAGATGACAGTTAACAGTGTATTAAAATGACATGTTTTTTAATGAAATTTATGTTAAGGAAAAATGATTTTGAAAATAGTTTCTCTGGAAATATTTTCATTGCTGAACTTTGTTGCTAAAAGTATTGTCTGTCTCCCCACCCATCCAAAAAACTTTCCTATATTCTCATTTTAAAACAACATTGGAAAATGACTATTTTACTTTGTCTAAGAATCTTCGAACAAGAATTTCAATACTTTCCTTTTTAAAATTTAATTGTTAAACAAACAAAATCCAATTTCTTCTGATACGTTTGCAAGAACAGCTGATAAACATGAGGAAAATAGCAATGTTAGTGACTTTTTTTTATGAAGGTGTTGGTCGTGGTTATTTAAGCATGGCCCTCAACGTACTTCTGTTTAGCTTCACATGCCTTTGGTAGCTTCCTTCTGCAGCTGAAACCCTCATTAATTCCAAGTGTGGTGGTGGAGGAGGAAATTCTGAATTTCAAACCTGACCTTTGAATCGTTGGCTTATGAAGTGTAACATGAGTATAAGGATAATGAAGCATGTTCTATCATTTAGCTTTCACTAAATTTTTCTTACTATCAAGAAATGAGATAAAATTTATTTTTAAGTATTATTACTTTTCGATTTTGTTCTCTTTATTTTTGTCTATTTTATCATATATTAACATGTATTTTGTGTTGGTAGAGAACATGTATGTTACCTGAAAGTAAACCTCTGTGTAGGAGCTGCAGGCTTGTGCGTTTTTTTGGTGTTGTTTTGTTTTGTTTTTATTAATATTGGTGTGGGTGTACAGTAGGGAATTTAGGAATTTAGGAAATCAGTGTATGAGATGATCTCCTACTAATGCCAAGGGGTTAATAACGCTGAACTGCTAGTATGTTACTCACCTGGCAAGGACCTCCCAGGAATAGTCTCCTTGTGAGTTTTATTTCAGGTATTTTATGAATGAAATGCACTTTTATTATCGAATGAAAAAATATACAGGACTATGGAGAATGAATTTTTCCTTCCTTAACTCATCCTTTGAGATCCCCTTCTGTAGGATATATGCTGGACTCCCAGTTTTAATTATGTGGACTGGGATATTTTGCTATATATGGATCAGATCACATTCTTTGTGTATATAAAACATAGAATCTCAGTCTCTCCCTCTCCCTCCATCATCCCTCTCTCTCTCCCTCCCGTTCCTGAAGATAATCATCTAACTCCAACATCCATGATCTGATGATTTGCCAAGTGCTCTCTGTCTAGTTACACTTACTAAGGAATTTTAAGAAGGCGGTGACAATGGCACTTGGCCTCTGCTTAGCTTTATTCAGATCGCTTGCTTCCCAAGGACCTTTAAGAGCCTTGGTGCCTGTAGTGCCAAAGGGCAACTGCAGAGTCGGGGCATGTTTATTGCTTGTTGGGGCATGTGGTTGACTGATCACAACTTAAACAGTGCCTGGCTACAGTGGCCAAGACTTTCCCTCTGAGCCAGGAAGACGAGAGAGCACCTCAGGCTTCTTCCGTTTACCCACACAGGCGTGCATCTGGAGGGACCGAAGCTTGCAGCTCTAGGCATCCCCTGTGCCTGTCAGAATTTTGGCTTGTTTGGTTCTGGTAGAAAGGCTTTGAGACAGGATGTTACGCAAGGCGGATAGGATTGTTCATTTTGAAATCTCTGTGGGTATACCTAAGTTCACTGCAGGGTTTAGCTTGGGTGAGATGTACTGATTCATATTTTCTTCAGCTGATGGATCTGTTTATCCTTACACACACAAACCTATTTGTAATTTTCTTTCCTGTGAAAGTATAATTTAGCATTGAATGAGGGAAAGAGAGATTTTGAAAGCTTTGATGAAATAAGAAGCACACTTTGCATTGTGCTTAGATAAATAAGGAATCCCAGAGGTGCATTATTCAGGGGGAAAAAAAATTAAACTCTAAAATCAATCAATCTATCAATCAATTAAAAAAGAAACGTAGTGACAATTTTCTTTTAGTTTCATGTTGAGTTCTGAAGCTCAGCTCTGAAGGTTTTTGTTTTGACCGTGATAAATAAAAATTCTTAATGAAGTTAAAAAAAAATTTCTTCTCCTTTTTCCTCCTAGGTATAAAAAAGTAACTATTTTTGTGTACTATTGAATGAAGAAGGAAAGGCTAAAGCAAAGAAAACGATAGGAATCCAGAACTAACAGGCTCTAAGGAGTAAAATTAGTGGTCCTGGAAACGAAATAGTACTGAGGATTAGGTTGGTGTGAGCTTCACAAAATTTGAGATTCGTGTGTTTTTCTAGCCACTTGCCTTGTAGTGGAATTTTTTTGCATGTTATGGGATTTTTTTTTTTTGGGGGGGGGGATTGATCAGAATGGCACTAGAACATCCAAAACTAAAGCACAGATATTTTTTGGATTCTATTGTTTAATCACATTTTTTTTTTGTTGTTTATAATCACATTTAATGAATCTGCAAAGAGGATAAAATAGTCTGTGTCTGATTGAAGAAGTGGGGTTGGGCTGGTGGCAGATCTTTGCAGCCTCCTATGCTTTCTGCAGCTCTGATCTCTATACGATGTGAGTGTAGGAGTTAAATTGTGCGGCATCTCATATTAGTTTAACCAGAACCATCCTCCTTTATAATCGGACTCAAATACTGACTTGTTAGTTGAGCATCATTTGATTAAATTTTCATTGTTTCAGGTTGTGGGAAGTGTTTTGTGCAGAATCTGTTTTCAATCCTGAAGTAAGGTATTCCATTATTTATAAGTAATTCTCTGAAGTGCTAAATTAGAGCCACCAACTTTATGAATGATAGTACTGTTTAGCTACCATTGGCTTTTTACATTCCCCTTTAAAATCTAGATGGTTTTCTACGTGCCAGCCTCTCATTCCAGAACTTCGGAAAGGATGAGGAGAAAGTGAATTAGCATTTACCAAGAGTCCAATCTCTCTCTCGGGCATCATGTTAAACAAAACCATATGTTTTCTCCTCTTGGATTCCTGGAGTGTTAGTGGTGTTGTCTCTCTTTTACGAGTGCAGAAAGATTAGGTAACTTGGGCAAGCCCACCCGGTTAGGAAGTAGAGAGCTGGAATTGGATGACAGGGCTGATTTCTGTACCTGTAATCCTTCTTTAGTTTCGTGAACATGGGCTCATTCAGACTTAATTTGGGGTTTCACCAGTTAGCCTTTGGTAACAAGAGCCTAGAAGCCTTCACCCATATCCAGCTCTCTTGTATCTGTGTCAGAGCACTTTCATATTTATGCTTTCTTGTCTGCAATATCAGCATGTTTTTACCAACAGAAACAAACTCCTTCCTAAAAATGCAGATTTTACGCATATGCATGAATGGCAGTGGGCGCCCTCTCTCCAAGAAGGAGCCATGCAAAAGCATAAAACCGCCAGTCACAGGGGATGCTACAGGGAAGGGCTGCACAGTCAGGATGACTTCACTGGGGTTGGGGGCCGTGGGACCACCTCGTAGGGCAGAGGTGAGCCCAGATGAAACAGAGTTTTGTATAAAACGTAGAGGTTCAGGGCGAAGGGATGAGAGATGGAAAGGGAGTGAAAAGCACCCATCCTGGCCAACTTATTAGTTTGTTAAGAGAATAGCTTATCATCTCTTGTTAAGAGATGTTTGTGGGGGCTAAACTCAGTCACCATAAAGGATGCTCTTTACCAGGGAGGGCATCTCAGGACTGTAACATGAGTGTCATTGGAACAGCCTGGAAGAGCTCCACCTTGGCAGTGGGCAAAATGGCCTGTGCAAAGCGTGGTGAGGAAAACCAAGGTGGAAGGTGGAAGCTGAGATTCTCTGCAACTTGGGAATTCTCACTGACGAGAGTATATTTCGTGGAGTTCCTTAGGGGGAAGGAGGAGAACTGTTGGTGAAAAAAAATTTTTTTTTATTTTGGAGTCTTGAGGACAGAGTCATTTGTGGAGGGCACAAGCTTTACTGTGGGAAAGAGCTGGAAGAGTGTAGAACTATTGGATACACAGTGCTTCCTGTTTGATGCTTTGTAGCTTTGCATCCTGTTTGATCACACAGGCCACTAGGATGTCATGGAAACAGCATCAGGCTGGAATGGCTGTATTCACAGATTGACCAGTGTATATGCCTTTGGGTAAAAACTATTTGCTCCTCGTATTGTCATTTTTAAAAGTAAGGTCATTGGCTTGGCCTCAAGATCACCTGTCACAGTTCTTCCCTAACCTCCTTTGGTTGTGTGATCTGTTTCCTTTGTCTTCAGTTAAAAAAAAAAACAAAAAACGAGGATGGTTGATTAATCCGATCACCATCCAAGAAAATGGTTTCCCTTTTTACATCTTTGACACATGAAGGGAAAAGGTCTTGTAATTTTATGTGCATTGGGCTATTAGTGGAACAGAAATGGTGCTTATTAACTTATAAAAAATAATCAGAGTGAGCTAATCAGAGCCAGTGCTTTCAGACAAAGGCCAGAGTGCGCTGTTTATTCCATGTCTCTCCTGAATGAGGAAAATGTGCACATCAGTTTAGCCAAGCTTAAGTTTGTAGTTTTCTTGATCTTTCCTGAAACAATTTCTGTTTGAGTTAATGCATTAAGCACTTATCTTTTAGTCTATATCGAGGGTTGGCAAACTATGCCCCGTGCAGGCTTTATAGAAAAAGTTTGTCCACCTTGTTCTATTTTAATGAGTTTGGCTTTATCGTATCTGTTAACTCATTGTAAACAACTGCAAATCATTCCTGAACCTAAGTGGGAGGTGGGGAGGGGGGCGGAGAGAGAGAGAGAGAGAGAGAGAGAGAGAGAGAGAGAGAGAGAGAAAGAGCGCGCGCGCGAGAGAAAATTAATAAAATCTCAAATGTGTCCCAGTTGGTTGTATTGAAAATTAGGAGTTGTCTGTTTCTAGTGTGCTATGGTGATTGGAAACACACACACACACACACAAAATGACAAGGACACACACAGGGAGGGACCAATGCTACCTTCCAGGATCAACACTTAAATCGTACAGAGCAGAGGTGGACTCTGCCCTGACTACTGAGCTACATCGCAGGGGAGGGTTTTGAGAGGGATGCCATTTCCTCCAGGTGGGAGCCCCTGTGTAAGGCCTGCCACTGTGAAAGGAGGTGTGGGTGTAACAGAATAAACCTGTGGCATTTTAGCATCTGAGCTCTGTGTGTGCATGAGCAGGATAAGCCCACAGAGAAGTGTTCCAAAGTGAGAGTGGTGTTCTCAGGCCTGCACGCAGAGAAGGTACTAGTAGGAATTTTAGCTGCTTCTCCTATAAAATGTCAACTTTCTGCCCAGAATGGGCCGAGGGTCAGTGACAGAGATTGAGTATTCAGTTGGGTTACAATTAGCCATTTCAACAATGACTGCCCTTTGCCCGTTGCTTTTCTCTTCCCACTTCCAATCCTGTTTTAAGGAATGTAGGAATAATGTAATTTTGCAAAAGTTCTCAGAAATTCTAATATGAAAGAATGTTTTTCCAGTTACTATGACCGCATCACAAATTACTCCAGAATTTATCGTCATAAGCAGCTGTTTATTATGTTGATGGATTCAGTGGGTCAAGCATTAAGACAGGGCAGAGCAGAGACGACTTGTCTTTGCTGTGTGATGTATGAGACCTCAGCTGAAGAGCTCAGAGGTTGGGGCTAGAGTCATCTGAAACAGTTCTGTCTAATAGAACTTTCTGTGATGCTGGAAATATGCCATATCCGCCATCGCAATATGGGTGGCACTAACCAGACGGGCAGCTGAACGACTGAAATATGGCTAGGACAGTTAGTGAACTGAATTTCTAGTTTCGTGTGAAGGCTTCTCTTCATAGCTAGGTATAGATTTGCACTGTGCAATCGGGTTGCCACTAGCCACGAGTCGAGAATTTAGTTGAGGCTCTCTCCATTGGAACACCTCTGTGTGACCTCCCCATGTGTCCTGCTCTTCCTCATCATATGGTGGCTGGGTTTCAAGGGCAAGTTTCTTGAGGGACCTAGCATTAAGTAGGAGATATGGCTTCCACTGCATTTTATTCATCATGGCAGTTACAATGTCCCATCCAGGTTTAAGATGAGTGGCAACAGACTCCATTAATGATGATGATAAGTGGCAGGTTCTGGGAGAGCATTGGGCCTAGAAATACTGCTGTCGTCATTTCTGAGAAATAAAACTGCCACAGGTCATCAGTTCGTTCATTCATTTATTCACTCAGCAGACACCGACTGCCTACTCTGCACCTGCTATCAGATTATGTAGGGGAAGGCCATTGAGAGTAATGAAGGAAAGACATGCAAAGGCACTGCCAAGGCAGTGTGGGCTGTGCCATGAGAAACATGGAAGCTAGAGATTAGCTCAGACGCATAGGAGTCTCTTTGAAGAAGCATCATGGAAACTGGATGTTAAAGTCAGACGAGGCTGACTAAAGGAGTTGCCAGAGAGAGAGACAAGTAATTTGGGTGAAAGGTTGAGCATCCTCCACGGGAGGAAAGTCTCAAAGCTAAGCTTTTCCTGAGGCTGCCTCAACCCTATAGTCGTCATTCAAGAAAGAAAACTGTAAAGTTACCTTGCCAACCACATTCTTCCTTTTGAGTGTGCGTCCCCAGCCATACCATGCATACTGAGAACCAGCTGCATACCCAGCAGGTCACCAATCCAGAAAAATCTATAGCCCAAGGGGGATATCATTGATGAATTACAGACAAGTTGCCTGTCAGCTGGAAACATGGATTTGATGAGAGAGTCTTCATACCATGCTGGCTTTTCTAAAGAAGGTCTGGCTCTGAGAGAGGAACAAAGATGCCTGAACACAGGGGCGGCATTGGAAACAAATATCGATGGGCCCCTTCTGGGGAGATGGCTAGAATGGGTTAGAGTCTGATGTCAGAAAGTGCTGGGATGAGGAAAACCATTAGCTGTGCTGATTGACCAGAATAAAAGCTCCATCTATTTTTTAGATCTCCACATCGAGGGTGAAATGTGTAGGAGGGTGGAAGGGCAGAAGGGATGGTGAGAACACAGGGCTGCACAAAGGCATTTCCTCTGAGTTGGCCTCTGTTACTCTGGATACTGTTCTCGGACCCTCCTTCCTCTATCTCCTATTCTGTAGAGCATTTTTTCCGGGCCTTTAACTATTTCTTGGTGCTGTGCAGAATCCACTTAATTGAACACGAATGTCCAAACAGCTGACGTCCAGTGATGTTCAGATTTAGGATTCAGACCGTCTGCTGGTGTCCTTATTAAACCAGGAGGAAAATGCTCTGGCTGTATCTGATTGCATCTGACTGTTGACTGAGTTAGAGGTAGCTCTGTCACTGCCAGATGTACACGATACTGTAAAGGGAACATTTTTCCTAGCAAATGAGACTTGCTAGCTCCAAGGATCTAGACTGGCTGAAACAGCTCGCTGCTCTAGGGATAAGCCTGGATTTGGTTCAGTCATCTCTTTTATAAATGGAGGACTTCAGAAGTCTGATCTAGAGTCTTCTCAATGAAGGCTTTCAAAATCTGCTCCTTTACTTGGAAACCTATGATTTATTTATTTTTCTAGAGCAGCATTCTCCAAGAACATTTTCTACAAGGATGAGATGTTCTGAAAGTGCATGGCCACCATAGGTCATGGATTCTGAGCACTTAAAATGTGGCTAGTGCAACCGAGGAGCTGCTCAGTTTTTAAATTTTATTTAATTTAAGTAGCCACTTGGGGCTGATGACTACCCTTTTGGGCAACAGTCGGAGGATCTGTTTTTAGACATGGTATTTGCTGAGATGAGCTTAAGCGCTTTGCTAACCCTCTAATTTTTTAGCAGTATCTTAACTCAGTAATTTTTCTTCTAGGAGCAGTCTATGGGAAGAAGGAATGGTTGGGGGTGACCTTGGCAAACTAAAGGCTGGGATAGGGGTGGTGAGGAACAGACTTGAAAAAGGGCCATAGGGCAGCCATGATGCTCATTTTTCCTGTTGTGTTCTCTACAAGATAACCAGGCCACGTTAACTGCAATTATGCAGGTTTCCTTTCTGAACTTTTTTCAGCCTTAAATATGCTGACATGGATGTGAGTCTTCAGATGAAACATCAGTGCCAAATATATTTGATCCAAACAGACCCCTTTTGTCTTTCTGGTGTTATCCTGTGGAACATGCTTTGGGAAATACAGGGTTAAGCAATGACACTTTCTGCCACCACAAATGATCAACTGAAGGTATCTTCTAGGCAGTGAATCCATCCCTATTCTGGATTTCTGTAGAGTTGAAAATCTGCACATGTGCTTTGAGTCTGATCATTCCTTCACTGCGTTTGCATTAACTCCATAGTGCACAGACGTCTAGGCTGGGCTGGCTACACTGCGCAGCCTCCGAGTCCAGAGACAGGTGTGTTCCTGCTACACCTTTCGCACCGTTAGCCCAGGGCTGTAACACCCGCCGGGCACCTCCACCAAAGGCCTGAATGGAGCTTGCTCTTCCCTCCCATGAGAGATGGTGAGGCTTTGTACCTCTTCTGCTATTGTGCCTTTACTGTTGACTTTCTGTTGAGAGGTCAAGTTTAGTTTTTGTGGTTAGCAAAGTGCTGGGTGTTTCCTGCGTCTATAATTGTTCTTTCTTTCTCTCTTTTTCTTTTGATCCTCATATAGATATGCACATGAATGCATTCATACTTATTTTTCTGTGTTTTTTTTTTTTTTTATATAACTCGAGTAGCCAGTAGGAGATGAAGAGAGCAGATCACAGCACTCTGTTCACTTAATCAAGTGAGTGAGCAAAGGAAGGGAAAAGAAAAGAAAAAAAATGCAAAAATGAGTGAGGAATAGTTCCTCCTCCTCCTCTTCCTTTTTTCTGTCTTCAGTCTCAAAGTTCTTCAGCAAGTTATCTGCAGAAAACATCCGTCTCTCAACAAATAAATGTAATTTGTTTTTAGATTTAGGCCTGCTCCCCTCTGATTGGAAGGAAGAGAAGGAAGAGTTTTTGCCACACAATGAAGTGAAATCAGCAAGACGCTGTCTGTGAAGCTGAAATATTGAGCTTTACAAGATGACAGTAAAGTAGTAAAAAGTGGTGTTTTTATGCTTAACGTTATCAGCACTGTGGGATAAGGAAGAATTGCAGGAAGAAGAGACTCACAGACACCGGGGTCTATAGCTTTCTTTTCCTGAGCTCCCCCAGGCTCGCTCATAGTGCGGCCCCACCACATGGAGTCCAGCCATCCCCACTTCCTCTGCTGAGTGGCTCTCTGGCTCGTGCTGATTATCTTGTCAGGAGACAAAGGATCTCCAAAGTAGGTGCCAGTAAAGACTGTGGACAGAGCCTCTGCAGGGAGGGGAAGCTGGGAAGGCCTGGGGAGAAAATGCAGGGCTGATGTTTGAGGCCTGGAAGCCTCTTTGTTAAGAAGATGCATGGGTCTCTGAACAGTGGCCTACTCAGCGCTAGGGGAAGAATGGGCCAAGCCTTTGTAGTCTCTCTCCATCCGCTTAAAAAAAAATTTTTTTTTAACTAGTCGAAAAGAGGAGGTTCCAGGGAGGCTTATTTGAACAAATATTTGCTCTTCCTAATTATGTACCCAGAGCAGCTCTCTCGAATGTTTAATGCAAACCTTAATATTTACAATAGCTTAAGGAAGAGTTTATAATGTATTTGGGAGGGAGGCTACTGAAGTTGGGGCCATAATTCTTCTTTGCACTTATATAAGACTTTTCTTCCTAAGAGACCTCAGCCATATTTACCTTAGCCACTGTTCACAGCAGTGGAGTGAGGAGATGATGCTCTAGAGAAGGGAGGAGCCCCTGTGGGCAGGTGCCCACGCGTTTTATAGGTGAGAGACACTTGTCTTTGCCAAAAGTTTTGTGCCAGCCACAAACCTTTCTTTCTGAGCAAGGTTGAGCTCACAACCGCCTTGTGATAGAGTGTCCTGTGGTGGGGCCAGGCAGGCCTTTGACCCTGGTGGTGGTCTTCTGGCTCAGTTCCTTCTCCATGGCAGGCCCTGCCCATCTCTTTCTGAGTCTGGAGATTTAGTGATCTGTGGAAGACTGGTCTGTACATGGAAGACCTTGGGATCTGGAAGAACTGAGATTGAAACCTTCCTCCATCCTGTATATGGCCCTTGGCAGGGCTGTTTAACTTCTTGGTGCCTCAGTTTTCCCATCTGGAGAGCAGGTAAAATAACACTGTTCGCATGTGGTTGGTATGAAGATTAGAGTGAGAGTTGGCCTGGGATGGACCCTGTGCTGGAGTGGTGGGTGTTTCTGTCATCACCCATAGAGCCTTTTGACACCTAAAAGTCACCTTCATTTTGCAGGTTGGATGAAAAAAGGGCCTCTGAAGTGATTTCTTGAGTTTCTTTCTCCGTGTAGTTCATGGTATCCGGTAAGACAACAACTAGGCAGTTACTCAAGAGTCATGTCTCCCCACAAAATAAGAGATGAAGAAAGGAGACGAGGGAAGTAAGGTGATGGAGCCTGTGAATATGCCCAGGACCGCCAGGATATCAGGCACAGGCAGCGAGGCCAGTGATGGGGACTCCGGCCCCCGGGCTGTAGCAGACCCGATTCATGCTCGCTGCTCTGTGCTCTGGAAGAAGCTATGGGACAGGTGTGAATGGGCATTTTGCTGCCAGGGACAGCATGCGTTTAGGTGTGTACACACTCACTTTCTAGGAGGCTGCAATGTGTCACGGTATCTCTTCAGCTGAGGAGTTTGCTTTCCTTCCTCTCCCTCTTTCTGCTGAATCTGGTTTGATGGATGCCACGCCCGTCTGTTGGGTGGTCTCAGCTCTCCAGGATCTGTTTCACAGGAAGCCAGTTGTTTCTTGTCTGTAGTCTTGGAACAGAATCTCTCTCCTTTTCGTAATTGTTACGTCTTGGAGGGCAGGAAAATGTAACTTCTTCTACTGAAAGAGAAGGAGACCCAACCCGGCTTCCATTTGGATTTTTTCCCCCATTTTTGGTGTGAGCAAACATGTTGATGTGTAACATCACTGGTGTCACATGAGCTGTGTAGGTGGGACACCATCAGGCACCTTCTGGCAGGGCAGGCACCTGTTCTTAGGCACTGACAGCAAATGCAGGTCGATAACATCTCATCCATACTGGCGATGTGGATGCTGAAAACTGCCTTTCTGTTCTGGACTTCCCTCTTTTGAAAGGCTGTGTGAGGGACTTGGCCGTTTGTAAATGACACCCAGCAGGGCTTCTCCAAGATGGTGGAGGGGGGATAGTTAACAAACAGAGGGGGGGCTTTGGCGATGGTCAGTGAAAGAGAACCCTTTGAATGGGTACTTTTACCTCTGTCTTGAGGCCTGGCACCACAGGAATGAACAGGACAGGTGAGGGTCTTTGTCTCCTGGAAAGTGAGTCTAGTGGGGGTAGATGGATAACAAACATGGAAGCAAAAATAAACATAAGTAACTAAGACTGGGCGGAGGGGAGTGGAAGCAGCAGAGCTTTAGGAGGCGTTTGATGTGCTCCAGACCCGTCGTTCAGCGCAGAGCCAGGCGAGGCGCAGGGGAGATGGGGTCTTTTGTATGTGGAAGGTGGGTCCAGCAGAACTTGCTAGCTCTTGCCTCTGCTGTAGCTTCGGTATGTTATTTAACTTCTCTTTAATTTTTCCCCCCCTCTGGGAAAAAAATGGAGAGAATAATAAATGTACTTCACAGAGCTGTTAAAAAAGCACACGTTTTTTAGTTATTTCTGTAGTTATATGAGAACAAGCGCCTCACTGGTTTTCAGGGGAGAGCCCCTTTCCTGTCTGCGTATGGCCACTTGTCCAACTCTGAGGTGGTCAGCAAGAATCCGTGCTCCTCTGTCCGTAGGGACTGGCTTGTCGTTTGGCATCCGGAGGTAGCAGCTGCTTTCATTGCCTGGCCTGCAGCAAGGGAGGAGGCAGATGCTGTTCCTGTCGCCACCTCTGCGGGGCCAGACACGAAGTAGCCAAGGATGGGAAGGGGGTGGCAGCCACAGGCCTGCACTGTTGCTCTCCCTCTGCCTGGCCCATCCTGTCTTCCTTCAGTTCCTAGCAGCGACCGTCATCTTCCTCAGTGCTGTGCTCACCCCTTAAAGTAGTGGTGCTCGAAGTGTGGCCTGAGCATCCCTTGTAGAAGAACCGCCTGAGATAATCGTCAGAACTGCAGACTCCTGGCCTCACCCCGGACCTCCCGAGTCAGAAGCACTGGGGCTGGGCCCAGGAACCTGCATTTAGCTAATATTTGCTGAAGGTTTATTAGTGGCACTGCTCAGTGTTTTACATTGAATAACAACGTGAGATTGATCCTAATATACTGCCTTATCCTTGAGAGAACTGAGGCAAAGGGGGTTTTAACAATTTGCTTGAATACTGATTCAGGGAGTCACATTTGAACCCAGATCCCCAGCCCTTCCTTTCATCTGTTCTCTTCAGTCTCCCTTATGTAGTGATGCTACATGGATGAACTTTTTTAGTTTGAACTCAGTACTGGGTGACCTCCTGTTACATAAATAGTAACAAATTAAACATGGAGTATTTTTTAATGAGTTTTCACTTACATTACAGCCTGGGATTGGGCTCCGACTTTGACTTAAGTGTCCACCCTTCGTAGGTGGTTTTAAGGAATGGCATTTGGTCAGTCTGACCCAGATGTGTGGCTCTGCCTCACTTGTAAACCTCTACCTGCTGTGCTACACCATAGGCCAGGGGACATCCCGCTGACCTGTGCCTGCACCTGGAACATTTTCTGCCAATAGTCCAGCACCTGTGCAGGTTGAATGCTACTTTTAATCTACTTATTGGAGGCTGTGCAAAGAGATGGAGAATCTGGGGGTTTGCCAATGTCTGGAGGTAGACGAAAGTGGTTTTTTTTTTTTTCCTTCTTAGTGATTCCATGTTCGCATCTACAAATAGTTGGCCATCAAAATAGGACTGGCCCAAGCAGGTTTGAAGATAAAAATCAATCATTCCATTCATAGCGCCTTTTTACTTCAGGTTCCATTGCTTCCAACTCTGGAGAGGAATTTGCTAAAGGAACGACCTCACACGTAACTGAAGGTGGAGATTTCCAGGAGGCAGAGACCTTAAGTTCATTAGAGAACATTCTTTCTGTGATGGGTGGAGAGAGGTTCCTACTAACATTTTCTTTTTGCATCTCAGGCTCTGAAACCTTCAAGAAAGGGCTACTCATGACCCCAGATGGCTCATGATTGTGTTTCTAAAGCAGTTTTATTGGCTCTAACTGCACAAGAGTTGTGATCACATTAAAAATCCAAAGCCCAATTTTTATTAAAAAGTAATTTTAAAGTGTAATGGTCTTTCACACTAAACAGTCATGAGTTTTTTATTTGTTTATGACAACCTCAGGATTTAAGACTAGTTAGCCCATTAACCACTTGCCAAGTGTTTCCATGTCATTGGTATGCATTTTACAAGCTGTTTATCATAAGAACTCATGAAGCTTTCTGGCACGTTTTCAGAAAATGAGCCTCTTACCAATGTACAACTTTCTTAAAAACTCTTCATTGTATCTCTTTATTAATTTGAGTTTCTTCTCTATTGAAGTATCGGGTATTGAAATATCCCTACTGAGAGATAATGGCCATGTAGATACTCTGCTTTTACTATGTCTGGACTTATTTTTAGTCCTGGAGTTATTCTTTATATAAAGGTAAAGGAAGGCATTCTTGAGGTGAGAGAGGGACGCCAGAAAGTTTCACTTCTTGCCAAGAGAATAAAGTTTAACACTTCTTGCTACTTACTTTTTAAGAGTAATTTGAGCTTTTATTAATGGAAAAAGAAAAAAAGGAAAAAAAAAACCACGAGGGAACAGAGAAGTCTCAGGTTGGGGTGTCTCTGTCTGTAGCTGTCTTCATACAACGCACTGTGAATATTTTATTTTGATCTATAAACACTGGAGAAAAACATAACTAAAATTATTTCTTGGAAAATGGCCCCTCGTGATTTGTAGTTGACTGTTTCTACATTCTGTACTTTAAAAGCTTGAAATTCTCTTTTATTCAGCAGTTTTTCATAAGTGTCCCAATGTCCTGGAGATTCAGGCGTCGCTAAGACAGCCAGTCGGACTGTGTAGACGTCTCGGTCCATTCGGGCTGCTATGACAAAAGTGGTGTCGACAAACATTTACTTCTTACAGGTCTGGAGGCTGTTTCAAGGCATTGGCGAGGCGCAGCATCTGGTGAGGGTCTATATCCTGGTTCATAGAGGGCCCCCTTCTCGCTGTGTCCTCACGTGGTGGGTGGGTCTAGGGAGCTCTTGGGTTGCCTCATTAAGGATGCTGATCCCATTCATGAGGGCTCTACCCTCAGGACCTAATCATCTCCCAAGGCCCCACCTCCCAATCCCGTTACACCAGGGATCAGATTTAAACATAAGAATTATTTTGAGGGGGCAAACATTTAGTCCATAGTAGTAGATTCCAAAATGGCTGCAGTTATAGGTGTTGCTTTTTCTAATTTTTTTCCTGTGTATACATAAGATATTTTGTATTTGGCTTGGAGTGTTATAAAGTGTTTAAATATGAGAAAAAAATCAAATTCCTTGCACACTGAATGATAAAAGGGTGAAGGGCAGAGTGGTGACCACCAAGGGTAGTTTAAGGTGTGGAAATCAAGCACATACACTAATATGCTTAAGGGAATGTACTTATTTCCTGGGGAACTGAATTCCAGCTCCATACTTTAAGGAAATTAGTCTGTCCCATCATCAAGGCCAACTTTAAAAACAGAAACAAATACAGTTTCTAACTGGAGTTGTTAGCAAAGGGAGAAACCTAAGTGAAGAGATTCATGTGCTTGCCCTGAGGTGGCCAGGGTCCTTGTGAATGCTGTGGGAAATGAAGGGGACATAACAGTCATTATGTTGTGTAGTTATGGTGCCAAAGATGTAGAAGAGGAAGCACACAGGAATGAAGACATGTAGAAAGGTGGAGTGCAGTGGGGAGAGAAAGGCTAGTTTCTAGGCTTTATATCAAGAGTAAAAAGAGGAGTCTTTGAGCAAAGTGTGTGTGTGTGTGTGTGTGTGTGTGTGTGTGTGTGTACACATATGTAATTATGGGATAACTGTAGGATCCTTTGTAGGCATCACAGAAAGAAATAACTAGATACCTCTTTTATTCCTGGAGAGAGTGTGAGATTGAATCTCTGCTGTTAATCAATTCCTTTTTATTTTTACTCAGGCAGAATACTTATGGTTACAAACTGTGATAAGATGTTTAGTACCTCTGTTAAAGGAATTGCCTAACACTCAGGAGCCACCATTTTCCTTAAAACAACAACAACAGCAACAAAAACAAAAGTACAGCAGGTTTCAGTAAGAGAAGAAATCTATAGTCCAGAATCACTGAAATAAGGATACAAAATCAGTTTATATTGTTTGAGCTGAGGAGGACTAGGCAGGAAAACACCCAAAGCCGTAACTTATGCCAAAATCATAGAAGAGTGATTTGTGAGTCAACTCTCTCATTTTAGATTTCTTTAAATCATAGAAATGGTAAATTAGCCAAATAACCTACAATTATGATGCAATCTCATGATGGCATATATTTTGACTTAAAACAAATGCCTTCAGTGTGGCTACACCCGCATCACTTCATCTGTACACAGTTTATACAGTTACAGAAAGTAGCTCCAATGAACAGACTTCATTTCTTTATTTCTTCAGTTTCTTGAAGGCACACAGGCCGCCTTTATCCTGAGAGTGTCCTGAACATGCAGATGCAGTTGGGATGCACCTTTCTCTTGGCTGGTTTGCCGTACTGGGAACACGTCCTATTCCCATGGGCTCCATTCTACCATCTCCTTGAAAAGGGAGCTCTGCAGATGGTACTGGGCTGAGTGCTGGAAGTTTTCCTGACTCAGGGCCTGAATTACAAGGCCTTAACAGGCATGATCAGTGCCTGCTAGAGGCTTTCTCCCTGGTATTATAGGGGAGGGGCAGGTTTCATGGAATGAAAGGACAACTATGTGAGAAGCAAAAGGGAGGTTGTACAGAATGAATATGTGGCTTGTGCCTTTTGAGCTGTCAGAATGAGCATAGGCTTGGTTAATATTCCAAAATTATCAAACCCCGGTGACCCCCAAAGATGCCTGGGTTTCTTTTATTCCTTTAATCAGTGGTTCAGTGTTCAGAAGGTCCAAAAAGTTGTTACAGAGTTTCTTCCTAATTCTTGGGGCGCCAGGCAAGTGGGCAAATCTTTCCCTTAACCAACTTGCAGGCCTTGCCTCAGGATTGCATGGGGAGAGTCAGAGCTTTGAGAACCTTCCCATTGCTAGTGTTCTTGACTGGGTTCTTCTCTGGTAGCTTCTCTGGGCCTGGTTCCTTCCAGACTTTTCAGCTTCTGGATAATTTTTGAGATTGTGGAAGAAGTTAAACCTTATTTTCTTTATTATTGCAAAAGAGAATCACCCAGCCAACTTCTCATCAGCTTCGTACCCCTTTCAGAGACTCCGCAGAGACTCTGGCCTTCCTCCCCCACAGCAGCAGAATGTGTTAAGCCACATAGTGGCATTCATCTTCTTGAAACCTGTCAGTTGCTTCTTATCCACATGATGTGGCTCCTGTCAGTCAGGTCACCTTCCTCACCATGCTGCTTGCTCAGCTCACTCTGTTTTAGCCCATCTAATACTGAGACCTTAGGGCATCTGCCTGGTCCAGCTTTCCCCAAGACACTGCATCTTTTTTTATGCCTTCTGTTTTGCTCAAAGTCATCGGAGAGGCTGTCCTTGATTGTCACATCTAAAAGTGTCAGCAGCTCTCACCGTCACCCCCCTGCCCCCGCCTTATTTTTCCTAATTACCACTTGGCTATTGTTTATCTTTCCTGTTAGAAGGTGGACTACATAAAAGTAGGGTAGGTCTCTATTTTATTGATTAAGCTATTCTTAGCACCCAGAACATGGCATGTAGTAGGGGCCTAGTAAGTACTTATTGTATGGGGAATAGTGGGTTTTTTAGTTTTTCATTTCCCAGTTACACATGCTTTGAAAATGACAATAGGATGTGGAGCCAGAGAAGGCAGAGATGCCATAAACAGATTGAGACAAGACAGATCAGTTCAGAGGATGAGGGACCAGGCAGGATGTGTAATCATAACTGAGAAAAATGCCTCTGCTTAAATATTATCATTAATTCTGTAAACAATAACATCTATTTGTGTAGCCCTTTGCAGGAAACATACACATCCATTAAATCTTTAGATTTCCCTAAAAGGTCCTGTTAAAATGATGTTATTTTTTTAATGCCTACAATATTGATTTGTTTCTAGTAGGACTGCCTGTTTTTGAGGGGAAGGGAGGGTGTTGTAACTGCTGGTAGATGTTCTGAACTGGCATCGGGGCTAGTACTGTTGAGCTTGCATGTTGACTTTAAGGGTTTTCTGACTTTTATTGTCTCATTTAAGGCTGATATTCATTACTCAGGCTTCCCTGCCCTGACTGGTGGTACTTATGTGGAGAATAGAAAAGAAACACAGGCCTCGTTAGCTGCCTTCAAGGAGACAGCAAACCTTGTTAGATGGGTAGGGAGGGAGGGTCGTCTTAAAGTGAAACTATTTTATTGGCCTTGATGAAGTGTCAAGAACATTTAAGTCAGGAGCATGAGAATGGTGCTGGCTCGGGAGCAATGTTAAATTTGTTTTCTATCTTGTGAAAAGCATCATTCATTTAGAATAACTGGGGGTAGACAGAACTCTAAATGACCCCCAAAATTTTCACACTCTGGTCTGTAAATCTCTAATCCTCCTTATCCAATCACACATTAATATAGGTGCTGCCGTGAAAAGATGATTGAAAATGCAATTAAAGCCCCAAATATTTGACCTTAAGATGGGAAAATTATCTTGAGGGGGTCTGACCTAATCAGATGAGCCCTTAAAAAGGGACTGGACACTTCTTCAAGATGCAGTCCATGAGAGGCACTTGGCCTGGATAAGCTTCTCTCTTGCTGGCTTTGAGTCTTGGGGGTGGGTGGTGTGGGGGATGTGGCAAGAAACGCTGTTGGCCGGTAGTGGCTGCGAGTGGCCTCTGACTGATAGCTGGCAAGGAAATGGGGTACCTCAGTCCCATAACCACAAGGAACTGCATTCCCCTCCAGCCATTTGTGCTTAGATCAGCCCAGGGTCCAGATGAGAATGGAGTCCGATGGACAGAACCATGTGCTAATAAATTGGTGTTATTTTAAGCCACTGTGTTTATGGTAATTTATTACAGAAACAATAGAAAACTAATACAGCGAGAAATCTCATTCAAATTAAATCTGAAAAAAACATCTAAACTTTACAAAATGTCAGGCAGCTTGCTTTCTGAAGGAAAGTACTGGTTAGTAGGTACAAGCAGCCAACATACACAACCACCGGGATCAAGCTCATCGTCGACTGCCTTGCTCCTTTGGGTCCTGGTGAAACGAATAATGTGTTTTTCTAATTAGTAGATTAATTGTTTATAAATTAATGGGTAGTTGCAGAGTAGTAGAGGAGACCTAAAATAGTTCCTGCCAAGTGTTTTATCTATTCTTGGAACAACCTTGTTCATGCATTATAATTTACTCAGCAATCCTTTCTTCATAGACAGTACAGAGCTTAGTTCCAGCCTTCCTCCTGTCTGAATACAGTAGTTTCCGAATTAGTAGAATTGGAATTGATAGTGTTAAAAAAAAAAAAAAAGAGTACGTGGCACATTTAAAATTCCCAGTGTTTCTGGCTTTATGTAAAGAGATAGCCTTTGATGACGATTATGATGTCCATAGACATTTTCCTACAGAGACACATTTTAAAGCGGGATTGTGTAAATGAAGTCTCTTCCTGAGGCTTGAGTGAAGCATCTTGACACAAGAAGCTGCCTAAGTGCAGTCAATGAACTGATGAAAAGGGGCTTTTGAAAGCAAACCACCGGTGCATTCTTGGGCTGGCTTTTGCATGAGTGACAGACAGAGCAGTAATAGGAAAGCACACAACTGCTCCCTCGGCCACCGCCACCGCCGTGCACCCGCCACATGGGGCTGCCCTCCCAGCAGGAGTGTGTGTTTGTCCTGCCGGCTGGGAACTGTGGTTTGGCCTTTTTTGTTTATAAGAGGGAGGACAGCAGCCTCTGTCCTCCAGCTGCTGTGAAAACATTGTTGAAAAACCAGAGCGAAGTTTCCACTTAAGAACTCACCCTGGAAAAAAACCCGCCCGAACAAACAAACCTTCCTAATGAAAGACCATCTGGGTGAAAACACAGACCACTGGGTTAGAACCCAGATGACAGGAAAAACGTAATGAGAATCGTTGTTCTTTAGCAAACTTTCCTAGTGGGATTTCCATATATTAAGTTGGCAGAGGGCCCAATGGTGAATAATGGGGGAAACAGACTGAGAAGGCAGAGTGTTCAGTTTGTTATGGAGGCCCTAGCAGTGGGCTCAGTTGTGCATGTTGGTTAAAGAATTCTGGTCGCTGAAGGTCTCACCCAAAGTGGAAAAGGTGTTCTGTATCTGGCTTAGTATGGTCTAAAATTTGGGTGGTGGTGATGGGAGGGTTCATCATGTCCCAGGAGAGGTTCTCAGTGGAATGCCAGTGAAAAACATGCCACGCTCTCTGCTTTTGTGGAGTTTGTGTTCTCTTGGGGAAAGAGAAAATACCAGTGATTTTAAATCAGGATTTAAATATAATTGTATAATGTCACCTTATCATTGGAAATTTTGCTATGATATGTCAGAAATTCACAGGATATAGTGATGCAAATGGTGCCAAGGTCAGGCCATGGGGGGCAGGGGCACGATGACACTGAGGTATGGCAGACAGAGAAGGCCTCTTTGAGGAGGGAGCATTTAAGCAGAAATAGAAATTCAGAATGGACCAGCCTTGGAAGAGCTAGGAGAAGAATATTTCTGATGGGGGAAAACATGTTCAAAGCCTGAATCAGGAAGGAGCTTGGTATAGTCAAAGAACTCCAAGAAAGCCTGTGTGGCTGGGACGGTGATCACCAGGAGAGTGTCACCAGATAGGGATGAAGAGGTGAGCTGGGCTTCCTCGTTCATGGTCTTCAAAGAAGTTTTGATTTAGTGTCAGGTGCAGGGGAGCCATCAAAGGTTATATAGGAGAGGATTGTCATGCTCTCTTATGCATTTAAAAAACCTCTCTGCTTGCTTTTGTGGAGAATGGACCGCAGAGGGGAAGGAATGAGGCAGGAAGGCCAGTTTGGTAGCTATTTCTGCAGTCCAGCAGAGCAATGATGGTGACTCGAATTGACAGCAGTGGTTGCAGGTGGGGAAGGATTGGAGCAGTACTTGGATGAGAGACAAAGCAGGACTTGGTGAGGGATTGCATCTGGGTAGTGGGAAATGGGGAAAGGTGAGGAGAAAGGACCAGCCAGCATGGTACCCAGTCATTTTCCCTCATCTTCCCCTTTGTTTTACCCTCTTCCTCTGTATCATCTTCTCAGGAAGAATGAGAACGAGCATGTAAGATAGTGACTTTGATCAGTCATTGCCAGATCCAGTGATTTAGAATTCTGTGCAAAGCTTAAAGTCTGGGGGGTTGACATTGAGTGTTGACCTACTGTGAATTAATAACACTTCCCAAGTCATCTTAGTCAACACACCACAGTCATTTATACCGTGGGGGGTCTCTTCATTATAGCTTTGTCACCTTGTCCATGGTGTCTACAAGCTTCACATTAAAGACTTTAGTCCCAATGTATCATTGAAAACACCCGCATTAACCCGTGGGGCTCTGGGGAGAAATATTGGGAAGCAGACATAAAAGTACACGTTTTAGCTAAGTGGGAATTTATTTTCTAGCTTTCTGTATGTCACTCACTAAAAGTATAGTCCTCCAAATAAATGTAGTTTTGTGTGTATGTTTCCCCGGGACACTGTTCTGTCACAGAGCTTTGGAAAGATGAAAAGTCACTTTATCCCCTCAAAGGTAGAGATTAGGAAAACATGGAACATTTTGGTGTGGAAATTATGCATTTATTATTAATTATGTGTTGGGAGGCGTCTTTGTCATGTGTTTGTTACTCATTTCTTCAGTATCTATCTACCATGGTACTTGTATTTTCCATCATCTAGAGTATGTTTTGCTTTTCTTTTCTCTCTCTCTCTCTCTCTCTCTCTCTCTCTCTGTCTCTGTCTCTGTCTCTCTGTCTCTCTGTCTCTCTGTCTCTCTCGTTGATATTTTAGGGCATCAGACTCAGTTTCAGAACTTTTGCTGTCTGTGTTACCATGACTGACCCCCCACCCCCCCAAAAAAGAATTATCATAAAAATATGCCTTTGTAATCAGTAATGAAGACAAATAAATGGTGGATGAGATCCTGGAAACTAAAAAATCTCATTGATTTTTTAACCCAACATCGGAGTAGCTTCCTCCTCCTGGGGCCTGGGTCTGGGGGCTGTCACGTGAGATGCTGGGAGAAACGTGTCTCTTGGAATCATTACAACAGGGTTCACACAGCAGAACCTGGCATCAATAACTCTCCAGCTCTGGTCCCTTTTTCTTCATGCGTCATGTGGTAATAACTACACCTGCCCTACCTCTGGTTAGAGGTAAAATCAAATGAGAGGGAAAATCCAACATGGAGTGGCTTTGTCAGTCATGTGTGGACTCTGTGACCACCTGTGCTTGTTGGCGTTACTTGTAGACTAGTCATGGGAATGTCAGATATACCCTAAGCCAAACCAAGCCTTTCCAGAGCCTGTTTATCTGTCTCAATTTCTCCCTCTCCCTCTCCCTCTTGGTGGCAATCACTACTTTTCGACAAGTGCCACTAGGTCAAAACTAAAAGTGTGAGTCATGCAGTTGCAATATATTTGAAGAAAGATAAACCATTCTGGACTATCCCAGGAATGTTCAGTGTATTATTCCTGTAGATCCCATCTAGTGGAAGAAACCTCTCCCCACTCACTCCACCGCATCCTCATACAGAAACATAACCCAGTTAGGTTTTTCCCCCCATTAGTTTAGATAAACTGTGGGTTTTTTTAGGGAGAAAATTTCAGATAAGAAGCAGTTTTGTGTAGTTGAACGTGACCTCTAGATTCTTTTGTGTGTCCCAGCATTTGCATTAACATTCCAAAGGGCTGATGTACTGGCTGAAGAGAGGCAGGGGATGGGAAAAAGTTATTAACTCATTACTCAGTTCTTTTGTAATCGCTTAGGATAAGTATATGTGAAAAATAGGAGCGTAATGATGTGGTTTTAGTTAGAGCCAGATGTGGTTGTTCAGAAAGACGCGAGCGGAGGATTGCCAGGCATTCACATTTCACTGGGCGTCTTGTATGGCTGTTTCCTAAACCTGGCAGTGCTGCCCGTGAAGCTAGAGAACAATCATATCTCCACGTATTGCATAACATCTGCACCTTTCACCAGCAAAGAGGCTCCTACACATGGGCAGAGTGGACACTGAGAGGGTGTGCATCTCACTGTCGTCATCCAAACAGATCCTCCTTTAAAGGTCCTGGACACTGAGGTGAGACAACTTCACTGTCAATCATTATGGCCAAGCATTTTTTCCCTTGAAATGAATCCTACACCAGCTCTGCCTGTTTCCTCATTTACTCTTTCGCTAAATGCAGAGCTCTCAGTTTTGATGGAGAAAGGAAACCTAGGAGCTAACTTCAGTTTTTCGGTCCTTAGATTTGTAAACTTTATTATGTACCTGCCATGCCACTAGCCTTGGGCAGGGAGTACAGAAATATTTATGTAGCTCTCATGCCCTCTTTTCTGAGTCTTCATATGACCAGGGTCAGACACTGACTGAGAGAACCCAAAAACCCAACCGAAGGACTAAACAGTGCTTCATTCCATGCAAGGATTATTCTTCCCCTTCTGCCATCGGGGTTCCTTGCTCCTTTCATGTGTGTTCTTTGAGTCAGGTTTACAGATTTTGAATGACTTGTGGTCTTCTGTGAGCCCCACATCATTTTATTAATGCATTTTAACTCCATCCTATATCAGGCCGTTTCTTTTTTTACTTTGCTGTACCACATGGTGTCCCTACTCAAGAGGCAGTTATATATAAAATAATCTACATGAAAAATCTCAGGATTTTGGATCTTTATTAACCCTAAGGCACTACGTAACAATGGGCTCCCTGAGTGATCAGTTCCAAAGATTCCGTTCATTGTAGTGACGCAAGCACTGGAACCTTAATACCTGGGGCCGCTCTTTGCAGGGTTCAGTCCTGGATTACCAATGACATTGTCTTCTTTACCGTCACTACTTGGCTCATCGAAGAGGGTCCCTGTCCCTCTCTCCCCAATTCCACCAGGATCACTTATCAACTTCCTCTTCACTGCCAGCCTTTCTGTTCTTACTGTGTTATTTTAGGATTAAATCTCGCATTTGAATTTGTTAAACCAATTCATATTTATTTAAACTTTCATTGAAGTATAAACTTACATAAAGAAGCAAATCCTAAGTGTACAATTTTTGTGCCTGTGCACACCCACATAATTGCCACTGGGTTTAAGACTTAGAATATTTCAAGCATCCTGTTATGCCCCCTATGAATTCTCTGTCAGTTCGTTCTTTCGCTTGTGTTTAGATTTCTTACAAATGGGACCATACTGTGTGTATTCTTTTGAGTCTGACTTCTGTCTGAGATTCACCCCTGAGATTGCATGTATCTGTGCTTCATTCTTTGTTCTTCCTGAGCAGTCTTCCATTGTATTAATATTGCCCCAGTGTGTTTACCTGTTACTGCTGTGGAAGAACATTCTGGCTGTTTCTAGTTTGGAGCTATTTATGAATAGAGCTGCTATAAATATATATATCTCTTGATGGAAACAAACACATATTTCTGTTGGAGGCGTAGCCACAAATGGAATTTCTGGGTAGTAGGCTGTTCATATGAGGTTTTTAACAGGAGAAATTGAATTTGATATTGAGAATTATGCTTCATAGTAAGCTTTTTGGGGTGCATTTTCCCATGATTTGAGAAATATCTCTAATACAGATCTGAATACTTTGTTGCTTGTTACTCCTAGAGAAATTATTTCTCCAAGTTACCAATGTCATTTTGAATACTTATTCAGGTTTTTGTTTGTTTGTTTTTAAGCCCTAGCCCATTTCTTTAAACACGTGTGACTTTTTACTATATTAGCATGCTTTCTCTTCCAGCATTGAGATTATTTTTGAAAAATAATAACATGTGAGTTCAGGTCAACCCTGTCAGTCTTTCTTACAAAATGACTCCTGTGTTGACACTGAACTACAAAGAAAAAGTATGCCATTTTGCACGAGGTAAAACTAAAACCTAAAGAGGTTAATTTTTCAAATAGATTTATTTGAGCGAGAAGCATTTATGAAGCACCATTTGAAGCCATCACTCTGTCAAGTACCATAAAATATAGCTATTATTTGCCAGGAGCTGGCAGTTTGGGAGTGGGGGGTAAGAAAAACAAATTGGTGTTTGTAAAGTCATTTAAACATCGCCCTGCGTGTGAAAGGGGAAGGCCAGCGAGTGGGAGGGAGGGAAAGTGGGGTGGGGGAGCATGGATGAGGGGTGACTGAATCAGACTGGGAATTCAGAGATGCTTCCTGGAGCGGTGGATTTTGAAGGAAGAGAAAATTTTACGTATTTTGGGAGATGGGTGGAGGCAAGGGGCTTCTGGTACTCCAGGTAAAGGGTCTAACTAGCATAATTAAAGGAATGGAGGGATGAAATAGTATTATGCATCTAGTAGTCAGTTTGGGGGATAAAATATTTTTTAGCCCATTGATGGTGCTATTTCTGTATATGTTTCTAGAACGCCTCCTTTGGAATGACTTTGAGAACTCATTTTCAAACCATACCCAAAATCACTCTTGTTACTTTATAGCTTTGACCCAAATGGTATTCCCCAGCTGGCTACTCACCAGATTTGTTTCCCGAACACTTTGGGCTCACTCCAAAGAAACGCAATCCATCTTCAGAAGGTTTAAGACCTACTACCACTCTAGAGCACATTCAAAAGCCCGTGTGTGCCCCAGAACTTAGAAATCAATTCCGAAAGGCCAGTCGTGTCTGGAAGGCACTTATCACTGAATAAGTCTGTAACCCCCTAAGGCTGAGGTTGCATTTCCCAAAGACTCGGCTTTCAACCAAGTTTCTATTTTAGAGATTTCATGTCAAAGTCAGATAATTTTATACGGTAAGGGGTAGGGGTGGAGATTCCCAGAGACAATGAATATGCCCTATATCAAGCCCAAAGTGCTTTTTGAGGAAGAACTCTCCTCTGGTGACATGATAACTAGCCCTGGATTTGGCTAGACTAGCTCGTAGATTGTGGAAACGAGGGTCATCTGGGCGACTAGGTCAGGAAGCAGAAGCCACATCCAGGCACTGCCATCAGCCTGTGGTGTCAGCCTGATTTGAACTAACAGACAGGCAGATCCATGAAGCCTTGGAGCAGATGGGAAGGGTTGGGGAGGGTCGCAGAGCAGGGAACAGGGCTTGGGAAGGCCAGAGGCAAGTCTAGGGAATGAAGAAGTTGGTTAAATGCTCGCTTCTCTGGTTGTACATTTTGAGCTGATCTCTTCTTCAGTTCATCGACTCCTATGGCAGGTAAGCAAAACTAAAACCAAAGGCCTCCCTGCTGTCAGAGCAGATGTCATCTATTATTTCCCATGCATTTTTTTTTTAATGAATGCTAGTTAATTTTGAAGATGGGGATGGTTTTTGACCCAGTGAGATGAGAGGGGAGTGAGAAAAATGATAAACTTTTCACTTTATGTAAAGACTTCGTGCAGTGAAGGACTAAACAGTTGGGGCTGGTTTGCACTCATCTCGAAGATCACTTAGAGTCCCACTGGGTCACTTAGCTCGCTTCCACTGTTTCTGTGGTCCCTACGAGTTGCTCTCTTTAACTTGGCTGGAACAAAAACACATATACTGCATACTTGCGAGTCACCAGGTTCCAGTTTTTGCTAGTCTCTTTCTTCTAGATGTTTTCATAGACTTTCAGTAAGGCCCCCTATTAAACTAGCATGACAACTGTTAACTTGCAAATAGCCACCAACAGGTTTGTGGTGGAGATCCGTACGGTTGACAAAGTTTTCATTTATTTATCCACACACATTACAGATTCTCACACAGTTTGGTTAAAACCACACTGTGGGTCCAGCCGTTCTCCTGAGCCAAGAGGATTTAATATGGCAGGGACAGGGGCAGGGGCAGGACTTACTGGCGCTTGCCACTCTTTCATCATTTTATGTTGTATCATGTGGCCATGAGTTCATAGTTTCACGAGGATGTCCCCATTGGGTCGAGGAGGAGTGTCCCGAGAAATGTCACACTTCAGTACAAGAGTACCAATGCTTAATTTCTCATAAAAATAAAATAGTTTACAGTGCTTCTAGTAGTACCATATAGTTTGTATCTGAAAACATCATTCAGCCTTCAGGCATTGTCAAAACAGGCCTGTTCTTGGTTTTCAGAATCTTTCTTTGGCTTCTGGTGGAAACTGGAAACTGTTGAAATAAAATTAACGTCTATTCCACTCTGCATTTGCCACCATAGTGTGTGTGTGTGTGTGTGTGTGTGTGTGTGTGTGTGTGTTGTGTGAGAGTATCCCCACCCCACACCAATGTGAACAAGGCCCTTGACACCACTTCACCCCTTTCTACCATCTGAGTGAAAGTGGTTTCATATATCTTCCTCCAGCAATTGACCTTTCCTGGGTCCACCTATTACTTGTTAATTTTATTTGTGTCCAGCACCCTTGCCACAAATTTGCTTTTCAAGTAGAAAACAGTAAATATTCCTCTATTGTGTTTTATCGCTCTGCAAAATAAATGGGTGGGCAGATGTTATCAACTTTTCAACGGATTCTTCAGCTACTCTCTGGAAATTCAGGAGCCTCTATGAGTGCCAAACTTGATTTCATTTTTCTGTTGTTCAGGTTGTCATATGTTATAAACGGTCCTCTTGGTGATCCTGAACACACTGGCACAGACCTCAAGAAAGTCCTTTTGGAAAAAATCAGGGATAGCAAGATCACGGATGGCATTTGCAAAAAGAGTCAAACTCAGATGATTATTAGGCATCTGTACTGGACACCACCATTCATTCATTCAGTAGTGATTTGGAGAGGGGAAGGAGGGATGCTGAGCATTCTTTAGCTCTTTATCACCGATATTAATTTGAATGGCTTTACTTCCTTGCAGTTAAATCATTAATAATCATGAAGAGTTTATAAACTTTTGGTTTAATCTTCATTAATATGTAAAACTCAGAGTCATGTCTTTTGACTGTTAAATGACTGTTTTTCTGAATTATCCTCAAAACTATCCTTCTTTTTTCAGGTTTCTATGGTCCCCTTAACTCTGAGAAGTAAGTGCCATGTCCTCATTTTGATCAGGGGACATACATCACTTAACTATTTTGTGACTTTTAGCTCCTGCTGTGTTTTATGGGTTGGACGAAGTTTATCATCCAAGTTCTACTTCTGCAATTTGCCTCACTCAAGCTTTGGGGCAGGGGAGATGGAGTAGTGACGTGGGAGGGGTGTAAGGGATACATTTTCCTCTGAATTTCCATAGAGAGTGAAATAATCTGGTTTGAGATAAGTGCAGGAGGTTGCAGATCACCCCCTTTCAAAACAAGACAAATATATATATATAATTTTGCTGTTTAAGGGAGTGAAAGACAAGCCTGCACAGGGGAGGACTTGAGAGGCAGACCTAGTAGACACCTGATCTGGGGGTGCTTCTCCAGAGGCATCCCCCTGCAGTACCACTGAAGGGGATGGGGCCAGAAAAAGGACTTAGGGTTTGAGGACCTTCTCTGTACCAAGAACCACACTAAGTAATCTCTCAAGTTTCCCCGTCCTTCCTAGAATCTTATGAGATAATCCTTACTGCCTTTATTTTTCCATGTGGAAAAACTGAGATAACCCAGGATCACACTACCTATAAGTAACAGAAAGTAACTTAATTGGAACCCTTGTTCCTCAAGTTTTATATACTCCGCTATGTGCAAAGTTGCTTGTACTCCATCGTGCACATTCTCTCTCATATGCGTTCTCAGTTCATTTAAATTAGTTTTGCAAGGACTTTGGGATTCATCTCAGTCAAGTTTGTAATTGCTAAATCATGACATGAGTACGAGTACCCACACTGGCAAGAATTTCAACTAAACTATTGTTTTTTCAAAGTGTGGTTCATGAACCTTGTATGTACCTTAAAATTACTTGAGGGACCTTGCTGAAAATGTGGTTTGCTGGGCCCTCCTTAGACCAACTAGATCAGAAGTTCTCGGGGTGGAACCCAGTATAAGCACCCTGGGAGACTCTCCTGTGCACTAAAACTTGAGAGCTATGCAGTACAACTTCTTTACAGAGCTCTAGAATAAAAAAGATCTTGGGGATAGGGATGGCTAAACCAACAAGTCTGTAAGCTGCGAGTTTGTAAATTCTGGTTTTATCTCCTCTTTTTACACAAAAGGAAATTGTGGTTTAGAGGGTTTAACTAACGTGTTAAAATTCTCATGGCTTATTTGTGGTACAGCGAAGACTAGAACCAATTCTCCTTTCTCCACAGTATAGGGCACTGCTTCCAGCCTTTTAAAAATCTGCTAATCAGGGAAACTTGGATCCATTTCAATCCTGTCAGTGACCCTACACTCCACATAAAAGATGAGTCCTGTGAGAATGAGGGCTCTGATTCACACTCATTTGAATGTTGAAAAAAACAGTGCATTTCTTCAGACTTCTCTGTAGGAGGTGGAAAGATTCAATAAGCTAGCAAAAACGATTTCCATCTCACACAAGGCTCCTACACACACACGCACACACACACATGCACACGCACACACACACACACACACAGGCATACAGCTTGTATCTATCACAGAAAAAGATGAGATGAGGAGACTGGCAAGCACATATAACTTGTGTAAGATTTTCATGGTTTTTTCAGTATTTGGAGGTGATTTCTTAAACTGTGCATCGTAAGAAATCCATAAAGATTAAGCTGGAGTTTCATTGTGGCTTCTCTGAGACCCATGTGCATATTTTAACATGAGGTATTTCACTTTATGTCATGTGAAGGGTCTCACTCTGTGGCGGATGGGGAAGAGACAAAATCCTGTCTCATTCATGTTTTCACTTCAGATTCCAAATGATGGGGCTTCTCCTAGAAGGCTGGACCCTGCCCCAGGACTTTCCATTACTTGTAGCTGCTGCGTTTTGTTTCCTAATTGTTTCATTTGAAAAGTTTATCTTCCTAATAAAGACGGTAAACTCCTTTGGACTAGGTTTGCTTTTTGCATTTTCATTCTTTATATACCATCATGGCATAGGACCATGGCATTTTTGCTAAATAAATAGTTTGTGGCATGAAACATAAATTTCTTTTCTATTTCAGCACAGTCTTATCGAATACCTTCTGAGCTCAATATTAGTTACACTCCATTCAGATTCCTGAACATGGCCATATACAATAGGTAGTTATTACTTTACATGAGGCAGAAGGGGTAGTGGTTAAGAGCATGTCCTTTGGGACGGGGTGGGCTTGAGTTTGAACCTCAGCCATGATCCTTAATTGTCCTTTGTGTGATCTTGGGCAAGTTGCTTAACACCATTCCACCATAGTTTCCTCTTTTATGAGTTAGTAGTATTGACTCTCAGTGATATGGTGAAGATTAAGTAGCAGAATGCATGAGTAAGCCCTCAGTAAATGACAGAGCAGAGGACTTTGCTGTTACTGTTATCATTATCAAGACAATAACAATAGCCGAAGTTCCATTATCGGAGGGGCCATGGTGCTGACTTGTCTCAGTGCTCATCTCATTTGACTTTTGACCTTTGGAGGAAATATCTACACTTAATTTCTGGCCAAGATTTTTTTTCTTTGAAATTTGGCTCATTCAGTTTCATATACATATTTTATGACGTTTCCATTTTAATTAGATTCTCCCAAGTTAAAATTTTAAGCATGGAAGTCTGAAAATACTTTCCCTTCTGAAAGGAATATTTTTAAAATTTAATGACTGCCGCCGCTCAAGGTTTTGGTCTGGGGAAAGGGCAGCATTTCGGGGCCGTTGGCTCAAACAAAGGCGCAATAATGGGAACTAGTGACTGAACAGACATGTGGAATTTGTGAGAAAAGGGTTGGTCATCTAGACAGCCACCCTCCCTCTGTTCAGGTGCATTCTGGGAAAGTTATCTGAATTCAAAACACTCACCTTGGCAGGGTCACCTTTAAGTGCCAGGCACAAAACAATAATGAGCTTCCTTTCTCATAATTCTTCTTTTCATGATTTTCTCAGCTGGAGTCTTCAAAGGATTATTTGTAAAGACCTTTATGGTGTGTTATGATTTAATCAGATGTAGCTCGAATTTCCCAAGATGTGTTAATTATCATCGCCACACAAGTGCAACAGAGGAGGCAAAATGTTTTTCATTTGGGCAGGTTGAGGGTTTGTTTAAAACGTACTTAAGGCCATTAGGATCAAATCAAAATATAGTGCATGGTAATTATGCATGAAATAAAAGATTACCTGCTGTTTAAGTAGCCAGTTTCCTGATAATATTGCAATAAAGTCTTGAAGGAAATTGGTTTCCCAATAGCAGTAGAACACTTTATTTAAGGGACAAAGTGAACTGTATTAGATTGAAAAATGAAAAAGAGATAGGGAAAAGGAAAATAAATTTTATCTTCAAAATTATCAGTGGATATTATCCTGTCTTAAAGAAAAATTATTGTTTTAGTCTTTCTCTTGATTAAATGGAGAGTTATTTCTTTGCATTTAGATAGCAGTGGATTCATTGCAGACTTGATTTAATAAAAGAAAGAATAAACGTCTCATGTAAGAAGACATGCTAGCCTTAGTACGTGAGAAGTAGTTAAAAGCCTGACTTCAGAAATCAAGCAAATCGCAGAGTTGAAACCCATGCTTAACCCCTCTGACCCTCAGTTTCTTTATTAGAAAAATTAACTAGTTACTGAAAGTCCTTTTTTTTACAGACCTTGTAAAGATTAAATGAGATAATATATATAGAACACTTGTTTCATTGCATAGTAGTGATAAATTAATATTAGATGTTGTTATTAAATTAACTGGGGCTATGGCTGATTAAAAATATTCTGAGTAGCAAGGGGGAAAAGTTTTAGACTTTGGAAATCTGAGCAGCCATAGTCATATATGTAAGGGAGGGATCTCATTGTATGTTGAAATCGGATCCTGCTTTATGGAAACTACAATGATGAGGAGGATATGAAATTTACAACTGTTGATGTGGAGAATTTTCTGTGTCACTCATTGGATTCTTTGAAGAGAATTAAATTATAAAATATACCTGTTCACGATGATCTGGCTTGCAAAATAGGTCATTTCTGTGAAGATTTTCCTGCCACAGCCCCACCCTTGATGAAGAAGAAACACTTTTTCTTGGTTATTCCTCCAATGGGAAATTTGGACATTGTCCTTTTGTTCATAGTGGGAGAAGTTTCTAGTTACTCCACACGTCTGAACTATCTGCATAAATAGTTAGCACATACTTAGGGTTAAAAATTAGTTACAGAAAGCCTTCTTTCCCCCCTAATTCTAAAAAAGTAACTTATTTTGGGGTACTAGAGAAAAAGTTCCAGAGATTCACTGATTAATATTTATTGAGCCTGTTCCATAGCTGGTAGTGTGCTAGTGCTTTTACAGATGAATCAGAAAAGAACTGAAAGGAAAGAGGAAGAAAAAAACTCTTCTTCCATATGTATTGGAAAACTATCCTTTAAGTCCCAAGGTTTGGAGATGGTCTTCTGAATCACATGTTGTTTATCTGGAAGAACTTGAAACTATTTTATGGGAGGCTCCTGAACTCAGAATACTAGCATCATTTTGGGTGGTCTTTGGAGTTAATTTGCCCTTGTTTTTCATGTATTCATTGAAGAAGTAGATGGAGATGATTGGTACTCTGCTGCTGAGAGAGTCCTAGAACTGGCAGCGCTAATTTGGCTCCAGGTCGTCCATTGAACAGTAGCCATCAGCCTGTGTGATCTTTAATGTTCCGATGCTGCCAACAGATGCCCGGGACATCAGGCGTTTGTAATTGTCTATGAGATCATTCTGTACTAAAGACTGAAGAAAAAACAACACATCCTTTAGGCTGTATTTTACCTTTATCCTCAGGTTCCAGAGGACCTGCTAGTTGTATCTTTCCATGGTCCATTTAACTCTGAAACGCTCTGTATTTAAGGCTAACATGAAGGATATTGATAGTAAATTCTGGTGAAATTATTTCCGACTCTCCCTTTTCCTTTATTCAACAAATACTTATTGAATTCCCATTGCATGCTGGGAGGTAATCTTCTAGGCACCTGAATGTAAATGGTGAGTGAAACCAAGATTTCTGTTTGTCTGAAACTCACACTCCTCTCACGTGGAGGTTGTTCAGATTCTTTAAATAATGCTTTGCCTCCTGTAACTGTGCTTGGAAAGAAGAATTAAGCCAGAAGGCAAAATACTCTGCAAATCATATTTTGGCAAATGAACCACTGTTCCCCGACCTTGACCCCTGCCACACTACATATGCACCTCGATGGGGAAAGGTGGGGAGGACAAGATAAATTTGCTGAACAAATACCAAAGGGAGTATTTGCTGTGTTCAAACCAAAGGTCTGTGTAACTCAGTCTCCAGTCTCAATAATTGGCATTTCATAGAATCAACTTTTGACTCACCTTTGTTGCCCCCACTGGATAATTCCTCACTTTCCTGGCACCGAAAGTTCTATCTACCTCCACCATCAGCTTGTGATTATGGCAGTTATTTTTTCTTTCTCTTTCATGCACAGTACTCTGGAAGCCAGTGCGATAACTGACCTCAGGAGATATGTGTAAAAACTTAGCAGACAGGAATTATAAGCACTTCATTGGAATTCTACTAATTCTGGATTTCAGATCAGCTGGGAGGGTTGTCTAGACTGAAGCTTATCTTTGCTTTACATTACTCTCTTCAAAGATAATGTATATTCGAAGGATAGAGAGGAAGTATTCAAAATATATGAATAAACAAATGATAAAAAGCACTGTAATTTCCCAGAGCAGGTTGTTTGAGAATGTACAATGGTTTGCACTTAAAATTAATATTTCATATTTTATAACTCTCACCAGCTTTAATCAGCACAACCATTTGGTCAAAATTATTGAGACTTTTATCAAATGAACCTGACTCTCCAGTGGCAGGGAGAGATGGGTTGCGTATGATAATAGCAATTTATATTTGGGGGAAATAGCCACATACATCCCACTCTTGGGAATAAAGTAGTCAGCAGTGGCTAAATTTGGTTTGTCATATTTACAGAAGCAACATGGGCAGTTTCTGTTTTTCATAGCATAGATTCCTACAGAGAAGAAAGAGTATTCCAAATAGCTGAAGTTTACTACAGCCACTGTGAAGTCTGCAGCGCATTCTTGTGCCAGAAGGTGGCAGTTCTTTCAATTCAGGATGCTGATCCCCTGACTGAGATCACCTGGTTACTGAATGAGGCAAAAGCTAGTGACCAAAACTGACAGATGAGCACTGTGAGGTGGCATGAGATCAGTGGACGCGATCTGAGGCAATGGAAAGAAGGAATGGGTTGCCTTGCTAGTTTTTATTCTCCCCTCTGCATTTCTCATTCCTATCTTAGGTCTCACCAAAACATCACTAACTTGAGGAGGATACTGAGTGTGGAATTCAGACTTTCCTCAGAGCCGGGAGACCTCTAAGACCTCTTTCAACTAAGAGATCTATGGTTCTGTGCAAGGCAACCACATGAGAAAGATTAGCTCAGACACCTTTAAAGCAGCAGCAAGGTTCTTTCTGTTCTGGGTGCATCTTGCTGTAGGGATCTGTGGTTTCTCTTGGATGCTCTCCTGAGAAAGATCTGTCTTTCAGGTGCAAGGCCAGTGCTTGTTTTCTGCAAGAATGTTTGTCCTTAACAGCATACAGCTGACTTTTTATGTGAGTTCTTGAAATAAGTGCAGGTAAGTTGCATGTTTGCAAATAGCACCCAGTTTGAAGAACTCTGTTTCAAAAACTTCTAGAACTTCACAGATATAGACTTGTCAAATGTTATCTCACCTCATAATGATTCTTTTGGTACATCCAGATTTCTTTATCCTGGCTTTGCTTAAATTCACCAGATGTGTTGGCTGTGAAATCATGTCCAAGACAATGATTAACGTCAAAGATGGCTATTCATCCTCAGGCCTGTATGCTGGGATTTTTTTCCTCCTCAATTCTAGATGTTTTTCCCTTGACATCTGCTTCAAAATTAAGAACTGCTTTGGACAAGTAAAGGCCCTGAAATTTGGTCCAATTCAGAGTCCCCTCAGTACTAAATTAAATGATAATGAGAATATCCTCCTTAAAAAAAAAAGTTTAGGAACATAGGGCAAAGAGTATCCCACCTTTTTTGTTTTTCTTTTCTTGCTGCTAGAATCACCGGGGTAAGGGCGTAGCATAGAATATTTCAGGCGTATTTCACCAGTGTGGAATTCTTCCTTGTTATTATTTGAAAAACAAAGGATTCCTTGTAGCCCTTTAGTGCACTAACACTGGCATAATCTGCCCCAGGCGTCTCATAAGTAGCAGTATTCAAAATTAAATGTCTGATTTCGCTGCTTAAACATCCTTTGTCGGCCCAGTATCCAGGATGCTCATTATCACTTCGCCAAGATGGCCGCCTCAGGCGGTCGATTCATTCAAAACGAAATTGTAATTAAACTATTTCAGTTGTACACACCTGCTGTCACATTTTTCTCCCTTTCTTATTCACGGGACTCATAATTCTGTACGAAAGAAAACTGTCTTTTCTAAGCTTCATTTATTTATCTGATTTCCTTTTCTAATCTCAGGCGAGTACCTCTAAGATGAGGTGATGGTGGTAAATACTGTGTTTTGTTTAGAGAAATACAAACTAGAAAAGAACATTAGGTTTGGAGCTTTTTGTAAGTTTTGGAAGAAAATATAGGTACAGTGGGGGAGTGGGTATGATGTTGGGGGGTGCATTTACAATGTGCAAAAGTAGTTTTAAGTTTCACCATGAAAAATGCAAATTTTATTCAATTTGCAGATAAATCCATGATTTATGTTTTATTAGGTATTACGTGAACTCACTGTGCTAAATCTAATGTTATGTTTAATGGTCATGACAACCTTGTGATGCCACATTGAAGCTTTGAGATGTTAAGTAACTTAACCATGGTTATAGAGAAAGTAAATGGCAAACTTTTGCTTCTAGGGTAGAGGTGGGATGCGAACGTAGACATCCAGCTTCCTTCAGTGTGGGCTCCGAATCTCTAATGCTAGTCCAGTGCCTGATTCAGTGTGGTTGGATAACTGTATTATAAAGAAATCATACGGTGCATTCGGTATGTGCTTGTGCTCTGCAATCAGATGATTGTGGCTTCACTCTTATTTTTTCCCTTAGTCTCTGTGACCCCTAGTGTTCTCCCCTTAACTATTTAACTACAGAGGGTGGCTGGGAGGTTGCGATAACGGAAGGTGTCTATCCCGCACCTGCATTAAGCAGTTGGTGATGATGGCAGTGGTGATGATGATGATGACGACGCAGATAACTGCCTCAGTTACGTTTTCCCCTCCCCGGGTGGTGCCTCCCCCTCCATGGTTATAGCTTGAGGTGAGAGTAACAGCTCGCAAAGACTCAGAAAGACAAACTCTTTGTTTGTGGGGCAACCCTTAGCAGAGTGGAGAGACGGATGCTCCAAGCTTAAGGTGGTGATGGGCAAAGGGCAGGCCAGGGATGGAGGGAGCAGTCTGGGCAGGACGGCCTTGTGTGCTAGGCGTGAGAATTCTGTCTCCTACAGGAAAATGCCCTGTCCTGTGGCCACCTTTCCCCAGTGAATGCACTAGCCACTCTCATCCTTCCTCAGGAACAATCTGTTGCAATTTCCCGGGTGCAACGTGATGCGAGTTGGAGGAGGCGTCCAACGTTAGACCTCAGAGTTCATCGGTGGGGCCCTGTAGCTGATAGCCACGGTCGATGTTAGTTAGATGATTTGATATAAGACAGTAGTGGGGAATCAAACTGCAGATAAACTTGTCCTGTGGCTGGTTCTCAGTGGCTTCAGAGAAGTGACTTTGTGTGGAATAAAATGAAAATGTTTCGTAAGAGAAGCCACAGATAGCAAGAGCAAGACTCGTGTAGTGAAAGGCTGTTTGTAGGAGGGAAAAAGAGACCACTGGATCTCTTTTTAACCGAATAACTTAAATTTCATTACATCACTTACTTTTGACAGAATGAATTGAAAAAAGGTCCAATTCTCATGCAGGGATTAAAACCGGTGTCTATGGGTACATAGTAACATGCTTAATATTTGTTGCCCAAGTGACTTGAAGATTATTGTGTTCCTCTGGTATGGAAATTTTAGTTTAATTACTGTCGTTTTATTTTGGAAAGCAAATAAGCAGCCTAATATTAGAATTCATGATTTAAATAGAAAGAAAGATCAGTTTTGAGTCTAGATTTGGTTCAGATGACTGAGTTTTGTTTTTGTTTTTATGTGACTTCAATATCGATGTGTGTCCATTACCAAGCTGTTGAGGGAGTGAGGCTGGTGATTTACGTTTAATTCAACTGTGAGACATAGTTGATGTAAGTTTGTTTTTTTTTCCTGGCAGTTAAGATTTTTTAGAAGGTTAAGGTCATCTAGGGAGCTGTGACAACATAACTGCATATATTTTATTTCCTGAGAGCCCTGTCCACACGCTCCAGTGCTGTTTCTTACTTTTCCTCCACTCTGGTTTTCCTGCATCCTCTCAGCACCTGGATGCTTTCTTGTGAGTTCGGAACATTGCTCACGAAGAGCTCTGTGCTTGCAAAAAGCCATGTGCCGTCTCCCTCTGCCTTAACTTTCTCAGCCATTAAAAATAAAATGCACCAACTTAAGATGACTTATTAATGGAGTCGTTAGGTGGTGTTTGATTTTGCTAAAAACAAAAAAAAAATTGTCTGTTCCCTTCCCTCCCTTTCTAAACTAATCCCTGAGGTCTGCATTTACTAGCCTTCCAGTTTTTAGAATGAGTTGATTGTTACAGTTGCTTAAGATAAGATGATTTCCATATCTAATGGTGATATTCTAACGAATCCTATTTCAACAGAAACCTCGTTAAATATCTTGAACTGCACAGATATGCTTTCAGCTTTGAGCTGGAAAAGAGCATATTTATCTCCTTTGGAGACTGGACAAGAGGAAAGGAAAAGAATGAACTGTTTTTCACTCCCTCCAGTCCACGCTGTCCATAAAAACAAACAAACAAACAAACAGGAAAGTACAGATATTGTCACATTTCTTGAAAATCTGTGGTGCACTATTAAAATGTATCAGGTTTGCTCTGAGTGTATAAGCCGGACAGGGTTTAGCTCTTTTAAAGACTTACCTGGGGGGACCTTAAGGAGTTTGCATTTTGTAACCTTCTCATCACACACACAGACACACACATGCACACACACAGATGCACATGTAACTGTCTCAGTCAAACTGCAGTCGTTTGCAGATAAGCTCAGGACTCTGCAAGCACCATCGTGTAGAGAGACACAATCCCAGTGAGAATATTGTAGGGCGCATGTCAAGAACTTGCTCCCATTACCCATCCAAGAAAAGTTGGGATGTTTCTTTCCACCACTTTGATGATGGTCCACACCAGAGTCGTGGGTCAGTGGGAGTGCATTGGACCCCTGATCATCTCAGGGGAGAAACTGAAGCCTGGTGAATAGAAGTGACTACTTCAGGGCCAGGCCAGGCCAGTGCCCAGGCTTTCTCATGTCCTCTTTCGGGTCTGTCACGATTTAAGTAAGGCTGAATGGTTTTTCTGTCTGGGCAGGGACGGCACCCACTCATTAGCATTCAAGGAACCATTGGCTGTTTATTAGAGGCCCTGGCGTCTCTCTAGCCGGTTTACTCTACTGGCACTGTTTTGCTGGTCGAATAGTTTGCAACTTCTTCAAAAGTAATGGATTTTACCAATTCCCTCTGCTTTCATCTTTGGAAAACATCAGCAATAACGAGATGATGCAGAATCCTCTTAAAACTGCCACATGTGGGATTTACCGCTTTTCATATTTGCTACGGTTTCTCTGCACTTTTCAAGATGCTTCCCCTTGGTTCGTGTGTGACTCTTTGTGGTTATTAACAGGTGTTGTCGCCGAGACACAAAGCAAGGAGAATCACTTCTCTGGAACTGTCAAATATTAAAAAGGAATGTATGACTGTTGTTTAACAGGGTAGAAATGGTCTTGGTCATAGGATTGAATATGACTGAGCACCTTCCAGTCCCCAGCTGCTGGTGCCTTCCCGGTGGAGGTGGGTAGTGTGAACTGGCTCTTTGGAGTATTTCTACCCCCACACCCGCCTGGTTTCTGTCTTCTCTTCCATCGTGGCGAATGTATGCCCATCGGCAGGGAAACCTGGCTTAGGATGCCCATTGCTTCTCGCTTTAGAATCTTCAGGTGACAAAGAGAAGGAAGCCCTTTTCTCTATTTAAAAAATACTTCTTTGAAATTGCTTGTGCCTTCTCATAGGATGGTTGTTGGAGTCTTCCAGCAGTAATAAGGAAATACTATTTTTACTTTTCATTTTGCTGTTTTGAAAAATTCGTGCTTACCACTTCGAGATCTTTTTCTGAAGTGCCATTATTTATTAATTGCCACACTTAGATCCAGGAGGCTCAGATTATCTGTAAACAGATATTCTAAAGTTGTTTTGATGCTGCTTTTAAATTTGCTGTTTTGTTATTATTTTAAGATTCTATTTTCTTTGAGTGTTGTTTGCTGTAATGAGAGAACCAGGGGTACACTCGGGTTGGGTCGTTGTTGTAGAGGAGAACAGGTTGGGTGACAGTATGCTGTTGGTAGTACCTTTGTTTTACATTAAGTCACAGATGCAGAGAATATGCAGAACAGTGGTGGAGTTTTGGATTCGAATTCCTGTTGGGCACCAGTGGGGTTTAAAGTAAGACTCCAGGTCCAGGCCTGGCTTTGAACCCCAGGTCTGGTCATGGTTTGTGTCCTTTAGCAAGGGCATCTGTTAACCTGCCGACGAGAAATGCTGAGGTAGGGGAGCGTCGAGTTGTTTCATTCTATGGCTCAGCACCTCCGTGGGCTTCCAGGTACAGTACACCTGTCCACCTGGCCATCTATCTCAGCACACCATTTGTAGTCACAAGCTGACTCTTCTCATCACACCAGGGCATGGCAACTTCTAGAGGTGGTCCCTTCCCGGATCCACTAGGAGATTTCTCAGCTTCATTCACTGATGAGCAGAAGACCCTCACCTCCATTAACTAACCCCATTCCTCTAAGGAGGAATCAGAGCTGAGGCTGGGGCTATCTGCCCTCAAGCAGACGGCCCTGGTAGGAGAGCAGATACACAGTGGAAATCCTTCTAGAAAGGAGGATCAAAGCCAGAAATGGATAGATTGTGAGAATCAAATGAGTTAATACATATGAAATGCCTAAGACAGTGCCAGGCACATAAGAAGCATTCAATACGCAGTAGCCATTATTATTACGTGTTGAAGACATTATAATTCATTGGTCTCATGAGTGTTAAATTAAAAAATGGGAGAGGTGATTAACCAGTTGTGGGAGTGACCTAACTACATGGCTGCCTAACTGTAGTCTGCACTGGAAGCAAAGGCATCATTTGGTCTTGGTAATTTAAGGCTGGTCATTTGGGACTTTGAGGCATAAAGATTGGAGGCTTTCAGGATGGCACTGTTGCCAGAAGTGTAGCCCACCAGGTAGAGATGAGCGAGGTGGAAGAGAGGGAGCAGAGCCAATGGAGAGAGAACTCAGTCAGGGCACTGGATAAGCTGTGAGCTTCGTTGGGGTTCACGGTACTGGAAAAACCCATTCACTGAGTCGCAGGAGCAGAATAACTGTTTTTCCCGTAATCGGGGGACTCAGGCACAGTTATACTAGCTGAATGGTTTTATGAGGAAAGATTAAGCAGGAATACATATATTTGTCTAGCTTGGCTAAGTGACAGCTGAGGGGCCAGCTGGGTTAGAGCTCAAAATAAGATAATAGTCTACAAATCTCTGGAAGGCTTGGAGAACAATAGAGGGGATTGTTGTTTGGGGCACAGTGGGGAAAGTGAGTGAAAAGAAGAAAGGGAAATTTATATATATTTATATATATATATTTAATAAATATATATATAAGTATATACATATTTGATTCTCTTCAGAATTAAAAGCTATTACGTATTTGGTTTTCTAACTGTATTTTTCAGTCATTTACCAAGACCAGGCTTGTAATAATATGTCAGTCGATGAATAACCTTTATGTTACCGTAAAATTGATGAACCTCTTTGGCGCACACAAATCCATCGTATGGTCTCCCACGGTTTACCTCATTTAAGCTAATGCAGAATTGAAAGGGGGGTGGGCAGGGATATGCGGCTTTATTATGAAAAGTCTTCACACCCACACATTTTGTTTTCCTGCTGAATTGTGGACTGCTTTAAGGGCATGTGCCATCCCCATCTTTCCTGGCTGCTCCTTAGCAGAGTTTCCAGAATGAAATGCTCTGTACATGTTTGCTGGGTAGGGGCTGAACCAGCGACCCCACTGTATTTTAAAGGAAGCCTGACACGAGTTTTGTATTCAAGTAACACTATACTGTCTCATACTTTATTACCTATACAATAAGTGCATGTGCTACTTTATGAGGACGGAATGTGGTGACGTGTATAAAAAGTGGGGGCAGGATTCTTTGAAACCGACTTATGATGGGTAATTGTCCTAGGGTAATCACCAAATAATCTGCTGGAAGCCTCTAATGAGCCATGTTTTTATGGGTTCAGTACTAATAATTTCTGATATTGATTTAATTGACTCTTAAATAAGGTCCAAACCTTCTAGGCAAGGGGTCAGCAAACCTTCTTCTGTAATAAGCCACATAGTAAATGTCTTTGGTTTTGTGAGCCATATGGTCTCTGTCATAAGCATTCAATTCTGCCATTGCAGCATGAAAATAGCCATAAATAATACTTAAATGAAAGAGCGTGGCTGTGTTCCAATAAAACTGTGGACAGTGAAATTTGAATTTCATATATTCTTTTCTGATTTTTTCCCCCTCCAACCATGTAAAAATGTGAAAATCATTCGTAGCTGGCAGGCTGAACCAAAACAGGCAGTAGATAGATTTGGCCATGGGCTGTGGTTTGCAGACCTCTGATGTAGACCAGGTCAGCATGCGAGTAAGTGGTCTATGCGGAGGGCATAATTTAAACAAATCAGGAGTAGGCAGGAGAATGGTTTGCCTGTAGCCCATTGCACATACCTCAGGACAGTTAGAATTCTCTTGGTTTTTGTTTTCTGTTTGTCCTTTTGCATAGGCAGCAGGTATTCCTCATGAAGGCAGAGTCTTGGCTCTGTTCTTCTCCGTCTTCCAAGGGTCTAGTGCCTGTGAATGACTGAACAAAAGAACCACTCACATTCACACGTAACAGCGGGTACTTGTGGATACCGAATTATGAAGGATGAAATTTCTTTTGAGAAAAACTAATGGACAGGAAGGAGGCCCTCTGGACTGCTATCAGTTTGCCTAGAGATACTAAACATCATAAATAGACTTTGTAGAACATCTGGAAAGAGTGACTGGTGAAGGAAGGCTATGGAAGGAAGGAAATATGCAAATCATTTTGGAAAGATTTCCATTTCTACTGACTGGGGTTGCTGAGGAATTTCAGTTCTTCCCTTAAAATGGTTGGTTATTAATGATGCTCTATTGGTTATTAATGATGCTCTAAATGTTACCCCTTTTCCTGCTTTCCACTCTCAAGGGGGCTGATTAACCCCCAGGAAAGGATTCTATAAGACAGGATCTCAAATGGGAGTACAGCTTTTAACTGGGAATGATCTTTTTATGTTTATTGATACTATTAATTCTGATGTTGATTTAAATTACCCTTATCTTAATGAAGATCCAGAACTCAAAGAGGTGCCCTCACAATGCAATTTCCCTCTTTGTTTAAAAGTAAAGAAACCCATGTGGGTTTGTTTGTTTGTTTGTTTGTTTGTTTGTTTTACTTTTTCATTTTTGTTTCTCCATTGGTATCATGTAGAAAGCCAGTAAAATTCTCCTACTAAACATATGACAAGCGGCTACCTAGTTAGTGGGCTCAGTCTAGTTGAAGCTCTTGGCTGGTTTCCATTAAAACAAGATGGGTTTGGACATTTTCTTTCAGCGCAATTCATAGTTCTTCCATTTAATGTTCCAGTATACTGATCTTTATCCTCTTTCTATGCCTGACTTTTCATCCCATTTCTTACTCCCATGTGCTCTTCCTGGTTCTATCAGGTTAAGCTGATGTTAGCCCCAAAAGGACAATTTAGACTTAACAATGATACTGGCACAAAACAGCTTTTCTTCCTTTTATGGCCACTTTCATTAGCCGTTCTGTTGTGGTATTTTGACAAAGTAAAGGTTCATTGTGGCAGGAGCTTAAATAAACAGGAATTGGACTCATACCCCTTTTCCAGGAAAAAAAAAATGGGAACAGAAGGCATTATCTGATGTAATTGAAGTGTGTTGAATGCTGAACAAAGTACTCAGTGTAAATCCCCATTTGGCCCTTAGAACCAGTGGCTTAGAATCAGCTCTGTGAATTAACCTTTGAGTTGGAAGGTCTGTGGCCCATCCAAGCACATGTTGTAGGTTTTATGGCAAGCCTAGAGATTTCCTGGGTAGGAAATTTAGAAGGATACTCAGATCCCATGTAGTCTCCCTTCTCTGAGCCCCAGTTACCTTGTCTACACATGGACATAATTTTATTTCCCTTGGGGGTTTGATGTTGGGCTTAAAAGACGTTTTTAAAGTATAGCTCTAAGCACAGCTTCTCAGATTAACAGATCCTCAAAAATGACTGTAACCTATTCTCTCTTTCCTCTTCTAAATCCTCCTCCGCCCACCAAAGTCTCAATTTGTGAAAGGTCTCTTTCTTCCTAGGTTGACATCTTTAGCATAAACTTATTTCCTTTTTATATTTTTGGACACTTTCCATCATATTATTTATATACAAAATAGTTGAAACCTATTCTCAATCCATTTATTTTGTAATTTTTTTTCATAAATGACTCATAAGCAAGCCTGAGAGAATAACTTCCAAAAGTTTAGATTCTTCTATCTTCATACTGTGTCACACACACACACACACACAGCACACACATTTTTTTTCAAAGGTACATGAAAACTATAAAGATGTCAACTATACAGTCCTCTGTGGTTTTTCTAATGTTCTCAAATATTTCTAAAGCTGCGAGTGTGTAGGCTTATGATGGATCCATTGACTTCAATGGAAATTTGATATTCATCCTACATTTATTCAGCTAGCTCTAACTGCATTTTCTTTTTATCCAGCTGAATTTTTTGCTTTCTTCTGAGGATGGTCTTATAAACAAATTACTAACATATTTAAGATAATAATTAGAAAACTGATTGAGAATTTGCAGAATCATCTGGTTCTGAGGGTGAGAATATGAGTTTGGGATATTTGTTTTACAAGGATACATTAACCTATGTCTTAAACACGCTCAACAAGGACTATTAGCATCATTAGACAACATTTAAAATTCAGGCCTCTCCACCCTTTCAGTTCCAAGTTGGAATGGAGCTGCCTTCCACTGGGGAATAATTTGTCTCTATTAATTGAGAACAAATGTGCATGGGTGTTTTAATTACACAGTAAATTAGGAGAATTTAAGATGCGGAATATGTGAAAGCCAGGAATTCAAAACCGACAACTGGAAAACATAAGTAGATAAACAGGGAAAATATCTCAGCATACAAGTGCAAGCAGGTCCCAAGGTAAAAAAAGGAGGGGGGGCGACCAAGATGGAGACAGATTTCTAGGGTTTTACTTATGCTTCGTTCCTTTCAAGCAGAACAATTCTGATTTATGATTACAAGCTGTTGTCGGCTGTACCTGGGAAACCATGTTCCCAGGGTTGCTCTAAGATCTCTGGCTTCAACAAGTGGCCTTTCTGCATCCAATGAAGGGTCAATATTGAAGACCTCTTCTGTGAATTTAAATTTTACAGGGAATTCCCAGAGCAAGTATTCAGTCTAGGTCCCTAGAACCCTGAGTCTATGCAAAATTGTATGATCATGAGCTCCTGTGGGGAAAGGCTCTAGGCCTTCCATTAGGTTCTCACTGGAGCCCTTGACCCTCAAATGTCAGAACTCAAAGCCGCAGCCTGAGCATTGTGGGTATCTGCTGACTCTGTTCTCTGTCATTTAAGATTAATTTCTCATAAACTGTTACTGACTTTTTTTTTTTGAGGAGAGGGGAGTGGGAATGACTTCTTTTCCCCACCCCACTGTAGCTGCCAGAATGCTTTCAACCAAATTTGATACTCTCTAGCAAAACCAACCTGTTTTGTCAGTAGTTCAGAGCATCCTTCTCTGTCTTCTCTTACCATTTAAACATATTTCAGTATCTCTGTTTTTCTTTTTTAATTGCCCTGGGTATATTAATATTTATTACACGTTACCTTAAATTTTTTTTGGAAACAGCTGGGATTTAAATAAAACACAAGCCTCCCCAAGATCTCAGAGCACTGGTTGATTGATTACTGAGTGAAGGAGGTAGAGAATATAGGTAGTCCCTCAACCATCACTGGGGACAGAAAAATAGCCTCCAAGTGTTTGTTCTACTGATAGCAGGTGGGAAAAGTCCTTTCTGAATGAGAGGCTCATAAAAGGAGGAATGGAGACTTTGGCTGACCTCTGAAGTGAAACTAAGATAATTTCTGTCTTCCTAGTGCTACTTTAGGCTAATTACGCAGACATAATTACTTTCTGTTTCTATGCTTCCAACAGGGGTGGTATCCCTGCTTTTGCTAGTTCATCTTATATCCCCCAGTAGACTCCCAGCTCCTTAAGAATGAGGGCCAGCATGCGCTTTCTATTCATCATTTGTTCTTTGGGCAATGCTTCCCACTAGCTGGTAAGAATGTGACTTAAGTTAATGATCAAGACACTAATCTTCATTGTCAAAGTTATCAACTTTTGACTTCCCCAGCCTAGTTGCCTAATAGTGTCTGCTTTTTGGAGGATTTTAAAGTGCACCTCATGGGGTTGTTTGCAGTGAAAGTGTCATCAACTTCCTGAAGGTTTCCAAGCTTAGTGATGATTTGTGCTTTCTCCAGACAGTTTGCTGTGCTAGTGCTTAAGAGAGAAATGTTCCCTTTTATATAGAGGTGATCAAGTTTAATTCAAAGTAGCAGATCCCTGAAAATTAAAACATGCAGTCGTGTATTTTTCAAATAAACATTATCTCAAAACAAATTGAAAGAAAGAAGAAAGGAAGGAAGCAAGCAAGAAAGAGAACAAACGAACAGGGTGACTTTGGATAAATGTCAAGTATAATTTATGTTTGAACCCTGAACTAACTGCTGCATCTTTAGGCCACTGAAATTTACAACATTTTACCCCTCTGTAACTGAGATGCAAGTATACTCACCCCCAGGGGTGCTTATTTCCTAGCTTATGTGGATTAAGCACATCTGTATGCAATCATGTCTGCCTTTCCCTCTCCCTCAAATCCTAAGTGGAATTAATAACTCATTGTGGTCCCTTTTAACAAGACAGAACAGATCTCTGCTTAAGGCTTAGGCGGTTTCTTTATAACAGTTCTTGGCTCAGGTAGCCCATACACTTCTCAAAAATACATCCCATTAACGTGAAACTGGCCTCAGAGTCATCCATGGTTTCCTCTGAAATGCTGATGAAGCAATTATAGAAGAAGGAAGGAGGAAGCATTCTCAAAGAGCCAGAAGTTAATGTTGACTTTTTATCCCCCAACGTGAGTTTAAGTTTCATTTTCCCCAAAGAAGATGGTGGAAAATCCCTCAGGACAGTGCCAGTGATGAAGTCCACATGGGAACACAAGAAGTTAATGATTAAGACACCGTAGGCCTCCCACCCACCCCTGGATCAATGCCTGCTGTTTGCTGAAATAAGCTGCAAGCCTGCTCCTGGTCTTCGTGCCAAGGACAGGCTCCGTTTGTTGACAGAGTTTTTCATCTGCTTTCCTTACGATCCCTAGTTACGTGCTGGCTTCTGTGGGTGATTCAGCTTTCTGACTATGTGTCAGCAGGCCCTGGCCTGTCTGTGCCTTTCTTCGGTGTGACCAGCTTTTCGGAACAGGCCCCAGAGGCTGCTGGGATTAAGCACCACCCAGCATTTATGTAGGGCTTCCCTGTGCACTGAGCGCTTTGCATTCCCCTATGTTGCTTCTTGCTTAGCACATTAATGTCAAGAAAAAAATCATTACCTGAGTTTTAATGCCAAAGGGGAAACTGAGATAGATAAGTCAAGTGCACCTGACACACAAGTCCAGATTTAACGTGGACACCCTCTAAGCCCCATCTATGCCCGTTTATATTCGATTACAGTTTTTCTCAGGCGTAGCAGAGGAATCTTACACATTGACCCTTGTCAAATATTCTGTAGCTTTGGAATCTCATGGGAAAGTCCAGCATCTAGGGGAGAAGGTTGGTGTCTTCAGGGAAAAAAATTGCCGATTCGTTACACTAACAAAGGTACCTTGGTTTCACTTGTATGTTTGTGTATATTAATTAGTGAGGTTGCAGATCTTTCCATGTATTTATCGACTGCATTTCTTTTGTGAAGTGCCTGCTGATGTCCTTTGCCTAATTTTCTATTATGGTGGCTCCATTTTTCTTATTTTATAAGAACACCGTACATATTCAGTCTGTTATCTCACGGTTGGTCATAAATCCTGGCAGAATTTTCTAATGACAAGAAGATGATCTTCCAGGAATGAGAATATCCTCGGTGCAGTTATGATCTGCCATCAGCAGGAGAAAAAGAGAAGTCAGGTATAGCAGATACCTTGGTTGTTCACGGGTAGGAAGCTGTACTTTGGGGACTCTTTAGGGATTCATTACCATAAAGAGGGGGTGCTTCTAGTATTTCAATATAGTCATTTATATGCACTCAACTAATGTACTTGAGAGAAAACAGTCAGTTATTGCTTTGTTATTAGACCATTTAAGGAGCAATAAAGAATTTCCTGCATCTTCCTTTGACTAAAGATGGAGTAAGAGAGAGCTAGATCTGCAGAGCAGTTACAGTGTAGTGCAGGGGTGTTCATAGTTTAAATCTGGATGGTTCAGGGCAGAATATCATGTTTACATTAAGGATCTAAACAAAACCATATTTTAAAACTGCCTGGATAAATGCTTCCTTAGAAAATGCTCTGGAAAAAAAAGAAAGTAGTTAGGCTTTGTGGATAAAGTGTTGAAGGCTTCTACATGAATATTTTCACAAATACATGTGGAAAATTTCATTTTAGCCTAATTGTACATATTGACTATAGGTTGAAAAGGATCTTCATAATCACTGGCGAGTATCTAATCCAGTGAACTCATGATCCGGTGAGCCATGGAAGCCCCAACTTTCCCAAGAGCACTTGACTGCTATGTGCCAGTCACACCCCAGGCCATCCGACTTTTTATGAAATGTAAATTTTAGTACGTTGGCAGAACTTGGTGAATTTTTGAGTGTAGACGTTTTCTTATCGTTCACTCATACTATCCATGGTGCCAGGCTCTAGGATAAAAGACATAGGCCAGGCCTCCCACGGGCCATTGTCATCTCATAGAGGAGAGACCCAGAAGCGTGATGGTAAATAAACGAATGCCCAGGTATACAGGTGGTGATTATGGTCTGTGCAGAAAGGTACAGAGAAAGGTGTGATGCTTTTGGGGTAAAGGCTTAACAGGAGCGAACCTTGAGCTGAGTTGAAAGCCGTGAGGAATTGGCGCTTGATAGATCAGTGTGTCCTCCGTGTTACAGTGAATGAGCTTGGACATTAGTGAGGCTCAGGGGCAGTGCGAGGCAGCAGAAAGATCTTGGGCTTTGGAACCAGTCTGCTCTGGGTTTACATCCTGGCTGAGTTAGATGGCGTGAGGCTTAAAGTTGTGGTTTCTGCCCTGTGTTTTCATTATAAAATGAGTGGTGGATTGAAGCAAAGGGACAGTGAGTTTTGTGTTTGAAGCTTTCTGAGGAACCCATTCTAGAATCACAGAGGAGTTAGTTGGAGGGTGTGAAATGTATAAGAACAGAGCCCTTCTGTGCCAGCTCTCTTTGGAGGCCTGTATGGAGTTTGGGCAGAAAAGGGTTCATTTATGATCAGCCCTTTATGCACTGTGTGTGGCGAGAGCCGTGGTTTGCAGCTGTCGCACCTCGTTCGCAAGGTATGTGGCTGTTTCTTCAGCTGCCCCTTTGGCATCGAACTCTCTCCTGGTCCCACCTTCACTCACTGATGACCCCAGCTTCAGCCTTGCTGGAGCTTGCTCAGACCCCAGCCTTGGAAATGATGAACCTAGACTAGCATCTTTTCACCCCTCCATGGGTCATAGTGGCCAAGTCCCAGCTTTCAAATTTTTCAAGGTAGAAACTGATTTTCCTTTACTCCCCTAAAATTGTCCACTGGCTTTGCATTACCTACATAACATAAATCCAAGCTTCTTGCCTTGGCATCAGATAGACTAGCTGTATTCATCAGATGTCCACAAATATGCCTGCATCTCTTGCACTTGGCAGTCTCTCTGCTTTGGTTGCTGCTCCTCTTGTCCACTGTTGTCGTTGGGGTTCCCTAGAGGCAGAGCCTGAGTTGGGGATTCTTGCGCAAATGGTTTATTGAGAGAGTATTCTTTATGGAAACCTGTAAAGGCATGAGGGAGTCGGGATAGGGCAGGACAAGAAGCTGGGCCAAGATATTTATTCAGCTGTAGTTAAACCTCAGATTGGGGAGCTCTGCAGCATGAATGGCCTCACAGAGCTGACCCACCCTGAAGCTGGTAGGCCAGCACTTCAGTCCCCACTTAAATCAGTCATTGGCAGCAGGCTGCCCTCTGGGTGGGAGAGGTGACTAACCAGGCATTTCCTCTAGAGGTGACACTACAGTTCCAGCTACTAGGGCAGTTCTCTGCAGACATTAGCAGCCAATACTCACAGTGTGGGGCGGCCTTCATGGACCCAGGAAGCTGGGCAGGTCACCAGAAGCTTCCACTGTGCCTGAAAATCAAACTCCTACTGATCCTTCAAGATCCAGACAGATTCTATCCACGTAAAGTTTTCCCCAACCCAGAAATCCTCATTCTGAATTAATGATGTTATCTATCATCTGCTTTTTCTTTATGACTACTTATGGGCCTTGTGGAGATCTACCTTGTGGCCCTGTGGATTGGTTTAATGTCTGGCTCCCTGCAAGACTAACCTGTTTCATCCTGAAGGCACAGCATGTTTTAATTCACTTTTAAATAGCTACTCCCCAGACCCTAGCTAGGGCTGTCCCTGTGTAGCTGTTGCAGTAAAGGTCATTTGAATTGAAATGAGCTGAAACATTCTTCCAGGCTTCTTAGTGCTTTGTCCCCAAGGGAATATTCCTTCGAGCCTTCCTAATTTAGGGGAGTCTCTTCCAGGAATTCTAGCTCAGCTTGCTGTTCTTTTCTCCCCAGAATTCCATAGCCATTGAGATTTTACAACCCTGTCTGGGTTTTCTTTCTGGGCTAGCATTTTCTTTCACCAGTCCCCTGAACGTCGTGTTACTTTATCACCGATCAGTACAGGAAGGTAGCATGCTGTCATCTGCTGGCTACACGGGCTGGGCCCCAAGGGAGATGAGTGGAAACAAGCACCACTTCTTGGATGACACCCTGGCTGCCACTCAGTGGAGAAATCCTCGCTTGTGTCATTGAATGTCATAGCATACAGCTACAACTGTGAAAATTGTTCAGAGGACAGTTGAGGCATCTTTGTAATTGTAAAGGGCTACCACTTCATTGTTGGGTCTAGAATTAGATTCTGAAAGTTGCAGTCGTATTCCAGTAGTCAAATTCGTCCATTCATTCACTTACTCAACAATCTTTTTTTCCCTTATTTTTCTATGTATTGTCTGTCGGGTAGGGAGGAAATGCATAAGATGTGGTCTTTGCATTCAAGAAATTTATAATCCAGGGAAAGAGATGGAAATTAAGACAGGTATGGACATACCTGGCAGTAATCGTAGGAATAATGGGATATACATCAAAAGAAAGGAAGTATGTATAGGGCATTGGTTAAAAATTTAGTCTCTGAAGTCGGAGGGTCATGAGGTCAAATCCCAGGTTTGTGATTTATTAACTCTGGGACTTTGGGTAACTAATTTAATTTTCTTGGTTTCACTTTTCTCATCTGTCAAATGGAAATAACAGTAGCACCCACCTCACAGGGTGGTTTGTGAGGATGAAATAAGATTATCTGTGTCAAGTATTTAGCCTGGTACAACGGATAGATGTGAGCTATTATTATGAATGTTTTTATTGATGGACGAATTCTGACGGAGGGGCCCAGAGAATAAGTGGAGCCTGATTGAGGCCCAGGATTTTCATAGGCCAGAGAGGCTTCCCATGGGGAGAAACAGCCTGAAAAAAAAATGTGAGGGGATAATTTATTTGAGAATTAGCAGGTAGCATGGATTTGGGATGTATTGTAGAATGCTTGATGGGTTTCTGTGGGAGCTGAAGCTGAATCTTATATAAATATAAATAATAACAATGTCCTTATTAATCTTTCTTAAATTTCTTTGGTCAGTAGACCTTGAATGTTTTGTGTTCATGCATTAACATTCATTTATGTTAGAGAATGCTAATGGGTCCAAATTATTCTTGTAACAACTTGAAAATATTGTGTGTAGACCTTTTTTAGTAGATAGGGGATTTTCAGAGGTTGGCATGCTCCTTATTTTGTGCTGTCCAGGGAGCCAGCCATAGGTCACATGAAGTTGAGGACTCAAAATGTGGCTAGTTTGACTAGGACACTGACTTTTTAATTTTATTTCATCTTAATTAATTTAAATATAGCCTATGTGGGTAAGGGCTACCATACTTCACAGCATCCTAGCCTAGAAATTATTTTGGATATCCACAGAGGGAGCATTCAGACGTGAACCATTGAGTGTGGATTGGTGTGGGGCGAGGGAGATGTTTCCTGTTGAGGTTTCTGGTACTGTAATTCCAGACAAGAAGGGCCACAAAACCAGCTGTTTATTTTGATCAGTATTGTTACAGAGAAAATTCCGGCAATCTAGGACTAGAGTAAGCAGTGCTCCAGTTGAGTGCCTTGAGGAATACCAACTGATTACTGAGCCACAGGAAGCAATTGTCATAATCAGGCTCTGTTAATAAACTATAGACCACAAGCCAATGTATATGTGCACACACACACACACACACACTCACTCAGACTCACTCCCCCTTTCCCCCTCTCTACCCCCTCCCTCTTTCTTCTCCAATGCTTCCTAGGGCACATTCTGCATAAGAGTTATTTCTCTTCCCGGCCTCAGATTTTAAACAAATGGGGAAAATGCTGTGATCCCAGCGAACACAGGGGGAAACCGTTATAGCCTTTATGTGGGTGAACAGCTAATGAGGAAACCCTTGACAAGAGCGTGCTTTGTGTTATGGCTTCCGGCCTCCAGCCAGTGTATTTGCTTGCTGGGACGACTCTATTCAGGCAGGCAGACTTGAGCGATGGGGAGGGGGCAGTGTGAAGAAACACAGACTTCATACATCAGGACGATTCAGCAAGATTCCGTTTGAATTGAATCCGGGCCAGGGACCTGAGCACCAGGCGGTGTCTGCGTGGAACCTGACATTGTAATGATTTGACTAGTTTAGGAAGAATGTTTTTATGGCTTGTGTCATCGATTATACTAAGTACTGAGTGACGCTGTTACATGTGATCAACTTATATCACCTGCCTCTGCGTACTAGTGGTCTCTGCAATGATTTCAGCCCGGGACCCTAAGGGTAATCTCGTGCAATCCTCTTAAAGAAAGCGCTGTTTAATGACTAAAGCTGTTAATCATATTAAATACACACAGTGCTCTGGGGAAAAGTGCCAAACAAGCATAAATTTTAAAAAGGTTTTTGAATTAGCTAAATGGGGTGTTTTCAGGGGATGGTGGGTGGAGGAAGTCCTAATGGAGGAAGGGAGTGGATGGAGAGATGGAGGAAGCGTAATAATAGCTACGGCAAAGGCGATGCTTATTGATCTGGGAGGCAGATCTGGGTGGAGTGAGTGTATCAGAGCACTCTGGGCCACACAGCAGAGACTGTCCAACCCCTAGTAGCTTAAACAAAGAATATTTATTATCTCATGTAAAGGGAATTGAGAGGGTAGACAGTGCTAAAATGGTGCTGCTGCTTGTTACGTTTTATTTAGAAATCAGGAGTTCCATATGTCACGATTCTAGACTGACATCTTCGTGAGAGTCCCTTGGTTTTCTCTAGACCTGGTTGTTTTTAGTGATGCTTAACTTGAGAAGTGAGAGTGATAGCTGCCCGCATACTTCTTGACCTGTGCAGGGTTAGTTGATGATAAGGAGCCTAGGAGGTAAGAAATCCCAGGTAGAGACACGTGGCATCTTTGTCGGTGGGACTGAGGGATTCTAGACCCACACCCCATGGGAAGCCTTGACTGAGAACAGGCTCCGGCTCTCACCCACCCAGAAGCCAGGCAGTGGAATTTCAGTCCTGAAGGGTTTTGTGAGGTGAATCTAGGTGTGGATGTAATCCCCTCCCGGCACCAGCCACCCACCCATTTACACAATTATGTTGCCAAGTCCAACCACCATGTACCTGGGCAAATACTCAGGTTTTATGTACTGATAAGCCGAACTGAAGAAGAAACAACCCTACTCTTTGCTTAGACATTCCGCTGACTGAGGCAAGATTTTATAAAAGCGAATTCATTCACCCCCCCTGCCCAGTATTCTTCTTATGTAAACCAGAAACAGGGAACTTTGAACGTAGCGTTGTCCTGTGGACAGTGGTCCTAGTGAAATCGTGCACCTTCCCTTAAAGTTGACAACCTAGCGCTTTGACAGGCCAGGTGTTCTCTGTACCCGTGATTGCCTGTGTTAAGAGACTATTACAGAGGCCTGAAGTTTGTAAAGTCTAAAACAGAGCTATGACTTACAGGAATACATATCTGCATTGGAATATTCAAGAAAATCGAGTCTGGATGCCATGAGAGTCTAAGAGTGATAGGCGACTAAAGGGGATTTTGTGCAGAAAAAGATTTGGGTTTGAGGGATGGGAGACTGGGTGAGTAGACATAGGAAGCCTAACCATGGCAATGACAGAGTTGGTCCCTTGGACCCTAAAACTCCTGTGTTGTTTCTTGAGAGCCAGTAGGGGTGGCAGGTCTCTTTAATTGCCACCACAGTTGCAGGAAGACTACAAGTCTTCATTTTAGAGATGCAGAAATTGAGGCAAAGAGAGTTAAGTAATCAACAGCGGATTTTCTAACCCAGATCCGTTTTGATAGGGAGGCTCGCATGCCTTCTCTTGAATGATGCTCTCGTTAGCTGCCTTCTGCTGAATCCCAAACACTCTAGGCATGGCGCGGATCTGGGAGAAAGGGCTGGAGTAGCTTTGAGACGCCCAAATTCTGTTCTTAGTCTGTTTAATAACGAGTTAAAGCATCCCAGTTTTATGGAGGAAAAGGTCCTGTGCTTTAAGAAGAAAAATGAAAAATCGATGGGTGCCCACTGCTGCTCTGTACCACGGTGCTTGCTTCAGGTGGGTACTGCCTAAACCTTCGTGGAGGGAACTGGAAATGTGGAACAGTTCTGGGGTTTCCAGATGGCCAGATGGCTGGCTTCCTGTGAATTCATTGCATCCCTGCTTTCATTTTGTAGAAAGAAGCTGAAAGGAAGAACATTGGAAAGAAAGGAAAGCAAAGAGGGTCATTGAGATGAGAAAGAAGGGAAATGGGGTGTGACACTTCGAGGGAATTTCCCCAGTGGGCACTGCCCCTGGAGCTTCCACGCTAAAGCCTAATGGGAAATTACTCCCTGGTTTCTGCTGATGCCTTCCCTGCACCCCTGCAACTCCCCGGACTCGCCCCGTTCTCGTCTCTGGAGGCCCGGGGCTGTGCACATCTCCCTCTTGCCTTATAAAGCCAGCGGTGTGCCCTCTGCCTCTCTGGGTCTTTTCTTCCTTTCTCTTCCTGAAGGCGAGTAACAGGCCTTTTCTCTCATTTAAGATGTTTACTGTTCAGCATCTGGGGAAACAGAGAGAGGAAAACAAAACCCAGCCAGCTCTCCTTGATCCTGCACTGTGTGTGTGTGTGTGTGTGTGTGTGTGTGTGTGTGTGTGTGTGTGTGTCGAGGGGGGCGGTTCTGAAAATTTACAGGTGTGTCTCAGACTGAAAGGATTGCAACACATGGAGCTGAAGCAACGCATGTGGAAGGAGAAGGCACAGACTGTTCTGAATGGGAGAGAAAACCTTTGTCCAGAATCCAAGACGGGAGAGGATGCTTTGCTGGCTAGATTGAGGCAGGGGTTCCCAGAGCGGGAGCCAGAAAGAGAAAGTTCACTGCCCTGGGAAGAGGTTAGCTTCAGATGGAGCAGAGCCAGGTGGCGGACCCCATAGAGCCTGTAAACAGGAGCCTGGACTTGGTCATTTGAAAACAAAGCAAGAGGAGTGATGTGACACGTTCAGAATGAGATAGTGGACGGAGTCGAATAGAGGGCAATTATATCATCTTTCTGTGCCCTGAGCCATACATTTCTTCTTTCCTTCATTCGTTCACTCAACAAGTATTTATCGGTTACTTATAATGGCCAAACCCAGTCTAGGCACATGGGGCACAGTGGTAAATAAGACCAAGGAGGGCCCAGCTTTCATGGGGTTTATATTCTAGTAGACAGAATAAATCAACCAACCAACCGATTCTTAGATTAAAATATCCCGGAGTGGTGAAGGCTGTGCAGAGAATTAAACTGGTTTATGACACGCTGGAAAATGACTGCATCTACTAAGAACCAGGAGGCCTAAGGGGAGACTTGTGAGGTGAAAAGTGAGTAGAGAATGTTGCCTGTCTCGTGAAGGTTGAGGAAGAACATACCGCTGAGGACAGCCAGTGCAAAGGCCCTCAGGCCAGCAGGAGAGCACTATACTATGTTCAAGGAATAACAAGAAGGCCAGTGTGGCCTGAGTGAGCAGGAGACGAGCATTAGGAATGTTAGTTTTGTGTTTTTCCTGAGTATCCCAGCCTCGCTGTACTGCTGTGCCCTGGCTGCCACCTCTGGGCTTCACAAACTGGATTTTGGGCATCCGCAAGTGTGAATCCAAGTTATTCCATTTTTTGTTTTCACTTTGATCATAATCTTAAAGACAGTCATAGAGGATTTTCTGGGTCATCTTGATGGGACTGAGCAAAGCAGTGGATTTCATAACTGTTTCTGTTTTTGTTTTTTTTTTGTTTTTTTTTTTTGCAATTGGCTTGTGTCGAAGTGAAGGCCCAGGAAGTCGGGGCATGCTACATGTGGGAAGATTTTTGCAGTAGTTTGAATAGAAAAAAAGGGGCAGGGAAAGCGAGCTATCCTGGACTTTGAGGTGTGGCCATGCCAGACTCAAGGACTGGGGCCAGGCAGTCAGTACCACGTGAATGTTACAAGTGAGACTCCCATCTTTACATGTCACCTTGCCACATTTCTTAGAAACGGTTTTAACAATTACATGCTGTCGCTCTTCCCCCACCCCATGTCCACACCCTCACACCTCCCACCCTCTCCCCACTCCTAGACTCTGTAATTGGATTTAGATACTATTTAAGGCAACTTACAAAGCCTCAAAACTAGCCTTATCTTCACCTGAACAAAACACTTTTGCAGATTTACCCAAGTGACTGCTCAGTAAAATCAGCATGAAGGGATTGCTTCCCGGTTTACCTGTTGGTTAAGCTAAAGTCTGACTGTTTTAAACCCACAAACAAAACTTCGAAGTTTCCAATAGCTTCTTGTTCAGCCTGCTTCTGTAAAAGGAAGTTAAAGCACCAAAAATGCTTAAATACAGAACCCAACCAGAGTTCTCTTATTCTCTTGGGACACTTAGTGTGGACCGATGGGTTTTGGCCAAACGACAGGATTTCAGATTAAAATAATTTAAATGTATTTGGTTTTGAAGGTTTTATATTTATGCATAAGGACTAACAGCTCAAAAATAATTTAAATAAATGCAATAATACATGCGCATTTAATTCTTCAAGCGTGGTTCATGATTACTTTAATTTGAGAGTCACCGTTCTGGTTCACAAACTAGCCACAGAGCATTTCAAAGGGTCAGCAATCTAGGACTCAGGTAGGATGAATGGAAAGCTTTGGGATTCTGACTCTAGACCCAGAAGAAGAAACCTTGTGGGGTGAATACAGTTACTGTTCTGATGCCCCGAAAGGCATAGGTATGATAAAGGAATGTGATTTTGTAGCATGCAGCTGTTCCTGTCTGGTATATCTGGGGTCAGGTCCCTTGGGAAGCATATTTTTGTCTTCATTCTCTTCGTGTCTTTTATTTTTGGTCTCCCAAAGACTGATAAACTTGGTAAAACAGTCATCTTGGCATCTGGCTAATAACCATCTTACTACGTGTTTGGTTTTCTCCTCTCCCCACTCTCCCCTTCTCTCCTCCTCTTCCTTTTCTCCTCTCTCTCTCTCTCTCTCTCTCTCTCTCTCTCTCTCTCTCTCTCTCTCTCACACACACACACACACACACACCACACCACACCACACCACACCACACCACACACCTCATATATATCAATGGAGCTTGTAATTTATAAAGATTTATCAGTTCCCATTATCTCCGACTACCATGCCTCCTCTGCAGTGTGTGTGCAGGAAATGGATCCCTGTCCCTGTCCCTATACAATCTGCTTGGCTGTTGAAGACTCTGTCAACCTGTCATGTTGCTTATATAAATATAGAAATATATATTTAAAACTCGATAGACATTTTGCCATCACATTCTCTTCTCTTCTCTCACAGCCTCTAGCCCTAATTCATTTTTAGAAATAATTTTGGGGGGTGGGGGGTAGACCAAATGTGGGCAATCAGGGATGTAAGTCTACTAGTTTTCCAAATGAAGAAGTCTGTGTGATTGATTATGTAAATGTCCTATTCTTCGGGATACATAGATAAAAGAATTAATTTGCATTCAGTTGCTTAAATCTGTTTTCATAGCCTGGGGAGAAATGACGCCTGTCAGTCGTGGTCCCCACCCCCATTTCACTTTGTTCTTCATCTCTTTTTCTCAGGTGTGAGCATCTCAAACCTGTTGACCAGCCCACTTGTAGGGGTGGTTGATGGTGAGTGACAGGTAGTCTTGCACTTCTTGATTAATGACAAGATCACCCATTTGGCCAGCTCTTCCAAGCTCCTATCAAACACCGAGCTACAGGTAGATAGACACCCACCCCGAGAGGAGCAGGTTAATGTGGCTGTGCAAGCTTTGCAGTTAGGAATTGCCGAGAAGATCCCCATTCTTGGGTGCACGGCGTTAACCTCATCCCCTGTGACCCTAATAGGAGCTGTTCTAGAGATTCCAGCATGGTGACTTACCAGAAAAATCTGTTGAGTTGAGCCTGCTAATAAGTTCTTGATTTTTTTTGGAGGGGTGGGGTGGCATTATTTTTCATCAGTTCATTTATTCGACAAATACAAGCTCCTCGTAACTACTTTTCTGGCTGGTCTGTGAGCGTGACGATGGGACGACGATATGTATTGTTCATTATTGTGACACCTTTGTCATGGCCTCTGTTTAGATCACCTGCCTGTACATTATCTCGTTTTGAGCTTATGTTTGGTGTCCCTACTACATGTGTTTTTTGTCTTCCTTGAGGTATCTCCTCGAGCTCAGCATCATTGGCACTATAGTACAGAACATAACTTATTGAGCACTTACTGTATACCCAGCACTCTTCCATGCTCTGTACATGCGTGAACTCATTTTCTTCTCCCAGAGACTTTTGAGGTTTCTGCTTCCATTAGCACCCCAGGTGACGAAGCCGAGGATCAGGCAGGATTCAGACTTCCCTCAAATGACCATCATAAAGGAGGCTTATTTAATCAAACCTGGACTCAGCTATTTCAGTTTTCGATATGGCCTTGGGCTTTTGGGTTGTTTTAATGGGAGCATGACTCAAAGTCCTCGGGCTTGATGCCCGTTTTAGTCTGTGTCAAAGTACTTGCTCCGTAAAGAAATAGTCTCATTTTTACTTTTCTTTTAAAAAAAAATTTCTATTCTGTAATGCACTGGTTTAATATCCTTTTGTTTTTGAAATATTGACCGATGTGTCAGGAGACCCTGTAGGCTGTGAGCACATGCATCTCCAGTCATGTCTAACAGACACTCAGGCCCTGGCCCGAGGTTGCACATAGTCAAGTGTTACCAGGTGGGAGACTTGTTAGTGCTAATTTCTCTTGGATGTGAGATCTGAGCCAGTTGCCAGTGAGATCTCTCAGCTTCCCTCAATCATCGTGTTCTAAATACATGTTATTGCTCTTATAATCATCATTATTATTCTGTGATCCCTGTTTGATATTTTTCCAGAGAGGCATTCCTTTGATATTTTTTTTCCTGAGATTAAAAAAATTTTTTTTAATTTTTTTTTTCAGAGGAAGTTTTAGTAAAATAAAACACCAGAATTTTTTTGATGCCATGCCTGAGATATAATTTATTGGCTTTTTTTGCTCATTTATTCATTCATACATGTGTGCGTTCAACCACATATTTACTACATGCCAATAGTGTGCCAGGCACTGTGTATAGGTGCCAATTGACAGTAATGAGCCAGGCAGATTCCTGCCCTGGTTTTTTGGGCTCATCAAATAGAACTTAAACTAGCTTATGGAGCAGTGGCCTTGATTTTATCCTGTCTTCAGGAACTAACGGGTTCATTCTCTGAGGAGCCACATAAGTGTCTGGCTCTTCACCTGCAAATCGAGGCTGTTGTTGGTCTAGATGTTATATCTATCAACTCTAAAGGTCTAAGATATTTGTAATAAGGGATGTGTCCACCCAGTTAAGGTCTGCAGCAGCATTTACATTAGGCCTGTACAATAAGAAGGGAGTTGCCTTCTCAACTCGAGGCTACACTGAACAAATAGCATTCTCTTTTGCCTCTAGGGCTTCTCATTTGACCACAGTGGCCAGTACGAAAGGGGCCATGAGACTAATGTGTGCAGGTTTTAGCCTGTGAGCAGGACCAACCATGTAATTTACCGGGTCTAGCACAAAATAAAAATGCAGGCCCCTTGTTCAAAAATTAAGAATTTCATGACACAGCAGAGTGTTAAACCAAGTACGGGACCCTTCGCAGATCACAGGGTTGCAGTGTCACTGCACGGGCCTCACACCCATGCGCCAGCCCTACATTCAAATGAATCTGACTAAACACAGAAGTAGCTTCCTATCTTTGTGAGCAGATTAAGGGGGTACAGTATTCTTTCACAATGTCTTATTTTTGTTATTATTACTGTGATTATTTTAAGTAACACTGCCCCCTCTGCCCATCTTCTCTTGCGAGAGCATCAACTTCTCACAGCTTACTTAATTTATGATTTCTCCCAGCCAGATGGCTAGTGTCATATGTTTGCTGCATGCAGTGTTCTTTTGTTGAAAAGAGACATTGGGATTTTTCAGAGAGAGACTGAGAGAGGAGAGATTGAGAGAGAGAGAGAGAGAGAGAGAGAGAGAGAGAGAGAGAGAGAGAGAGAGCGCGCGCACATGCGTACTTTTTCCCCCAGGGAAATGAATTTTTAAAATCCAGTTTCAAGAAGTCAGAGTTAACGTTTAATAAGGCATTTGTGGGAACTAAAATGGGCTGTTTGGTGAAGTGCTCTGAAATAGCACTGGACCTATGAAGCATCAAAAGAAAGAGTCCTCAGTGAGACGTTTTGTTTTGTTTTAAACCTTTTTGGTGCAACACAAATCAGTTTTTTTTTATTGCTGGTTGGGACTTCATGAAAAATGACAGCCAGATAGGTAGAGCTAAGAAAAGCAGTGAGTGGAATTTACAGGCTAGCAGTGTTTGTAACCTTGCATGTATTCGGGGTGATATTTTAAATCAATAGTTTTCTTATGTAGGGGTAGTTATTACAGTGCATATCCCACATGGCAGAGGACCCAAAGGAGGGCTCATTGAAGGAGTTATAAATTACACATATAAACGCCTGGACTTTGGAGTGTTGGGGAACCCTCTGAGGTGAGATTGATGAAATACATTGTGACATTCAGGCTTTAGTTGCTAGTTTTCTCCTAGAATTTTTGGCAGGTCTTAAACCAAGAGACATCAAAGGTGCAGTTATTTTCAATAACTTGGACTCTCTAGGAAAATTGAGAAGTCCATCCAGCTAGAATGTAAGTAAAGATGTTTATAGGAAAAGCTTTTTCCATAAGCATTTTTGTTGGGTATGGATCTTTTAAACCAACGGAGTCAAACTGTCTGCCCTCTTACTTTTCCTTATTCTGTTTGACCTCCTATATTGTGGCTTTGGCTTCAGTGACCTCTCCTCTTCCATCACCCATCCCAGTTTTCTAGAAACAAATTAGGTTGATGAGTCAGTAAATTCAGACACCTAAATGCATAAACAAGTTATGTTTATGAATTTACTGAGTGATTTTGGCAATTAATGACATTTTATGGATTTATTCCTCAGGCCCCACCACCCCGTCCCTGCACCTAGCCTTAACTCTGTGTTAGTGATGAAGCCTGGATGGTGAAATGGCACTTGCAGGAACTTAGGGGAAACTTGTCTGAAGGGCAGTGATGAGGAGGCTCTGTCTGGAGTGTTACCTGGTCCATCTTAAAAGGAGCTCGCCTGGGTCCTCACTCCTAAGATGACAGGCCTTAAAGTAACAGCCCGCCGAGGTCCATTGTGGGGCCAATAAATCTTTCTAAAGTATTTTAAATACCAGAATAGGGAAGGGATCGAAAAAAAAAGAAGTTCTACCCCTGTCGTAAACTAAAGAGCAAGAGTTTGCCTTGGCAGTTGCACCGGATTGTACTGAGGTTATGGGTTATGTTCTTATGAAGAGGCTCACAGCTCCACCTTAGAGCAGCAGTGTCACTGTATTGAACTAGGAGCTAGCCAGCCTGAGGTCCAGGCTCTTCTGTGGACTTAGACCCGAGGCCGATGGCTTGACCTTCTTTGTCTCAGTATCCTTAACTTAAAAATGAAGAAGCTAAAAGAATGTGTGACATGGCTATTGCAAGCTACTTCGGTTGGAAGTAATTTCTTGGTGATAAACCCAACTTACCTCAGGTATGGTCTCATGGACCTGGAGTCATGTTCCTTCCATAACTGGAAAAGGCTTAGGGCATGCTGTGACGTTGTGGTTAGCATTTGTCTGCAGGCTTTTTGAGAGCAAGGTACTTTTCTCTGCAAACTTATGCTCTTTGAAATATGCTGCCAAGTTTCCCCTGTAATAGTAAGTTGTGGTTTTCTTGTTTGTTTGTTTGTTTTGCTTTTTTTTTTGGTTCATGGATCCATTTATTCTTTCAACACTTGTGTGTCAAGGACTATACTAAAAGCTATGGAAAGAATGACAAATATGACAGAGCTCCTGTCCTCTTATGTCAGCCTTCTCCTGTCATGTGGGGTTGGCCATGGAATAGGGCATGGGTCGGGGCGAGTGACATTGCACTGATAAAAACATTTCAGAAGCATTGCCATGTTTAGTCTAAAGAGACCCACTGTGGCAGGGGACGGCACTAATATAGCCCTTCCTACCTAAAATACTTCAAATCTGTTTCGGAATATTTTCCCTGTGGAAACATGTCTGTGTTTATAATGAAAGTCCTTTTAGAGCCAAAATTAACAGAACACATACTTGGGAGTTTTAGTTTGCTAGGCAAATGGGCTGCAGAGTTTCGAATACCCTGTGGTGAGCCCACTTCGTACCAAAAGTTGTATACATTTCAAGTGCCATTTACTCATGTGCTTTATTAATAATTCCTATTTTGATATAAAATTTCCTTTGAACTGGCAGCCTCCAACATGCAGAAAAGAGGGATGTTGATTTGGCCTCGTCTTTATCAAACTTGGGTTAGGTTTTATATCCTTCACACCGTACTGGACCAGATTTCTCCTTCCCCTCTGCCTCACGTCCCTCTAAGTCAGTAGTATAGAAGGTGTTGTTACTCTGGCTTCCCAACTTTACCTGTTTTTCCCTTAGTGATAATTATTCTTCCTGAAGTACATGATGTAACCAAGGAGGCCAGTGTGAGGTCAGTAGTATGTACATGGCCCAGTAATTACTGGCAGCCACCGACTGCCTTTGTGCTCAGAAGATCTGGAAAGATATTGCCTAAAGTTACAAACAGATCTTTTCCTTTCAGCTTCTGCTCACAATTGCTAAAGGGACTTCACTAGCATTGCTCCCATTCTCCCATTTTTGGCTGCTTTCATAGCAGCCAAAAATACCCACCCATGTCCCCTCCCTTCCCCGCCCCCCCACACAAATACTACTCTCTAGTGTAGCTAATGACATAGAAAGTAAATCTTTAATTGTACAGGAACTCTAGCTAAGATTGGTCAGCTCCTTGTATGTAACTCTAATAACTCTAGCCCAGGGCATTCAATAAATATATCACTAACAGAGACAGAGAAAAACTGTTCCCGTCAGGCAATTTTAAAATCATTGATACAGATTACCTAGTTTCTGAAAATTCAGATTGTATTCGGTAGATTTAAGTTAGAGTCTAAAATTACGCATTTCTAAAGTGTTCCAGATCATTCTTGGGGGAGGAGGCAGAGGAGGCCAACCTTATACTTCCTTTTCCTTCTCTATGTCAGTTAAACATATTGATAATTTCAAGTCCCATTCATCATTAGCATTAGAAAGCGTTGCTTCTCCATCCTATAAATAAGTCCACTGAAGCTTCTTTACAGCCAACGACAGGAACTGACTGGCTGAATTCACCAGAAAAAAAAAGAAATTATTGAGGAACATTAGACAGTTCACAGTATTGACAGGATGGTTAGGACTGGGCTGGAAATAATGATTGGAACCGTGACTGGATCCTGCTCAGAAGCAGCCCAGGTACCCAGAATGCTGGGCAGTGCCACAACTGCTGGGCTACCTTAGGTTTCATGTCCTGCCCTACTGGGCCAGAGGGGCTGGGCTATTTTTGCTTCTCTAATGAGAGGCAAAACCTGCCCCGCTGCCCCCAGACTCTCACAGTGGAGGATGCTCCAGTCATAGAAAAGAGGGGATCCGTTCTTAGGAAACCAAACAGATGACAGGTGATCACCATAACTTTTATGCTCTCGGAAAGTCACTTAGTAAAAGTTGCTCAGGGATGGTGGAGTTGGCTGCCAGCGAGCTAGTGACACAGCAGCCTGGCCCTCTGTTGAGTTCTGACTTCTGATAGTTTCTCATTACATTGTCGCCTTTGGGGAAAGTACTGTATGTGTTTTCAAAGCAAACTGCCAGGTTTCTGTTACCTGAGATCTTGAACCAAAGTGGATTGTGTCCTCCAACAGCAAATCCAACGGGCAGTTGAACATTTATGTAGTTTTTTTACAGAGATTTCCTTGAAATTTTTTAAAGCTACAATATTTATAACTGGGGTCAAAAAAAAAATCCAAAAAAGAGGATAATCCTACGTGGAGTTTGAATGTATAGTTCTATTTCTTCTATCGTGAATGTTTTCCAGGCAGATGAAAAAATTGTTTTGATTGTTGAATGTATGCAAACATTATATACGCTTTCGTCATCTCCTATACTCTATAGGATTTGGATCACAGACATAGAAACAGAATTTGCATTTATATAAATAATGCCCACGATGGATGGAGAAAAGGCTCCCTGTCGAGGGTGCAGTGTCTTGGAGATGGCATTTTCTGCCTCAAAACTAGGTTTGGTTTAGATAATAGAAATAATGCCTTTTATTTGTGTGGGCATCAGGGTTTACTCAGCATCTTTACATCTGTTCTTTCATTTGATCTTCACTCTAACCTCATGAAATTGGCTGAATGGGCGCTATTATTCTCATTTTGCCCATGAGGGCATGATGCTTGAAGAAAGCATGCAGATTAGAGATTTCATAATGACATCCTCCAGTAAAATTGTTGTTGCTCTATCAAGTATATGAACTGGTGGTTCTTTTTTCTCTTTGGCGAATGAGATGCCCCTTTCTCTTTGGTGAATAGGGTCTGTCTCTGAGAGGCCTCTTGAGACTTAATGAGTAGTATCTGTAAGATGCTCCAGGATCTTCAGATGAAAGGAACACCTGTTAGTATGTACTATGAAAATAGCAGGGCCTCTTGAGTAGCTGCTCGTTAGTTAATGATGCCGGCCAGAATTGCTGCAGGCTCCTGGGCTTTGCCTGAAGCCTTTACTGATCATTACTGTCAGGAAATGCACCCCACCACAATGTTACTTTATAAGCTGTAAGTGCATTTTCAAAACAGACGAAGGAAAATAAAAATCCCCTTTTTGATGTAAACTGTTAAAGGATGGCCTGTTACTGTAATCCTGTGTTCTACAAATTTGAAGATATAGATTTGTTCAGAATTTTACATCTCATACGTTTTAGGGGTGGGGACCTGTAGATCCAAGTGGTTGGTGGGGTTAATCTTTTGGAGGAACAAACTGGGAGCACCCAGGGCTCTATTCTGAACCACCCACCTCTGTTATCCTAGTACAGCTGAGGGTGAGGTACCTTAATAGCCGTCGATCTGTTTCCTCCTCCCTCAAGTAATCCTAAAACAATAATGCTGACCTACTTCCCCGGGCATCTGGAACGAGTAACTAGTGTATGATCGTAAAGGCATTTTGGAAGTGTAAAGGCGTGCTGCCAGCACTAACCACAGTGACTAGTCAGAAAGCCGTGGTCCCTTTTACATCCTGGGAGACTGGAATGGCAACGAGTCTCCATCGTATTCTCTTTGTTAAGTGACAATGTTCCCATGCTGAGGAGAGAATGCAGGGGAAGAGTGCTCTAGACTAGGATTTAGGAACGTGTTGTTCATCCGTGAATAATTTTGCTCTTAAAATCTCAACTGCTGCTGTTTAAGAACAGAAATTTGATATTTCCCTCTTATCTTCTCTCTCTCCTCCACTCTTTCGCCTCAGCTTCTCATTTCCTTCTCCTCCCTCTCACCACCCCCACCATATCCACTGTCAACATTCTGTGGAGCGATCTTGCCTCATATTAAGGTGAGAAAAATAAACCAGATTTCAATTCGAAAACTCTTTTTGACATATAGTAAATATGAAAAAGCCACATTCATTTGTAAAGTATCATATTAGCTGACTTTCTAAGTAATATGGAGTGAGTCATTTTAACATAATATGGAATTCGGACCTGAAATATAAAGTATCACTCTTTAAAATTTAAGTGCCATCTTAATTTTCACTTTAATGAGCACAACAGTAAAGGTAAGTTCTATTTTATTTTTCTATGAAGTTGCATTCTTGGTTCTCCAAGGATACGTGGGGGGAAACAGGGGTGTCTTCTGCAGTGGAAGTAAGCTGTGTTGAATTTAGCAAACCTGTGGATTTGTTCTCAAGAATTTTCAATGGTTCACTTTGGACAACTGATCTGTGGATGTTGTTTTTACATGATGATTCGTCTAACTAATAAGACACTCCTAAACATAGTAGCTTAAAACATAATTTATATCTCAGAATCTCGTACATCAACTGGGTTGTTTGTCCGCTGCACGTGGTGTCAGCTGGAGTGTAACAGACCAATTTCACGTTTAGTGATGCCTCACGTCTTCTACCATCTCATACTGTTTAAAGCCATGTTACAGGAGGCTCCGAAGCACAGAAGGGAAGTCGTTTGGCAGACAGCAGTGCTAATTGGTGGCCTAAGTAGCAGAGCTGGAAAGGACACAGGACTCCCACATTAACATGCACGATGGCAGGGTCTTCGCTGCCATCCCCCCAACAGTGCGCCAACCAAGCCTTGGTCATTTGTGTATCTCCAGAAGGGCACAGAGCACACGCTGAGCTCTCGTTAAATACTAAGTCAGTGAGTGACAGTGAGTGAGTGAAAAGAAATGAGGGGATGTAGGTCCTGCATACCAACAGTGTCCCCACACGAATACCTCTGGGATGGAGCGTATGATTGCTTGTCCAGGCACATCCTCATCTCCTGTTGTCTTCTCTACCTACAGAGACTGCTCTCCTGGACAGACAGGAGCGATGTCCATGTTCTATGCACTTGAGAATGAACAGGTGTGCTAATCCTGCCAGGCACAAGGAGAGCTCTGAGTCTTGGAGGCCATCCTCTTAGCTCTGTTAAATGTTATAAACCATCTACCTCAAAACTTTGGGGTGGGAATTTTATAAAAACATATTAACAATGAAAATATTAGAGAAGTGGAGTGGGTTTTAGATGTCCAGTGAGTATTTGGACGACAATAAAAATGACTAGCGATGGATGAAAAGAGGTGCCTACATTGTGGTAGCTTATTAAAATTCTTTTCTTCCTCTCCTTTGGTTTTCTTCCCACCAATAATATTACTATTTGGGTGACATCCAGGGAGAAGGAATTGATTTTGATAGGTGTCCTTGAACTATTTGTATGCCGTCTTATCCATTATACACAAATTAGGTTTTTCTTAATCAGTATTGTTAATAAAATTTAGAAAGAAGTCTCAACTCTTTGGTAAAAAGTGCTCATTTCTGACTGATTCTCAAGACATAGTATCATTTTCTCCTGGATAACGTCTTTTCCATTGGGGGGCGGGGCAGAAATGCCAAAATTATCAGTTCCTATCAAAGAAATCCATTGAAGACCTATCTTAAAGGTAGTTCTTGATTTTGGGACATTTTATCTCTGTGCTTTCTGATGGCCATCTTATATAGTGAGAGGTGACTTACTAGCCGGGGTCAGGGTCCAGTCTGGCCAGAATAAATTCATTACACTGAGCTCTTCTACCTGGGCCTCTGCCACCTGGCCCTGTGAGAGTGCCGACGACGTTGGTGCAGGAGGCTGAAAGGACACAGAGCACAAGCCTGGGAGGCCTCATCTCCGCTCCAGCTCGGTCACATAAGCTCCCAGTTTTCTCCTCAGTAAAGGAGGCTGCTGAAATTCATTATTTTCAAAATCTTAACGTGTTTAAAAAAACTTCTTTATTTTTTTCTCCTTTTTTCTTTCCTCTCCTGCATTTCTATAGGGATGTCCTTAAAATAAGTAAACACTTGAGCTCCCTGTGAGAAAGTATGGTATTATTTATTGCAGACCACCAGTATTTTTAAAAAAAAAATTAGATGCACAAATATTTACTAAGTGCTTGCTGCATATAAGATATCAAACCAAGAACTAGAATAAGGTGTGATAATGTGGTCTTAAAACCATCATTGCCTCTGGCCTGCTCAGATCGAAACGAAAGCTGAGGCAGGTTCTGGGTATCCTGGAAGCTGACACTCTTTGCTGAGTTACGAAGAGGAACAGATGTTAAAAAGAATGCTCCCCCCAAATTATCTGAGAAATATAAAATGTGGACCCACCATTTGCCTTCTCCCCAAGGCCGATTCCTTGAGAGGCTGCCCCATTGGCTCTTGATTGGCTTAGGGCTGTCGAGTGTTTGTTGCTTTTCCTCAATAGCCAGTTGCAAACTTCTGCCTCTGTTAAGTGCTTCTCCTGTGGTACTGAGACTCAGTTACACATGGGATAGGGAGTCTGAACAGACTGTTCAGATGAGTGTGTTTCATCTCTTGGGACATTGAGGTTGGAGTAATCACATTTCAGTCTCTGCTTTGCTCTGGTGATGAGTGGAACATAGTTTCCAGATGCCCCGCCGGAGAGCGGGAGATAGGAAGCCTTGACCTGTGTCTGAGGCTTATTTGGGGTGCATCTAGTCTACAATGGTCTCTTGCTATTGGTTTGATTACACAATGGGGGAATTTAATCATGAAAGAACTTGTAATTCTGAAGAACTGACTGTGGACCAGGCACTGGACTATGCATTCATTTGCACCCAGAGGCAAGTATTAATCCCATGCCCATTGTATAGATCAGGAAGGTGGAGTTGGGAGTCACTCAGCCAGTGAGTCTCAGAGTTAGGAACTGGCCTCGAACAGGTTGACAGGAGTCGAAGCTCTTCACCTTGGTCCCTGCCAGCAATGTCCAACACCGTGGCCTGACATCTCCCAGACTTAGGCCTCAGGGCAATTTGTGGTTTCATTACACATTCCTGTGGCACTGAACAGCAAAACTATTTCTTAGACATCCACACGGCACTAATTGAGTATATTGTTTTACTAGGCCACGGTCTTGTGGATTTTGCCATGATCTCATAGAAAGAGCTTTTAAGGTAGAGTCAAAACACTCGGTCACATTGCTAAACTTTCTAAGCCTTGGTCAACTCATTTGTAAAATGAGACAGAGACACTTAATGTTGTCATTAGGGGCTTCAATTAGGTAACAGAGACAGGCTCACATAAATAGTTCTCAGTTTATTTCATTTTCTTTTCTTTCCCCACTGATTCTTCTTCCTTCTTCCTATTTGCTTTTCTCTCTTGCTGTCACAGTAATTCAGTGTTTCTATTGCCAGGCAGTAGTTCCAAGGTGCAGGAAAGCAGAACCAGATGTGTTTATAGCAGTCTCAGGCTCTCAGGGTGAGAGTTTGTTGTGTTTGTAAGCTGTAGTCAGGTCCCACACCAGGTGGATCATCTTCCCTGAAATTCTGGAGAGGAAGGAAAGCCTTCCAAGAGACACATGCCGCGCAGGAGGGCATGGCCAGCTACACTCATGGCGACCACACTCTTGCTCAGATATCTCTGTCTTCGGGGAGTGATTGTTCTTTATCAGCAGTCCATCTTCACCTCTCATGCCTTTACATGTGCTGTTTCGGAGAGGCTTGTGAAAACGATGTTTCCTCTGTTGCAAACCTGGCAGAAAGCATTTAATCCACTGTGGAGACACCTTCCTTAGAGGAAATAGAATGCAAATTATGATCATCATGGGGAAAGCACATTAGATACCATCCTGCACATCCCGTAGGTGAATTCATTTGTAAGCTTTCTCTAGCAGTTTTCAAGAAAGGGAAATTATCCGAGAAATGGTGACAGTGAATGAATGGTGGCAAACGAATATAGCCTCCAATTGTGATTAAAATGTATATCAGCATAAAGTTATAAATGTAAGAAATAAAAATAACACATTTAAGAGACATAAATCACCGGCAATTATATGACTGCAAAATAGCCTTTTTTAAAAGCTTACTTTGAAATAGTTTTATACTTACCGAAAAGTTCCGAAAACAGTAGTTTCTTTATACCCTTCACCCAGCTTTCCCTAAAGTTAACATATTACATAACCTTAGTATAATTATTCAAACTAAGAAATTAGCATTGGTGTGTATTAATACATTAGTTAAGCTACAGATTTTATTTGGGTACCATCAGTTTTTTCAATGATTCTCTTTCTTCCCAGGATCCGATCCGGGATCCCCCAATGCTTTTGGTCTTCACTTCCCCCTAGGCTCCTCCATTCTGTGATGGTCTTCAGTCTTTCTTTATTGCCCATGACATTGACAATAATTATTCATTTCAGTGCTTCTTTTCAGTCTTTTAATGTGTTTTATAGTTAATATTATCATACTATAGATGTGTTTTTTTCATTTAGTATCCCAGTCTAAGAAATTTTCACTGTAAGCCATATTAAGTGGTTGGAATTTCTGCCTGCAGTAAGTTTCAGGGTTTGGTTAGTGATTCCATCCTTAAAGCTTTTCTAAATACAGGGTGTGCAAGCAGCAGGCCTTTTGGTAGTTTCCTCCCAACACCCTTGTCCATCCATAAGGAAATAGAGGGTGGAGAAACGAGGGGACTTGCCAGGGACACACAGATTGCAAAGGTCTAGGCAGAATCCCCAGCCTCGTTTGGTGGGCGTGTGGGAACCTTCTTTAAAGCCTCCAAACTTTTCCCATCATGCTTGGAATTGAGTCCAGTCCTTTCACCATGACAGAGACCCAGCCTCAGCCTGACTCCCCGACTCCCACATTATTTTCCAGCCACACTGGCCTTTTTGCTTCCTCAGACATTCCAAGCTCATTCTTACCTGCCACCTCAGGGTGCCCATTATTCCCTCTTCTTGCATCGCTTTCTGCCTCTTCTTTACAGCTCCTGCCTGCCTTCTGCCCATTTTGACCTCAACTCCAATATTTAACGGTGACCTCTTTGAACAGGCCTTCCTTGACCTTCCTTTCTAATATGGATAGCCCTGTCCCCATCACATTTCAGTCTCTGCACCCTGATTTACTTTCTTTCCCTCACCCTTTACTTTTGGAAATAACCTCTTGCTTGTTGTCTCTAATTATTTTTAATGTAAAAATAAGCGTTTTGTGTATATAGTTCTTAGACTTTGTAAACATTCAACATTATCTTCTTCCATTTAAAAAGTATTTAAAAATTGCTTTTAATAGCTGTCCACCCTGTTCTGATTTTCCTAAGAGCTTGTCACTGTAATCCTTGATTTTAATGACAAATATTGGCTAGACAATAAACCAGCCTATCTCTTCTAGTTGTAAATGCCTCGATACAGTTTGCTTTGTACAAGGTCTTCCTTGAATTGCTGTCCTCAGTAGAATGTGAGCTCCATGTGGATATGGGCCTGTTTCTCAGGACATGTGAGAAGTAGCTCCATACACGTCTGCTGGCTGAGTGAGTGCACTCTCTGAGAGTGATGGCTGCAGAGAGAGGAAAGCGGTCCTCACCTTTCCTTTGGAGCATGTGAGAAGAAATCTTCCTGGGTCACCTAGTCAATGGGAATGTGTCGGAGGTCTCTGTGCCAAGCACCATGATAGCCCTTTTATTAAAGCGGCCCTTCTCTTTTTCTTCTGTTTAACTGGAATTGTGTAAGGGACAGATAGCAAAAAATGATGAGCTTTTCCAAGGCATTGAAATTACTGTCAGTTTCGCCACTAGGCCTTTGGAATGTCCTCTTTGATAACTTGGTATCCCACCCCTCTCCCCAAAAAACAAACAAACATGTAAGGTGTTTTATAATGGCTCTTTCCCGAACTTTTGGAGTAGAATTAAGAGTCTTTAAAGAATAATACAAAGCCACAGTTTAAAACATTTCTATTGCTTTTGACAGTTCCATCGTCATAGGAGTGGCAATCTAGGGGCTGCAAAAGAGCCTTTAGCAGCAGATCAAAAGAAGGGAGATGCTGAAGGCACTCCAGATTCATCAGCCTGACTAGCTACCTTTAAGGTCTGGGTGGAGACCTGTTTAATTTGAGAGCAGGCAGTATTTCATTGTTTTCAAAAGCATTTTAATGCAGTTTACTTAGCCAACTCATTTAGCATGATTGACAGAGGCTTCTATAGACAAACCTTCTGACTAGAAATAAACAAAACATATGTAATTTTGACCTAAGAGTATGACATTAAGAAATGCCAAATCACAAATACTATGTGATTTCACATATATGTGGAACATAAGGACCAAAATATATGAACAAACAAAATAATAACAGATTCATAAACATGAAGAACAGACTGGTGATTGCCAGATGGGAGGGGGAGCATGGGGCTGGTTGAAAAAGATGAAGGGCTTAAGAAGTACAAATTGGCAGTTATAAAATAGTCATGGGGCTGTGAAGGCCAGCATAGGGAAGAATATAGTCAATAATATTATAGTCAGTAACTATGTATACTGCCAGGTAGGCACTAGTCTAATCGGGGGATCACTTCATAAATTACTTAAATGTCTGACCACTATGTTGTATACCTGAAACTAACAAAATAATATTGAATGTCAACTCTGATTGAAAAAATAAAAATTAAAAAGGTTAAGCATTACAAAATAAATTTAGGAAAAGGGCCATTCAACTGCAATTAGAAATATAAAACAATCCTTTCAGTTCACAAGACAGAAAATAACTTCTACATATTATCTTTGTAATGGTATCAGTCCATCTGACAGAAGAGAACACTAGAGTTCAAAGAAATCAGGTAGTTAGCAATAGAAGGTGAACTACAGCCTTAAAAATTATAGACATAAGTGCATTAGAACCTGTTTGTAGACAAGCAGGAATTACACTTGTTCAATATGAAGGATAAATAAATTCTAAAAATGCTTGGTTTTTGTTCCCATTTTACATTTAGTTTAAGTTCATAAAACTCAGGCTGAGCATGAGTCCTTGAAAAGAAGGGCCAGGTGTGGACCCAGGAGGCCCTGGTATTGCCCACGCCCCTTTCTGTCACCAACTTAGCTATTTGTGAAGTAGGGACCTTAAATATCTCTTTAGGCCACAGTTTCCTTTACCCGGACTAGTTCTAAGTTTTTATCATTGTCTGATCCTATTATAAAATTACTTTTTAAGAAACTGATTTGTAAGAGATGTATGGCGGTTTTAAATTTCATTTATTGTTTCCATTTTGGAAATTAGTTCTCCTAAGGGAAGGAATATCACCTCCCTAATTCTATATGGTTGGTAACATTTACTTGCTTAAAGAGACTTTTTCAGTATTTTTAGGCTCATTCATACAAATTAAACCAAGTAACACCAAAATTACCAAATTAATGGAAATGTTATTGCCTAAATTAGTGGAAATGTTATGTTTGGCCAAAATGAGCCAGGAATTTGTTTCTTTAAAGTTTAGACCTTATTTGACAAAGAGAAATGTAAGTTTTGTGGATAGGTTGTCCCTTAATGTTACAAGTAGTGATATAGATATTTGCTTTCTTCCAAATTTTTTATAGCTGATGCTCTCTTACTGTTCGAGTAAAACAAAAACAAACAAACAAACAAACAAAAAAAAAACCACCCACACATGGTTAGTATATTTCTTAGGCTTATAAATACCTGAACTTACTAATGACCTGATCAGCAAACTTTACAGGTTGCTTTTAAAAGTGAGAGCTTCCTAATAGTGGATAAATACTTCCCAGTTTATTTGTTTTTTAAAAGTGCGAATTTCATCAGGCAGACCTAGGATGGATTCTTACCAAGTCAGCTGTGGTAGGACAATAAACTTCGCAGGCACATTTCATTAATTCATAGGTGATACAGTACAACTGGTGGCTACTAAAAACAGCAAAGTGAGAGGATATTCCTCACGCAGAGTAGCTCATTTTCCATTATTAATAATTAATAGAGCTTTTTATTTTTAAGTGTCACTACTGAAAGCACAAATGTGCTCGGCAGCCAGCAATTACAGAATGTTATTTTAAGGTAATGGTGTTCCCACTAACAACAGAAGTAGAGGAGGGCAGGAAACATGCTTAATGTCAGAACTGGGCATCAGCCTGAAACAGGCAGAGGCTTTGTAGATGGCTCTCCCAACCATTTGCATAGGACTCTGATGCTAGGTACCTAGAACAGGCATTTTAAGGTGTTCGGTGTCTGCAAAAAATACAGATGATGGTGGCTCGAGATGGTTGATGGTGAAAATCGCTAGACCCTTAAGGTGGGCCGCTCGTCTTAGCTACTCAGATGCTGACAATTCATTGTTACCTGTTTGTGTTTGGGCAAGAACCTGGATATTGGCGGACTTGCCCAGGTGGAAGCTTTTGCTTTGCTGAGGCAGTCTTGTTCAATCTGAGAACCCTTTGAGGGTGGATGCACACCGGGGAAGATATCAGGAAGGAATTCTGTTAGGAGTGCTCTGCCCTTTCCTGAGAATTCAGTGGGTGAATGTCCAGAGTCAGGCATGGTCTGGGCCATCACAGTACCGAGGGATGAGGGAGACATGCTCAAATAAGCAGTCTCCCTTCTCTTGTTTGTTTTCTTGGAATTCTCCAAATAAGCAGTTCTATATTACCTGAATACTATAGGATGGATTTGGGTGGGGGGAATGGGGAGGGGTTAAGATCTGGGTCCCATGACCTCTGCCTTCGGATCTCGTAGATTAATGTCACCATCAGTTTCCTTAAAATAGATTAAAAACTCACATTATTCTTTCCCAAAGAGACAGTGTTTTCTCTGTAAATTTTTTTCATTCATTAATTTTTCAGGTGCCCAGTGGTGTACATCTTTTTTTTTTTTTTTTTTAGATGTAAGTTGTATGTAAGGAGTTTAATACACAAGGTATGATTGTTCTGTGCCCTAAGGAAGTACCTAGGAAGTAGTGCATGGTTTAGGGCAGAGTTTGGAAAAGTGCTCTGAGGTTCTGAGGTCTTAGAGAGCTGTCATTGGGAAGATAATTATTCCTGGGGGTAACTAATAGATTTCAACTGATGGCAACTGAGATTTAGGTAGTAGCTTCCTGGACTGCTATGTTGAGAAGGATTCCTTAATTCAACAGGAAAGAAATCTCTTGCTTGAATCTGCCATGGGCATCAGTACTGTCATGTGTGTTTTGCCATTACTGGTTTATCTATTCCTCTTTTGTGAGACTGATTGAGCAGTCTAAATCAATGTTGCAAAAATTAATTTAATCAAAATTGACTATTTGTTGAGTGTTCACCATGTGCTAAATTAAATTGAAGTATTAAGTAAGACATCAAATGGTGGGGAATGGTCAATCAACCACTGTAAGAATTAGGAAGAGGATGCAAGCCAAGAGCAGGAGAATCAGAGAATCTCGGAGAGTAAGCATTGGCCAAGGCGAAAGCTTTTCCATAAGCAAAGGCCGCTAGCAGGAAGTGTAGTGTTTTCAGAGGAATGTGAGGACGCCAGCCTTTTGGGGTAGATTATTTGTGATTGGGAGAAAGTAGAGCCACCAGCTAGTAGAGGGCCTTGTAGATATGAGTGGGTAGAGTTATTTTCCTGGTCTTCTCACTCTGTTCTAGGTCATAAGTCCCTAGAAGTTAAGAAGTTAGTCATCAGTCACCTTCTTTCCTTGAGCAAAGCTATATTAACCTACATACCATGTGTCAGACATCATATTAAGACGACAGGGCTTGGAATGGACCCTGACTTGGAGGATTTTTCAAAGTAGAGGAGGAAAAAGGAAGGAAATTACTACCCATTCATATCTACGTGCCTCTTAAAAGGAACTCACTGCTAGGTCCATTATGCAGAAGAGAAAACCAAGGTTCAGAACTATTAACTTGAGAGCCAGCGGAGCTAGATTTGAATCGAGGTCCCTCACACTTGAAGTCTGGCTTCTTTTCACCAGAGTTGTTAGAAGTACACTTTGATCGAGTGGTATCGCATGGGCCCTTTTGATTTAAATTCTCCTTTGCCCAATTCTAGAGATAGAATGTTCTTGTAGTTCTTTCTGAAAGACATTGACAGTAAGCATTTATATGGAAGTATTATATACATACAGAAAAAGTCCACAAATCCTAAGCTACAACTTAGCCACTTTTCTTAAAGTGAACACAGCCTTCGTAACCACCACCTAGAGGAGCGTGCTTTTACTTCTTACTTAAAGTGAGTGGAAACTAACTCTAGGGTAATTTTTATTCTCCACACTTCTTGCCTTCCCACCCTCCTTTCTCTTTCCCTGTCCTCTCCCCTGCTCTCGATCCCCATTTCTTTCAGGTTAGTGTTCCCTTGGGCCTCTTGATCTTAGAACTTTGCCCCCAAGGATTTCCATGATGTGGTGGGGACAATGCCCGAAGTGTCCCTCTTCTGGGAATCACTTGAGTGATGAACATAAGTGACAGGAATCATGTGTGGTGATTTAATTCTACTTCAAGTCACACTCTGCTAACATTTGCCATATACCTAGGATGTTCTGAGCACTGTGATATTTTAAATATACATTTCACATATAAAGAAACTGAAGTTCAAAGAGGTTAAGTGACTTATGCAGAGATATATACAACCTGGTAAATGGTGGATTTCTTTATCCTCATCCGTTTTTCTTTAAAATATACCATAGCTGCCTGCTTGTGCCTTTGCTGCCTGCTAAATAGAAGTTTGTGGGCTTAAAAATAAGACTAACAGAGTGGCATAGACACCCTAGGTTTGTTGTAGGAACTGCTGCTGCTTCTTTTTCCTTTTTGGAATAAAAACTCTGATTCCAGATCATTGCAGTCCTGGAAATATGACAAAGCGTTATTTGGGGAAGCTGTTATCATGTTTCTATATCACTGTAAGGGCTGAACTTTGCGTCCTTATTGGGTAATGCTGTTGGCTTGAAGCTGTTGCAACTGGTTTTCTTAGCAGAACCAGAAGTTCCTGAAGAGGTACCAACAAGAGATAAATCAGATTGCTTTGTGTCCTAGTTCATTAAAAAAAAAAAAAATTTACTTTAAGTCAGTTACTGTCCCTTTAGTAACCCATGTTTCTACAAAATGTTTTACATCCCCTTTGAATTGATACCAGTGAAGTTCAACAATTCTTAATGGTTTCAGTTTTGGGGTGAATCTATTATGCTTACTGCCTTCTCATGTCTTTGCAAACTGAGGAATACTACTGTGTTGGAATTGAGCCTGTCCTTAGATTCTTGATCAGAAGTGTCATTTAATTTGATATTTTGATAGAGACTATCTCTGTCAATTTTAAGACTAACTTACCTGTGTAAGAAAGGGGAAATGTGAGTTTCAGTACAGGTCATCAGAGAGAATGCCATTTTGATACATGTTTAATTGAATGGATGATAAATCTTTAAATGCTTGTGTTTTTTAAGAGTCAGTGCTAACTCAGGGGTGATCTGACACTTTGGGAAATTTAAAAAATGCTCTAATATTTCGATAATAAACAGAGTTTTTTTAAGTGAGAGTTTTGGCTCATCAGGGTAGTGTGTTCTGCAGATGTCTGGGGAATTCATGGAGCTGAATTAACACCCCTCTCCTATTCCTGTCTTTAATATCTTCAGGAGTATTAGAGGTTTTGCCTTGAGAATTCTCACCTCCTCTTCTCCTTAGTTTAGTCTTCAAATATAGCTGAATGTAATAAAACACTCCTCAATACCCCAAAGAAATGTACGTGGTCTCATGCTTCCTTTGTGCTCGGGACAGTTCTAGACAAACGCAATGTCCTATGTATAAAGCGTTTCATAAAGAGGGAATGAATGAACGGCTTATGACAGTGAAGATTGTGTAGCTCAGTAGTAATATACATAGATCCTGGTTCCTATCTCTTGTTTGTGGAATAAAAACAAATTTCTCTTTATAAAGTCGGACCTTTGACGGGAAAATCAAGGGACACCTAAAGGACTAAAGAAAGAAATTCTTTGCACCCAGACTGTTGAGTGCATTTGTAACGTCCCCCTTCCTGTTTGACAGTAATGAGGATTCTATCAAAGGATATGTGTGCTAAATCAAGAACCGAAGCTGCCCCTTGGCCTTAATGGAGGAGAAAGGAAAAAACGACGGGGAGAAGATGCATAATGTCTCGTTTCATGCACAGCAGTACCCCTTCTCTTTGACAGGGTTACTGGAGGCTATAGCAGACCTTTGTGTTGTTTTCCTGATATGTTTTGTCATTTACCTTGTTTGGCTAGGAAGCCCTAGAAGTGCTGGGGAGCTTATTATCCTAACAATGCATGACTAAGTATTCTTAAAGTCGGTGTTACGGTTTTGCCAAGCAGTGCCTTGGAAAATGCCGGACTCATCACCACTAGATCTCATTTCAGAGTTCTGTTCAGAATTCTGGCTTCCTTGCGATTTTTTGCTGGGTCTTCTCTGCTTCCTTGTAGGACTGAGTTTTTGCAGAGTGTACAGTGTCTCCCACGGTAGAGATCAGAGAATGCTCGTAATGGCACAGTAGCCTTTTGGGTCAGGCAGACCTAGGTTTGAACTGTGGATGTTCTCATTAGCCATGTGTCCCTGGGCATGTTACTTAACCTCTGGACCTCATCAGTAAATCTAAGGAGGGACTAACGTACTTTGAAAGTAATGATGACTCGAGGAAAAGTAACTACACATAAACGATAACCACTAGTTTACTGATACACCCTTTTCTTTTTCTTCTCTTTTTTCCCATCTCTAGTTCCAGCTGCTATCAAATCTGCTATTACTGAAAGTGACTCACACAAGAGTTAGGGCTTGGAAACAGCAGACTGTTTTGTGGAGGTCGGGTCTCCAGCTAACCCCAGGCCTCTGCTGAAGGCAGGCCAGGGGAATTGAGTTCACTCATCTTGACAGATGCAACTCAGCAGTGTATATGGTAGTGCCCCTGAGTGTCAGTAATGAGAGTGATTGTAGAGTACAATGGATACCTACCCCAGATTAGACTCGTGGTGAACACCAGCATCCCAGAGTGAATTTCATGGTATTAGCCATGATGCTCAGCCCTGTATCCAGCCATTTGTAAGTCTTGAGTTAGAACAAACTCAATAAGCGACCAGGCCTGGGTATTCTCTGTCACACAATAACAACACAATAAAATTGATTCGATCTTGCTTTTAAAAACAGAGAACTTCCTCATGGGATTTCTACATGTGAAAAGTGTACAAAATGTATTAAATCTCATGCCTTTGGAGAGTGATGGTGTTGATGTTGCTTTAGCACACATGATTTTTCTGCTTAGCCGGGTGCTTAAAGGCCAACACCCAACCTGGGTGTCATCTCTGACCATTTTCTCTCGTCTCCTGGTAGCGCTTTCCTCCTCTTCCTCCTTTTTGTGCTCCCATAGAGCACTTCTCCTGAAGCACGCAGCACACCACCGTGTAAAAGTGAACTGTTTACGTTCTTCTCACCCCACTGACACCGGAACTCTGTGAGGGCAAGGGTCTTCTGTAGTCATTGTGGCGCATCCATCTCTTGGCACAGCAACTAGAGCAAATGGCAGCTCCATCCACTTTGCTGTGGTTGCCCTCACTTCACTGGTGCATTACAGCAGGGATCCCCAATCCCCAGGCCATGGGTTGGTACCGGTTCATGGCCTGTTAGGAACTGGGCCACACAACTGGAAGTAAGCAGCAGGTGAGAGATCGAAGCTTCATCCCTTATTGCAGCCACAGCCCAGCATTAGCATCACTGCCTCAGCTCCACCTCAGACCATCAGGCATTAGATTCTCATAGGAGCAGGGGTCCCTGGTGCCTCAGAGGTTGGGGACCACTGCATTAGGGGACTCTCTTCCTCATCAACTCCAGTTTGCATTTAGACTGATGCTTATATGAGTACACACAGAGTGCAAGGTGTAAGGCATTTTGACATATAGTGTTCTGGGCTCAAATTGTCACATATAGAGAACCGTTTTCCTCAGACACATATTTTCCTGATCTCCAGCCCCAAAAGGTGGCATCGACTACAGAACCTCGACAGCTGATAAGCTCTGATTTTTATGTTGGTTGCATTTATCTTGCTGCCGCTTCAAAACATGGGCCTCTGTTACCTTTGAGACATAATCTTTGGTCTCCCCTCCATCTCTCTAGATTGGATTAATAGATTTATGTAGCTGTTGAACACAAGCTGCCACAGGGTGCTTGTGTTTTAATCCAGTAGGAACCCAGCTGATCCTTTCGAAAGCAACTTCTAAGAGAAACCGATGTCCTGCGAACACGTTAGCGAGCTGTCATTGTGACTTTGTCAGTGGGCTCATCTCAGAGCAGCTGTGTACTCACTTTGAGATTGCCTCATTATTCATACACCCAGACCTCTCTCCTTTCCGGTGATAGGATGAGACCGAGCTTGTTCTTAAGGACAGGAAGGTAGGTTCTGAATGCTTTATCATTAAAATAGGTCACTGTTCTCTTATGTGTTCCAAAATCAGAAAGCTGGTATTTCGGAAAATTATATTTCTGCCAGCTTCTAAAGTTGTAAAACTGTTCTTTAAAAAACTTGCCTCTATAGTGTTTGCAAATGTGAGCACATGGCAGTTTAAAATAAGTTGCATGCATGAGTGTGTGTGTATGTGTGTGTATGTTTAGACAGAATGTAAATTTAATCCTAGTAAGTGCTTATTCTGAAGACCTCTTCACTGTAAACGTGTTTATAATTTTGGAATAAATGTATTCCAAAAAAACCCAGAGTAAATGGCATTTTATTCAAATTATATATGTAACTTGCTATATATATATATGAATATATATATATGAGTATATATATATATATATATGTATATATATATATTTATAGCTTTATTATCAAATTATCAATCACTTCATTTTTCTCCACCTACAGTTTGGAGAGTAGAAAAAGAAAGCATCTGGGGGCCAGTTTTTTTTTTTTTTTCCTTAAATCAAAACAAATCAGAAATTGACAAAACTGTAGTTTCCTGACTGTTTGCTGGCCTGATTGGTATCGTGTTCATTCAATTTTATCTTTCTTCTGCAGACCATTTCATAGGTAATGCGGAAACCAGCTACCATAAATAAATTGCTACACGATAACGAATAGAATTGGAATTTGTGCTTGCATTTGCCTGTGTTTAGCCTCCCCTCCCTTCCATCAGCTGTGCCTGGAAAGGCCAGAAGTGTGCCTTTCAGGATCTATAATGTGCTGACTTACAAAGCTCCACATGGCCCTCAGTGATACATGCATTTTACAAAGGTGGCATTGAGGAAGTTAGAATTCAACTTGTCATAGTTGTATAATTTAATCAAATTAAATTGAAAAGATGTGATTAAAATCATACTTAAAAATGTGAAGATACCACAATTCTGTTAGATTGCATTCTGAGCCACTTCTATCTAATTTACCATTTTCATGGCTTAAAACATCCCTTACCCCTTCTGTTCACCAAATTTGCAAGACTGAAACTGGGGGGAAAAAAAAAGAGAGTGAATGTTTAGAGCAGCGGTCCCCAACCTTTTTGGCACCAAAGACTAGTGCTCCTATGAGAATCCAATGCCCGATGATCTGAGGTGGAGCTGAGGCAGTGATACTAGCACTGGGGAACGGCTGCAAATACAGATGAAGCTTTGCTTGCCTGCCGCTCATCTCCTGCTGTGTGGCCCTTTCCCTAACAGGCCGCAGACTTATTACGGTCAGGGACCCCTGGTTTAGAGTATCGCCAAGATGGCCTTGGCCTTTGCTTTCTCTGGGGCAGTGTGCCTGGATAGAAGACACTTCCTCCAAAGAACTGGCCCATTACATATTATTTCTGAGAGGAGGGACATCAAAGTAGAGACTCCAGTATGGGATCATGGAACCTCTGAGGGTATACCTGGCTAGTGTGAAGCTTTGGTTGAAAAGAGCCTAGGCACTTTCACTCTTGGTCTCTCTCCATATGGTGTGGTCACAGGGAGATAGTAGTGTGCTGTGGAAAGAGCACATGCTTTGGAGTCAGGACAATTAGCCCATTCCTGGCTTTGTCTCCTGGGCAAATGACTTGACTTTTCAGCTATAAAATGGGTATGCCAACAACTGAGGAAGAACATCCCATGTGCCAAGCCCTATGCTCACTAATATTCTTACAACCATACTATGAGGTAGGTTCTTGCATTCAAAGAGGAGTCGACTTGAGGCTTAAAAATGCCAGGTGACTGGACAAGATGGCAGTCTTGGTAGATGTGGTAAATATGGGTTGAAACCAAGGTGTGCTTTAGATTCAGAGCTGAGGTTCTTAACCAGTACAGCCTTACAGGTTGTTACAAATGTTCATTGAAGTAATATGTGGACAGAGCCTAGCATGGATTCTGGCACATAGTAGGCCTGCAGTAAAGAGGAACTTACCTTGGAGCTAACATTTCTTGGGGAAAGCAGTCAGGCCCTTAGTTTGCTGTTTCACTTTAGGATTCCCACACCTGTTTGTTACCTGACAACCAGCACTTTTGAAATCACCTCCACTCAGGTGATGGGCATGCTCTGTGCCCTGCTGGATATGATTTTATATTCTCATTTACATATAGGGGGATGGGGTTCGAGCAGGCTGTAGATGATAGGTGAAAAAAGCCACGTGCAGCTAGTTTTGTCCAGTTTGGAGAGAACAGTGGGTTTGAGTTGAAATATTCCATTTGTAACTAGTGGCTGCTTTGGCATCATAGAAACAAACATAACCTTAGCCACCTTAGCCTATTCTTTTCCAGTCGAAAAATATGTAGTTGCACAGCAAGGAAATTCTGTGTATGGAGTAGCTGGCATGTGGGGGCACCTTAGAGCAGGGAGGATGCAGAACACTGTCCTTGAAGATGATGGGGGCAGGGGCGAGCGGCCAGGACTGACGGAGGGAAGAAGTTGACCACAGGAGCTCATCATCACTTTCGGAAAGCCTATGAAAGTGAACCCTTCATTTAAGGGCAGTAAATTTAGAAGTCCGTTATTCTGTTTGTCTCCTGTTCTTTCTCTAAGTGTAATTAAGAAGACTTCGAAGAAGGAATATTGTGCTTAAGAAGCTGCTGTCCACCCACCTCTCTGATTCCCTAAAGCCTCGTTTGATTTTAATATTTTCCTCTGGGTTTCACTTTGCTGCTGTGAGAGGGGCAGCAGGTGGGGAGAGTAGAGTGGAAGGTTTCTGGGGAAGCAGAAACCCTGTGGAAGCCTGTTTTCATCTGGACGATGGCTTGGTAATAATACAAGCAGTGAGAGTTGGCAGAGGAGTGAAAACTGTAGGATTAATGGCCTTCAGCCTAATTCCCTGATACCTTTTTAAAGGCCAGCTAACCAGCTGGCTTTCTGCTTTTGTTCCATATATACTCCCTCTCACATCCCCCAGTGTTTTGTTCCCCTCCTCTTTTTGGCTGATTTTTAACTTGTTCTCTGAATCTGAATTTTAGCATCAAAGTATGTGTGAAGATACGATCATTTATGCTTAGAAATAAATATACTAACAGGAAAACTTTATAATAAAATATAGGAGATGATTTATTTGTAAAGTAACCTGTGGGTTTTCTTTTTGGTGCAAGTTTTTAAACTATAAACTCATTCATTGTGTGTGTGCACACATACACATGCATTCATGGGTATGTGTGCATGAACATGATTTTTCAAATTGAAGCTCTTGAAATACATACATACATACATACATATATATATATATTTATATGTATATTTCTGTATACAGAATATATATATTTCTATATAAGGAGAAATGAAACCCAACACATGATATCCATTCTCATGTGTTCCAGATAAAATACAAATGCATAAACCTCTTCGCATTTAAAAATTTCACTGCTTTACTCAGGTGCTCATTTACATGTCTTTCAGAAGCCCACGAGATCTTTAAGACAGGGAGGTCGACAGGTGAGCGTCTGTGTTTCGGGATGTGCGTGTGGGCTCCTAAAGGCACAGAGTGTACAGGTAATGAGCATTACCTTGGGTGCGAATGGAGGCACCAGGCGGGAAGCAAAGACAGTGTGACTTACTTCAGAAAACAACCTGATTAGTGTTCACAGCGCGAAACCTTTGACGTGGGGTCAGCAGGAAAGGGAGCAAAGCAAAGCAGCTAGACGTTGGAGAATAAGAACTTTTCCTGTTGCCGGGGTATTCTGGTATATATTGAAATACTAGTCCCAGTTAGTTTGGCAGGTAAACAGTCTCATTATTTCCTGTAATTTGCATTATTAGTGGAAGGTAATTAACGGCACCAACAGTTGCATATGACACTTAGACCTGGGTGGCCTTAATGACTTCTCTCCGTCTTGTGTGAAGGTGTTCACTGTTGGATGTTTGAGTGCGCAAAACTACTTAGGGTTTGGGCTGTGAGCAGACTCCGCTGGGCCCGCTGTGTTTTGTAACATGACTGCGTTTTCCACGTCAGGTAGATTGTCTCCATTCTTTCTGCCCTAGCCTGATGCCTGGCTGGTGTAGGCGCTCAGTAAACGATAGCAGTTATTACAGTATTCGTTAACCAAAACACGAAAGCCTTTTTATAACTCTCGTCGTCACGATCGGTTTGTGATCATAAACAACATCTGATATTTTTGGATTGTAGAGTGCTTTTCCCAAATCACAGATAAACCCCCATGCAGTCTCTATTACAGCCGAGCCCGAGCAAGCCAGGCTGTTGTAAAATGAATCCCTGTAACTTCACAGCCTTCCCTGGTTTACAACCATTTTGATCATGTCATCTAAGAGTCCCCATTGACAGTGGATTAGTTCGCCCATCCGGGGGTTTTGCCAGTCTGGTATAGCAAGACCGTGAAGCTTATAGGCATTGTGTTCACCAGTTGATGCTTGATCCAATCGGCCCGTTTATATTCAGGGAAACGCTCATATCTACACATGTCCACGTTTATTTTTAGCTCCTTTCTCTGTCACTTCCTGTTGTTTTCCTTTGCTGCCCTGTCACCTTCCCAAATGCAGTGCCGGGATTAAACTGGACATTACGATAAAGAAGGGAGCACCATTCGGAGCGTGTTCCATAGCATGCATTTAATTTGCCACAGTCAGAATCAGCTGAGGTCCCTCTCACTAGAAGTGACAGAGGTGGCAGTCTTGGGAAGAGACACACCCACTGTCCATGCTCTGCTTTGAAACAAGGCCCCAGTTGTGGTGGGAAGGATGGGTATAACTAATTCATAGTCCCTTTATTCCCAGCAGGGACATATTTCTCCTGTATTACTTAAAAAGGAATTAAAGGTGGGGTGAGGGGAGCAAGCAGTGTTAGGAATATAAGTATCCTTGTTTTTTTAGTTTTTTTTTTTTTCCTGGACTGATTCTGTTAATTTTAAAAGCATTGTGAAATAGAGGTGGACCCTAAACCTTGTGCTGCAATCCATCGCCTGGCTCACCTTACTGCCAGCCTCATATGTAACTCCAAAAGGACCGTCATGGAGGAGAATAATCCCAAGGGTGCTTACAACGCTGGTCATTGTCTGGTCTCCGCACATGAGACCCAGAAATGCAGCAAGGTGGCAAGGGTTTCACCACATCAAAGCATGGTTACTTTATGCCAGGGACAGAGCAGAAGGCACCAGGGATTAGAGACAGGCTCGGATGTCAGGCACCGCTAGGGGTTTATCAGCCAGCTTTTGAGTGCAAATATCTGGAATTTATGTTGCTGTACCCCACGGAGTCAGCCTGGATGCTTCTTGCCTCACTGCCCAAATTCCATTTTCACCCAGCAATCCTCAGAGGATTCCGGAGACCTTTTGTTTCTTCGTGCCATTCTCTCTGTAAGCTCCCCATATGGCCTTGGCAAAGAACAGGTCGATCTAACCCTGTGATATTAACAGCATGGCTTTGGTTGTTCTCAGAGACCTTTGCTTCTGTCCAAGTGGCTTTTCTGTGCCTCATCTCTTGATAGATTAGAAAATGCTAACATTTTCCCCTGTTCTTCATTATACTTACATTCTTTTAGTTATTTATTTAGCAGAAGCTTCACTTACCTAACAAAGAGGACATACCAGAGCCATTTCTGTTCTGAAAGAAATAGCCGGTGTCAGGGCAGAAGAAACTTTCCTCTACCCCCAAGATTCTTCTGGCTGGTCTGACAGTGAAATAGTCATGTGACAGAGTAGCCAGATAAACGACCAAATACATACTTACCCTGCGTACGTGAGTCAGAGACCCCACATGCATGAGAGGGTCAGAGACAGAAGTTAGAAGGAGGTATATATGACAGTCTGAGCGAAGGATGAGGTAGCTAAGGCAGCTTGGAATTTCACAGAGGAAAAAGGTCATTGCAGGACAATAAAAAGAGCAGATTTCCAGTAATTAGAACTTTGCCCTGCCCTGTGCATAGGTCAAATAAAGGTTCTCTGATAATTTATTATGAATCTCTTAATTCAGATTCCTGTAGGTGGTTGGAGGTGGGGGCAGAATTTTCTCTTGAGCCTGCAGGGTCTGGGTTTCCTTTAGCTCAAAACAGTCCACGTACCACAGATGTGCTGAGGTGATTTGCTATGAACCCCTATACTTTCCTCAAGGAAAGTGTTAATGAAGTATGTCATCCATCCTTAAATCCGTTCTCTACACATATGTACATGTGTATACATGTATAAGTGTGGCCATGATGTATCAGATGCTTTTTTCAGGAACGTCCAGAAATAAAACAGTGAATGAAGTTTTAAGCAAAGATTATGACAGGATTTGGAATAACATGTTCAGTACCATGTTCTCCTTGTTCATCCACTCAAGTGTGGAGTCTCCCCAGTAAAAAGCAAGTCCTTTCTCTCTTCATTGCTCAGCCAGAAGCCTTGGTTTTGTCTTTGATTCTTATAAACCACGTCCAGCTCACCAGAACATCCTGTTTGCTGTAGCTTTAAGATACATCCAAAACCCAACCACCGCTTACCATCCATCGCGTGGCTTTCTCTCACATCCAAGCCATGGCCGCCTCTGAGCACTGCAGTTGCTTCTTAGTCTGTTTGGGCTGCTACAACAAAATACTACAGACAGGGTGGCTTATTAACAAACTTTTATTTTTTCACAGTTCTGGAGGCTGGAAGTCTGAGATCAGGGTCCCAGCATGGTTGGGTAATAACCCTCTTGTGGGTCGCGAACTTCCTGCTGTGTCTTCACACGGCAGAAGGGGCCAGGGTCCTAACTCTCTTGGGTCTCCTTTTTTTAAGGGCATTAATTTCACAAGGGCTCCACCCTCATGACTTAATCATCTTTCAAAGACCCCCACCTCCTAATACCACACTGGACATTAGGATTTCAACAAGAATTTGGGGGGGACACATTCAGACTCTAGGAGCTTCCTGTCTTCCATGTTTCTGTCTCCCAGCTTTGCCCCCACTACACATTCTTCTCCACCCAGCAGCCACCAGAAGAATCCTTTTGAAAGATAAGCCAGTTCTTATCCCTCCTCTGGTCACAATCATCAGTGGCCTCCCATCCCACTCACAGTGCTCTCTCTGTCTCTTCTTGTGACTATGGGTGGTGGTGTCTGATGTCATCTGTGAACACTCCTCTTCCTCACTAGTCTCCCAGCCAACATGAATTCTCCGAAACACTAGCCGTAGTGGTACTAGCAATAATAATTAACATTTTCTGGCCAGATTTAAGCTGGCCTTTGCTGGCTGGAATCCTCACGTTAGAAGTATTTTTGTAAGAGATACGTTGGGCATTTTTCTAGGTGGGTGCATTTGAGACTGTGCTGACCAGTCCTGAGGCAGCATCTAGCAGTGGGCCGCATTGTTTTGGGGTGGCTGGAATCTTCCTCTGGGAGTCAGAAGCTCAGGAGATGGTTAAAACTGGAAACAGAAGCTACGGCCAGGGATTTGGCCTCTGTCTGCCATCAGTGAACTTGTGCTAAGAAGTTCTCTGCAGCCCCTTCCTCCTGCTTAGGACAGTCCCTCTGGCCTGGTCCCGAGGGCGGGGGAAAAGCCCTTTTGAGTATTTTCTATGTCATAACTAATAAAAAGCAAAATAAACCCTAGCATTTGGTGCTGCACCTACCTGATAGACCGCATGGTGACTTCTTTTGACTTCGTCCGAGAAGCATATTTAAATACATTGAATCCAGGGCGATGATGTCGATCGCATCCACTCTGCCTTCCTGACTCAGAGCCTTTTTTTTTTTTTCCTCAAGGGCATTTCCAACAAAGCAGTAGAGCTTTCAGATTTGTAAACTGCCACCTTATTATCCTATTAGTCAATTACAGCTGCTGAAGAGCAGGGTAAGTGACAGTATGGCAGATTACAGCAATTTATTTGCCGTTCTCATAGTCTTGTTCAGCATATCATCAGGCTGTTTAAATTTAATGATAGGACTTTTACATATGTTTTAAAGCAGTTAAAGTTGTAATCAAAATGTTTAGGAAAACCCCTACTGACCTGCCTAAGTGCTGCCTTCTCTGGTGTTGCTTGTAATGCCTCGTTGTGCTCTTCATTAGCAAAGCTGACTCTCAGGAGAAGAAAGTTGGGGCTTTTTGGTGTGCTCACAAAAGACGGAGCTGATTGAAATTTTTTACTTCCGATGGCATTTATTAGGCAAATAAGTTATATGCAATTAAACACCATGTAACTTAGTCCTCCTGAGAGAGGTGACGGAGTCTGTGGGGATCGCAGGAGTGGCTTGGAGGAAAGAGAGCTGTGGGTAATCGAGGGAAAAGTAACTGCCCTCTATCGGGTCTGGTTCTCTTTCAAGCTGAGGGTGATAGTTTTTGTAATAGGGGCTGCAGTGAAAACAACAAGAAATTCTCTGTAAAAGGATAAAGGAGTTGAGTGCTTAGATAGAATTTGGGGATCTTACGTGGCAGGATGAAATATTGAAGGACCTGTTACCTTGAACTTGTTCACACCTTTAGCTTCACTGGTAGACAAGAGAAGCTGTTGTTATTTACTAAATAATCAAAAGACCCAAACCTGGGAATACCCAGCTTAGTCTAAGCTTCACTATGCTATCTGGTCCTCACCGATAATTACAGACTCCTCATTTTTATTGAGCTCTCAAGGTTCTGTCAGTTGTAAAGCCAGCATATGCCTCACCTCCTAGGAGTTTAAGCTCAAGGGTTTAATAGTCATAACTCCAGGCGAACGTAAGACCAGGGTTTTGCAAACTTGATGTTGTCAGCATTCTGGGCCAGATTGTTATTTCCTGTGGCGGCTGCCCCATGTGTTGTAGGATGTTTCATTGCACCCCCGGGCTCTACCCACTAGATGCCAACAGCACCCTCCCACCCCCAACAGTGACAACCAAAAATGTCTCTACATCTTGCCGATGGCCCCACAGGAGGCAGAATCACCTTCAGTTGAGGACTTCTACTTTTGATGATATAAACTTTACCTAGTCACTGGCAAATAACTCGGACTTTTGCTGTATAATTAACAAATATGTCGTTAATCCCCACTATATGTAAGTCACCACAGAAGATACTAGGATCAGACACAATCTTTACTATTTTCAGTTGTTTGGTAAGGAAAGTCACTATTTTGTTCATATAAAAATTCTACATTATGCGCCAGAGTCCAGCTGTAGGTTTCTCAGAGCTGGCAGAGTAATTAACTGGCATGGGCATCACATGCTGGAAAGCAGGACACTGGAGCTGTTTGAACTTTTCTGTGCAGTTGGACCTAATGATGATTTCATATCCTTGGCACACTATTTTTCTTCCAAAGAGCTGTTTAATGCAAAGTGATTTTTGCTTGCTTTTTTTTCTAGGGATGGAGGCAGAAGTAGAATATATCTGATGTGTCAACAATATCAAAATGGGTCTGTGGAGTACCTTTTCTACATGTAGCCATGGAGTTAGGTATTAAAAATTGCTGACTTTCAGGAAATGCATATCACTGTAGAGATAAATATACATCCTTTGACATTCATCAAAGATTGATTGGGTGCTCCAGTACCAGACTCTGTACAAGCCCCCTGGGGATATGAAATCACAGTGCAAACAACCCAATTTCTTATGGAAATTGTGGTTTAGTGTTTATAGATAAAAATGCAAATACCAAATGCAAGCTATAGAAGAACAGAGTCCCTGAGCCAAATGTGTTGTACACGTGTTTTGTCTAGCTCACAGTGTATATTTTTAAAACTTGAATTAGTTGCAGTATTAGTGAGGGTGATAAATAGCTATGAGTGACAGAAAACTCAAGGAAACAGGCTCAAACAAGATAGATGTTTGTTTCTCAATCACCTAAACATAGGCAACTCAGGGCTGGTTCGCAGGCTCCATGATTGTTAGGACACATGCTCCTGTTTTGTTGCTCCACCTTACTTATTAAACAAGTACCTTCTACCTTGGGATCCAGTATAGCTGTCCCAGCTCCAGCTATACATTTGCATTCCATCTTGGAATAGAAGAAGAGGGATGGAGAAGTGCCCCTCTCTTAAGAGACATTTCCGGGATATTACACCTTCTATCTCTCTTGAGACTGCAGGAACTGCTGGCAAGGCTAGGAATGTGTTTAAATCGACCATGTGAACATCGCCAGTTTAGGTTTTTGCTTCAGGGAAAAGGATTGTTTCATAAATAGTAATACCCTTTGTTACTTACCGGTTAAGGGAGCAGAAGTTAAGTGCTAATCGATAACAGGTGTTACTAGAACTTAAATGTTGATAGCAGGGACCTAGGTAGTCAAGGAAGGCAAAGGGACAGTGGTGGGACTTGAACAGGCCTTAGTAGATAGATAGAGCTGGGATAAACAGGGAAATAGGAACCCAAAGAGAGTCCACTGTCAAAGAGAAACACCAGCCCTGACTTCCTTAGAAGCCATAGTGCAAGGGCATTTAGCTAAGACCTGAGAATAGGGAATGGTCAGGTACTTGGTGGGTTCAACACGCATTCAGTTTTCTCTAGACCATTTCCAAGACCCATAACTAACCAATATTGCCTTTTTCTAGGATGGATATATATCCGTATGTAGTGATGGCCTCCAGGATTTTGCAGAATGAGAAATATATTACTTTATTCAGCCAATTTCCCAAGCTGTTAGATAACCAATTTTGAAAGTCTGAGATTCACACTTGTCTGTCTACAAGGATCATGAATGTGTATGAATGTAATTGTGTTATTTAATCTATTATTATATCATCTATTATTTTTATTTTCACCATAATCTTGAGGCAGTTTATTACAGCATAAAATGATAACCTCAAGATTATGAAAATAACTTGGCATGCATTTCTACTAACTTCATATGTTTGTGTAAGTACTGCAAATGTGCAGAATTTTTGTTTTTAATGTGTTCTTAAAAATAAGGATTCTGAGAAGTGGCATTATATTTAAATAGAATAGTCTTTTTCGGACAATAATCCTTCAAATTGTGGATATTTGATCCAAAAGAAGTCAGAGAAGCAATGAGAAAGAAAGTAACTGTTGAATGAAAAGAGTAAAAAAATGATCGGAGACATTCCTGAAAGCATGTTTGCTTGTTGGTGGTAGGTCCTTACAGTATTTTGGGGGAGATTGAGTATGGCATAGTCCTTTTCATTAGAGACAGGATAAAGAAATATCTGTCATGTCAATATTCTGAATGAACCGGTAGATCTATCTAAACAATTATTAGCCAACAGAAGTCTTTCAAAATTATGTTAATGCCCTGGAAAATAAACACAGCAATAGTGGTTACACGTCACAAAAGTAAGGCAAAGGTGATCACTTTTCATAAGAGGAAAGCTTTCTTGGTTGGACTGTTAAGCAAAGATTGTGTTATCGGAAGCATGCTTCCCATGATTTATTCCATTCCTGTTTTGTAGATGTATAGTGGAGGCACAGAGATTGACACACCCAAAGTCACAAACAAGTAAATTGCAAAATGCTGGCAATCTAACTGCAGATCCTAAGCTTTTTTTTTTTTTTTTAATCCTAAAATGTTAAACTCTCTCCTATGTTATATGGGGTTCCAAACTAGAAGACTAAGCCATGAATAATTTTCTGTTTAAGCAAGGTAAATGGGTTAGATAGGCAGCCCTGAAACTGCCAAGCAAGGTGAATGTGATTGACTTGGTTAGCTTGAACACAAAATGAGAAAATGGAGCAAAAGGCAGAGATCTTGAAGTTTCTGCAGGGTCTTGACCAATGACTGGGTAAATATCTAGTTTTAATCTCTAAAGTGTAGAGAATTTGACATTTCTCATGCTCGGCCCGTTTGCAGGTGAATCAGTCATGTGTGTTGTAGTGCTTGCAATTTGATTTGATAAATGTTTATTATGCAACAGTCCATCTACTTTGTCTTAAAGGGTAGGAATGTTCACACTCACTTTTGTGTAGAGGACATGGCAGTAGCTGCCAGATATTAGTGCAAATTGACTGACAAGTCACTTAGGTACTATTTCTATTCAAGCTCATTCTGAGATGTGAAGAAAATAACACCGAAACCCTGGTGACTAGCATTCACCGTGAGGCTGAATTCAGTGCAATGTAAGGGGGTCCACTTTGTACTAAACATCAGAGGATTTAAATGCTGAAACACAAAAGTTCTTTATTCTGAGGCTCCCTTACAAGTTATAATTTTATATATGATGTTGCCATTTTTATCTATATTATGTGCCTGGCATTTAACAAATATATCATCTCATTTATGGTTCATAACCTCATGAGGTGAATATTATTAGATCCATCATGTGAGCATGAGAACAGACTCAGAGAGAGGTCACATCGTTGAATTTGTACATAGCTTTTAACTGGTATTTGAAACCAGGGTCCATAGACTCAAAATTCGAACTAAGCTCATTCCACCGTTCCCTGGCATCGCCTACCAGCATAAGGTAAAGGACCGAGGGGCAAATATCCACTGCTTGTGGTGTTGGGAAGACCCCAAGTATACATACCTGGACTAGAGTGAAGTATGAGACAGGTGAAAAATAAGTGAATTCTTTCATAATTTAGCCACAACAGAGAAGCCTTGAACTTCCTCAGAATATGTGAATGGCTCTCAGAAACACAGAGGCAGGGCAGGAAGCAAAGTCCTGATGGAACAAGTTGTTTGGACTGAGAGTCTTGTCCAGAATTGCAGCACTTAAAAGAAATTCTGGTACTACATTTTAGCCAAGAAGTGTCTTGTTTTCCCTCTTCCTGTTATGTCATCCCTTTGAATCTATAGAAGACTCTGACATGTGTCTTCATAACTGCATCTCATTATGATAGTCTAGAGTTCCTTCTTTTCTGTTTCTTTTCATTTTCAGGAGGAAAAAAAGAAAAAATCTTTTAGTGTTTCTCCCCTACCGCCAATACTAATGTCAGTATTGCTAGAACAACTTTAGACCTTAGATATTAAGAAACTTCGATTTAATATAACAATTTGATTTTGCTATTTTTAATTTACATGTAAATCTCTAGGCAAGTTCCCATCTTTTAATATTTATTTAAAATACTTACTTTTATGCCTATACACAATACTTGGTAGGAATGCATTTGTCTGGTTTGTTTCTTAGTGGATAATGCCACCTGTATTGAAATAGAGTTGGAAGGAGGTCATCGTATCAGCAAACTGTCTAGCCCGAAGAGTATATTGACGTGTATGCAATGCCTAACATCATTTTCTATACTTTGCTAGTGAATAGTAGCTGGATGTTTTCAAAATAAACAACTATTTATAGCTGTTTTTAGATTCATCTCTAATGTAGCCCTCAGGGCGGGGGAGGAGGACCTCAACGGACCCTGTATTAACTAGGAAACCACTTTAGTGTTGCATTTCGATCCATTTAAGCTAAAGCTGATTAGCACTTTTTGAAAAGTGAATCTAAATCTTTGTTCTAATCAAGAGAAATTGAGCCGTGTTGTTACTAGGGAAAGCAAGAGAGAAAAATGGCTGTGATGGCAAGCTTCTTTTTAAGCATGCAGCATACAGCTTGGTTTCATGCCCACCCCCCTTTCCCAACAAGACCTGCTCCTAAGTGCTTGTTTAATAAAGCAACCCAGCAGGTGAATATTTCGGTGTTGGTGGGATTCAGGTAGTTTCATTTGAGTGCAACAGAGAGAACATAAGAGACTTGAGGAGTATGGGGTTATTTCTAGCGTGGTGTTAAGGAAAGTATTCAGACTGTATACGTTAATGACACAATTATAATTTGAAACAGGATGTGTTTGGTATTTGGTGTGGGTGTTTATGGTAATTAGTGGCCATTCATCATTGGGTGGTATTTTAAAATGTAGGTTTTATTGTTATTCGGGTGTGGTGAGGCCCAACAGATCAGGAGATGATTGCTGTTGAAAAGAGAGGTTCTTAATGGCAATTCTCAAGGGGGAGGGGCAAGCCATACCACTCAGGGCCACATGGGGAAGCAACCAGGGTTGGGCAGGAGGCATAGGGAGCAAGGGGAAAATCTGGACAAGAGTCTTTATTATGGTTTCTGTGGGAGAGAAGGACGAGGCAGAGTAAATAGGGTTGGGACTGGCTACGTTAAATAATTTCAGCAGACTCTGGAACATAAAGGCCTTCCTGTAGCCGTCTGGTACCTGGCCCTAGAGTATTGAGGGCAAGGAAACACAGTGGTTTCACCTTCTTTGGTTTCAGTCATCCATGGTCATCAGTGGTCTGAAAATATTAAATGGAAAACCCAGAAACAAACAATGCATGGGTTTTCAGTTGCTCTCCATTCTGAGTAACGCGATGAAATTTTGTGCCATTCCACTTCATCTTGCCAAGAACGTGAATCATCCCTGTGTCCAGCTTACCCACACTGTGTACACTCCCTACCCCTTAGTCACTTATTGGCCATCTCAGTTATCAGATTGACTGTCACGATATCTCAGCGCTTGTGTTTAAGTAACTTATTTTACTTAATAGTGGCCCCAAAGCAAAAGAGTGATGATGCTGGCAATTCAGGCGTGCCAGAGAAAAACTGTAAAGTGCTTTCTGTAAGTGAAAAGGTGAGAGTGTATAGGAAAATGCATGGTCTATGTAGGGTGTGGTATTACCTACTCATGGTTTCAGGCATTTACCGGAGATCTGGAAACTTATTCCTCACAGATAAGGGGGGCTACTGTAGTGACATGGGGTGTAACAGTCTGATAGAGGAGGTGGTTGGAGGTTTGGGCTCTGGACTGATTAGTCCACCATCTCTAGGAATTAGCCACTCTGGGAGCAGCTGTCACTCCAGTATCAGCAAGGCCCCCAATGTCGAAAGCACCAGAATAAAAAAAAAAAAAAGCCATTCTTAACACAGGTGACATTAAGCTGACTAGCCCATGTACATTTGGCATTGATGATCACATCTAGGAAAAAACACTTCTCTGCCTCTGCCACCTCCAAGTGGGTGCCAATGCCAACAGCAGAGAAGAGTGGGAGTAGGCTGGACTTGTGGCCGATTACACTCTTTACCAATTAGTGACACCGAGGGTCATCACTTCCCCCCTTTATTTTTCTTTGGGGGCTCTTAGGAATCTGAGGCTCTCCTTGGTCTTCCTGCTGCTGTCTAATATAGAGTGACTGATGCTAAAGAATGGGATGGAGAAGGGAAAGGGAAGCGTGATAATATTTAGTTTTATTCTTTTCATGCTTCAATCAAAGCATAATCTTATTTCACATGTATGGCCATTTTTCAGTTAGAGGTACTTATTAACCTCCACTTCCATAAGCAGAAGCCCTTGAGCCTCCTTGCAGACACAGAAGAAATTTCCTTTTTCCCTCCAACCCTTTGCAAATCCCCAGTGCTACTCATAAACTGGTTGAGAGGGTGAAAAGCCCATAGATGTGAAAACAGAAGCAAATTTACACCTTTATGGCTCGGAAACTTTGATGTTTCCTTTCAGAGGAAGTACCCTGTGTAATTCAAATTTTGAGTGTACAATCTAGACTCCAGCTGATCTGTGGTCTCTGAAAAGACAACCACGCAAAGCCACTAGCCATAACTCCCTACTCCTCACCAAGGCCGCTCCAGGGTGCACACCATTGCTTCCACTGCTTGAGGGACTTTGCTGAAGATAGCTCTAGTTTGGGTTTGTGTGGTTGTGTACACAGTAAGTCACTTAACCACGTTGATAGGTTCTGCAACTTTAAGGGAAATGATATATAATGAAACCAGCTTTACCAAAGGCTAATTGATATAAACAAGTCTAGATCCTATAGCATCTCAGCAGTATTAAAACAAAACGACAGTGAAGGAGACATTGTTTGAGGACTTGCTATACTATGAAGGTAATGAGGGGTCTCAGAAAACTGGATAGTTTCGATAGAAAAGCTTTTGGAATAGAGCCCCAATTGACTCAAGAGTTAGCTTCAGCCTTTTCGAATTGCCTGTGGGTGTTTCATAGCTGTGATGGTTTTGATGGGCTCTCCTTGTTTTCACTGGCTGTGCCATCCAGGAGCAATAAGGTTAAGTACTGTCTGGTGAAGAGAAGTTTCTTAAATTATTTGGAAGTGGGTTGTAATCTCAGAAACTGCAGCACAGACACACACACACACACACACAGTTTTATAAAGGAAGTAGAGGTTGACCAGAAGATGATGTCAAACAACTGGACTCTTAAAAGCTGATTGTTTTTATCCAAATGCTGCATGCCTGGGACCACTTTTAAATGTTCTAGTACTTAAATAGAAAATTCAAAATCACATGAGTGGACTCCTTTATTAAATTTGTGCTTTATTTAATTTGAAAAAAAATATTCTATTTATTTTTTTAAAAAATTTTATTTGATTATTTATGCCTCATGTAGGTTAAACAGTTTGGAAGCCGTCACTGAGTATTAAGTGTTATAGTATTTTTATCTTCGTTGCTTACTTGCTTTTTTTAGTCCTTGATTTTTCATGAGCTCAGTTCTTTCTCCCAAATAGTCAAACCTCCTTAAACAAAAGTAGAATGCCATATCACCTTTTTTATACCCAGAGTACCTAGCACAGTGATAAGCATGGAGGACTGATTGAGAGACCCCACTTTGGAGGAAATGACTTGACTTACAGCATTTCTAGAGCCGCAGAGTTGTGAGCCCTGTCCTCCTTCTACCCTGGGGTTTTATTGAAGCTAGAGGAGTATTGATTGGGGTGTAGGGTCTTAATAGCAGTAGAATTACAACAATAGGGAATTAGGCTGTTAGACATTTCTCTCCCCTCCCCCAACAAACAAACAAACAAACCTGACACTTGCCATTTAAAATTACAACAATGATAAAAATTCGATTGATTTTTTTTTCTAGTTATAGTTTCCTTAATCAGCTTTAGTCTTGAGGTAAGTGTTAACTGGCAAAAAAATTGTTAGATTTATTACGACTTGACTTTTTAAAAGTATTTTTCATCAGAGTAACGTGTGCGGAAGCTACTTTATGCTGGGACACCCCCAGGGAGTCTCTGGAAGAAGACCGTGCGTTTTGTTGGGTGCAGCAGCAACTGGTGTTTGGGAGAAGCACTGGGCGTGGTTTGTGGTTTCCTTCTCTTAATGGCAGCTCATCACTTCGACCACAGAATCACTGCCAACCTTCAGAAGGGGAAAGAAATATTGGCCAACCTACATTTTCATTTCTTTTTTTCTTTTTTTTTTTACTGAGAAGCAGTGACTTGAGTTTTTAGAGACAGATCAGCTTGGTTGTCTCTGGTGTTCCCCAACATAGTGTTTGCAGAAATGTGGGTTAGTTTCTGCACTGCTACAAACCAATCGACTGCATTAAGGTTGGCCTCTGTCTTGGAACCATATAAATGGTTTACTTTACCAGTTGACTCATTCTGCCAAATTTCTGTGTCTCAGTGAAGAACCAGCACCGTTCACTAGTATAAGAGGTTGTGAGATGTGAACATGGAAATGAGTGAGAAATGCTAATCAGCTTGCATTAAAAATCAAGAGTCATTCATTCATTCATTCAGAGTCAATTCATATTTATAGAGGCCCCCCCCCAAAAAAAAAAATTAGCCAGGCATTGCTCCAGGAGCTACAGGTACAGTAATGAACTAGGCCAGCAATTGCAAACTTTTTCTTTGAAGTGCTGGATAAATATTTTAGGCTTTGTAGGCCTTGCCGTTTCTGTTGCAACTATTCAACTCTGCAATTTTTTGTTGCATAATAGCCGTATTATGCAATAATAATACTGAACATTTGCTGTATTCTCATGAAACTTGGTTTATAAAAACGGGTAACATCTGACCCATAATTTACTGCCTCTGAACTAGACCATAATATTCTTGTCCTTCTTGAGCATCTACTCCAGTCATCTGCCTTAATTTCTACTAGGTGGTTATAGTCTATAAAAGAGATAACGTTCTTAAATACCTCACCTAATTCAAAACAAGAAAAAAAATTCAAAACTTGAAAACTTAACATTCCTAAGATACAAGATTTCTTAAAAGGTTAAAATGTCAATAAAACCAAGAAACTAGTAGAATGATATTAATTGTTTAAGTTATAAGGCCTATCAACTATTTGTACAATTTAAGAGTATGATATCATAATTTCAGTCATGATTATTTAGTATTTATTCCTGGAACTCAAAGGCTGATTCAGTTCTGGGTTTATTAAAGCCATCCTCCTAATATTTTCTTTATAAATTAACATTTGTAAGTTTTCGAACATGTGGAAAAGTTGGAAAAATTGTCCAGTGGCTTATGAATTTTTAATCAGAAGTGATAGGCTCTCGGTTTCCAAAGTGGCTAAAAGATTACCAACTCAGATCAAAAAGCCGACATTATGTCTGTCGGATTTCTTCAGTGCAATAAAATCACCACCGCTAAGCCTTATAGAAACTGAAATCAGCATCAAACATTTCAGTGTTGAATGTGTTCTGGTGTGGCTGAGTCCTGAAGTTTATTCCTCGGCATGTTGCTAAGAAACTGGAAGGCCTAGGATGCCCTTTCAAATTGCTAAGGTGTGTCTTTCCAGTATTAGAATTCCACTTAATGGCTGCAGAACGAAATTTCAAGAGGTTTGTGTTACCCTAGCCTGCCTCCTTCCACCTGGCAAAGTATCATGTGGCTCTCAGGCAGAATTTACTAGCTGCAAAGTAAAATGCAGTCTTCCGCACTGTAATTTCTTGAGTTGCTTTTCCTTTATGTGGAAAGGAATGATTGAGGAGGAAAAGAAATTGTTTGACATATAACCACAGAAGGAAAAATTAGTCTCCTCCAACTTCTCTGAGTTCTGTTTTTGTTTCATTCTACATCCTGTGTGCTTCTGGTCTGGTGAGGAATTACGATGTGAAAGGCAGTTATTTCCCTTTAGAAGATTCAGACACAATTTAATAGTAATCACAAGTTTTGAAAAATTGAAGGGTTGGAAATCTTTTCTGCATCTTTTTTTGGTAGTCAGCTGCACTCTGATGAATGCTGCAACCTACCCATCACTGGTTGTTTTATTTGCCACTCCTGCCTGTGGGATAATAATATATTCTTGCCCCTTTGACCTCTAGCTGTGTTACCTGCTTTGGCCAATGAAATGTGAGCTCGAGTCACCTGTGCCACTTAGGAGGAAAAGCCTTAAGAGCCACCAAATGATTCTGCCATTCTCTCTCTTCCTTCCGCCTTGAAGGCAGTAATGCCATAGAGGCAAGCTGCCCAGTAGCCTGGGTTCTATAGTGAAGTTGTGTGGCATAGCCTACCTCCGACACAGGATGGCCATGTTGTGGAAAGCCATTGATCTAGCTGCTGGGGTCATTTGTTAGTGCAGCACAGCTTAGCCCAAGATGACTGGCTTGCCCTTCTTATCATGCCGTGGTCCCTGTTCATAGTTCTCTGATAGTAGAATGGAGTCACTGAAAGGTTCGAAACCTGGACCTTTGTGATTGTGGGAAGAAGGGAGGGTTTTGAGCCATTTGCATTTAGAACAGTAGATTTTTTTCTTCTGTCTGCAGCGATGGGTTGTTTTTAAAATCCTCTTTCCCTTCCTTTTGACTTTAAACCAAATCACAAGTGAGTTGGCCATTCTGCAACTAGGACACCTCATTTCTAGAGCACTGTTCGTTTGTATTAGTGATGGATTAGAATAAAGGCTCCATGCTGGCAGGAGTTGTTTTCAGTGATGTATCTCAAGGGCCTTGCATGCAGTTGATACTCACCAAATGTTTGTGTCCGGTGAGTTTCTCTTTTGATTTGATTTTAGTGAAGTTTATAGTCAGGATAATTACATTTCTTAACTATGTTTCTGTGCCTCTAGTAGAAAATGAGGTTCTGGTTAATAGATTGAATATTTATTTCTCACATTAAATTAATTGACAGTACAGATTTAATCACCAAGAGTCGTGATCTCAGTTTATTATAACCAAGGTGTCATCAGTGACTTGAAATACTGCCTTTGCTTCATTTGGGGGAGAAATAAAGACATGTTGTAAAAGAAAAAGTTGATTATGAACTGGTACCTTCCTAAAATATGAGAATCTGCTTGATTTCAGTATTCTGATCATTGATTTGGATCAGAAATGAAACATGAAATATGGTGATATTGTATTCACAGTCCTTCAGAACCATGCCCCCCGATTTAAGGGGGAGGGACTGGCTCTGTTTTGCAGACTTGGCGCATTCACTCATTTCCTCTGCTTTGTCATTGTGAGGCTGTTTTTAAGTAACATTACTGTAAAATTTCCCACTGAGAAATTTCAACACGAAGAGGGTTTTTGATCTTTTTAAAATAAAATGGCTTAAAATAGACCTTGTGGGAACAGTTTTCTACTTCAAGAACAAAATCCTGCAAAAATGTTTGAATGCAGATTTGGGACCTAATTATTTTTTCTCACCTCGGCTTAGCTGTAGTTGTGCTGTGGTGGGAACAGCAGTCGGTTTTACAGAACATGGCCAGCAAGGCCCTCCACTTCCCCTGGAGTTGGCCAGTGGCTTGCTTCCCCTCCCCTCCCTGGGGCTTTTCTTGGGGCAGTGGGTACAACTTTGAAGCCCTACATCTAGGCCCTCGTTAATTCACTGACCTTCTCTTACGAGGCCAGAGAAGGCCTAGCCAAGTTCAGCTACTGTAGCCTCCAGTTATTGCAAACGTTGACGCTGACGTTTGTGCTGGGCAAAGGTGAAGAGACCAAAAGAAAAGCACTCCAAAGAGACTCTGTAATTAAGATCCAGGATCTTCAATTCACTCAGCCCTTAGGGCTGGTTAAATCAAGCCTCTGTGATGTGCCCAGAGGCTTGGTTAGTGTGAGGCACACGCGGGAGCTCTATATATAGAAAAGCAGACCCCTGACTGGCCCTCTCGGTTCCTTATTTTATTGTCATTCTCTTCCCTGCTGCCCAGGAGCTCCATGAATGTTCACTTGTGAGAATTTCTTTACAGTTTTGCTGCTGTTTATTGCCATGGTTCTAATGCCTTAGAACAGTGCCTGGGACTTGATATGTACTAATAATTGTTGAATGAAGAATGAATGATGAACAGATAAATGACTCTCCAATTGCTGGTGGCTAGTAATTTTTTAATTTTGTGTCTGTGTTCAGTACTTTGCTGCCTTTTGGGTACTGTATCAGGAAAATGAAGTTTCCAGATGTTAAGATCTTGGCAATTAGATGTTTCACCATGGCCCACATCTATTATTAATATCGTTATTATTATTTACCCTAAGCCCTTAAGTAGCGGGTAGAAAATTCTTTTTAAGAAATGGCAAATAACTCAAACGATTTTAACAAGGAATGGAATTCATTTCTCAAAACTCCTGTTGGACCACATGTGTGGACATTTTTCAAAAGCAGTTTCATAAGAATCTATCCCTAGATTCCTATGGGTCTGAGTTCTTAGTGTCTTTTAAAATGAATTTGAATGTTTCAGAAATAAATTTGCTCTGTGCTTCTGCCTGTGTCTGTTTCAAAGTTCTCACTTGGCTTGTGCTCTTTTTGTATTCTCTCCTTCCACATGTGTTTCCCTGCACTTCCTGATAATCCTATCTTAAAATCCATTTCATGTGTCACTTCCTCTGGCTATGCCCCTCATGAATTAGAGGTGTCTCTCTCCATGCACATTGATATACTCTTCGTACACATCCAGTGTGTAGTATGTATCATCCCTAATTGTTGCAGTTTGATTAACTCTTAGCTCCTCAGGGCCAAGGCCTCATTATAATTCATCTTTGCAAGGTGGGCATCCAGCATAGTTCCTGGCACCAGTTGGCTCCCAGAATATTTGTTGCATGAATTTCATTGTTTACGCTCTAAAGAAAGCCTCTGTTAGGTGCTTCTCACCATTAGCATCGCTATTTACACTGAGCAGTTGCCCCCTTCACTGCTTTGGAGATTAAATTTAGGGCCTGATTCAACCTGCCACAGCAGAACCCGGCCACTCTCCACCTCTTGTGTGTGAAGACGGGCAAGACAGGCATTTGTTGAGCAGGAACCCTGAAACCTTAGGACTTGATTCTCAGTTTCTCATCATATGGACAGTCCTCAACTTATAGTGGTTCTCCTGATGACTTTAAGACTTTATAATGGTGTGGAAGCGATACTCATTTGGTATAAACTGTACTTAGAGTTGTGAATTTTGATCTTTTCCTTGGTCTGGTGCTCTTCCTGTGATGCTGGGCGGTGGCAGCAGCTAGCTAGTCACGGCTGCCAGTCAGCCACATCCTACCACAAGGGTAAACAACAGGACTCTGCAGTGTGTTCATTGTAGTAGACGATGTTGCCCACCTGTGGGCTAACATAAGTGTTCTGAGCACATCTAAGCTCGGCTAGGCTTGGCTATGATGTGGGGTAGGGTAAGTGTATTACATTCATTTTCAGCTCATGATATTTTCAACTTATAATGGGTTTGTTGAGATGTAACCCTATTGTAAATTGAGGAGCGTCTTTATTCTTCCCTGTCCTTTTAATCCTCCTCCCTTCAGTCTTCTCCCCTGAAGGTGGAACTTGACAACTGATTCTTCGGCTCACTTAAGCATCAAGGAAATGTAGGAAGCAAAAGAGTGACACTGACAGGTCGCAAGAATGCAGATGGAATGTTGACAAAAAATTTTGCATGTGAAAATAGCGGTCAAGACTCTGAAATACAGTCATTGCTTTAAAACCGAGGCTGGAGGGGACAGATCCTGAGGCTTTTCTTCTTCATCCCCAACCTGTAGCTGATCATCCTAGGCAGATGATTCCCCACCTTCTTATCAGAGCATAAAAAGAGTGCCATCACGTATGTTGACAGTGTCTTTTTGTGTCCGACCAACTAGAAAATCTGACCAACATCTTAACATTATTTTTTCCTCAAGTTGTTGTTTAAAATCTTTCCCCTTTGCAACTTATATACATAGAAAGAATAGCTGGCTAACCTTCCTAATCTGACTAATGGTCCATTGCAAAGAAGAAATTCAGGATATAAAGCAATGTTAAACAAAAAAAAAAAAAAAACTGGGTAATTTTTTTAAGTGTAGTCACCTCTATCTGTGTTTTGATGCTAAGGGAGATGGAAAGGGAATGTATTTACTAGTTTCTTTGGTTGTCAGTATTGGAATCCATTTGGATGAGAGACTTTTTGAAGTTCATGTTGTCAGTCGTGTGTTGCCTGCATTTTTATGGAGAGTTCGAGAGAGTTAGCAGATCAATTGGTGGGACCATATGATCACTCATTTAGCTAATTACTCAGGATAATTGGAGGGAAGAGATAAGGTTGCTATTTTAAAGACATAGTGGAAACAGCATTGAAAAACTAAATTGTTAAATTAACAATACATATCCATTCATAATTAGGCTTTATTAAATAATATATCAAAACCACTTTATACCTCTTTGCTCACTTTTATATTAAAAATTTATTATGTAAAGTTTCATATTTTCTCCTGGTTAGAACAAACCGGACTGACTACTCATTACATCCAGATTTTCTCACCTACACATTTACACTTAAACTGATGCTTCGACATATGAGGAAGAAGAGGACTGAGATATTTTGGGCAAAGAAAATACCTGAAAAATTCCCCCGGGCCACCTTGTAACCTTATATTTGCCATACACCACCTGTCTTTCAAGATGCAGGAAGATAGTCACTGTGTGTGGTTTTGGTGGCATTCTAAACAAAGAAACAAACCAGAAGTGAAAACCAGAAATATCAGCTGAATCCCTTGATGTTATTGATGAACTGTTGTTATCTGTGTGAGTGTCGAAAACCACTCCGAGCCTGTGGAGGTGCACGTGTGTAGATGCCGCTTTAATTCTCTTCCCACAGGTGAGAGGTCAGTATTGGTCTTTACTGTGCTTGCTAATTTTCTCTCGTTTCTTAAGTCTCCCAAATTCAGTAGAAATTATAGTTTTACCTTCACAAAAAGTTTTGCATCTATGGAGTACTCTTTTAGTGAATTACTTTGAACTGATTAACTCAAGTGTTTACTATAAAAATTCTAAAACCCTTTCTTTAACTTCTCCTTATTCCTTGTAGATAATTCAGAATCTACTGTGTAAAATTCTCTCTTGGCTTCATCAACCCTAAACTGGACATACATTGCCTTTTAGTTTTTTTCACTGCCTCAATATTTAATTTACGTGTTGAGAGATCTTAGAAATTAAGTGATGAGTAGAATTTATATTATGGCTGTTAGATACCAAACTGCATCGTTTGATACTAACATTTTTTTCTTATTATATTGTTAATAATTTATCTTTTGAGTAAAATATTCATATAAAAAATTCAGCTTTTCTTTTACTGCTGCACAATTAGCAGCTATCCAAACATCTCATAGTAAACATACTAAAATCCACACGCTGTATTTTAGTTAACAAAACGTACATTGAGATGCTCTTCATTTCGTAAATTAGGTAATCTCTGTAACAATTTGATAGTGTTATTCTCAATTCTTATCTGTAGCTCTGCAGTCATTGAGCTGAATAAATTGTTGCAATGTAGCAATTAAGGACATCCTATCCTTTTTTTTTTTTAATCCAAAAGTTCAGTAAATTACAACTTGATTGTCTGAGTAAACAATGTTACCTGCTGTGGCTGCTTTGTTATAGAACAGAGTGCTACATGCAAATTAACAACAGTTAGTAGTTCCCAGTATGACAGAGCATACTTTTACTATAACTTAACCTTCCCTTTCCTCAGGAAAACAGATTAAGACAAACACTTTGTCATAGTTTCCTTTTTCTCCAATTTCTTGGCCCCAGGCAAGTATGCACACCCCAGCCCTACCTCAGGGTATTCTGCGGAAGCACTTTAGGAAACATGCCCCAGTGGGCTTTATCACCCCTCTGCTCTCACAGTTGTATTTAGCAGTGCTCCACCAGGGTGTATACAACCTAATCAGGGTGGACAAGATGCCAGCTCATTTTCTCATTAGAGGATAGAAATTTGTGTGGACCGGAGTATGTAGTCATTCTTGCATTGGAGGAACCTGTGGTATTTCAGTGAGGTCCTGCTCTTCTGTACTGCATATGGTTCTCTGTCAGATAATTTAACACCCAAGAAAATCTGCCATGAATAAATTAGAATATATTTGCAAATTAATTGCTTAATTAGATTTTAAACATCTCTGGGGGACTGAGCTGAAACAGATGTGTGCAGAAGCCCCTCACAGAGCACCCCTGCTTCTTACTGAGCTTCCTAAACCAAGAGTTCTCCTGTCGCTTGATCCTGTTGTTGGTGCCAGGTATTCCAATATGTCCATTTATGCATAAAGCAGTGGGACGACACTTCTGCCTCGGAGTTAATTGTTTGTAGGGACATGCTCAGACTCTTCAAGTAACTGTACTGTAAAATAATCAAAATACTGTTAGAGTTTATTCTTTCTTGATTATGTCAGGATCCAGGTTAGGGGATGCTTTTAAATACTCCTGTAACACACAGGTAGTGTATATGAAAATACCATAAAATAGCCAAAGCTTGAGCTCAGGCCTTGGAGTTCACAATCTGCCACTATTTGTCCTTTTACTTTTTTTCCCTCTACTGTTTTATCCTACTGCGAAATAGAAATTTAGTTGGCCTTCCCACGAATACTGCTTTAAAATACTGACATGGTTTTTCTAATTGGATCATTGAAATAGCAGGTTCAATTTTATCCCTTCATTTTTTCTTTTTCATGAAGATAATGACAGTCCCTGCTTTCAGTGGGCTCCCCCAGTCTCTTTGTGCTTTGTGGAGTGGTAAAATTGGTTTATATTTCCTAGCGTTGGTGGAGGAAAGAGGCAGCCCACCCTGATGCAAGTTACATGACAGGAAAATAAATGCAGAGTTTAAGATTGATTATAAATGAGCCGCGTGGCCACGATTACTACGACATCACTATTAGCAGACCCACTCAGTGGGAACCGGTATAGACTGTTGGGCACTGTGTTAGAAATTAGAAGTAAACAGTGTATTTAAGATACAGATATCACCATCAAGTCTTTCCTTCCTGTTTGCCCACTTGTTACATTGATTTTCAGCTCCCAGAGGACACCTTTATGTCTGTCACCTATGCCTAGAAAAGCCCTTAGCAAAGAACAGACTGGCAGCAAGTGTTAAATGTGAGCTGATGCCCAGATGTAGCAATTCTCAGATGTTTGAATAAAAGAGACCCACACCTGGAACATCCTAGGGGGAAGTTAGAGGTGGAAGATGGATTTTTAATCACTTTACCTTGAGATTTGAGAGATGTGTCATAAAGTCACAACTAATTTCCTTAGTTTTAGTTTTGCTTATGTATGAAGTGAGTGAGCCATCACAGAATTTGTGAATAGTTGGGTCATCTTTAAACAAAGTTTTTTCATTTTCTAAATCTGATTTTTTTTTTTTTTAAGTAGGAGACTAAGCTTTACAGGTACAGAAATAATAATCTCATTTGAAATTAGTAGTGCTGGGTGAGCTTGGGGGTCATTGCTTCTTGTAATAGAAGTGGCGATGTCACTTCATACTATTTTCTGTCTTTATCTCCCATGATAAATGAGTTTTTTATAAATTTTAAAAAATTACTTTAGTCTAAGGAACTCTTGTATTTGATCTGATTTTCTTAGAACTACGTCATTTAAAGCACTATTCACCTAGCATAACATTATTTCAAGGAGAAAAATATATTTATTTCAATGTGAGAGAAAAATATAGCTAAAGAATTTAAACTCCACCTTCCTTTTCTAAGCAGAACCTATTAAAACATAGCTTAAACAATTAGAATTATTTAAAAATCAGAAACCTAAATTCTGGCTTTTGTTTTTTTAATGTTTGACATTAAGATAGAAATACCATAAAATGAAATGCTATACTGAAAATGAACTTAGCTCCTGTTGCCGTCCGTCCTTCAGCAAGTGCCAATATTGCCAGAAAAAAAGGAAAATTTACTAAGTTTGCTTTATTTTAATTTTTAGGCTTGGTTTATGAGAGGAAGGTACATGTTTTGGAAGATTTCAAAAGTTCCTGGTAATTTCATTGTACACTTGAGACCAGAACATTCTATGAATCCTATATCTGGAACGCAAACTGACCTTTAGCTGACCTTGACTCAGATACGGACTTACAGCTTGTCCTGTCCAAACTGTGTTGAAGAGACAAACTGCTTTTTATGGGCCAGATCGAACTTCCTCATCTGTTGGAATTTCTGTTCAAATTCTATGGATTGGCAAACTGGGCTCCTTTCGTTAGTTCTTCCCCATTCTGGATGTGGAAACAGGCACGACTGGTGAACCAGCATTCGCAAAGCAGACCTGGGTGGAGTGGGGGAAGTTGGACCTGGGCCTGCCAAGAAGCCTTACCAGCTGGAGTGTGGCAGGTGCTTGGTGGAGGCCTTTGGGTGCTGGCAGGAGATCCAGCCTGCTAGGCAGAACACACACCACCACAGAACACAGAGCTGTGCAAAAAGTGAGTTTGTGGCAGGCACACGGCACTGGTGAGGCCCCAAGGGCCCCATGGCAGGTCAGCGGAGGAAGTCTAGGTGCAGACCTACTGAGTGCATTTGGCCTCCTACTGACAGCTTGTGTGCCGTCCGCTACTGGTATCAGGTCTGCTTCCTGGGCTAGGATTTTGACAAGACTCCAGAAGTTGTTCTGAGGCATGTTTTCATTACGACATCCCACTTAGTAGTGAGGATATGTGGAAGGATGTAGATAGATAGATATATAGTTTCTTCCTACCTCTATTGCATACAGTACCGACGTTGACTAAAAGAACCCGACCAGAGGAAGCAGCCCTATTGGCTTAAAGGATTCCCAGCACCATGCCTGGAAAACTGTGGCCTGGGGCTTACACTGATGCCCATGGCTAGGAGTGGGGGTCAGTCCCATCCACACCAACAGCACCTGGTAGCTCCCCAGAGAAGAAGTAGATGCTGGCGAGGAGGCAGCAGTTATCCAGTGTGGTGACCCACAGGGATGCTGCGTGTACTTTGGGCTGAAATCTACCTTGGGTTCTTCTCCAGGTTGTTCACCCTAGGAGGGCTCCATTTGCCAGGGGAAAAGTGTGGGCAAAGATGCTCTTGGCTCATGATGGTCCCTGGAGCCAAGTGTCTGAACCTAGAATATAAAGTATGAACTAGTGTCTGGAACAAAGGAAAGTCCAGTTACTAGAAGCCGAGACAAATATTAAAAGGGCTAATGGCATCAGTCATATGCTGACTTTCTCAATCTTGAACCCAAGCTTTTCAGGGCTTCTGTCTCAGAGATGGACTTGTTCTGCAACTTGGATTGAATTAAACTTCGGTGGTCATGTGTTTCACTGCAGCTTTGAAGATTGCAAGTATAAGGGACCAGCAAATTTATATGCTAGGCCATACAAATTGGTTATTGCTAGGCTGATTGGTTGATAGGTATGTTTATGTTCAGAAGAACATACAGCCTCCCAATTAGCAAGATAGCTTTTTAAAAAATAAAAGCTAAGGGGGCAGGGGAGAGAAGCAAATGTGTTTAGGAGAAGTCTCTGAAAATTGTTAGAAGTTTATCAAGCCTTTTTACCTCCCAGGTCTCCAGTCCAGCCAGGATGTTGGTGACTGAAAATCATTATCATATGACCATTTGCTGTTCGGTGGAGTGTTTGGAATGAGTTAGTTAATTCCATTCCAATTCGTAATGGGCAGGTAGCCAATTCATACAAAACACCTTAACAATCCATACTAATTGGTTTGTCTGCGTGGAGTGGCCAAAATTGAATTGCCCATGGAGATCCACCCACTCTCTTCTTTCAACACCTCCCCCTCCACACACACACACTCTCACACACACACACTCATGCACACACTCTCCCTCTCTCCTCCTGTGCTCACTCTGTCTCTCTCCCTGCCTCCCTGCCTGCTAGAGTGATTTAGCATTTAAAGCTTGTTTTTTATTTTGCCACCCCCCCCCCATTCCTGGGCTATAAATTTCCCCAAGCTTCTTTTTAAAAGTGAATGGATTAGAGGTAAGGAAAGTAAACTGAATGTCCTTGAGACATTTTCAGGGTCATTAGTATTTTCGGAGTTGGTTTCATTGCCAAGGGTAGTAAGGAGGGAAGTTATCTGTGAACAAAGCAAAATACACTTCATGTTTTGGAAGGCCAGGGAGACAAATTCCTAGACAAAGATTCATACAGCCTAGAAATAGTTTCAGAAAGATCTACAGACCCACAAAAACTTCTGCCAGCCCACAGAATCATCTCCCAAGAATGGCTAATCGTGTGCTATTGAGAGATACCCAAAAAAGGATGAAAGTATGAATTTATGTAACTGTGACTGATGGCTGGTTCCTAAATAAATAATTTCCATTTACATCTGAAAGTTGGCTTTACGGAGCACTAACTACCTCTGGGCTCAGTTGATTTTCTGGGCATTTCTAAGGGCCAGGTGGAACTGATAGTGCCCCACCCCACCCCCCATTTTGTAGATGATCTGTTCAGTTGGCTAGCTGGGCAGGTAGTGGTACCTTATAGCAGTTAAGTTTGAGCCCCGGAGCTACACTGAATCCTGGCGATGTCCCTTACCAGCTCTGTGTCCATCAGCAACCACTTAACTTCCCTGTGTTTCATTCTGTTTGTTTGTTTGTTTTATCAACCATCCTTGAGATAAGATCCCTGCATACCTGAAAATTATATTTTATAATTAAGTAACATTTTAATAATTTCGAGTTAAGCCAGTTAAATGGCTTAACTTTTTATACATTTGGGGTTTATATAAGGAAAAGAAACTTCCATGTGATGATGTTATATAGTACCCTCTTCCTTTATTAATGTGATATTACCCATCCCCTCCACCTCCAATTGAGGGTAAATTAAAGCAGTATAACTCAGTGTGAACATTTGTAAGAGCAAATGCTTTTCTACATATTTAATGTGTATGGACACCTGGTTATTTACACAATTTATACCATTAGCACCATTAGCACTAGGTAGGAATTTCGAATACTTGCTCCTAGTAAGACTTGTCCTGAGTTCCAATGGTCAGAAATAAATAACCTTAGCCATAATTATTTCTATCTGTAGAATATGGTAGATAGGAAACAATGGGTGTGAGATACTCCAGCTGCCTAGGGCCCAAGAGGGCTAAAGGAATTAAAAGAAAGTGTCTATAAATTATAAGGCAAAAGTTATTTCTAAGTAAGCCCATTTGATGTTTTTCTCCCTCTAATCACAAGGCCTAGCCGCCACTGAATAGAAGGTGATCTGATAGGCTCACCTTTGCTGCTGGTGGTAAAAGAGGGTTGAGTTGAGCTTCTGGCCTCCATAAAAAGTCAAATAGTTAGGGAGTAAAATTCAAAAGGGATTCCAACAAAATCAACAGATGTTTGTGTGGGGGTGACCAGCACATCTCAGGTACTCATTCTGCCTCTCAGATGTCCCTATGGGCTCCTGTCATTGTGATTCACCTTTTATGCAGATGAAGGAATGCTAAAGGCGGGAAATCCGTAAAAGAAATTCTAGCTTCTATTTTTTTTTTCAAACCAGTGAGTATTTATTAAAAGCCAGGGATACATCAGGCACAGTTCTTGTCTAGTAGGCTAACAAATACAAATGATGCAACCAATTTACTTATTAGCTTATCTGATTAAACAAAATACATTTGGTAGAAATGATTGTAAAATGCTTTGCAGACAGAAACATAATATAAAAACCAGACAAACCATTTGGTTAATAAAAGTCAGCAGATCATTTTTTTTTTTTATTTTAGTCAGCAAAAGACAAGCACACCTGCTGCTGCTGCTGCTTCCGCTTCCTCCTCCTCTTCTTCCTCTTCCTCCTCCTCCTCCTCCTCCTCTTCTTCTTTCTCCTTTCTTCTTTTCTTTCTTTCTTTCTTTTTTTTTAATTCTTGTAGTTTTGGAGAAGGGCAAGGAAAGTAGAGAATCTCTAGATTACCCTAAAGAAAATATGCCGTGCTTGATAACCCAGCTCTGTACGCTGGGGTTTCTTATATCCATGTGCATAGATGACTAGATAATGTCAAGGATACTTTTAATTTAGAGAGAAATAAAAACATGCTGATCTGTTCCTTGGCTTGGCAAAGAATGGAATTTTTTTAAATTTCTGATGTTTTATGTCTTTGCAATTGGGTTGAGACATGTACTTAAGGATTTTTTAAAAATATTTTGTTGGAATCCACTTTTCACCATTACTCCTCTCCATTTTAAGGATGGGATAGGTATGCAGTTGTCTTACTAGTATGTCAGTATAGTAAAATTCGGTGCACTTGTTGCCTATGGAAAAGTTTGGAATAAAGTGTTGAAGACTCAGGCTAACTAGCAGCAGATACTTTTTCTGCCACATGTAAAACAGCTTCATCTTTTGGAAAATTGTATCTAGGTAATACGGGCTGGCAGTGATTTATGCTGACTTGGCTTATGGCTCTTTATATGCATATGTGAAATACCGCTGGGCTCCACGAGGCTTCTTACAGGTCTGCCCTAGATCTGCCCCTTTCAGCCTTCTTCCTCAGCCTGCTTTGCTGACATATCTGAGTGTGATTTGAGGGTCTGCAGAAGGAGGCAGCCAGGATCTGGAGCCATCTGGACCCTGGGAGAATAAGCATGGGGTAAACATCTGTTTGAAACTTTGTGGAGATACCTAGTGCCCTGATTTACAGTCCTTTGGGGAGCCAGTGTTCAGAACCCAGACTCAGGAGGAAGCTGGTGTCTGGCAAGAGTCAGGGTATGCAATCGTGCTTGATTATCAGGACATATGATAGGTCTGTCTAGCCCGTATTCTGTGCCAAAGTGTGGATTTCTTATTTGGGTCACATCAGTTCTCTTGGACACCAAAAACAAAACAAAAACGCAATAAAATAAAATTTAAAGACCCAGACTGATCATACATCAAAATATGCATAGTAATACTGAAATGAAATTGCTGAGAATCATTAGAATGTAGAGACTAAGAACATGCACTTTGGAGTGAGACCACAGGGGTTCCACAGGGCTTCGCCACTAGTAGCTGTGTGTTAGGGCAAGTCATTTAACCTCTTTGTGCCTCTGTTTCTCATCTGTAAAATGGGGACGATAGAAATAGTATTTACCTTTGGGTTTTTTTGAGAAATAAATGAAGTTTACATATGTAAGTGACATAAAAATAACACCTAGAAAATTAACCACTATGTGTGTGTGTGTGTGTGTGTGTATTTTTTCCCTGGAGTGCATGATTATGCATCAAAGTCAGAGTCACTACTGCCCTATCAAACAAAAGCCTTTGGCCATTATCACTTGCCTTCCCTCCTCTGCCACCACCACCCAGACTGGCTTGGTTTCCCCTGTTCCTTGAGTGTGTCAGGCACGTTCCAAATTGGTGCTCTGCACAAATGGTCCCCACTTCCTGAATTGTTCTTCCCACACCCCCATTAGGATGCTGGCTTCTCTTCAGCCCTTGGGCCGTTTCAATGCTGATTCTTCAGAAAGGGCTTTCCTGACCACCTAATCTTTACTCATATGCTACCTCCCTCCCATAATCTAATGCCCACCTGTCCTTTAGCGCCCCATCAGGATTTGTAGCTACATATAAATTTCATTTGCGTTTCTTCAGAGTCTGTGGCCAACCCTGATACCTCTCTAATCCCACTAGTCTCCACTCTCTTTTATTTACATTTTAATAGGAGTGAAAGAGAAATCAGGGAGATAATCACATGCCTCCTTTAGAGAAGAGAGAAATTCTTCCCTTCCCCGTTTGGGCATCTTTCGGGGGTTTTGGTTGGAAGCTCAGGCAGAGAAAGCAGAACCTATTCTTTCTCACCAGGCAAGTTCAGTGGGGACACTTGCCATGTGGATGTGCCCCATCTACTGGTCGAAGCGAGTAGTTATATTCTTAATGGATGGCCGTGCCCTGTGCCGTTAATGCTGTCCATCCAGCCTCTTTAAAAGCAGCTGAGATTGTGCTGGGACTTCTATCATACATTATCATTCCTGGCAACAAAATTAATGGTAAAGCATTCGTGTGCCAAGCACATATTTTGGCATCTTTGGTGTCTGAATTTTCATCAGGGTTGCACTCATGGTGTTGTGTGGGCTTCGCAAATTTGAAGTTTCACATTTGTGTCCACGGGTTAAAAGCTGTAGTTCGACATCAGTGTTCACTATCTTATTGTTCCCCGTGTAAACTATGTTGACTAAATTTTCAGCATTTAGGGTAGACCTTCTCTGTAAGATATCTCAAAGAGATATGGGCAACACCTGTTTTTACAATCTTTTTTTTTAGGGTTCATGGGTTTCTAAGATAAAAATTTCAAGGAAAGAAAAGAATCTCCTTTGTTTCTCTCTCTCTCTCTCTCTCTCTCTCTCTCTCTCTCTCTCTCTCTCACACACACACACACACACACACACACACACACACACACACACTATCAGGGCTTAAATTGCCTGTAAGTTTCAATAAGTAAATTGCAGAAGGTGGAATTTGCTGGTTTTAAAGAAACATTTTTTAAAATGAGAAACTTGTCCTTTTGTCAAAAAATGTTTTATATCTTGGCCTCCATGCCTGGATACCTTGCGTAAACTATAACCTAGCTTGTAAATAGACTTAGTGACGGATGCCCAACCAGTCTGTGGTCCATGGGCTAAGTGGGTAGCTTTCCTGACATTCTGCTGCTTTGCTGCTGCTGTGTTGGGGATGCAGATGTGCGAACATGAATTCAGGTGGATGTTTTATATCTTTACCTGTAATGCTTTACCAGGATCCATCCAAGGATCCATAGCCACACATTAGAGTTTCATCTCATACCACCCCTTCTCATTTCCACATCAGAAGTAGCAAGAACATGAAACTATCTTAATTCAGTTTAAGTTCAGTTATAGAGATTTTTAAAAAATTAAGTAGGTGCTAACTTATTCTTCCTCATTACTATTCCTCATAGTCTGTACTCAGCTTCCCAGCGTGAAGGTTTTAAACAAGGGTTTTATGCCTATATGTTTGATCATTGAATTATTGATGACTGGAAGATTTCACAGTAACAAGTCAGTTGAATGAGCGTGCAATTTGGTGTGGTTTTTCTCTCTTCAGGATGATTTCAGACAGCTGAGCATGTGCCTACCACCCTATCAGGAAAGATGAAGGGGAGAGAGAAAGCCAGATTTTGAATATCGTCACATATCCAGAATGCAGCAATCAGGAAAACCTAGCAAGAGGTTTAAAAACAAAAACATTTCAGTGTTAGCCTACATGTAAGTTCTGTCTGTTACAGTTTAGTAGTGCTTTATTCGAATTGCCCATTGGAACAAGCACCAGCATATTTCCAGTGCTCAGTGCTTTGAAAGATCTCATCTCTCCCTCTCCTTCAGACATCAGCGTCTGCCAATGCAAGATGCCAGTGTCGTCTGGCAGGTTCTCAAACTTCAGGTTCGGACACACCATGTTTGGATTCAAATTATCTTTCTTTACGGGCTCTATAATTCCAGGAAAATTATTGAACCTCGGTCAGCCTCTCTGTTCAGTTGCAGGATGGTACACAACAGGACTACACTCAGATTGTGACGCTTGGATTATTTCACTCTGTAAGGCGGTTAGCCCAGTGCTCAGTGCATGAGTGTGCTATAAACTGTAGTGCTTGTTGCATCGTTATTATTTATGCCTGTGAAGGCATCATTTTATAAGTATATTTTATATTTTTCTACTAAGAGTCTTTCCTTGGACGCTTCCCATTAGTTGTATTATTCTAGGCAGGATTTTGATTGAAAGAATGGAAAATGATGTATTTTATGATGTTTAAATTATATTTTTCTCCCAACTTTTTCTTCTAATTTTTTTCTAAGGGATAAGCAGCTTTAAAAATTCAGGTGGCAGTTTAGTCTAATGCGGCTTGACAATATGATCTTTATTTTGCTGTGTCTGAGGTTGGGGGTAGGTTGTATAATCCCTAAATTAGTGTAGGAGGCAGATGGATGAAAACAGTGTCTTTGTCAGGCATATCCCAGTGTGGCTCTTCTTTCCTTCCCAACCCCAATTTAAACTAATGCCATAATAGCTGAAATTCCCTCTTCACCCCTCTCACCTTAAAGACTATTAAAGTCAGTGGGAAGGACTCATCACAGTGGCAGAAAAATGCCTTCACAGGTCCTCTCCTGGCCTGCAGGACCCGGGCCAGGCCCCCACTGCGGTCAGAACTTGAGGATGGGCAGAAGCCAGGGCCCTGGGGTTCCTCCTGAGTGTGTCATCCCAACAGGAGCCCAAGCTTCCTCTCCCTCTCCGTCCACTTCTACTTCATGGCATGGCCGCTGCCTCTTTCTGCAATTAAGTCGTTTCGGTCTTTCCTAATTTCTTCTTCACCCTAGAGATGCTCAATGTGAGGGCAAGATACAGGCATTCAAGCTGCTCATAGCATTTAGGGAGTTGAGGATTTGGCTTTTAATTACTGTGAAAATCTGATTATTTAGAGACTAGCACTATCTCTGCAGAGCCCGTAGAATTTTGCAGACACAGGAAAAGGGGCTCATAAATAAGTGCTAAAATAGGTGAGCTGGCAGGTCCTGGGGGAAGAGCAGGTGAAATGAACTGGAACAATCTGAACGATCTTTTATTAAATCAAATCAAGATGTTAAGTCTCTTTTCTGCCACAGCTTTTCTGTCTGTAACATGGGCTAAGGTCTGCTGCCTCTTAGCCATTGCTTAGCAGGTGTGTGGGATCTAGAATGCTCTAACACAATCAGCGTGTTTAACAGAAAGCGGTTACCTGTCGACATCCAGCCTTTAATCACACTCATTTTTCCAGGCAGCAAGAAGCTTGAGCCTTTGTTTTATATAGTGTTCTATGGATTTAGTCCGCATCATAGCAAGGTATTCTCTTACTTGTTGAGGTGACTAGTTGTGATGTGTGTACTTTGTTTGCCCAAATATACTTTAAATTTCTTGATGGCCTCCACACCAAAGTTGTGTTGGCGGCTTTTGACAGTTTGCTGTCAACCCTGCTCACAGTGCTTCATCTCTGCCCCAAGTCCTGCTTGACTCGGACCTATTCCTCAGGGCAGTGGTCCCCAACCTTTGTAGCATCAGGGACCGGTGCTCCTATGAGAATCTAATGCCTGAGGATCTGAGGTGGGGCTGAGGCAGTGATGCTGGTGCTGGGGAGCGGCTGCAAACACAGATGAGGCTTCACTCGCAGGCCCCCTGCTCACCTCCTGCTGTGCGGCCCAGTTCTTGACAGGCCAGGGACCTGTCAGTACCTATCGGTGGCCCAGGGATTGGGGACCCCTGCTATAGGTCCTAACTTAGTCCCCTCCTCCTGACTAGGTCGAATCCCTCTCCTATATGCTCTCATAGGGCCATTAGGAACACTCACCACAGCTGTTGATTTTATGATGGTTAATTATTTATATTCAGTCTCCCAAGCAAGACTATAAATTCCATAGGGTAAAGAAATGTGATGGTGATGGTGATTAATTTTTGCTTACCATGTAGTCCCCACTTCTGATGTAGCATGCCTACTACGTAGAAAGTTCACAGTAACTATTATGGGTAGTGTGACTCGATGAAAAGCAAATAAATGGATGAAATGTCTGTGTCACCTACGGTATTGATGTCTTTCCTTTTCATGTCCGTGTGGCCGTAGGGATGTGCACACTTAGTAAGGGCTTCACACATGTTTATCAGGTAACTAAATGGCATTTTGTGAGTCCTAATAACATGCCCTGCGGTGAATTGGGAAAGCAGGAATCACACATGTTCTTAGGAAGAGGCCTTGAGGTTTCTATGTTCCAAAAGTGGTCCTGTCTGAGATGAAATATAGCAAATGAACTGCCATTTGCTTCTCACCTGCTTGGCCTACTCCCCAGGACCTGAGAGTAATGCTTTAGATGGGGGCTAACCTCAGGAAGGATATCATCTTCACTTCAGAGCCAGAAAAAAGATCTGGTACAGTGCCAGGCCCGTCTCTGGCTTAAAGACCATAAATCAGTCTAGTAGTAAATCAGTCTGGTAGGTTCCATAGTGATTCTCATGGAGCTCCTCAAGACAGAGCTCACTCAGCTAGTCCATGGGACATCTCCCAAAAGCACCGTGGAAGGGAGGCAGTCTGCCTACTGTATAATAATTTTAGTCCTACTCAGAATGCCTGAGTTCAAAGCCCACCAGCCCACTTATTAAGTGAATTTAGATAAATTAGGTATGATCCTCAATTTCCTCTTTCATAAAGTAGGAAACATGGTACTACGTACCTCATAGGTAGTGGGAAGAGCAAATGGTCAGACAGAAAGTGCTTTGCAGAGGGTTGGACATGTAATAAGCTTGCAATAAATTTTAGCTATAGTTATTGTCACCATTATTGATTGCAGGAGTTTCAGTCGCAACCCTAAGCCAGGCCCTGTGACTATTTTCTTCCCGTCCCTTGGAGATTATACTGGGACCCACATTTACCTCTGCCCTTTCTGCCCACATGTGTTTGGCTCAGACTTCTATGAGGGCCCAGGACTGGCACCAGTCACACTGCGTCTTGCCTTTTCACACCTGAACCAAGACTGTGAAGGCCAACTCAGGCTGCCTGAAAATCCACACGGCACAGTGACTTGGGGAATGCACACGCTCTGTACACGGACATAAGTCAAGGATGCCGGCCATGTGTGTGTGCCCAGCCAGATTGCCCCGCTTTCTTAAATCATTTAAGCACACTCAATCTAATGGAACGTGTTATGACTTCAGCGCCTCTGAATAAAAGAAAAAACATGAAGCGTGGCACCATCTAAAACCCCCATACAGTTATTTAAGGCAGCTTAAACACTTCCACGGAAACTGGGCTCTGTTGAAGAAATAGCCACTCGTCTTACAGAATGAAACCTCCTTTCTTTTTTTTTTTTCTTTTTTGCCTTTTAAAAAATTTCTTCTTTTATTTTTAGATGTTGGAAGAGGGTGGAACTCCAGATCTATTTTCAAGCTGTCTCTTCCTTTCTCTGCTTGCTCAGAACTATCCTTTTCATCTTGCTTCTGCCCCTGGTGCAGGTATCTTGGGCAAGTTACTTGACCTCTCCCGGCTTTGCGGTTTTCATCTGGGATGTTTGCTGTGAACTATCTTTGTGGTGCCTTCCAGCCATTAACATTTTTTTTATTATTATTATTATTTCTCTCTCTTGTTATGACTGCAAGCACAAGTGTTGTGCCTTAAGCATAAGATAGGAAAGTATTCATTGATCAAATTGATAAAACCTTCACTTTCCACATTCCAGGACTCTTAGTTTGGACTCAGAGAATTACAGTTGTTTTCAGACAGTTTTCGTGCTAAGGGTAGGTTGGGTTTCATTTCTATCTTTCTGTAGACCTTATTGGACATATGGCTGTTTGATATTGGTAGAGAATACTGTGTCTCGACACACACACTGATGCCCTTACTCTTGGCATGTTTTAGAAACCTGCAGGCAGGGTCCTGAGGTTGCCTGAGTCACCGTTAATGAACCAAACTGCCCAAAATGCTCCAATGACTGCCTTTTTGGCACTTGGCAGGAAAACCCCTTTCATGTTAGTTTCAAGGTTGTCAGATATCATTATCTCCAACTATTAAAAATTTCAAAAAAAGGAGGCAGTGTATTTGATTTATAGAATAATTATCTAGCTTTAGTTCTAACTTGGCTTTGGCAGTGGTTTTGCAGGCACTTGAAAATTAAATCCATTTTTTATGGCACTACAAGGTATTATCTCACAGCAAATGATAATTAAACACCTGTGAAATCAATTAGCCCTTTAAGCAGGAAAAAAAGTTTTCCAATTATGTTTTCGCACCTCCAAAACTTTTATAATTCCAAAACCAACACTTATGGAGAGGGACGTGGTCGATTGGCACTGCAGGGTTAACTTTCCATAAAGATCATTCCTAAATTTTGCTCTGACTTAATCCCAAATCAAGGCACTTTGTGGTACCAGTTCCCTTCTAGAGAGGATGTACTCGCCTTTGGAGCTGAATCTTAGCAGCTATCTATCTGATACACAGCTGAGCTGTCAGCTCCTCTACGAAGAAAGTTACTCACTTGTATTTTAATGCCAAGTTTTACTTGACAGTTTATGTAAAAGCCAAGACACCTTAATGGAAACAAAGCAACAGGACATTCTACATGGCAGAATTGCTCTCTCCTTAAGGGCTCTGTAGCCAAGAGTTGTGAGCCATCTTCATTGCAGAGTCAGACTCAGGAGACAGCCTGACGGGATAATAGCTGAAAACTAATGGTGGAAAACTGGAAAGCACGGTAGCCTTTCAGGCCTACACGATCATGCATGTTTCATCTTTGGCTTTAGTAACAAATTAGCTATTCCAGGTGCTTCTTTGGGCAGATAATCTGCACTTCTGAAGCATGGGAGGGAATTGGGATATAGGCCATAACAACTTGGGACTCAAGAGGGAGAAAAAGAAACAAATAATGCCAGGCCTTTGACATCCTCCACATTATGCCTTGTTACGTACAAAGACCATTCCAAGAAAAAGTTTGCCTTGTCCTTCCTGATTTTCATACGCACTTTAGTCTGCCTAATGCTTTCAGGGACCCTGTGTTGTTAGCTCCTCCATAGACCTAGTTTGATAGGCAAGACTAGTCTGATTGTCCCATTTTATAAACAAGCATAGATTCAGAACCGAAGCACCTTGCTTAAAATCAGTTGTGATGAAGTCAAGACCAGAAACTATATTTTCTGCATATTGGTCTGTGCAGGTTTCATCTTATAACATCTTATAACTCTACTGAACATCTCCTAAAGATATTCTTTAAAAGAGTTTTTTTTTCCTAAATGCATTTTTAATGAAATCTTCCTTTCATAGCAGATGGCTTTTGGAGAAGTCGATGAATCTTAACATTAACCAAAGAAATAAGGCTGGTATTGCATAAAACAAAGGTGAAAGAGGACTTTTCTGTATCCTTTTAGAAACTTGTCATATACATTATCCTTGCAAACATGGCCAGCGACTTGGGCATTGTGACCTCAGAGGCATTCTCCGTTGAGGAATGAGAAGGAGATCTGGCATTCACTGAACAAATTTTTCTTAAGATTACTGTGGTCCAGGCACAGGTCTAAGAGCCAGGGTCATAGTGGAAAATAAGAACAGGTAAGCTCCTGCTCTCATGGAATACCCATTGTATTCTGAGATGAAGACAGTGAGCCAATAAAACAAATACGTGTGTGAATTCAGGCAGTGGTAAACCCTAGGACAGAGATGACACAGGGCCACGGACAGCGAGTTCCAGGAACACAGGTTGGCCTGTAAGGGCCTCTCTGAATATCTGAATGTTGATATGTATCTTGTTGATTTTAGAGAAGAATGTTCCAGGCAGAGAGCAGAGCAGGTAGGATTCCAGGAGATGCTAACGAATGTGATGTGTAAAGTATCTCTGGTTGTTCTATGAGAAGTGGACTGAATCTATTCTGGCCTGTATCTAATATGAACCAGAGCCTGCTTCTCGTGGCTCTGCTCATGTGGAGACCCTCAAGGGGAAGAGAATTCGGGAGAGACGGGAAAGAGGGGCGTGAGGAGACAGGTTCCCACGGACTTACAGAAAACCATTAGGCTTTTGCATTATTTTCCCCTAGCATTCAGCAAGCTACCTGGCATCGAGGAACCACTGTTTAACCAGTCAGCAAACATCAGCGCATGAAAGCCGCTTAAAGGCCACCTGATCTACCTCTCCCCGATTAGATGCTCAAGCTTTTTTCTCTGTCCCACAACTTCTTCCCAAAATGAGGCCACCTAGGAGCTGGCCAGTTCCTTAGCTGCTTCTCAAGGGGAACTGTGGTGAGCAGAGCCGGCTGGAGGAGGAAGGGGAGGTGACCCAGCACGTCACACACTCCCTCCCACAGGGCTCTGTAGTGCTTCTGTCAAAGGAAATGGCAGAATCGAGATTGATGGGCCTTCCCAATCTCCAATGACCAAACTCTCGTGGGAGGGTGATTTGGTAAATAAACAATGTGTGGCATTAGGTCGTTAACCATGACACAGATTTTAACATCCCACAGACACGTATGCACTGTACATTTATATATTCGCATAGCCAGACGGGAAAGATTAAATTTCCCATGGACAACTAGCTTCGTGCAGCTTTCCTGTTATGTTGGTGTCCTGTCAGTTTCTTCAGATTGCACCACCTCCACCTACACAGAGTTCTGAGGTCTCATTTGCTTATTCATCACCCCAAGATCCAGGAGTGAGCCAGCCCTGACTGTCAAAGTCAGAAGGTAGATCCGAGCAATGGCAAAAAATAGGAGAGGAGATGGGAAAGTGAGGTTAACTGAAACAGCCATCATTTCATTAACTGTAATTGGATTCTCAAGGTATTTTATCAATCACTTAAGTGCAAGGGACCAGACGAAAGGCTTAAGCACTGACAAAGAATGCACGGCATGTCAGGTTTGCTGCTGGGCAGCCCTGTGTAGGGCCTACTCTGATGAAGAGAACTGCCCTGCAGAAATTCCAGACGTTTTCCTAATCCCAGGGCTGACCGAGTCTGGCTGCTTCTGCGGGCAAGAACGTCTGGGCTCAAGAAGGGAAGTGGTCAAAACATTAGGCGGGTGGGAAGTCATCACCTTTGGACCCAGGCAGTATTTACGTTACAGACACCGGGAGGAGGTTCTGCTGTGTTTTTCCTCCGGGTGACATGGAGGAAGGCTGGGAGAGAGTTCAGCGGGAACAGTCAGTTCAATGTGCAGTTACAGGCGTAACTCGTTTCCTTTGCTTTTGCATCTGTGCTTCACAGATGTTGGCATCTTTTACACGTTGAAGGCAAGGCCCTCCACCAGCAGAAAGATTACAGTTCTCTTTATTGCTATACTTGCTTAAGTGCAGTGGTCTGGGACCAAACCACAGTAGCTCTGAGGCATGCCTGTAGTGTTATTTCTCAGGGCTGGTGAAATACAAGTGTCCCACCCTCATCAGTGTGCAGAGAGAAGACGAAATTTTTAACAAGTTTCTGGGCCTTTGGAAATAAAGACAGAGAAGGAAGGATAACAAATGCACACACAGAAGAAAATAGGTAAATAAAAGAATGAATGGGCGAATGAATGAATGAACGAATGACACTGTTACCCATGCTGTAAGTTGGGCTCAGCCTAAACAGGAGTGGAACTCATTCAGAGCACCAGATGTAATTAATCAAGGGTGTATTGTTATTGGCTAACTATTGTAATGAAAGACTTGCCTCTCCCTTTTGTCTTTGCCGCCCCCCACACACCTACATGCAAGCCGGTGGGCACTGAGCACTTCGCATCCATTTGTTTCATAACTGTTTCTGAGGGGCCACTGCAGACAGAACCTGGGGAGGCACTGGTCTACAGAAAGTAGGACCACGGTGCTGTGCCCCAATGTCCAGCAGAAGGAAAACCAGAAAACGGGCAGCTTAACACCGAGTGAGCAGTGGGCAGGTGAGCCCGGGTGCTGAGCGGGCAGCAAGAAGGTCCTTGTAGGGCATCAGAGGAGGCTTCCTGCAGGAGTGGACCTGAATAGGGCAAGGGAAGAGAGCCGGGGGGAGAGAAGAGCTTCTGCCACAGCCTGCTTTCTGGCACGTGGCCCGTCCCCGAGGAAGACTTGGCCTCTGAGAACAGATGCTCCGTGCCTCTGGCCCTTGCGCTGGTCATTTCAGCTTCAGTCCACGCTTCCTGGTCCCACTCCCCTTGGCCAGGGTTCACGGTGCAGAGCCTGGGGAAAGGTTAATGGCAAGATAGTCCCCTCGGGCTCCAAGTTGCCCCAGGGGCTGTACAGACACTTAGCTCCGTAGCCAGGCCCTTCGTGTGCCTTTTCTGGACCCATTTATTATTCCTCAGGGATCATTTTACTTCTGGGGCCTTTCTCACCACTCCCTCCTCTCTCCCCCATACCCAGGTAGCCCTCATTTTAGCGTTTTCAGACATGCTCTATTTCTAACCGGAGAGAGAATGCAGACCCACGTGTCCTGGAGTCGCATTTATCTCTGAGCAGTGTGACATTTGGTACTGCTGAGCGCAAATGCCGGTGTTCCCAACACTTCGCCTCCTTCCGCAGTTAATGTCACGTGGCGCACGCAGTGTGTTCAAACCCTTCCGTTTCCACCTTCACTGTCATTCCATCTGGCCAGGCAACTCTGAGAGACGACAGAGCACTTCTTGGATCCTGTAAAACGTTTGCTGCTCTCCGTCATCATCTGTAAAATGGGGCCGTTTCATGGTCGGACAGATAAGGAGCAATAAGGAGCGCAGACTGCGGGGTGCAGGGCCCTGCCCACAGGACACAGTCATCAGTAGTAGAGCCATCATTACAGTGGTTATCATTAGCGGCTGTCATGTTGTTATTGCTTGCTTTTATATATTAGCCATGGAGCTGGTTAATGAGGGGGGGGGTGAGATGGGCTGCCACCCGTTTTTAAGTATGAAGTGCCCCTGGTGCATGTTATTTACATATGCAGGTGGCGATTGTCAGCCTGTCCAAGTTTAAAGTTCTGAGCTGTCAGCAGATGTTTAGGGTAGTCATAGGGTGGGGGAGCTTGACATGATATATAGGATTATGCCCAGTGTGTCCAGATGGGATGTGTGATTCCAAGCATCCTTCTGATTCTCTCTTCTTCCCTGTAAACAGCAGGAGTAATCATATGTACCTCCCAGGGAGGCTGTGATGCTTAAATGAGATAATGTGTGTGTGTGTGTGTGAGTGTCAAGGCCTCCCACTGGGGTCTCCACACCCCAGCCAGAGCCCACAAAATGTTACCTTCCTCCCTTCGCTATATCGAAATGGATTTTAAATGGACACAGAAAGGTGACGGTCGCGTGTGGAAAGCAAAGTGTGAAAGGGGCAGCGTACCAACACCTGTTCCTGGTTGTCACCGAGCATCGCTCTCTGCGGTGGACAGCCTGGAGTGGGCAGCTTCCTGCTGAGGAGCATCACAAAGAAAGAAATTTCTAATCTGTGACATGCCTGGGTGCCCGGAGGGTCCAGCAGCAAGTAGTGGTCAAAGGCAAAAAGCATTGCCCAGGTGAGGAATCACACCACCCCTAAATACTGAGTGCCTCCTGCAGGGGGCATTGAGTGTCCCCAAGAGTAGAGGGACTAGTGGATTCTCAAAGGCCACAGGGGCCTGTGCTTTTCTGTCTGTAGCTCACAAGCCCACAAATAGGGCAAGAGTGGTGGCCAGATAGACCCGTTTTCCAGCTAAAAGATTCGCTCCCACTCGTATGGTTCTCGGTTCAAAGCTGTGCCTTGAACCACGCTCATATGCTGACATTACGAACTTTTGAGTTTTCTCAACAAATAATGGAAATGTGAAGTGTTAAATCTGTGAAGGTGAAGACAGGTTCTGAGGCATCAGGGCTGGCAAATAACAGCACTGTCTGGGGTTGAGCTGGTGTGACCTGGGGTGGAGTTTGGAGTGGGAGAGAGGGTCGTTTTAAACGGTAGTGGGTTGTCGCTGATGCTCAGAACTTGGTGAGCCACTTGGGACGTCACTCCAATAGCAGTGTTATTGGGGGTTTGGGGGAGCTGGCTGAGAAGGCAGCATGATGTAGTTGAAAGCAAAGGCCCTGTAGAATCAGAGAGCCTGGTATGGGAGCCCTTGTGGCCCCATGGCTGTGACCTGCCTTGGCGGCTTATGGACTCCGAACCGAGTGCTCACCTCACCTGTGTAGCTGGCTTTTATGACGTCCTAGGAAACCAGTGGTAACAGGCCAGTCTCCTGCCCATGTCTGAGCACCAGGAGATAACCTAGAAAGGCCCCCCAGGGGCACTGCTGTGTCCACAGCCTCAGCCCCCCCACTTGTTGCAGCCTCTTTCACCCCAACGTGGTTTCTCTCCCTTGGGTGCCTTCATTCCCCCCATGCTGTCCCCACCCTCAGAAATGCTCATTGGCTCCTCCTAGCCCTCTGTCAGGCTGATTCTGGCTCTTTGAATACTTAGCTCAGAGGCTCTCTTCCTCTAGAAGAAATTCCCACCTCTCATGTTGCCCACCAGAAGCAGGTGGCGGCCGTTGTTTCTCCTCTCTGCGTTTTCTCCACCTCATGCTTCCATCCTACCGTTTCCTCACTTAATAATTACGTCTGAAAACACATTCACCTTTTCACCGGCCCTTCCTCCCCTTGAATAGGACCTGGCACGGGGTAGGCCTGCAAGTCATGTTTGCTGAATGAATTTTAAAAAGCACAAAGGAAGTGCTGGAGGATTTAATTTTATTTCTCTTATCCCAATGCACTTTACAGAGCTACAGCAGTCATAGGTTGTTTTTGTTTTTGTTTTTGCTTTTCTTAAGGATATGATTCAAACCTGGATGTAAACAGAGAAGATTAAGTACTTATGAGATTGGGAGCTGGAGATATAAAGTTACTTTATAAATAAATTCTTGAGACGAACTGTAACAACATCATGGGGAGATTAGAATTGTGTGTGGTAGATGAGAGGCTGGATCACTTGTTTCTTCCCTCTCCTCTTTGATTACCAAACAGCAGCGCACATGACAGATGTGCAGCGAGCTACTGACGAGGTGTGGGAACCAGCGAGGACCTGTGGGTAGGCCGCACCAGCAACATCCTTGTCAATGTAGCCTTTGATAATAAGGCAGAATCCTTTCAATTAGAACCCGCTGTTCCATTGTGAGTCACAGCTTCTGTTTTTATTTTATTTTAAAGGGTCTGCTCCACATTTCTTCCTGGTTCTGTCTTTGGAAATCTGTTATTTGTATTAGTTTTTTTTTTTTTTTAAATACATTTATTCCTCTCATCTTGATATAATTTACCACAATAACTTGCATTTTCCTAGTACATTGTAGTTTTTACTGCATGGACATGATCTTATCTGATCCCACAACCTCAAGGCTCCGAGAAGTTAAATAGTTTCCAGGGTCACGTAGAAAGCAGTCAGTCCAGAACCCAGTTCCTTGCCAGGTTTTCTAACTTCACGTTGGCCATATTTTCCATTATATTCTATTGTTTCCCTTCAGCCAAAATGATAATGCCTTATAGGGATTGTTTATAATGTGCCCATGCTTCACTTAAAATGTATCATTCAATCCTCACAATATAAGTATCATCCACGTTTTGCCAACTGGAAACTAAGATTTAGACAAATTTTCCAAGATCACACAGCTTGAAAATAGAAAAGCTGAAATTTGAACCCCGGTTTAGCTGTCTCTGACGCTGTTTAACCACTAAGTTTTTAATTACTAAGCTCTTAACTATCACATCAGTGGTTCTCAAAGTTTAGGATGTATGGTCATTACCTGGAGGGCTTGTTAACTCACAGAATTTGGGGCCCTCCCCCCAGAGCAAACCTGGGTGAGGCTGAGAAATTACATGTCTACCAAGTTCACTGATGATGCCACTGGTTGGGAGAAAGTACTCTGAGAACCCCTGCACTGTGCCGCACTGCCCCCCTTCCCTGGGGGCACTGAACTGCTGCCAGCAAAAACGTGTTTCGTATTGAGAGGAAGGACTTATTAATTATCCTTTATTACATGGTCCATTTTAAATGGGGTGTATCCCATTCATTATCCAACACAACTTTTAAGGAGAAAATTATTATGGCCAGAGAGTGGTACTGGTTTCTAGGTTAAATTCAGGGTCATGTCATTTTTCCTGCATTTTTCTTTGCAGTCATTTATGAAAACTGTTCTCTTGGTGTCTTCACCTATAGAATGGGGAACTTAATGCCCATCTGCAAAGGGTAGCAAAACCATTTGTTAATTAAAGCTGAAAGTTCTCTGCAATTAGTTGCCTCCCTCATCTGTTCACCTTCAGTACTTAGGATATCATGTTAATTACTTCCTTTTTAAAAGAAGTTAATGATTTCAATGTGATTTACATTTCTAAACTTAAGTAATATCAGGGAGAATTAGTCTTTTCAAAAGGGTTGTACCCCTCACTTGACCTGTCGTTTCCCCATCTTTCTCCTCAGACCCTACTCACTGGTAACCACTAATCTGTTCTTCATCCCTATGACTGTTATTTCATGAAAGCTATTTAAAGGAAATAATACAGTATATATTCTTTTGAGATTGGTTTTTTTATTCAGCATAATTTCTTTGAGCTGGTTGTATGTATCATTTCATTTGATTGCCGAGAAGTATGATGGGCTATAGGTGTACCACAGTTTGTCGAATCATTTACCCATTGAAGGACATTTGGATGCTGTCCAGTTTGGGGCTATTAAGAATAACACTGCTGTGAACATTCATGGATAAGTGTCTGTGTGAAGATAAGTTTGCATTTGTCTGGGATAAATGCCCAACTGTGCAATTCCTGGGTCATATGCTGAGCCCATTGTTAATTTTTCAGAGAAACTGCCAAACTATTTTTCAAAGCGGCCACACCACCTTACCTTTTCAGCAGCAGTATGTCAGGGTTCCAGTTCCTCTCTGGCCTCATCAGTACCTGTCATCATCTTTCCTCTAGAGTCATCCTAGTGAATGTGAAATGATATCTCACTGTAGTTTGTTTTTTGTGAATTTTTTATTTTTATTTATTTTAATTTATTTTTTATGGTGACTTTGGTTAATGAAATCCGATGTTCACCTCCAATAGTTAGATTTCCTTTTGTCACCTTTGACCCCTTTTACCTCATGTCTACCTCCCCTTCCCACACTCACTGTAGATTTGATTTGCATTTCCCTAGTGGCTATGATGTTGAGCATTTCTTCTTGTGCTTCTTCTTGGCAGTTTGTATAGTTTCTTTGGAACAATATCAATTCAAATTTGTTTTAAAATTGGATTATTTGTCTTTTTATTGTTGAATCCTAAGAGTTCTTTGCATATTCTGGATAAATGCCTTTCATGGGATTTATGATTTGCGGATGTTTTCTCCTTTCTGTGGGTTGTCTTTTTTTCCTGTCTTGATGGGGGCTGGGAGAGTGGGAGCTCAGTCTCCTTGCCGGTACTCACCTGAACTTCTAGGAGGTTCCACTCCTAGGGGCTGGTAATGGAACAGGTCATGCTCAGATGCCCCAGACACTCACCGTTCCCACTGAGATTTGGTAGATTCTCATGAACAGATGTTTTTCCATTTGTCATTATGCCCTTAGGACAATTTCCAGAAACCGTTTGAATTTAAATGAATTTTTAAAAGTAATTTTTACCAGTTAAATTGTTGTTTGGCCAGGGACAGTAGCCACAGAGTTCCTTATTGTGTCTGTCTGGAAGGCCAGCCTTCCATAGCATACTTTGTAATGCAGATGCCCCCAGAAGATTTTACACCTTAATTTCTCATCAGTTTTTTCTGGTTATTGAGTGATTCTTTGGTAGGTGTAGAGACTAGAGAAGGATCTTCTCTGTACAACTCCTGCAGGATGGAAGCGGTGCCTAGAACATGATAGTTCTTGAAGAATAACTGAATGAATGAGTGAGTTTCAGCATCTAGGAGGATGTAGATGTGGATATGTAAGAACATGAAAACGGAGAGAGGGAGTTTGAGGAGTAGAGCGCCAAACATACGTGTGACCCAATGAGAATCACTGTTTGCCTCCTTCGAGGGGCATCATTACTCCTTCAAATATAACACATTAGTAACTTATAGGCCCATCGTCACTGGAGCCCCAGAGAAAGACTGGTTCATGGGCTGAGCATAGTTAGCAATTTGAAAATCACTGTGGTCAGTTGTACATGTATATGTTCTGTGCGTGTCCATGCGTCATTATGAATATACATGTTAAACATGTTTTGTACACATGAGCAGATATCTATCTATACATTTACACACACATATGTACAATAGTTATGGAAACCTTTGGAACAGTGGAATGTCCAAAAGACATTCTTCTTGATTTAAAAATGATACCATAAAGAATAATGGAATGTTTAAACAATCTTTAGTCATCTAGCCCAGCTGACTTATTTTGCAGATGAGAAAACTGAGGCCCAGAAAGCTCATGTGTTGTTTTCATAATCTCACACCTACCTAGTGGCTTCCTGATTCCTGCAGGGATACTCATCCCTCGTCTCCTGCTACCTCTTATGTGAATGAGCACCAGCTTCAATCACATAAGCTTTATTTGTTGCATCAGCAAATTCTTGTTATAAACAACCACTCAAACATCAAGATCCAGGTATAACCATCATTTGAGTTTCTCCTCTAACTTTTATGCTTTTCCTCTCCCTCTACTCCTTCCCTAATGTAAATTCTGCAACTGGCAGCTTTGAAAAGTCTTACAGTCCAGAACATTAATAGGATTTTACATTTTTAGCAGCCTAATGATGAGGACGTAGGACCTTCACTGCTAGTTCCTCAGGGGTTTCTATTCTTGGCATTTATTAAGGCATTTCCTGAAGTATATTTGACCTTTTTATATTTAAAATTTTCAGTTTAAACTATATACATATATTTGTTTGAGAGTGTGAGTGTACATATTTCCCTTTGTCAATTAAGTAGAGATTCAGACATCAACAGTTAAGCTTGAAAACATACATGTCAATATTTTCCCTATTTTTGGTGAGGAAAAAAGCCATTACCATTATAATTTAATATTTTTAATTTAGCTAAATTTGAGCCCTCTAAAAAATCTTTTCTGCTTTAAAGTCTATTTTGCAATTTAATTAATGCAGCAAGGGTTTTTATTTTGCTCTCAATGGAGATAATCTTAATCCATTCATGGTGACCTTTTCTTGTGCAAATTAGTTGTACACGCTTGTTTAAGCAAATGGTCCTTTGCATGATGTCTCTTCTTAATGACAGGTTTATAATTGAAAATTGGCTTGCTCCCATATGCCTAGTTTGTATGAGAATATAAAAATAGATGTGGACTTTAAAAATATATATGTATATATCGGTATCCCAAGAAGAGGAGGAAAGAATCCAGTGCCTTCGGGCTATGATTAAATTAGACTATTAGAGTCAGAAAATGCTGGTGACATATGCTGCTGTCAAAGTCACACCTGGCTGATGAGCACTGGAAGCTCCTGAAAAATGAGAGTGATTTCATCTTAGCTCTTAGAATCTGGGCCTTTGCAGGACACAAGCCATCTCTAGTTTACCAAATATTCCTAAATTCATAGCGAATTTTAAATCACGCGTTTAGGAATACAGAGAAATCACTTTTAAACTGGTAACCCTAAACAAAATGAAATGCTCCTCTCCCTCCTACACTTCACCAGCATAAGGACATGTTGTATTTTGCATTTTTTTCAAGGGCAAAAACAGTATAATACCATTAAATGGTATTTGTGAAAGAAATAATCATCTCTTCTGTGGCCCTGTTTCTTACATCCCTATTTTTTTTATCTTGATATTCCTCTTTTTCTCCATTTTTTAGCCTAGTTCTTTCCCCTATAAGTTATGTCAGCCATTCTTATATGGAAGTATTTGTCTAGGGTAACTGAAGGTTCTTGGTTAAATGTAGAAACGCCAGGTTAAAGATAATATAAACGTGGTTTTGTGCTTGTAATGGAGGTTTCCTGAGTTGCCTTAATAGCATGGTTTGAAGGGGTAGGGGACAAGAACAGTCTTAGTTTGGTGAATGACACGGTATTAAAAAACTAGCAGTGATTTTTTTTTTTTTTGGTCATTTATTTTGTTTTTGAGTTTATGAGGACAACCCATTTTATCAAAACACAAAGATCTGATTTTATAAGGAAAGGCTGAGAAGCTACATTGTTACTGGGACCATCAGACTTGTCATTTATGGACTGTTTGCAAATGACTCTCATTACTTTGTCCAACATGAAGGTTCACATTTGTTCTTCATGCAACAGCCCCCACCCGCCCATGGAAAAGTGAGAACTGCCCATCCGGTGCATATCCCGAGTTGCTCTGGGAATTGCACGCGGGTGTACACCCACAGGTGTTCATTCATTCACCCTCCTATTGCGTCTTTGTTCACTGACTGTGCCTCCTCTCCTTTTAGGTATGATTATCGGGAAATGCTGCACAATGCCACTTTCTGTCTGGTTCCTCGTGGTCGCAGGCTTGGGTCCTTCAGGTTCCTGGAGGCACTGCAGGTAAGAGACCCCAAAACCCAGGATAGTCAGTCCTGGGGACTGCAGGCAGACTGGGTGTGTTGAATCTTAGCGCCTCTCCTGGGATCTAAACAGAATGTGTGGTTTGCCTTGAACACCTAAAAGCTGTTTGCCCAGGAAAACCTGCCACAGTTTTCATAAGTGGACGGGGGGAGGAGGATTTCCTCACTGCCATTGGACCTGAGAAGATTAAATGCTTTCAACACCAAAGAGGATGGGTTCCTCAGGGACACGTTTGCAAACAGAGGGCAGGTCTGATGCCACCAGGCAGCCCAGCCGACCTCTCACAGAGACCCTGCCCTTTTCCTGGAAGCCAGTCTCAAGAGCAGTGAAAATGGCACATGGGCGATGCTCCCCAAAGCAAATCGTCCTGTCCCCTCTCAGTCACTGCTCGGTTCCCCTAAGCTGTGGAAGTAATGCATGGCAGGCTGGCGCTGCTCTCTTGGCTTGGCTATTCTGAGGTCTCGGCCACAGGCTCCAAGACCTATATGGGGTCTCCCTGCTCATTAACTCACTCTGGAGAAATCTCTTCTCCTGTTCAGACATTTGTCCACCTTCCTCCCCACCTGGAAGCTGCAGCCAGCCTTCCTCAACTACGAGAAAGCATGCTCTCAACCTCTCTCCTCCTCCACTCCTGGACCCCTCCTTGCTGCTGTGTTCTTTCCTCTTCTGTGCTCTGCACCCTGCCTGAATCTGTGCTTTTGTCAGTGCTTCCTAACTTCCATCATTCTGTCCTGTTTTCCATCAGAAGAGGTTCCTCCTCCTGAAAGTCTTTTCCAGGGCACGCTGAGCATTCTGCCTGTTGGGGTGTTGTGTGGAGCCCTCCGCCCTCTGGTTTGCATTATGAGTTATTTGGGGCCAGGATTTTGTCATTAGCCTGGTGTTTCTGGGCTGTTAGGTCGCTGTGCAGGTAGTAAATCAATGCAGCTGGCTTGGACCCCTCCACAGTGAAGTCTGGTTCAGATGTTTGCAGAGCAAGAGGAAGGCAAATACACCATAGCATTTAAGTCCACAGGATGCTTCATCACGAATGCCAAGCCCCGTTCCACTCCCTGTGACTTATGACAGTGGGGTGTGCCACTTGCAAGCAGACTTGTGGCAGTTAGGTTGACAGAACCGTTTATATTCAAGGTTGGTTTTATGCCAAAATTTTGTTGGTGAAAGATTTTGTTACACCTGTAAAACCTCTCCATCAAGGCCAGTCATCTCCTTGGGAGTGAGGTCAGCCAAACCATGTCCTAGAGTAGAAATGGGGTTTTAACATTCTAGGGCAAGATTTGTAAATATTAACACCTTGGCTGGATACATACAACCTTCATGTGACTTGATAATTCGTGAAAGCTCACTTTCCTTCTGGCCTACGCAGTCCAGGATCCATGCAAGGTAAGAAATGCCAGAATGGTCCCTGCTGTCACTCCCCACATACTCATGAAGTTCCCATCTCTGCACAGGCTGCCTGTGTCCCTGTGATGCTCAGCAATGGATGGGAGTTGCCATTCTCTGAAGTGATTAATTGGAACCAAGCTGCCGTCATAGGCGATGAAAGATTGTTATTACAGGTAAGGAGGGGTTTGCGGCCTTCAGCAGATCGGTGGATTATTGCTGCCCCCATCCAAACTTTCAAAGACGATGAATCCAAAAGGTCAGCTCTATAAAAGAAATTTTATCAGGAGAAAATTGCCTGTGTCATGGTGAATATGAAGTCATTTAATATGACATTGTTCATTTTCCAACACAAAACCTGTTCGGGTCCAAGGAATATATTAGGAAAAGGAGAAGTTGCAGGTAATGCATATGAGCTGTGATGGTGAGTAGAGGTGTATAGCTACACCCTGCAATATCCACAATTTTTAGAAATTATATGACAGGTATTTTTTGTTTTGTTTTGTTTAGTTTTTACTATCCTACCACTTTATAATCCTTTCCCCTCTTTCTCAATTTGCCTTTAGATTAATTTTCAGAAAGAGAGAGCTCTCTAGGGTTGATTCATGTAATTAGTCTTATCATTGTTTAAATGATCCACTCTGGGTTTCTGAGTGTTATCTCTAAGTTATACATTTAAAAGAGGATTCTCCAATAAAAAGAGAGGTTTGTTTTTTTTTAATGTATTTTTGGCCATTTATATTTTTCTAAATATAATTTTATTGTGGTAAGAACATGTAATATGAAACCTATCCTCCTAACACGTTTTCAGTCACAAGAATTGTTGACTGCGGGACGATGTTGAGCAGCAGGTCTCATCTTGCTTAACTGAAACCTTATGCCCACTGATCAGTAACTGTCCGTCTCCCTCCCACCCGTCCCTGGCAGCCATCATTATACACTTCAATTCTACGAATTTGACTATTTTAGATACCTCATATAAGTGGAATTATGCAATATCTGTCGTTCTGTGACTGGTTTATTTTACTTAGCATAATGTTCTCAGGGCTCATCCATGTTGTCTTATATTGCAAAATTAAGACAATGTGGTTAAAACATCCATATTACCCAAAGCAGTCTGTAGATGCAGTGCAGTCCCTATCAAAAATCCTATCGGCATTTTTTACGGATATAGAAAAGCATTCCTAAAATTCATATGGAACCACAGAATACCCCAGATAGCCTAATAGTCTTGAGAAAGAAGAACAAAGCTAGAAGCATCATACTTCCTGATTTCAAAATATAATATAAAATTACGGTCATCAAAACACTATGGTCCTGGTGTAAAGACAAGACATGCCAAGCGATAGAATAGAACACAGAGCCCAGAAATAAATCCACATAAATATGGTGAATTAATCATTGACAGGGGTGTCTAATAAAGGTTTGAACTTCTCAAGAGCTGCCTGGAAGGGAGGAGATACAGTACCCACAGAGAAATCTGAGGGCAGCAATAGTTGGCCACTTGGGATTTCAAAGGTCTCTTGGGGCAATATTTAGGTTCTACACAGATTGCTACTCTCCTTTCTCTAAAGTTATAGACTATTTTAATGCTTCTCTTTCATGGCATTGTGTACTTGGCCTTGAACTACCAAAATATTTGTAGAATTATTTTCGTAATGTCCTCGCTTTGATATCCAGACAATTAAGTTTCTAACTCTGTTGATTCTGCTTCTGTGCTGCCACCCCATCTGCTAGCTTGCTGGTACAGTGAGGCAGTACGGTCTGTCCCTAAAGTAACAGGTGGAAGTTCTGTAACTGAGAGGGCCCTGGCTTAGGCAGGCCAAGCTCAACACAGCCCCCAAAGCATTCCTTCTGGTTGGTACTCTCATCTGTGGTCTTAGGCCCAAAACAAAGGAGTATGTGGTCCAGCAGTGTCCCTCCCCCAAAACAGAGACGGTATGTGCATAAACATTTCCTCACGAGAGGCCAAACAGAGGTGATGAATATGGTTCTGTTCAATATTGCCTTTGTTCTTTTTATGATTTTGAAAAATAATGCATGTTAGTTAAAGGAAATGAAGGGAATGAAAAACAGCCACGATTTTTTTTCATTTGCACACCTACGCCCCCGTGAATTCAGTGTGAAAAGTCGGGAGCTGGTCTTTGAGGTGGAGAACATTCCGGGTGCTTAATTTCACCAGCCAATGTGGGTTTTTACCTTCTGAGGCAACTTTCTGAAGATGTGCCTTTTCATTCTGCGCCCACCCAAACTTGTTGGAACTTTCCCTGTTGTACACAGTACGTCTTTGCACAGCTGCCTCCGTGCTGAGCGGCGACTGCGTTGTCGGTGACAGTGGTTTCAAAGAGCTGGCAACGAGCCCAAATGTCTGCTCTGGGAAATGTTTTTGTTATGTTACAATTTTTCATTTCCTGTTTTAGAACAGCTCGGATGTTTTTATTTGCATATGTTCTCGGCATCATGTCACCGAGAGAGCTCCGTGTGGCTTTTCTATATCTGTTTTGGTAGATCCCATGAGTTTTGTTGCCACACATGACCTTTTATTAAGACTTCATTGAGCTCACAACTTCCCAAACAATCTGGCCAAATTGGAATTAATTTATCACTTTCCCATTCCCATCTCTCAGGACAAGCAGATTTATAACCAATAGCCAAATGCCATTAAAACTTGGAACTCTGTCTTTTCAGTCAGTTGGAATTATCTCTCAGAACACTTTGCAGAGTGCTACCAGACACTTGCATTGTGCACACAAACAAGTAAAAACATATTTCACTTGACGTAGCAACATCAAGATGTGTCTTTTATAAGAGATGGGAGTGTATCGGTAGGTTAATCTCTGATATTCTCTTTTTCCTTTCATACTCGCGGCCTACTCAGTTTTCTGGAGACCACATAGTGATGACAGCTTTCAGCATTTTCCTAATGGACTGGTTCCACATGACCATGATAAAACAGTGAAGCCAACCTATATGACTCCTAGAAAATACCACTGACATTTAGAAAAGGGCATGATTATGAAAATTGAGCAGGATAATTTTTTTCTGGTCTTCCGTGGCAAGCTAGGCAATTTTCTCAGTGAGTAAATAAAAATAAATTTGTTTGACTCATCAAGGATCCACGATATAAATAAATGGTTTCTCTACCTTCTCCAAGGGTATTTTACTTCCGTTTGACCTGAGCTCAGATTTCAGGCTCATGTCTGCCTGCCAGTGTTTCTCCTTTAACTGTTGTCTCCATGCTTCTTCTGTGTTGGGAATCCAGGTACACACTTTGGTGCACGGGTTTACTCCCTGGTTTTTGGACATGGCCAAAGCAAGTGAGCTTGTCCTTCTGTTTTTATTGTGAAGCAGTTTTATCATTCCCCTTAAGAGTAATGCTGTTATCGCGTTTTTCTCCAGTGGAAATTCAGGTGGAATCGTAGCCACAGCGCCATGGGTAACTTTCCTATTAAAGCAGCAAACAGAACATTCCCTCTTCAACCCAGGCCCCTATTTCTGTCTGATTAGTTACGCATCAGGGAAGCAAGCATGCAGAAAGAGATGAGTGCAGAGGGCAGCTGCTAATCACTAGGACTCTCCCCTAAGAATATAGACTCCATACATGAAAGGGGCCTTAAACTATACGTGAAGATAGGAAGCAAGCCCAGGAACTCACCAGAAACCCGTGAAGTACACTTCAAAGCAGTTCACATGCAACTGTTAAGCTTTTGGTCTAACTTTGAGTATCATCACTTTTATGTCAATAATTATATTAGCAGTAGTAATAATTGCTGCATTAATTAATCTCTGCATGTTCTAATAATATGCTAAGCACTTATGTGATCTTTATTACACCCTTACGATATTAGTACTGTATCCCCAGATCAAATAACTTGTTCAGGGAAACACAGCTAGTAAATGCTGGAGTCGAGATTCCCAACTTGGTCTGTCTAACCCTATATTCCTGTGCTTGAGCATTAAGCTTCATTGCTACTGAAAATAATGATATCCCTATAATGGCTTCAGATGGCCATGTTCAATTCAGCTCTTATTTCTTAAATAACTACTACATAAAAGCCACTCTCTTAGCCTTAAAATATGTAGCAGTTTGAACAGGACATAGATCCTGCCTACAGAATTGTGTAGCTTGGTAGATAGCAGTGGTGACTACACATATTCAAGGTTGGAAAGATTGTGTTAGATTGTGATAAGTGCTGAAGCCAGAAAGAGAGATCTTAGGCGCAGAATGGCTCTCCGAGTGAGGTCGGAGATAGGAGCACAAAGATTCGACTAACCCCCCCAGCTTCAGATTCATTGGAGAGGCTCAGAGACGTTCCCTAAAAAGCCCCTGAATAGGTAGGTCATTTGTAGTCCCTGGCATGGCATGTCTTAAAAGGGCTGGGGGGGGGGGGGAGGATGTCTCTCAGCCTTTCCCCAAGTCCTGTAGCTCCTTCCTTCTAAAAATTGGCTGTCCGTGCAGAAGATCAAGGATATGTGTGGCTCAGAGGAGAAAACAATTGCCACCATCAGAACAACCTAAGCAACCGATAAGCCACCTCTGAATCTTAGGAGGTGAACTATACCTTCAATGCATTAAAGGTCATTAAAGCTGATTCCCAATAAGTGCTCTTTTGTACCGGACACCTCTGAAGGGCATTTCATCCTAGAGGTTGGTGATTTCTAGTAGCTCTGCATGGTAGAAGCTAAATGTTACAAAGAATAAGAGCCCAAGTGGCTTATTTCGATCCAATGGCATCTCACCGTTTTCCAGTTATAGTTATTATGTGTTCACCTTGTGTTACAGATTCCTTCTACAATCAGGTCTATTCATCAGGATAAAATCCTAGCACTTAGACAGCAGACACAATTCTTGTGGGAGGCTTATTTTTCTTCAGTTGAGAAGATTGTATTAACTACACTAGAGGTAAGTGGGACCACTTGGTTCTTTATGTACTACTCTCAGCCTTCTGTTTGCTATTGTTGATTTGTAATTGGTCAAATGGGGTAAAACCAAATTATCTGTGCTTGGCTCTGACAGTTAAAACCCCTGTTTACCTGCTCTGCTATGCCCAAGCAGATACCTTCATTCCCGACAGCCTCCATGGAGGAAAAGTGACATGAAGAGAAATTATACTCCTGACACAGAGATCAGCTCTGACTTACATGACTTCAGGGATATGTGGCTGACTCTCCTCCCGTCATTCACACTTAATGGCATTCTTTGAAAACTTATTTCTGGAGTGCATTTAGAAAACATATAGTGATGAATTAGAGGAAAACATACCGTTCTAAGGCTATGAATCATTTACTGGCACCATAGTCCATTGGCATTGGGGAACAACAAAATTAATTCTCAAGACATACACAACCCAACATCATCGATGTTGCAAGAATGTGTTAACAGGGAAATCAGGATTATACTTGCCTGGTGCAGAAAGTGTTAAATTTTAGGAAATCAGAAAATCTTCTAGGCAAATGGGTACCCATCTTCAAGTTGCTTTTTTTCCCTCAAGGCAGAAGAGATAAAAAGAAAGGGAAGCGTAGAGATGATTAAAACCTTTGGAAGTAGAGCAGATAGCGATAGCCTGAGGCTACACCAAAGTAGCACAAAGCAAAGATTTAGGAAACTGCACACTCATGCATTACAGGCTTGTAGGAAGGAGAGCAGAGGTCCTCTGGTGAGGCACAGCATTGAGGTGATTCTGAAGTGTGTGCATAATGAGGTAGGGACATTTGTGGCCTCACTTTTGGAGTATTTACTTTGGAGAAGTGGTTACTGCTCCAAAAGCTCATGTAACTTGGAGCACACACTGAGAAGTCTGAGTGATACCAAAAAAACTGAAGTCCTCATGTTTCATCGACATCAGTTTTCTCGCCATCCTGGGTACCAGAGCCAGTGCTGATCATGCCCCAGGCACAATGGGGCATTTACTTATCTACCTTGAGCCTAGGTCAGTCTCCTCCTCTCACCTAGGGGTATACTGTAGTCAGAGTGTCCTCTCATGAATGGCATACCTTTTTTTTTCTTTCTTTCTATCCTGGAACCAGGTGTAAAGGGCTATGTAGGACACAGGTCCCATAGTGAAGGAGAAAGGGTCAGAATGGCTTCAAAACGCAAACAAACTTCTCTCATCCTCCGAAAGCATTCCCTTCAATTAAAATTGATTGAGTCTTCTCTTTTGTTCATAGCAGCAAATTTGAATATGTAATAGATGCTACCCTTTTCTTTGATCTCTATTCTTCATCCAAGACCCTTTCTAGGTCCTTTTTAAAGAAAGTTGAATGTCAGTTTTTCTTTTTTCTTTTGGAATAAGAGTGCTTTTTATCAAAGAAGTACATGTTCATTTTAGAAAATAATGAAAAATACTTAAAGAATAAAAATCAAATATTCTACCCAAATAAAATCACTATTGACATATATACACACACAACAAACACATATTTGTTCTTTTCTATGCTAATTTAAAAATGTTTGTTATTTTCAATTTAAAAAGGAGTCTTTCTTTACTTTATAACCTGTTTTTTCAGCTTAATACTTACTCATATTTTTTCATGTTATTAGGTTTTTCTATAATTTTAATGTCTATGTAATACTCCACTTCTGTAATGAACCTCCAATTTGAGGACATTATAGTGATTTCTGGGGTTTTTATTATTCCACACATCATTAAAGCAAATAGCCTCAGGACAAAATTATTGGGCAGGTTCAAGATGACCTCCTTAAGGTAATTCCTTGGATTTGAAGTCCTGGTTCAAAGAATAGTAAGATTTCTAACATGAATTATCAATTTTCCTACAATTGGACTAATTTATACTCCCTCCAGCTTATGTGAGAGGACCTGCCTGTTCTGATTTTTGGGGGGTTTTTTCCACTTTCACCAATATTGGATATTAAATCTTTAAAAATAATAAATTACTATTCTTAACATATCTCTTACGATATTAGTAAGAATAAATATTTTTCATATATTTCTTGCTCAGGCAACTCACAAAGAGAGAAATAGAAATGGCCACAATGTTGTCCCACTTGTTCTCATTAACTTTTAATAGCTTATTATGTTAAAAACGTTAACTCTTTGACTCATGTTACAGATATCTTCCCCCACTTCGTGATATGCCTATTTTATTCACAATTGGGCGATCTTTTCACTTGTGACTTTTCCATTTACTACTGTTTCATTTCTCTATATATACACATGAATTTTTCTAGTACTTTCATGGTTAATTATTTACACTTATTTAATCCAGTTTACTTTTATGTATGATCTGTATTGAAAATAGAACCTTTTTTTCGACAAATTATTGTGAAGTTGCCTCACTAGTTTTCTTAAGTTATTCTTTTATAAGTGTTTACATATGCAACTTTTAAGCATCTATGAGTCATTTCTGGCCTTTTAATTTTGTCCTATTAGTCATCTACTCTCACACACCCAAATATGTGTTTTTATTTTTTCACTCTGATTGCCATCCTTTGATGAACCTCTATTTATTTGACCAGTCTGCAATTGTTGACTATTAATGCTGTTTCTAATTATTTTTGATATATATACTTTATTTAAGCAATGAGTTTCTACATGTATCTTACCCTAAACCTCTATTTCTTTGAGATAGAGTCCTTGAAGTGGGATTAGTCAGCCAAAGAGTTTAGTTATTTCTAAGGCTCATGATATGTATTGTCAAGTTACTCTTCAAAAAGGTTGTACCAATCTAGAATCTCACAGACTGTCTGAGGGAGACACTCTCTTGCACACTTGTCAGCCATAAGGATCATAATTAAAACATGCACATACACAACTTTGCTAATTTGCCAGATGAAAATGGTATCTCATTAATTACATTTCTTTTGAGTTTGGTTTATTGCATAGATCTGGTCTCTTGCCTGTTAAGTCACCAGTGCTCAATTATCCTGTAGTAACAGTTGGATGTGTTTATTCATCAGAATAGGAATTTAAGTCAAGCTCATTTCATCTCTGTGCCTGGAAAGGCTGTTTTCCTCTTGGATCTAAGCAATGTCCTTCTTCAGCAACACAATTGTTCTGGAAACACTGCAAACCATGTACTTAATTCAAATGTATAACAACTGTCAAATCTCCTTATATAAGGTTTCAAGATTAGATTGTAACAATTTGACCTCTCAAGTGAATTGCATGAGAGATACCGTCCGGTTTCCCTTTTTAATTCAGGACTCAGAGTAGCCCAGAATCCAATGTAAAGAGAAAAGCAGAGAAAATAGTGGAAAATGAATGCCATTCACATACACAAATGAGCAAGTCAGTTTGCTTATAAGAATGATTTAAGTAATGCATATCATAAATGACCTCAGGCTTAGAACTTAGATAACACAAATCATTTGATCCCTGCTGGAGGTCCTAAGTTATGAGGATAATTCAGACACCATAGATTTGAGGATCCCTTGCTTTCGGGATGTTCTGCACTCAGACACTTTATTCTTTGCTTGCTGTATGCTAGGGCATGAGAAGGGGGTTACTTAGGTTTGGAGATTATGAGCTGTAGAGCTGTAGGAAGTACCTAGACACAATTGAAAGCAGGATACCTCATCCTTCTCTTCAATGCCACGGTCGAGTTGTTAGTACCTTCCACGCACTCCACTCTGTTGCATTTGGGAGTTGACTAGTACAGTATTTCCAGTGTGACTGAAATTTCCTAATTCTGCATCTTGGAATTAAGGAGTGGTTTCATAAAAAACTAGGCTCTTTGGTGTTTAATATTGTGTGTGTGTACACAAATTGAGAATCCTAGGAACTGTCCAGTGTAGCAATAGGGAGAATTGGAAGTTAGGAAAGGGACAAAATGAACTTTCTGTTTGGTGAAATGAAATCCATACTCTTTCAAATGTTTGAGAAACCTTTGCTAGAAACCTTTTAGAAAAACATTTAGCAATAACATGAAGAGCCTTAAAATTGTTTATACCCTTTGACAAAGTCTTAAAGAATCAATCTTAAAGGTTAGAAAATTTAATTCATAATTGTGTTTATCACTTTGTATGGAAAAAAAATTGCACTGTTGGTTATTTAGATTAAGTAAACGATAAATGCTATTAGTAATGTGGAAAGATATCTATAACTTATAATAACTACAATATATCTGTGTAAAAGTGGAAAAATCGGTACTGAGAAAATGAACACGGGAATGAAAATTTTTTATTAATAGCAAAAAAAAAAAATCAAGCCTTAAGTATTAAAACTTAGGCAGCTCTTCCTAACAATTCTGAGAAGTTGTTATAGTTGATGTTTTATTATTTTATCACAAATAGGGAAAGTGAGATATTAAGGTAGCCACTTGCATGACCCAGGTTAAATTCAATATATGCTGTTGTTTTCATATCTTTTCTGATGTCTTTCTGTCAAGATCTATTTGAAGAGAGTATAAAATGCTTTTTGGTATTTCAGAAGTGTACTACAACTTATTCTATTCTTAAATTTGAAAAGATAATAACGTGCTACTCAACCAAAACTAATCTGTGACAGTGAGAAGCATACCACTTGGAGACCTGAAGTGACCCATTTTGTGACATCTCTGAACCCATATCATTTGTATATAGGTCAGATTTATGATCCTATCTGTTGTCAATTTACTCTGTGTCTTGATATTCATATTTATTTAAGTGACCGCATACTGGAAGGAACATAAAATGGACAGCAGGAAAAGAGGATTTAAATGAAAAACTATAACTGAAAACTCTAAAGGAAACCAGACAGTGGATTTAGACAAATAATAAAAACTGGAATAAATGATTTCCAAAGTGGAATTGCCAGCCATGCAAAAATCCCTTTGCAGCCATGACAGTTTTCTCATAATCCATGCCTAGACAATGACATTTTAACACATCTCTGTTATACCACAGAGTAAACATTAATATTTTAGCTACATTCCTGAGATCTCTATTTATATTAGAAACCTCTACCTAGCACATAAAATTAGCAATTTTGATCTGGGAGAAAGAGAAAATGCAGAAACTGTTGAACTAACGTATTTGAGTTCTTCTAAATTTCCTCTTTGCTTTTTTCTCATTAAGAAATATAAACATGATAAGGTTTGCAAAGATAAATATATCTCACTTTATTACTTGCCTAGTCACCACATGGGAAGAGATGAGCATGTTAATAACCTTAACAAATAATAAAACTCCATTTAAAATGACCTGTACTGAAAATCACATTGCATTAAAGAGGGAACTGGAAAATGATGATTTAGATTTTAAATATCTTGAGACATATGGCTGGCTTTTTTTTCCTTTTTTTTTCCAACTATAAAAAAATTGCTGAAAACATGAAATTATGTATCAAGTTAATTATTTGCCAAATCATATCTTAATGAGTGGTTGGTATAATTACAAGAGTTTGAAAGTCACAGAGAGAAATCGGACTAATCACATTCATCTGACAAATGATTCAGGATGGGAGAATATTTGACTCTAAATGTAGAATTTAATGATCTGCAAGGTCCCAAAGTCCAAAGAAACTAATGAACTAGTTTGGCTATTATTAGTCTTCATATGCCATGGCTCTTGTCCTCTTACATAGGATGTTTTAAATAATTATTAACTGTCTACTTTTTGAGATGAAATATAGGAAAGCATCAACTAACCGGTAGCCCGGAGTCCTGCAGTTGACTTTGAAAGGAAAATGAACTATGACAAGCCAATAAATCTTCCTGAATTAAAGTTACAGATCAAAACCGCTACACCTTCTAGAATGTGTCACACTTCAGTATGCTTCCAGATTAGTTTTCACATGGTCTTCGTTGACATTTCTGTGCCATGGATCAAATCTCAGTATGGATCCAGACCCACTGCTCAGCCACAAAGGACAGCCTTCCATACACTCTATTTTGAAACGAGAGCAGACTTACTGCTATAGAAAGATAAGATAAGAGATATGGTTAACTGAAGTTTAGTTAGGAAACTCGATTGGCCGTCATTCATCTCTTTCACTCCCTCACTCTTTTCCATCACTCTGTCGTTCTCTTTGTGTCTCAGATATTTTTATCAGTGGAGAGTTGGGGGTCAGGTCATAACATTGGGTGTCTTCATTCCTTCAATTTGGATCAAGCATGGTCCTTGTCAAATGCCGTCAGGACCTCATTCTCACCCTGTGCTACATTTTCATCTTCTAGATTATTCAGGACAGAATATTCAAGCACATATCACGTAACAGTTTAATATGGAACAAACATCCTGGAGGATTGTTCGTACTGCCACAGTATTCGTCTTATCTGGGAGATTTTCCTTACTACTATGCTAATTTAGGTAAGTGAGTTCCTTCCAGGGGATACCCTTGTGTGCCCTCCAGATGTTGTCAAGAGTTAAAGCCCCTTGATTTTTCTATTCTGTAGTGGGGTCTTTCTAACTGTCTTCATTGGAGATTGCTTTTTAGAGCCCTGTCGTCAATGGTGTATCAAGGTCAAGAATTATAAATCCAGAAAAGCATTACGAAATGAGAAAAATGCCTTTCTTATCTGAGCAGCTACATTTTGTATTTAGTAGTGTCATTTCCTGTTGAGAAATAGGCTCCCAAATTATGGATCATTTTGAACATGACAATGGGGTAGCTATAAAGTCTCATCATATATAAAATTGACCTAGCAGAGCTTTCCCTAATTTTTTTTTCACTATCTCAACTTTATCTCACACCAAAGAAAAACTGAATTTATAAAGGGAAAGGAGAAAGATTTAAGAATATATGACAAGGGAGAAATTTATCATTCATTCAGCATTTATTGTGCTTCTCTGATGTGCTATGTTAATGCAAGGCTAGATGATAAAAATAAATCAAATGAGATGTAATCTCTGCTCTCAGGCAGCTTTTAGTTTAATCTCGACGAGGCAAAAGGAAGTGGGCAGAGGGAGAAAGGTCTAGAAAATGCTACCATGATCCCCAGAGACACTTTTCTATTTGGGGCCCCAGTTGTCCCTATAGAGTTAGTTATATTAGTAACATTCCCTTCATTCACCGTTTCAGATGTGAGTAACCCCGGCATAGCAAAGCATCTTTCCAGTCAGTGTGCCAAAAGGACTCTACATTTTCCAACCAATACTGATAATTCTTCAAAAACTATCTCACTCTTTTCAGAGTTGGACATATTTAACTGATAAAATGAAACATAAATCCGTGGCCTGAAATATCAGCCAGTGACAAAGAGCCATTTCATCCAAACCAAATGTGTTATGAGGACCATATTACAGTCAGTGAATGGCCCACACTGGGTGACATATTTAGAACTGAGCAATTGTCAGATTAAGGCTGTACCTAAAATTTCTGTGTATTTCTTATAGAGCATTAAGATCGTCACTTGAAGTTGGCACAGTAGAAACATGTAAATAATACTTAAGCTGTTACAGAAAAATAAAAAACAGCAATTTGTTTTCACCATTAAAAAGAGAACCCCTCCATCATATTTATTCTTCTTACTTGGTAAAACCTTGAATGTGTATCTCGATAGTGGGAAGACTCAATAGTAGGTCTTTCTGACATGCAATTAAAGTACTAATTTGATGCTATAACTTACTCTACAAACATTTGTATAATCCTTTAACATATCTAGTCTGATTCTTACCTTTATCCCATCAGTATCAAAGCTTAACTTGAGTGTTTCTGCCCTCTTTTGTTCACATTTAAGCTACTGAAATGCAAAATTAGTGGATTTGAACCCATGATGTTTTAAAGTACTTGTTAACTGGTCTCCAATTTCCTAGTGAGTTCTCATGAGAAAATTCGTTTCTGGGGAAGCCATCTCACTTCCTTCTCTTTGGTCACCATTTTGCTTATTCATGATACCTTTTTACCTAGGGCTTCAGAGCACACAGTTGGCAGAGGTCTGGGTCACATACTTTCTTTCTCAGCTCTGTCACTGCTACACAAACAAGAGGATTTTGGATGTATAGAGGCTTGTAATTCCAAGTAATGATGATGATGGTGATGATGATAGCTGCTAACAAAACCAATCACTTATTATTCACTGGGTCTTGTCCTAAGCACTTTGTATTCATTAACTCATTTAATTTTAATAATAACCCCATATGTTTGATACTATTAGTATCAATCCCATCTCACAGCTCTGGAAACAGAGTTAAATAAATTTTCAAGATCTCAACATTACTAAGTGATAGAGCTAAGATACAAAGCTTAGTCAGGCTCTGTGCTGTTCTTTTAACTTTTACCATTTGCTGGTTATTATTTGAAATAGTATTGATCAGGCAACCCACCCCCCAACTTTGTAATTAAAAATAAGACAGATGTAAATACCCTGGGAAAGAGAGCACAGTTATTTGAACCCATACAGAGATATTAAGTGTCTAGAATGGACCCTTTCTTGAGTTGAGAGTGGTGTGCGTGTGCATACATGTGTGTATTTAGACTTTGGGTACCAACAAAGCAGAAGGAAGATCAAAGATATGAATCCCCAAGAGAGGAAAAGCAAATCAAAGGAAGAACCTGGAAATGGACATTGAGCTATAAATTATCGAGGTTTCAGGCAGCCATGAACCAGCACTTTTCACCTTGTTTGTGTTCTGTCAGGACATACGAGGCGAAGGAAAAACATGCTAGAAGGGAACATTAGCTGCAGGGTGAGGCAGCGGAGCTAGGAGGGATAATTTTTAAGTCTTGATTTTCAGTGCTTCATGAGACTCCTCTCCCCTTTCTGTTTCAGGTTTAAAGCCCCCCTCCAAATTCACTGCAGTCATCCATGCGGTGACCCCCCTGGTCTCTCAGTCCCAGCCAGTGTTGAAACTTCTCGTGGCTGCAGCCAAATCCCAGTACTGTGCCCAGGTGAGTCGGAGGTTGACAGAGCAGCACCTGCCTCCTCCAGCTTAATGGACCAGAGACCCCCACTTCTTTCCTGCCACACACTTTGCTCCTAGGGACTCATCTGATGTTCATTCCTGTTACTCCCCTTTCATTTGTCATGCCTTGTTATGGCCTTTTCATTAACTTAGAGGTTCTTGGAAGTGGAGTCTGGCACGGGTAACAGGTCGGTTGCAAAGAGATCTTTCCCTTTCCCCTGGAGTAAGGCTACATACGTATATAATCTTATCCATATAACTGTCTGTCTGTCTATATCTCAATACATTTCTTTAAAGACTCGATAAGCACATTATTTTGTTTTTAAATTCCAAAGTGAAAAAGTAATAGAAATGCCACTGGGAAGACCCAGAAAATGAAGTTTCAGCAGAAGAAACAGACTTGTTGGTGTCAGGTGTCAACTTTTTCTTTTCACAGCAATCATAATGATTAATTATGAAATTGAGAGCAGAAGATTATATCTATGGTAACGACATTTGCCAAATGAGTATCACTCTCATACTCTTTACCAGTGTTTTTTTCTGATTTGTAAATTAGTTTATAGAAGAAGGCTTACAAATGAGAGAATTAAATCATGTTGAAGTATGCATTTCTGAACGAAACACGTTTGTTAGAAATAATAAAGTCACATAAAAGCAGCAGCCATTCTGGAGAATCTAAAACATGAGCTCATGCTTGTTCTGTCTTGAATTCTTTTATTTCTCCCATGTCGCCTGGTATAGTGCAAGTTCATAGCAGATGTTCAGTATGCATTTTTATTTAATCTGATCAGTGTTGTTATCTCACTCATCGTCATGAGATCAGAATTTTGGAAACCACTTTATTCAGGTCCAGCAACCCTGAAAGTCTTTTTTTCCCTCCAGTTTCCTCCCATCCCCTTGATGCAATTTTTTAGGTTACTCTTTTTCTCCTCTCTCTCTAGTTGAAGTGATCAGGCTCTGAAGGTTTTTATGGGAGAGAACTCACTTTAAAATCAGTTTTGATGTCTGCCATCCTGTGCTGCTTCGATCCCCATCTCCTTTCTTTCTGTCTATGAGAAGAAACGTTGGGTTGGAGGTCTGTATCCATCACCCTTCCAAGCCATCTAATGATCCGCCGTTCCTTTCAGATCATAGTTCTATGGAATTGTGACAAACCTCTCCCAGCCAAACACCGCTGGCCTGCCACTGCTGTGCCTGTCATCGTCATTGAAGGAGAAAGCAAGGTAGGATTGGAAGGAGCCCTAAATGTGGAACCACCCTGGGATCTTTATTTCTCTGTGGGGTACTTTGGGTACTGGCCCTGGATGTCTCCCCCTCCTGGGAGCTCCTGGCTTTGGACTATTCTTTCTAAAATTGCACCTGTCTCTGAATATTCTCAGCTTTGATAGCCATAGGCTTTCTAATTAGGCAATCCTGGGTCTCCAATACTAACACTTTAGGACAGGGATCACCAGCCCCGGGACTGACCAGTGGCCTGTTAGGGACTGGGCCACACAGCAGGAAGTGAGCGGCAGGCAGGTGAAGCTCCATCTGTATCTGCAGCCGTTCCCCAGATCTAGCATCACTGCCTCAGCTCCACCTCAGATCATCAGACATTAGATTCTCATCAGAGCACCGGTCCCTGGTGCCAGTAAGGTTGGGGACCGCTGCTTTAGGAAATTTCTGACCCTTTCCTTGTCAGCTTCCTCTTCTACAAAATGGAACTAACAGCACATACCTCATAGAGTTGCTATTAGGATTAAATGACTTCAGGGCCTGGCAATTGTAATCTTCCTATAAATGATGAGGATAAAGGTAAGGCTTCTGCTGACCGTGGTGATACACGGTGTTGGCTTAGCCGAATAATCTGAATTAGTTGTGTCTTTCAGACTAGTGGTTGATTCTCACATTTATCTTAAGAAAAAGGACATTTTCACCTTAATTTTTTTGGTGTCTCCTTCAGAGAGTCTCATGAGTCTTGCCTGGCTGTTCCCTTGCTTCCATTCTCCAACTCATTTGGCCTGGAACGAAATGATCTTAATCGTTTTTCAGCCCTTAAAAGACTTCACTTGCTAAGGCTTTAAATTGTCATTTGAGGCCGTGCATAATCAGGCCTTGGCCAGCCTTCCCAGTCTTCTCTCTCATTGTTTTCCCCTATAGGCCCTGCCTTCCGACCCAGTTTCATCACTCACAACTATCTAAATTGCACTGCATCCCTTCCTGCCTCTAGTTTTTCTTTCCCATTTGATGTAAGTCTTGGACCCACACACACACACACACCCTTCAACTCTTCATCTCTGTTGTCACACTTCCCACCCATTCTCGATGCCCCTGTTTGCATGCTCCCTCCTCTCTGAAGTGTCTCCCACTCTTGGAAGCCGAAGGCGAGTTCTTGTTTCTCTACCTTTTCGTGTATTGCTTTCTTGTAGATCTTATGCATTGCGAAGAAATTAGTTGCTGGTAAATGACACAGATGGGTGAAACACTGTCACCTAAGAGACTTCCTTTCTCAGCCTTCAAGGGGTCAGGTCATGAGAGATTGTCTCACACTAAGTAAAACATCTTTGAGCCAGAATAACAAAATACTGACTTATTAGGTTGTACCATTTGAAATCATCATTTGACTGACTTCAAGTGGCAATTTCTTACGGTTCACCATGATACAGTGAGAATTGTAACTGTCATGTGGACAAGATGATCAGTGCATTCATTACCTGTACACTTCCAAAGTGCCTACTGTGTGTTGGGCACTGTGCCCAACATATTGGAAAACAGTGGGGAATGTGACAAGAAGTCATGGCCTTTGTAGGGCTGGCGTCAAGCAACATGGTTATCAGATTGCTACTTGGTAAGCATTCAATGAGAAAAGGGGGAATTAGAATATCAGTCTGGCATCAGTCTGTCTTACCCTTAGGAGGCCATCCCACCATAGCTGTGGTTTCACAAAGGGGACTGACACACAAATATCTCCTTCAACCCCTTCTAGCCTTCTCTCCAATTTCAATGCCTGAGGCCCAGAACACTGCTCAGGAGGAGGCCCTTAACTTGAACTTTGGGATTCTTTCTTATGTTTTATGATTCCATTGGTGACTAGATCTCCTTCTAGTAGATAAGTAAGTCTTCCTCTGAGTATGTAAAAAGAATCCATTCTGACTTCTAGTTAGTATTGTCTCTTTAAGCACAGACTCATTGATTGGCTTTATATTCTGCCCTTGGCAAGTATTCCCAGTTTCTCTATTTATAAAACAATGTTGATACCAATAGGACCTTTCTTGTGGGCTTTATCAGATGTGTCTCATCAGATGTCTCACATTCTCCCAGCCATATCTATAGGATTCTGCCAACTGGTTGAGTCCTAAATTCCAACCTGGCCACTGATTCCAGAGGGCCATGTGGTTCATTTTCCCCCTCTCTCACTGCCCTGGAATTATACCACCCGGGAGAGCAATCGCACTTAAGTCTTGCTTCAGGCTCTGTGTTCCAGGGTACCTGGGCTAAGACTTCCGCCCACTTTGAGAATTAGTGGCATACTGCATTTCCAGTGCTTCGCCTTGTACCTCGTGTACACCAGGGTTTGGTAAATGTCAGCTCTCTTCTGGGAGGCCCTGTCATGTTGTGGTTTGTATCATGGGTTCTGGAGTCAGACTTACTTTTGTGTGACCTAAAGTGAGTTATTTAACCCCCTGAGCCTCAACCCTCCTTCAGTAAATGGAAATGCTCATAATCCCTAACTAAAAGGTCACTAAAAGGATTAAATGATAGGATACCTACATGTAAATGGACTTAGGCATGGATGCTCCTGGTAGGTTTTCAGCTGTGCTTGGTTAATTAGGAACATTTCTTATCTTCCCCATTAGACAGTAAAGTTCTTGAGTATTGGTTGTTTCTTAGTCATGTAATTTTGGAAGGAATTGGGCTGCTGCATTTTAGCTAAATATTTCTTAAATCAACTAACAAGGACCACCCAGTTGCCTCAGGATCGACTTTGTAAGTTCATGGGTTTCTTTCTTGCTAATCCATTCCACTTTTGGAATGTGGCTGAGCCAAGGTATTTTTGAAAGAGAGCATGTAGTTTCTCCACTGGAATGTGGAAGTGGCTGGCTTCTGGGTTCTTGACCTCTGCTGATGAAACAGGTTCAGAGAAAAGGAATGAATTGTTTTGAATCCAATGGTTGGGCACATGGTGGGGAAGAAGATGTGCCTTCCTCGTGCCTCATTTTAAAATCTCCATGTCTAGCCTTGAGTTTAACATGGCTGTGTTTGCTGGTTTGGCTGTGAAATTCTGTTTCAGATTTATGGGCCTTGTCTTTGCAGTTCTCCCCCGTAGGCTTGACAACGGGAAGGTCAGGGCATCACTAAGCTGGCAGGTAATGGCTTCTGCGTCAGTCGGTGGGCATGTAAACTGTATCAGGAGCACCGCTTCAGGCTGGGGTCTCTGAGCACCGTGTCCATGGGGCTGCTGATCGTTTCGTACTTGATTTTATTTTGAAAGCCCGAGAAAGAAAAGAAAAAAATTGACCCAGTTGATAGATGCGTAGGAGCAGACCTGAAGCCATTTATGCTGTAGATACATTCCTGGGGCTCCTAGAGATGGGTTAGAGTGGACGTGTCCTGTCCTTCAGAGTCATAAGCACTCCAGTGGCTTCACAGCCGTGTAAACCCAATCTGACGTGAGGCCTGTGCATGAGCTGGTTTCTTGATGTAAGTATAGCTTGGGCATCGTTCTTATTTGTTTATTTTGGGGGGGCACGGGAGGGGCACTCAGATTTGTGCAGAATTTACCCTTGGCAACCAGATTAGGTGTCTGCCTTTTTTCCCTTTGTCTCCAGTGTCCAGTCGCTTCATTTTGGGGCTTTTGTATCTTAAACGTTGATAGCGAGTGTGTGTTTTCTCTTGGGTCTCCAAGTGTGAATTCAGAGAGGATGTCATAACTATTACTATAATTTCCGGAGGAAGGTGGTGAATGAGAGATCGCCTTATGTGCCCCGAATTCACTTTCGAGGTCCTTTCCAAACCTGAGACAGGTAGAGCATGCCGGCTGAGGTGCTGCAGAATCACACCATCTGGGGTGAAATGCCGGTGGGTCTGTCTGGTGCCAGACACTTGATGTTTCTGTGCCTTAGTTTTCTCACCTTTAAAATGGGGTTGTTATATATATAAATATGAAATGAGGTGATATACATAAAGAACCTGAAATACAGGCAGATTGTAAATGTTTAAAACTTGTTAGTTATTCTCATGATATGATCATTCTTACAGTTATTCTACGGTACATTCAACACAAAGGTTTAAGCTGTGACTGTCACAGAGTAGTCTCTCCTGCTTCAATTTTACAACCAATCCCCTTGCCCCCAAGCCCCCACCCCCACACACTTAGTTCTTTACCATGCCTTATCCCAGAGTTGCCCAAACTTTACTCATGTACTACCTACACAATCTTCCTGAATCTGTGGGCCACATGTGATAGTTTTTTAACTTTCTGTAAATCAGCTTCTTTTCCATTTTAATGAAATTATTTTCAAATAACTTTACTCCCACCTTTTATCACTATAGCGACTAATATAGGTGTGCATAAATTGTTTTCTAATCTGTGCTAAAATAAATAAATAGTAAAAATTTTAAATATTTGTCCACACATCTCCAAAAGTGACCTGGCCTTCAGTGGTGTGTCTCACACTTGGAATCCCTACTCCATCTGCCCACTCTTTCTGGCCTCAGTGCTGGTCTCACCTCTGTGCCTGTGCATCTACTGAGTGCTCTGTCTGTTGTGCCTCATTCCCATCCATCAGGGTCTTGCTTAAATGTTCCTTTTCCATGAGGCCTCCATCTGCTCTTCCAAGCAGCTGGTGGCTGCATCCTCTGATCTCCTGGCATTTCTCATATCAGGCCAGGACTGACCACCTTGGTCGTGGTCCTTCTGCAGACTCTGACCTCCCACAAGACAGGGAATGTATCTTTTTTACCTTGCACTCCCTTTGGCTAGCAAGACGTGCATACACAGTAGGTGCCCAAAACTGTGGAACCTTTGCATCTGCACTGATGAGAAATGGAAGTCTTCAATGTTGAGGGGTGACATGGTGGTAGAACATTCTTTCTGAAGGCTGAGGATGGGGGAATTGTCCTGAAAACAAGACTCAAAATTTACCTCTTTTCCTACTTCCTTCTCTCCTGCCTTCTCTTTGCACCTTCCCAGGTGATGAGCAGCCGTTTTCTGCCCTATGACAACATCGTCACAGATGCTGTGCTCAGCCTCGATGAGGACACCGTGCTTTCCACCACGGAGGTGAGTGCCCACAGCCGAGGAGGGGGCGCTGGGTTCTTCAGGCTGTTCCCTCGAACCCCGAGGTTCCAACACTCCTTTTTCCAGCACCCGGGCCAGATCGGAAACATTTTGCAAAGCTTCCTGCAGAGTCAGTTTTAATCAACCCAGTTCCTGTGAGCTCCTTGCCACCCCCTGGCACCCCATGAGGGCTTCTTCCCCTTTGTTTTCTCTGCTAATTGGCTCCTCATTTGCATGGCTGCACATCACCTCTACCCTCTTGCCTGCCCTCATCTTTTGTTTTTAAACAGCACAGCTGCTTGCAGGTGTGCCAGAGAACCAAGGGGAGGTGGGTGGGGGCACCTGTTTAGCTTTATTTTGAATCCATGCTGTCCAGAGCAAACAGTCCCACCCTCCCCCAATTATCCTAATGCCTGTGTGGGTGTGTGTCGCCTGTTAGGGAACACTATTCTGGGTTCTCATGGTAGCTTTTCTGTCTTGGTTTGAAGTGCTCATTTTCTTGCACTGACACAAGAGCAAATGGTTTCGCTTTAAAGCACAGAGGGAGACCCCTGTTATTTCAGACGTTCAGGTATTTGTGCCAAAAATAAGATTGCACACAGAATATGTGAGGAGGAGGAAAGAGAAAAGAGGAAAGATAGATAGGGTAGAAAACCAATTTTTACAACCAGAATGAGTATTGATCCCTGAAACCTTCCTTTAACCCATAGAGGACCAAAGACCATTATATAAAAATGTAGGATATTGGAAATACATTGTTAATGGTAGCATGAAGACCTAGCTACTTAAAATGCCTTTCTCCCTCCCTTTTTTCCTTTGTATTCATAATCATTTTCCTTTCCATTTAAACATGGGCGCTTCCCAGCATGCGCGCGTTCTTGGGCATCGGTCTGATTCTTGAGGCCTGTCGCCCACGCGGTCAGGACTCAGTGTCAGCCTAGGCTGCCAGCCTCAGGGGCTCTTCCTTGCAAATCCATGGTTGCTTCCAATTTCCCTGAAATAAGAGTTGAACAAACATTATATGCCAGGGCAGCCTGAATAACCCCAGCACAAAATGTGCTGGGCCTCACCTTGATAATATGCTTTCTCTGTAGCCGAAGCTCTATAAATACTTGGTGAATGAATGATCGGAGAGATGCACGCTGAGGGGATTAAAGTGCGAGCACACAGCCAGCTGTGTCGTGTGTAAGTCGGCAGGAGAAGCGGGTGTGGGGGGAGAAGAAGATATGCTGAATGTTCAAAGAGAAAGACGGCTCCGGGGTCCAGTGTGTGGGACACTCAGCTTGCATTTTTTTGCCGCTTTCTGCAAAGGAAGCTGGCATCCCAGGAGCACATTCATTCAACAAGTACTTACTGAGAGATTTCTTTGTTCTGGTCTCCATGCCAGGTGCTTTGATTACACAGTTCCTGCCTATAGCGGCAGAGTCTTGGCAGCAAATGGAATTCAGATCAGGTGGCTCAAGTGAAGGGCTTTAGGATTGTTTAGAGAGGTGGATGGGGTCAAAGGACCTGGCAAGAGATAGTGAGACACCTGGAGAGTAGTAAGAACAAGAAACAACTCCCACCCCTGGGCTGGAAGGAGCCCGGGAAGGAAATAATATTTTGAAAGTCCCTGAGAGATAGGAATGGGGAGAAGAAGCTGTCCTACAACAGCTGTGATCGTGGAGGGACATGGCAATTGCCAGAACACTGATGCCAAAGCTAGGAGGAAATAGAAAAAAAATACCCTGACCTTCCTCTCTGCCCCACCTCCATTTTCCTCCTGAAGGCTCCCATTGACCTAACCCGGTCAGCCACAAGCCCCAAGGAAGACCAGGTTATGCTACTCATAGGGTCCCATCATCGCAGGGTAGAGCATGGAAAGAATTGTGGAGAGTGGGTCTTGGAGGGCAAACACAGGAAGAGCATCTCATCGCCGTGGTGGAGCATATGGTCATGACAGCCACAGTACATACCTAAATCATTATCCTGTTTCCTGAAGAATTGATTCTTCATCTTACACCTTCCCCTGGGCACTAGGCAATTAGTCTGACTCTAGGATGTGTTTTTCTCTGTCCCATGGTGAAAGAACTTTCAGCTGCTGTGATATATCCATGTGCTGGGCAATTTTTTTTTTCAAAGAAGAGAAATTCTAGCCCCTCAGTGCACACTTGGAGGAACATGTGTTGTGTGTGAAGTAATTAGAGTCAACGTGGGTTGAAAACGATATGTAAATTGAAGAGGTTGGCAGTCTAGTTTACCCTTGCCTGCTGATCAGTTGGGTTGTTATGTTGCCTAAAATGGTTGAGGACAAGGATTTCTCTTTTCTCTTTTTTCAGATGAATATAGATCTTGGTTCATTTTATTTCCTCACTAAAGAGTCTTAGCTTGTTAAATGTCTCTCTGTAGTATTAAGGAGAGATTTTTAAACAGCCTTCTTTAAAGAGTATTAGATGTTGTTGGTTTATAGTTATTTACATTTATCTGGGTTGCTGCAAATTCTCAAAAGAAAACAGATGTTGGTTTTTAAGAGAAAAGGCCTGTGAGCTGACCTTTGCCTTCTTTGATGTGTTAATGATCTCCATGAAAGCAGAACTATCACAAGAATCACAGGTTTATCTGAATTTGCTTTTGAGTTCCTTTGAAATGACTTGAAACGGCTTTGAGATAGTAAGAAATACGTGTGATGAAAACACCCCATCAGCTTCTCTAGTAGTTGCCAGTGCATGTGTTTCCTTTTCAAAGAATAATGGAAAACCCCAAAGAGTGCTGACAGCCGGGCTGATTCTTTGACGATGCCCGCATAATATACTCTCCCATCCATTGGCACCATTCGTATTGCACACCAGTGACGATGTGCAGCTTTTCACAACCTGATTTAAATTTTTTGCACACACTGTCCACTCCCCTACTGTCTTGTCACTTTGAGATGCCCCAGGCTTCCTTAATGTGTGCTCTGCCACCCTCCTTTTCTCCCCACTAGCTGCTATAGTTTGGGGGAACAAGCTCTATTGTTAAGGCCTTTTTATCTTGAGGTGGGACACCAAACTAGAATTTCATAAATTTTTTTATGGCTGTTTACAAAAAGGGTAACTTCTAACTAAGCCCAAAGGATTTAGAGATGAAAGGACCTTTACTAATCACCCAGGCCTGTGTTTCCCAAAAGGTGGTCTGTGCACATTAAATAGCTTTATATGGTTCATCATGGCAAGCTTGTATTTCATTTTTAACAATTATATATTTACATTTTAACAATTATATATTCACATTAATGTTTGTTTGAAAATAATGTAGCCAGCAATCAAACCTAGCATTTCACTGATAGATTTACCTGGGGTGAAGCTAGTGAAAAATTAATTAGTTAATTAATTTTTAAAGTTTAAAAAAATATTTAGTAAGTCATAGAAGAATGTGTGTTATGGGAATGTGGCAAGAGGCAGAGCATGATGTGCATGTGACAAGAGCTTGGGAAATACTGATCTAGGCTTTCTTGCTTTGTCTTTTAATCAAGGTAAAATTTACCTAACATAAAATTGACTATTTTAAAGTATATAATCCCATGCCATCTAGTACGTTCTTCGTGTTGTTCAGTCATTACCTCTGTCTTATTCTAAAACAGTTGCATCACCCCAAGAGAAAACTCATACCCATTAATTAGTCACCCCCTCGCCTTAGAGAACCAAGCAGTTTTCTGTGTCTCTGTATTTGTATACTCTGGGCTTCCATGTAAATGGAATCGTACACTATGTGGCCTTTTGCATGTGGCTTCTATCAGTCAGCGTAATGTTTTAAGGTTTGGCCACATGATAGCATGTTTCAGTATTTCATTGTTTTTTTTTTTAGCTGAATAATATTCCATTGTATGGATATACCGTATTTGGTTTATTTATTCATCAGCTGATGGAATTGGAGTTGTTTCTACTTTTCGACTTATTTGCTCTACTCTTAAACTTCTGAGAAGGTAGAAATTGGACTTGCCAAATCACTCAGTCCCCCAGCTACCATCGCAGTGCCAAGACTTTAAATATTGGTGGAGTAAAAGAAATATTCATTTTTATTGCTTATCAAGAAGAGGTAGAACAAAGGTTGTAGGGTGACTGTGTAACCTGTATGAAGGATAAATCGCTGTCAACACTGTAGCAACAGAGCTGCAAAAGAAGCTATGAAAACATACACACTAAATGTGAAACCAGGTGGCCTGAGGTCGAATCTTGGCTCTGCCACTTACTAGCTCAGGCCAATTATTGGAACCTCCATATACTTTGGCTTTCTTCTCTGTAAATTTGATAATATAAAATTGCCTTTTCACAGAATTATTGTGAAGATTAAGTGAGTAAAAATGTATAAGTGCCTGTAACTATTATAAGCATTACACAATTATGAGCATTATACAGTTGTTTGCTATTACCACTTTTCTCTTTCAATGTATTTTTTACCATCCATCACCTCATCATAGGAAGTAAAATGCGAATGTAACCATTTGAAAACACTCTATTTACTAATTATAAATGTTAGTCTATAGCAGGGTCAGAAGTACCTGCTTTGGGTTATCATAAGCACTGGAAAGTCATTTAGCTATATTTCCTTTAAAATAATCCTGTGGCTTCGCTTGGCCTTGTCCCCACTTACGCTTAGCGATTTTTCACCGTGGATGCTTTTTGTACATTTCCCTTGCTCTGTGCATTTTTAAACCCTGTTTATTATGTCTGCTTTGTGTTCCTCTTAGAACTTGGATGCCTTTTTAAACATTTTTTTCTCTCGATCTTAAGAGGATGCTTTTGTTGTAGTCACTCTGGCTTTCCTGTGTGCTGGTGATGCTGTATGCCATATATTCATACTCTGGATGTATATAGGAAATCTCCCATTTAAAAAACAGATGCGTTTGTGCCTCACATGAATCAGTGGTCACGTGCACTTGGAGACAGGGAGGAGAAAAGCGACTGTTTTTTTTTGACTTGTTTTTTAGCTTGAACATACTGGATTTCTAAAGAACATATCTGCAAATGGTTTTTCTTCTTTCTTTTCTGCACTAATCTAAAGTTTCTGTAACAGAAGACATTAAAATGTGCATAATTATGGGGCAAAATGTCAAGCAGTCAGTTTAATTTGCTGATGAATGAATGGAACCAATGTTTCCCAACAGTCGTGGGATTTCAGGTTATGAATTAGCGAGGGGATGGGAATGTTTTGTCGACGTTTGTTAACACTGTTGATTGCTTGTTTGGCTTGTGTTCTGCCTGCAGGTGGATTTTGCCTTCACAGTGTGGCAGAGCTTCCCCGAGAGGATCGTGGGGTACCCCGCACGCAGCCACTTCTGGGATAACTCTAAGGAGCGGTGGGGGTACACATCCAAGTGGACGAATGACTACTCCATGGTGTTGACAGGAGCTGCTATTTACCATAAGTGAGGAATTTACACATCTCATGCCTTTAAGTTGTTTATATGATTGCTTGTATTAGTTTCTGGCTGCTGCATAAATAGGAATTTGGGCCAAATCTCGTTAACAGGTTTTGCCTACCCCTTTAAGTTTTGTTGATGTGGCCAACATGTGTCTTTAAAATCGATAAAACTTCTTGGCGTATTGCATTTTCAGGAATTACGGTAGAGTAACATCTTCAGCTCATCTGAAGTGTGAAGACATGCTCAGGTGTACTGAGTAACTGAATGTTTAGAATAACAAACACTCAAATACTTAATTGAGCATTGTGCTTGGGATTTACCATTGAGTAAAATAGAAAAAAAATGCCCCATCTCTGAGGGTTTTATATTCTAACCGTGGGAGACACAATATACATAATAATTTTATAATATGCTAAGATGACAAGTTATATTGCAAAAAGGCAAAGTAGAGCAGGTAAAGGATCAGGAGTGCCAAAGGAGAATGGGCAGATTAGGGGGTGGCCAAGTTGATCTTCATGGAGCAAATGAGATTCGAGCAGAGACTTGAAGGGAAAGAGGAAGCCAGCTAAGAGAATGTCTGTAGGAAGAGTGTTACAACGTAGGAAACAACTAGAATAAATGCTCTGAGGCAGAATATTGGAGGAATGTCAAGAAGACCAATGTGACTAGAGTGAAAAGCAGGTGAGAGAGGTCATGGGAACCCAGAAGCAGGACCTTGCTGTCCATCACAAGGTCTTGACTTTCTCTAAACGACATGGGGTTTGAGCATAGCAATCTTAATTATATTTTAGACATCCACTCTGGAGGCTGTGTTGAGGATAGACTCTAAGGGGGCCAGTGTAGAGGCAGAGAGATCTCTTGGGAGGTGATTGACATTATCCAGGCAAGAGATGATGGAGTTTGGGACCAGGAAGTGAGCAATGAGGTGTTAGGTAGTAACTAGATTGTGGGCATATTTTGAAGAGACTCCAGCGTGATATCCTGACAGATTGGATATGGAGTTTAATGACCAGGTCTTTTGACCTGAAGAGCTAAAAGGATAGAGTAGCCATCACAGGTAGGGAAAGCTATAGATGGAATAAGTATGAGAGGAAATTCAGAAGGTCAGTCTTGGGCATGGCAAGACATTCAAAGGGTATGTCGAAAAAGGTCAGGTGTGGAGATAACAATTGAGGAATTATTTGCATATATTTGTCCTTAAAGCCAGGACAAAGACTTGGGTAAGATTGCAAAATTAATGAGGAAAGATGCTTCAAGTTCCCAGTCAATCATTAATTAAATCCTCACTCTTCTGCCTTAGTAAGGTGAACACACCAGTCCTAACCTCGTCTCTTTTAGTAAAAAATAGAGACTCTCACATGTCAGGGATAGAAGTTGAAGTGCACAAGGTGTGAACATTTAGGCCGACGGAGTAGCTCAGATTCCACTACTTGAAAGTTCATTGTTCCCTTTCTTCCTGCCATTGCCACTCAGTGACTCCAATTTATTCAAATGACTTTTTCCATAAATATATGCCATATGTCCCTCTAAAAAAGAAATAGTTGGGTGAAAAGTAATTCAAGAAAATTGTGAGTTCTCCATAATGATTGACCACCAGATTAATTCGAGTTTTGCTCTAACAGTATTGAAATACATGGTTTACAAGCCACTAAAATAGAACACTATATTGTTGGAGTCAGAATTAAGGGATAGTATTGAATATAGTTCTGATTAAACCAACAATTAAAATAAAGCAGCTTATAATGGTATAAATATACAAGTAACTTCTCTTGCCATCTGAATATTCCTTTTCTTACCAACCAGCCTGATATTAAAGTTAGACTGTTCCAGCAATATCTGCCTCTGTGTGTGTCTCTGTACCTCATTTCCTTATGTCAAACAGGGATAATAATAGTATCTGCATCATAGGTATAATTCTTATCAGAATTAGATGAGGCATTTGTTGTAAAGAACTTTAGAACATTATCTGGAATATAGTAACTACTGTATAAATGATAGCCATCATCATCCTCCTCCATGATTGTTTAGGGATTCAAAGAATGGGTATGTGGTTTCTGTCAAAGAAGAACACCTGTCATTATATAATAATGGCCCCCTGGGAAATCTCTTTGGTTTTTACAGATATTATCACTACCTGTATACCCATTACCTGCCAGCCAGCCTGAAGAACATGGTGGACCAACTGGCCAACTGTGAGGACATTCTCATGAATTTCCTGGTGTCTGCTGTGACAAAATTGCCTCCAATCAAAGTGACCCAGAAGAAGCAGTATAAGGAGACAATGATGGGACAGGTAAGAGAAGGAGAGCTCTCCTCTCTTGCTTTGCCTGCTGGTGGTTCAGCTGGAAGTAATGAGGACTCACTGTTCCTCTAGGAAGCATAATGAGGAAATATCAGGAAAAAAAATCATATTAAAAGCTCTGAGGGAGTGTATTGTTGGCACCTGGATAATTAGGAAGGTGTAAGTCAAGGGTATCTTTATGTCAAGGAGATGAAAGCTTTTTTATGACCTACAAGGTGGCCTGAGGAAGACATACCTCCTCCGCAGTTAAAAACCTATACAAAATTTATGTAAGCTTATTACCGGTGCTCTATTTAATGAATAGCTAATAACATTCTCAACACAGCCTTCTGGTGATTGCTCTTCAGTTGGGTGAGCATCATGGTGGCAAACCAGGAGTCACAATACTTGATTTTCGGTTCTACAGCCTGCATTTATAGGCTGTAGCCAAACAAGTTGCCTTCTGAAACTCAGTTGACTCATCTTTAAAATGGAAATGGTGAAATCTGTCTCACAGGGGTAAGATAACATGTATGAACGATTTTGTAAAAGTAAAATATTGCATTGAGTCATAAAAGTTTAGTACTGAAGATACTTGCAAGAGAATATCATCTAACTTTCTTTTTGTTACAAGTAAGAAGGACCCAGAGAATTTAAGCAGATTGCTACAAGTCGCCCATATTAGATAGAACTGGGAGTTGAATCCCAGGCCCTCTTCTTTCCACTGCTTGTCCTTCCAAACGACAGGGCCCTGAGTCAGGCCGAACAAAGCTCATCTACCCTTATTCATCCTGAACAGGGCCCAGTATAAAAGAAATCAAAGACCTTACATAAACCCATTTAGATCTACCCAAGTTAAATCGGAGAGCATTGCCTAGCAGGCTTTGAGTCAGCTCGAAAGGACATATTTTAACGTTGTGATGTAGTTCCATTGCTGTCCAGATTTTTCCTTATACCTTGTTCTGACAGTTACTGAAAATTATAGACAAATCAAGTTTTTGCAAAGGAAAACTTAGCCAGGCCTCGTGATAACACAATTGGTTGTTTTTCATTTGCTAAATTTGGAAAGAGCAACAAATTTACAGGATTTTAAATTTATAAAATTTAGTCATTCATTAGTTACTAAATATGTATGTTATCAGTCACTGTTGTTTTAGATTCTTGTTATGACAATGCTGCTGTCCTTAGCAGTCTTCTGGAAAATTCTAGTTCCCTCTAACTAACTAGTTCCCTCTAAAGGAATGGGCAAGAGGATTTGTAAAACTTTTTAGTTTTTAAGACTGAAAGGTTTTTCAACTCCAAGCAAGATGTATTGAGGGCCTACTATGTGCCCAGGCATTTTCATAAAGATTATCTCAGTTAAGGACACAGCATTCCTTTAATAGTTCCTCGGAGAGTTCTATGAGCTTCCCTGATGTTGTATGCTAATTAGGGGTGAGATTCTAATAACATGTGATTTCTTAGGGGTTGGTTTTATGTCTTTCTCATAGATTTGCCTAATTCTACCAAACAAGTATTTCTAATAGTTTTACACATTTTTTGCAACAAATCTAAATTGATATGTCTTGTTAGATGTGTACTGTATTTACTCCACTTTTCTTATACACATATGTTTATTGAATGTTTCTATGACTGATGATGTAATGAATATCATGCTTGAAGACTATATGTTTATTATACTGGAAAAGATACCTTCTCTAATATGTTAGTTAACCAACACATTATGTTAAAATTTGGAGATGAAAGGATATTTGAATGATTCAACAGATTTTTTTTTTTCATTTTTAAGAGAATAAGAATGAACTTAAGCTCTTGACAGTATTTCCATTTACATATGTGAGCACTTACCTGGTTGTGGGGGTTCTGGCCTTTTGGGAATGGGCAAATCAGCCACAAATGACCTGTAAGCTTCTATCAATTTTGGAGCAGAATGAGGTATCTTTGGAATGGTCTGCTCTGCTATGAACTCACCTGCTCACTTTAATTTAATGTGATACTTTCTATGATTTGCCAAATAAAGTTCTCCTAATATAAATGGTCAAGAATGGAGTCAAGTGCTGTCCCTTTCTAGCCTTGAGCAAGTAATTTTAACTTCTCCTGAACCTACTTCCTCATCTATACAGTGGAGAGGCTACTACCTGAGTAGGTAACAGGGCCAGATTGTTGTGAGGCTCAAATGAACTTGCCGAAAACACTTTACCAAATATATTTTGTTTGTTTTCCTGATGCTCAGAGATAACTTGACATTTGTATTTATCTTCGATGGTAACTTTTAAGCATGTTGATACTTATGGTTTTAAAGTGACTCTGAGTGATTCTCACAGTAAAATGTTACTTCCTATGAAAGTGTTTTCTGACGATGCATGAGGATTCAAGCACATCGACCACAAACACACTTGTCTAGTGACGTAAAAATGATTTTGTATTTTTCCCGCATAATTGGGCAGCCTACCTTTTCCTTTTTTTTCGTAAAAACATGGTTACAAAGACATGCTCGGTTCATCTATTTAGATTGCATCACTCAAGTCATTTAAGGCTTTCCTTTAAATCAGTGTCAGTCACTTACATGGTCTCAACATATTTAACCAACCTTAGGGGTAACACTGAGAGCTAAAGAGATGGTAGCTATCTTTTCTACTTACCCAGCATCGACTAAGGAAACAAGAAAGTGTTAGAAAACTATCTTTGACATTACAGTCACTTTGGTAGTCATTGTATTTGATCCCAAGTGCAAATAGAAGTGTTAGATTTAGTGACCATCGTAGTTGAGGTTCAATCGGTGACTGATTCACTGAACAGAGGATTAGTCAGCATGGGTGTGTGTGTGTGTGTGTGTGTGTGTGTGTGTGTGTGTGTGTGTGTGTGTTTAGCATTGAAAACTGCAGCATATGTTGGAAAAAACAAGGGTGGAAACCAGGATCAGTGATTGAATTCTCACCAGGCACGAGGATGGGGAGGCTTGGTGGCCAGGTAGGACATGAACTCTACTTCATGCTCATGAGGCAGACTTGGCTTGCTGCAGTGCCTGCATCTCACCTCACTTCACTCATGGTCTTCCTTGTTTCTCTCCCTTCCCCAGACTTCCCGGGCTTCCCGCTGGGCTGACCCTGACCACTTTGCCCAGAGACAGAGCTGCATGAATACGTTTGCCAGCTGGTTTGGCTACATGCCGCTGATCCACTCTCAGATGAGGCTGGACCCCGTGCTCTTTAAAGACCAGGTCTCTATTCTGAGGAAGAAATACCGAGACATTGAGCGACTATGAGGAACCCAGCCGAGTGGGGGAGGGGAAGTGAGAAGGGACTGGGTGTTGAGCTGATCTCTCCTCCCGATGCGGATCCGCTCAGCCGTGGAGCCAGATTGTGCCAAGTATCCAAATAAACTTATATGAACAGAATGACAAAAAAACAAAAACACAAAAAGGCCAATGGGAACTCGACTCCTGGCTCCTGGGACTGCCCGGACTGCTCCAAACTCGCCTCACTGGCTTCTATATCCCAAGACTAGGTTGTGTACAGTTTAATTATGGAACATTAAATAATTATTTTTGAAATGATTGCTATGCAGGTTTAAACTTTTTTAATGATCAAAACTATTAAAAACCAGAGTTCTTTCTTTAATCAAAATTGTGTTGGTTGTGACTGTTTCAAAGCTGCCACTCTTCTTCCCACAAACATCATTGCCACTGGTCATGCAGGGATTCCTGCAGCTACAAAAGCTCAGACTTCTTGGGAAACACAATAAGTCACTCTGTCTAGTGTCAAGAAATAAATGAGCATAAGTTAAGACGAGTTCATTATTCAACAATGCCAGTGCAAATTGTTTTCCACTTTGAATTTACAGATGCACTTGAACTTTTATCTCTAAAATGTTGCTGCATGACAGAAAGCATTATGACTTCCAGATAGACAGTTCTAGCTGAACACTTTGAGATGTGTAAGTATGATCATCTTTTTTCAGTGGGGGGTAGCGGGGAGCTAGAACAAAGAAAACAATAGTATAATTAAGAAATGTCCAGTTGGCACAAAGAACCATCCAGATAGTCCATCAGCATACTACAGATGGAAGTATTGACCCACAACAAACACCCAATTTTTGGGGGGGCTGTGGGTTAAATTATACATGCAAGCATGGACTTACGTCTCCTGAGAGCTATGGAAAAACATTGGTTTAAAGACAGGATATCAGGAGGAACAGATTATATTACAAGACAGGCTATTTCATGTTTGTGAAAACCTCAAGCTTTGGAAGCTTCTCTAGTGAGAAGGAAGCAGTAAGGTATCAGTTCTCACCTTGAGACCCATATACCATGTTTGGTCAAATGTTTTGAGCAAGATCCTGCAAAATAATCAGAAACAAATGTGAATACTTTTATTTCATTTTCATTTCTACATCTGGAGTTTAGTTGTGCTTCTTGTTAAAAAGAACATTTCTATCCTTGCAAATGCTGCTTTGAGCTTTTGATTATTGTAAAACTGAAAGTTCAAACTGGGAAGAAAAAAATATATGTATATATCTCCTTTAACTCCGTTGTAAATGATGGAAAGGAGCCTTCTGTCATTAAGTTCCTCTCTTTGGAAGAGGCAAGAGACAATAGAGAAGAGAAAGACATAATTGGATCCCATCATTTCTTATGCTGAATAAACAAAGGAGCACTTTAGTTTTTTTTCCCCTAAACTCACATACATCTCATAAATTTATTTCCAGTGTCATTTAGAGGAAAATTTCATCACAGAATTATGTTCAAATAACTCCAAGTTCCTGGCTTCGGTCAGTGGAAACCGTAAATCCAGGAGAACATAACTCACCCTTATTTTGTAGCTATCTGGAAGAGAAAGAACTTGCAATTAGAGAGCAGGGAGAGAGGGTGCTGTGAACAAGAGTGAGGCTAGGTGTTTCCAGAGAGGTGACTCAACGTGTTATTTAGTGACAAAGCGAAGACCAGAGCCCACATGTCCAGAGGCTGTGTCGTGAGTGGTTCACAGGTAATGAAGTTCAATGAACGAGGGGGACTTTTTTCTGCAGCCTGTGACTCGGAACAGCTCCCTACATCTCTCTCTCTCATCCAGTTTGACCCAGCCTTAGCCCAGTCTCAAACATGTGACATTTCCTCCTAAGTGAATGTGATTATCTCCTTTGTATTTGTTGAAAAATAATTTTTCGGCCCATGGTCCTTGCATTTGTTTCTTTCTGTAAATGCCCAGTCTAATAGGTTCCATGCCATTTAAGCTGCAGCTCTTGGTGACCTAAAGGGGTATCAATTAATCCTTACTTATCTGGCCTTTGCAAATTTGTATTTAAATTAATTTTTTTCAACTGCCTAATTATTTGTGTATCTTCTTCCTTTGCAAAAATGAACAGAGTGTTTTGTTCAATGACCCCAAGCCAACTTGAAACTCATGTCTATATCTTAGCTTGCAAAGCAGTGTCCCTAACTGTACCCATCAGCCACATGAATGGATTCAGGGAACTGCTTTGCCAGATTTACCTGTCAGAAAGCTCACTGGGCATATTCTCTATGCACAATGGATGTTGTGTGAAGGGAAAAAAAATGATGGTAATTATAAATGAGAACAGGATCTTATATACTGTTCAGCCACTTTATATCTCCATGATATCATCTTATGTCCTCCGAAAAAGCCTCTTTGGGGTGCTAGCTTGTACATTCTTTTTCCACTTGAAACATACAGCTGGGAATTGAACAATGCTTAGCAAATCAGTGAGGCCCAACAGTAAGATAATTTTAATTCGCTTAGGAGTTACATTTCACTGCAGCAAGTTGACAAATCATAGCCATCTCTGTAGGATGTCAGGAGTTATCTCTCAGCCAACTTTAACAATAACCAGAGGTCCCTAAGTGGGCCAGCATGAATTGGGAAGAGGCCAAGAGCAGAAAGTACAGTGCCAATCACCTAATGAATTACATGCACAAACTCCAGAGAGGACTGGACCACTTATGATTTCCACATAACATCTTTTTCCAGTTCTACATTAGGACACATGATCTTCAAAACAATTTTTTAAAGCTGGTTTGTGTATTTATATGTATATGAAAAGGCTTATAAATAGTAAATCAAGCTTATATACACATTAAACAAATTGCTTCGTTGAAAACAACAAAATGACCCCAAGTTGAGACTCTATAGAAAAAAAATGATTAAATAGTCATTGTAGACATGTTACAAAAGAGAACTAGGTAGGCCCACCTGGACATATCAGCATATTCTCCAATAGGTTGCTTCAGAAGAAAGTGAAATCTCTTGTACCTGGAATCTTATGTGCATTATGTTTAATTTCTTGTTATAAATGGTGCTCAAAGAGGATCAATCTCGGTGCTTCCTTCAGTTTTTCTTTGGAGCAACTTTTGTTTTTCATTTACAGTAGGCTATGTTAGCCTTTATTTTAGTGGTTCTAGAATACCTGGTCACTTAAAGGAATTTATGCTGGTGGCCTTTCGTAAAGGTTACTGAACTTAAATTTAATCAGGGGTGAGATGGATGAATGTGAATAGACCTATATACTGTTTAAAAAAAATAGCTCTTGATTTAAGAACTAATGAAATTTTAATCAAATCTGTTTAAAGGGCAAGAGCAGGGAGAAGGCCAAGAGCCTCGCCAGGCAAGAATCTGAATAAGACTCTTGCTGGACAAGCTGAATTATGGATTCAAAAGCAGAGGCAAACGTCCCAGACCTGAAAGTGTCCTGTATTCCCTCAGGTCGCTGAGAACTCTCCCGTTAAAAAGTGCCAGTTATTGCCATGAACTCTCAGATAAAATCATCTCTGCCTTCTGGTAGTTAATATTTTCAAATGCAGCTATTGCATGAGGGCCTCAGTCGCTGAATTCATTTACCTCCTTTCCATCTATGCAGCAACTATGGACAAGAACATTTCAGTTGGCTTTGTCATTCTTGGCCGGATTGAACCAAGAAACATTTTTCACTGCAGGCCTCATTTTCTCAGGCATGCTTGATGGGAACAAAGTTGTTTTGACTTCAGTTCTCAGTGAATGAACATTTGATATCAGACGGTGCTAGAAATGTCTCCTTCAGTCTTAAGAGATTCCGCATGTAGAAACTAATTATTCTTTGACTCAAAATCTACCTTAAAAATGGGATTAAAAATCCTAAAAACACAGTCTCCCCCATTAATTCAGGAACATGGTGCAGAGAGAAGCTCTGGACAGAAAAACTTGCTATTTACAATATAATCTCCCTCTTTTGTCCTTTCCGGACATCAGAGGGTTTTATTTCCATGGTTTTTACACAACAAGGTCTGTCCGTAGTTGTCACTGATCTAGGATACCACTGCGTTCCATATCTGGAGCCTGGCTGAGGTATCCAAATTTGGGACGTCCACTGTCTGATAAAATATGTGAGGAAGACTGTATTATCCTCGGGAACAAGAGACAAGTGGCCACCATTGAGAAAGTAGCCCGGTGTCACCCTCTTTCAAAGCCAAGTCAAGCTAGTGTTTGAGCCACTATTTTTGTAACAATTTGTCTTTTAGGCTTCGAAGGCCATTTGATTTCTGCAACAGTTCTCTGTCCTCCTACAGGAATACATCCCTTTCCTTTTGGTTGTAATGATTACTAAAATCAGGGCCATGCAAATGACCTGGTTACCGTGTAATGAACCTTGTATCTTTTGGGAGAAAAACATGTATATGATATGTCCAGAGATAGAAGACAGGCATCAAAAATTGGAACTATTTTAGGTGGCAAATTGTAAAGCAAAAAAAAAAAAGCATACCTTATTTTGTATACGATGTACATTTGGGACAGTTTTCTAATATGTTGCCAACGGTTTTATAGTGTCACCACAGGTCTTTTCTGAAGTGTTTTCCTCATTTGTTCAACACTATTAATGACTTAGTCTAATTAAGCCCTGAAGTGTGAGAGCAAGCCTGTGAGAGAATACAAAGCCATCGATCTTGATACTTCACTGACCTGTGTAACTTTATGTCTGGGTCTCACCATCCAAGATAGATTGTTTTATAGAGAGTGTCACCAAAGACTTTTTCCTTCCAATTTACGGAAGGGGAAAAAAATAATAAATGACATGACTTTTCACCTGCGTGGTTTTCATTTCATCATTTCTGTTGACTACAGAAAGATGTCAGTTCTCCGAAGGATCCAGTGTGCTGGGGGAATGCAGAGCTCGTGTGGAGGTTCTGGGGGAGACAGGCAGACGAGGCTGGACCACGTGTGCTGGCTGGAGGTCCGACTCTCACAGCCTGGGGAACACAGTGCTGCCAGTGGCAGCCATCCACCGGCCAGATGCAGCTGGTGCTGTTGGAAGCCGGCCAGGGTGACGGTGGGGATGTGCCCAGTTCACAGCGTTCCTCCACGGAGACACTGGGACGACGTGGCAGGGCTGGGCCCCAGAGCATCTGGAGTCTGACAGCTGTGGCTATTACCCCTTTGGTTTCAACACTGCGTAGAACTCATGAATTACCGGCTGGCGATGCATTTATTAGACTAGCTTTTCTCAAAAGAATTTGTAAACGGTTCCAGGTGTGAATGCAGCTCCATGATTCAGGACCACTGCAGGATTGTTTTACGATAGTAATGAACCTTGTTTTCATTTGCGTCTTTCCTCCTTCCTTCCCAGTGGCATCTCCTCCCTATCTCTGTTACCCTTCTTCTACCCTCTTTTTTTTTTTTTTGGACATTTTTAGAGAAGGGACCTCAGTCACTAACATCACATATTTGCAGGGGAGCAGTTGCCAAATTGCATTTGGGGGTGTTGATTTGTTTCATGACTTCAATCAAGTTTTATGTTCTGTGTTTTAGTTTGTCCATCTGTTAAATGTTGACTTAAAAATATTTATTGACAAATATTTTCTGAACAGCTACTGCAAACTGAACACTATGCTAGGTGCCTCCGAGGAACTAAAGATGAGAAAAATCCTGCTTCCTCTTCCCAAGCAAGAGAGAGAAGTCAGGGTGAGATTGGACAAGGTAAGTCTCTGGCAAGTCCTCAAAAGGGGCTCAGAAAGGAGCTCACGTGGCTGTGACAGTGCTGTCTGTGAAATCTGGCCCCACAATGTGACTGACATCGGAATCATTGCCAAGTGTGAGGACAAATGAGAAGGCTCTTTGGAGAAGCAGATTTAAATTCGGTTCAACCCTACCTCACAGATGTTTCGATGAATGCGATAGCATGCCAAAACACCTTGAGCAAACCTACCTGATAGATAAAAGATGTGTTACTTTGTAGTCCGAGCACTTCTACCATGTCTAGTCATGACCAAAGAAGGCTAGAGGTTGTTTGTGGACAGCTGAGGCAGTCTCTGTGGCCCTCCCCTAACATGGTGCAGCCTTTCTCCCTGATTTGCAGGAACTCAAAATACAGGGCTTTTGAGTTGGGCTGTGTTGCCGACTGTTTGAGGCTCAAATGTGCTTTGGGGGACACAGTGGAGGAACTCACCACTGCAGTGGATTCGAGTGTTTTTCTTTTTTTTCTTTTGACCTCATTCAGATAAACTGTCTGAGTGTGCAGGTTCAAGTCACAGTCTGGAACACTACCACCTGGGTTTGATAGTTCTGCCTCTTGATAGTCTGTGGCCTTTTAGAAATTACCTGCCCCCCTTTGTGTCTTTACCTCATAAGGTTCTCATGAGGATTAAATGAGTTAATAAATAGATCCTAAAATAGCACCTGGTACAGAATGTGTGTAACTCTTACCTATTATTAGTAGTTGATGTTTTGCCAAAATGGTGTATTTTAGAAATCTTTCCCTTAATTTGTTAAAGAGCAACATTATAAGTTTAACATTTAAAATATTAATACTGACCCAAATTAATCGGTGGTATTTCTAGTGCTGTAGGCACCTTTTGTTTTCAATTACAACCATGTTTTAATGCCTATCAACATGCAATCATCCTAGCATTCGGGAATGGGCAATGCACCAGCAGAAATTATGCAAAGTTGCATTTTTATTCTTTGGCTGAACTTCTTTGAGGAATGGTCTGTTTTTTATTCTCATTTAATGGAATATAGTTGAGGTAGCTCAGGACTAAAATGAAGTTTGGGTGCCAATTATTATTGTTTCTTTTCTAGTGGCTTCAATGACATTAAGAAAGAAAACATGTTCTTGCCAATATATGAATTATTTGCCAAGTTTGAATTTCTGTTCCAAATTGAACTGCAAATAACCTGGTTTCCTTGGCTAAATCTACTTGTATAACAAACCTAAAATGTGTCTTTAATTAGGATCAGATCATCCCATCTTAGAGTTGAAAAAAAAGGATAAGCTATGAAGAAGGGGACTTGGAGGCTATTTTCACTGCTCCCCAAATGTTCATATATACCTGTCGTTTTATAACTTACTTTTTAAAAACCACATATAGTGAACATATTTCCATGTCTTTAAATCATCTTGAACAATCAAATGGTAATGGCTGCATAGTGCTCTACTGCATGGCTGTTCCATATTCGCCTTACCCAATTCCTAACTGTTGGATATTGAGGTATTTTAAATTTTCTTACAATTATGTGGTAAGTATTGTAATCAACATTTGATCAATACAGTCCATGCTATGGTAAATATTCCTTAACATCCATGTCGATTATCTTAGGATGAATCAGGGACATGAAACTGGCACGTCAAATGTTATAAACATTTTAAAGGCTTTTACTGAATATTCACGGGATATATCAATATGTTTATAATGCCAACTGAAGGAAAATTTAGTTACCCAAGAAAAATCTCTCTAGAAAATATAATTGCAGTTTGGCAGCCAACATGCTTTAAAAATTGGGGTTCAAAGAGGCAAAAGTTGGGGTTCAAAGGGTCATCTTCAGTGACAAAAAAATGTTGGATGTCATGTTCCTAAAGGGACTAATTTACTGTATTAGCCTTATTCTCGGTGTTGGAAATATTTTTCTAGGTGATGCATCCCTTTTGCCTGCTTTGTCTTTAAGTTGAAATAGAGTGAAAATGAAGCCTCCCTGGCAAATTTTCTTCTGCCTCCTGATGACATCCATATCAAGTAAGTTTAAATAAAACCATTTTAATATCATCATCCCTGGCAGCTGGTACCTCTTTTCTGCCAATTAGCAGCCTGTTTTTCTTTAGGGGACTCTTATGCCTTTCAATTTGTATGATGGTGACCCTGCCCCCCACCCTGACACCAGGGGAATTATGTATCCTGTCAGGACAATGAGACCCTATTCTAGATTGTTTGTTGGCACTTATAAGAAGGGAGGTCCATCTTCCCTCTAGCACTATGTGTATGCTATAATACAATAAAACTTGCACTAACAGTACAGCAAGGCTAGAATTATGGGAGGGTAGGTACGTAGCATGTCTTGGAGAAGTCTTCCTTGAAGATGTGCATTTAAGTGACATCTTAAGAAATAATAGGAATTTAACTGACAGAAAAGAGTGGAAAGGCCACTCGCTACCTATAAAGGGACACGAACTCAAACACTCTATCAGAGGTGGGTAGCAGAAGGAAATGTGAGAGCCTAGATCTATGTGAAAGACCTCATCATAACAAAGATGTGGTTGATTCTGTTTGAGAAGGCTCAGGATGACTGCTTGGCTACAGGCAGGTACTCGCAGCAAAAGGAAAAGTAAGTAGTAATAATAATAGTAGCAATAGTACTCTTGATTCCCATTTTCTTTCTTCCTAAAACAAAAGTTTCAGTGCAAAACACTGGAATTCGAGGTCGTATCTGATTCTACTGCACTTAGCAGAGAAAATATGCAGGGGAAGCCAAATCATGTTCTTTAGGAAAAATCTGGCTCCAGAGACTTTTGAAATGGAAAAATTGACTCCTATTTCTGGTTGGGATGTAGAAAGATCTTCCCTCTCATCCTTACAATGAGTACAAGTCCAATAAGCTATAATATCATGATAATGTAGAGCCTGGCAGAGATCTGATAATACAAACAAACAAACAAACTTAAAATGAACTAAATCTCAAGAAGAGACAGTTCATTCCTAGGAGGAGAGTATCCCATGGCTACTGCCATTCTAGCAACACCAGAGTATTACTCCATCAGAGTGGAGTAAAAAGAAACCGGGGGAAGAACTGCTAGTCAGCTTGGAGCAGCCATGTGTGAGTTGGCATGAGGAACTCAAATTCCTCGGTGGCCTGGTCACGTATCAATCTCCACCCAGCTGCCAGTCTTTTCCACGACATCTTCACCAAGGGTATGCAGCAGGATACTGAGTGCTGGATACAGGACAAGAGGATTAAGAGATATTCCCTTGTGGCCCATGGGAGCTTCACTGAGTGAAAAGACAAAGCAACACCTTTTCATAGAGTGGGCAAAGCTTAGGGAAATATTTGGACCTTAGGAATGTAGATTTTATGACACTGTGGGATGCAAAATCAATTGTTCTTCAACACTTTTGAGTCTAAGACTCCTTTGAGTTCAATCAAAGCTATGACCTCTGGCCCAGAGACATATCTAAGCTGCATACACACAGCATTTGATATACTATAAAAGAGTTTCTTGGACTCCTTGAAGACTATCCGTAGATTCCTAGGGTTCCATTGATATCAGGATAGGAAATGCTTTCCCATCCTCCAAGCTGTAGAAAGTTACAGCACAAAGGACCCACTTTTTACTAAAATGTTTCTTAAGTGGCGTTTTCAAATATTGGATTTTAGTTTTGTAAGAACATTTCATCCTCTAGTTCATATGACATTTCCACTAAATACAGCATGTCAGATCCCATCCAATCCTCTGTTATTTTAGGCTATTCAAACTGGTGGGAACGCTCAAGGCTAATGAAAATTGTTAATTACCCATGGTCCTAAAATGGGATTAAATTCATTCTCATTGGGAAAATAAATCCACTTCTAAATTCAAGTCACTCTGAGTCAGGATGGAAGGGATTCTCTCAGCGTTTCTGCCCTTCCCTGAGATGTCCATGGGCCCCTCAGGGTCAAAGGATCAAACTAGGTGAAGGTATTTACCCAGACTAAGCATCACGGCTGCAGAACTGTGGTAGAAATGACCGCGTGCATGGCCACGATGATGTAAAACAGCTCCTGACAGTGCGAGGAGAGGCCAGGGCTACAGGGCGGTAGATGTTTGATATTTTTGACAGATGTAGAAATTATCTGTGACTAATTAATTTGTTTTTCTTCATAATCCCAAATTCTTGGCTGAGCTCTGGTTTAGACTATGAATGGATGTAACCTGACCCAGTTTTTCCAATAAGTGGGTATGATATTCCACTCCTTCTTTAGGTAAAGACGAGAACACTCAAGCTTTTCACCGAACATTATATCTGTGACAATCATTTTCCAACTTGTTCGAAGAAAGAGATCTCTTTAAATCAAGCAGATCTCAGAAGCATTACATGCTCCCTAACTCCTTATTTATAGTTTCTAGATAGTGGCAAAACTAATTTCTTCAGCTACTTTTTGCATAAATTGTCTAAATACTTTATTCTGAAGCCCCCTTTTCACCCATCAATTTGAAGTGTCTGTAATAATAAAGCCTCAAGCTACTTAAAGGCCAACAAAGAATATCACCGTACATCATTGAATCTTTGACTACAAAAACACTGTCCTCATGCTATTTAAGTGAATAACTTATGAATTCTACATGGGTGCTAAAAACTACTCCAAGGTGGCCACCCAAAAATTAAGTGTCCTTTGGGAGTTACCATGGGTCCAAGGTCATCTAGGAGAATCACCTCACCGTATTACTCAAGGTGGGTCATGGCTCTTGCATGAAAAGCTGGGTGACCTTGTTTCATTATGGTTAGTCTTTTACAATTTTCAAGCTTACGGCCACATTCTTATGAGAAGGTAGAACCTCCGTTGGGTGAGGTCATTTATGATGTGAATAAATAAAATAGATAACAGAAGCCATGTGGGGAGTCCCAAGCAGGCATGAGTGAGGGTCTGGGTCCTGACCAGTGCCTCCTGAACGTATCTGCCTGTCAGCACCACTAAAGGAGCTTTAAAAATTATACAGATTTCTAAATCCACATCCAGAGCCTGTTCAGTAAGTATGGGGTGGGTCCTGTTGTCTGACTTTTAAAAGATTTTCTGATACACAATCACAGTTAGAATTACTTCCTATGCCAGGGTTTGCAATGCCTTTCAGAGTCTGATGAGAGCTATCATCCAATTTCTTGGATAAATGCATATGTATATGAAGTGCTTCATCTAAGTAACATGTCTGTCATATCTGTCTGCTGCCTATAGCACTCAGTGATTCTCCATTGCCTAGGTAATTGAGTGCAAACTTTTTTACATGGTTTGCTAGGTTTCCCATGATCTTGTTCCTGAAGCCTCTTGTGTTCTTCCAAGTTTCCTCTGTTTAAAAAAGTATTTTTATTTTTAGTAACATTGACATGTTTATTGTTACCTGCACATATTTTTCTGTTTTCGGCCTCCTTACCTTCGTTCACATTGTTCCTGCTGCCTGTATCCTATCCTTTTTCCTTCCAAACTGTCCACCAAGTAATTTTTCACTGATTCTTCAAGACTGAAGTGAGCCAATAACTTCCTCCAAAATTTCTGACCTATTCTTTCCAGTCCCCTTCCAAATGGTATTAGAGGTCCCCTTCACCTGTCCTACTATACCTCCGTGCATCTTTCTTTTACAGTACATGCCACATTTTGCTGGAGTTTGCTGTTTAGACACCATCAGGCAGAAGACGGGGAGACAAGTGAGGGCAAGGAGAGTACCTTAGCCACTTTGTGCACCAGTAATTACATAGTGACAACCCAGAGTTAGCACTCTCTGAATGTTTGTTGACTGAGTAATTTGGAAGGCTCAGGAGGGCTCGTTCAGGTAGGAATGATTAAATATGCCTCTGCAACAGGAAAACAGAGTACGTAGTTTGAAGTACTTTTTTCTGAGGATCATGTGTTTATAGAACTGAACTTCTGAGTCCAAATAGGACACTGTGTCTTAACAATCAGAATACATAACCTCATGCTTCTTTTACTTCCCTTTTGTTATCCCCCAACTTCAGTAAAATAATTTTTAAATACACTGGCCCTATTTTCTACTGTGCTATGGGGAATCAAGGGCAGAATCTCTAACAAGGGCAGAAGGTTTGAATGGATGCTCTCTGCCTGCTGACATTCCCCAACATGTGGGTCTCCTTTCTGTGCTAATCTTAAGAGAGCTGGTTTTTTGTTTTGTTCTATTTTTTGGTTTCCATTAAATAATGCATGCATGGCTCTACTAGTCATTCCTTTATACACACTCATTAAAAATTGTTGACTATCTATTGTATGTTTTATCTTCTAGAAAAAGCCCTTGAATTACAGAAATTAATAAAGAAATTATCAGAAAGTTCTTTCTCATCTATCAAACTATGAGTACGCATACACACGCACACACACACACAACTAGATCTGGCTGCAGGAGGTATCACTGAGGAAGGATTTCTCATCTGAGGTCCTGATGCTTTCTGTTAATGCGTAAGAGTTCTCGGGCTGCATCTGACATCAGTCTTGGCAGGCCTAACCCTCAGGAAAGAACACTAACAGGTGAAGCAGGAAGCTGAGACCCTTTTGCTCTTCTGTTTTTGACTATTTCTTTCCTCTTCATACCACCAGATGGGTGGTGGTTCATCGGTTGATATATTTAGCAACCTGGAACAAAAATTACCGTGCTCTGGAGAGAGGGAAGTGCAAGTATGGATGGTATTTAAAAACATAAACAAAAACAAAAAACTATTATTATTAAAGAGGTTAGATTTTTTTTCCTATGGTAGTAGTTGGTATGCAAAGTAGCAATCTTAAAACCGTGCAATAGATCATGAATCAGAATATAAGAACACAAAATAGCCTTCTAGATAGGTCTAGATAGGGTGTGAAGGACATCGACAGTGGCTTGTACTCTGGTCCTGCTCCACAGACATGCTCTCAAACTTAAGGCTTGGGACAAGATGTCTTCCAGCAAGGTACTTGGGGAAGTCAGAAGAAGCCTAAAGAGTTTCCATATTAAGGACCAAGGGCATCATGGGCTACTTCAAAACTCAAGAGTGGGTAAAAGGACAAGAAGTATCCATGTGATGAAAATGTGTCACAGGGTAAGAAAATAGGATACTTAGGAACAGAATGGACAGTGAATTTGAGGTGAGCCAGGGTGCATCATTCAAAGACTATGTATTTCCACTTCTCTCTGTGGTGGTGTAGTTCCTGGTGGGTCAAACCTACTATCAAGAATGTCTAGAAGAGCATGGAAGTCTATTTGAAGACATGGGATGGGAGAGCTTTCAAGGCAGGCAGGACTTGAGGGGGCTTAGAATTAGAAGAAAGGGGAACTTAACGATGTAAGCACAATGTTCTGTGCCCCACTTTTTCCCAGTGGAGAATTTGCCTATTCATTAGCTTTTCTGGGGGGTTGGGGCATTGCTGGGATGGGCAGAGAAATACCACAAGAGGAGAGAATCCAGCAGAGTTCCTAGAAATGTCATGGCGTTGAAAAAAAAAAAATTAGGTTTGGGACCATGGAGGCAGCCATGGCTTAAGACATCAAGATTCTGAACAGAAGAAAAATGGCCAATGAATCAAGTCAAAGTCATAGGATAAAAACCAAGTGGAGTTTTGTTAGCCTTCCAGTTCTTTGTCCCCCAGAGGGGACACAGATTGTAATCCAGGACCCATAAAAAAGGAGGATCCCCTTTATATACCCCAGACTCTTTGTTGGGATTCCCTGAAAGGTTAGACTTTAGGACTGGAGGCAGACAGGAATAGATACTTTCAAAATTTGAAATCTAGCCTTAAGACCACTAGCCTTAAGACTGAAGTAGATGAATGAGATCATCTACTTCACCGATTTCACCATTCTCCTGTCCTTGAATCTGCTCAATCAACCATATACCATGCAATGGCCTCTGGGACTTCTGAGTCTAATAAGCATTGTAGCTTCCACCTGGGCCTTTCGGAGTGTTTCTGTTAGCATGCCTGCTCAGTGAAAAGTGAGTCGCCATGAAGAAGTCCTATATCGTGAGACCATGATGTGTCAGTGGGGATTTGAGGAATTCCGGGTACGGGCCAATTCTTTGGTAGGAGCCAGAGAGGGGAATGTGAAGCATGCCTGGAGAATCCTGAGAAGCTCCGTGTGAATAAACGCTAGGGTAGGGATTAGGTGTTTCTTTGTTTTGTTTTCGTAGGGGAAGAAGATTCACTGAAGTCTTTCAAGCGGGGGTATGACAGAATTGGAACTGTGCTTTATGAAATCCAATCAAGCAATCATTACAGTGGTTTGGACAGCAGACTAATAGAGGCGAATAGAACAGGTATGAGGCCATTTTAATAATCCAAGCAAAAGTTAATATGGGTCTAAATTAGGGTGACAGCAAACAGAATCGAGAGAAAGAGGCAGGAAGGAGTCGAGAGAAATGACAGGTCTTGACAGCTGATTAGGAATGGAGAGTGAAGAACCTCTCTTTCATCCTGACTGAGGCCTCAAGCATGAGTGACTGACAGATGGTGACGATACTAACACAATGAAATAGTGTGTGTGGGTGGGGGGACTGCTTTGAGGGTGGAGCTGAGATTTAGGTTCTTGACTGACTCTGAGATTGTTCCTGGCTATCTTTAGGCGGGGGCTTTGCCCCGTCTTCTTCATGAACCATGTTCCTCTGCCCTGTGGAATCCCACTCCTTTGAGTCTAACCTGATATATTAGGTGCTCGAGTGTGATGGATGCTTATGGAATTCTGTGGGACCCTTCTGGGCTGGAGCTCAAGGTTTTGTTGAAGCCTGAGTGTGGTTCTAATTTCTTCATTTGGTTCAATTGCTCTCCTGCTGCAAAACCTAAAGAGGATAATGATTCTCTGAGCCAAAGGATGAGGATCGATTGCCAAGGCAGCTACAGGAAGGAGCTTCAACTTCCCCAGCTTGCCCCCACCTAGCTCTCAGGGGTGCTCTCCAGCCAAAAGCCCGAGGCTGGCAGTCTTCTCAGTTTCTTCCCGAGAATACTTGCAGGTAACCTTCTGAGCTTTCATGAAGGGTAATGTATCTACTTTAATGAGCAGCAAAAACACTGTTTATAATAAAATAGTGGCTTCTAGCATTCCTGGAGTAGCCTCAATTACCTTTAACACACAGAATGGTAGAGCAAGGGAGGGGATGGTTTTTATATAAAAAGATCTCATTTGATGTTAATAACTTACTCTTGGAAGTTCTAGAAAAATCAGAACTTTTTATTTTGTAGCCTCTTTGAGTAGTGAGATGCTCACTGTGTAAAGAAACCTTGATGCCTTCGTATAAGGAAAAAAGTTGTTTAGCAGTGGGACTAACCATTTCCTCTTTTACTTGTCTGGTAAGTTTTAAAGTTTCTTCAGGTAAGTCAACAGGAAAGGATGTGGACATTGGTATGAGACAGACCTCGTTGTGTTCAGCTGGGCCACCATTGCAGACGTTGTTGATTGCCTATCTCACATACTTGCCACTTTCCTCCTGGAGAGAGCAGCACTTCTGGGGGTCAGGAGTCTACCTGACTGGCTTTGGGTAATCCTGCCCCCGCTTTGGTGAGGACTGGTTCTTTCGTGGTCATCTGAACCCAAACGGGGCCACTGAAAAAGAAGGAAGAGTCTGCTGAGGGATTCTGAGAAAGTTCTTACCCCTTCCTAAAGTGGCTCTCTTTGGCTATTAACTGTGAAATAAGGACCACCGTTTCTTAACTGTGGACAGAGCTGTCTTTAGGGAAACAGTGAAACCACGACTGTCTGGCAGAAGGAATCTGACTCCTTGAGCACACTTTGGAGCTTCTAGACAGAGTAACTTTAAACTGTACAGCTAGCTCTCTGAACTTGCAGTTCCGTGAGCCAGGAAATCTCATTGCTTTTGGGTTGTCACTGCTGGTACTTGCCTCTGAAAGTGGCTTTACTGACACAGCCACTAAGTTGGGTCCCAAGTAGATTGCTTCACCACACTAGCTGCAGTGTTCATACCCATGAAAGGAAAAGAAGCCAAAAAGGAATGGAGAGTTTGGGAAAACATGGCAACCGACCAGTTGAGCTGTGGTGCTTCAGTGTCATCAGAGCTGACTTCTCTCATGCCGCAATTCCGCCGATGGCCATGGGTTCTCCCAAATAGGTTCATAGGTTTCTAGTTAGACAAGACTCAGTGGCATGACTATATCATTGTATGTTCTGGATTCCTAAATGGCCCTGGTCCTGACTCTAATGGATGTTAGATAAATTCTGCTGCCAAAGTAGCATCGCCTTTGCCCTAGCAATCTTTTATAAAGCCTCTTCTGAGCCTCAAAAAAGGACAGAGAGCTGTGAGTCCACTGAGCTGCCAGATCTGCTGCTGTGACTGTTTTCTGCTGGCTGTCACTACATGTCCAGTCGTGTGGCTGGATGTGGTCTGAGACTCAATTTCATCAAACGTTGGGTGTCAGTGGCCACTTGCTCCATTTATTCTTGATTCATTCAACAAATTATTATTAAACACTTACTGTGTGCCAGATACTTTTCTAGGCCTTAGGGACTGTACTAGTTTATTAAGGCTGCCATAACAAAATGCCACAAACTGGGTGACCTAAGCAATAGAAATTTATTTTTCATAGTTTTGAAGGCCGAAATTCTGAGATTGAGGGGTTGGTTGACAGGGTTGATTTCTTCTGAGCCCTCTCTTCTTGCCCTGAAGATGGCCATCCTGTCTGTCTTCACATGGTCTTTCCTCTGTATGCATGTCTGTGTCCAAATTTTGTTTTCCTCTAAGAATACCAGTTATAATGGGTCAGGGTCCACCCCAAAGACTTCATTTTAATTTAATTATCTCTAAAAGACCTCATCTCCTAATATGTTTACATTATGCTGGGAGTTACAGCTTCAACATATGAATTGGGGTGTGGGGGTGGACGGAATAAGGCAGTTCAGTCCATAACAGGGGCACAATCAGGCACAAGAAAGACAAATCCCGAGATCTGAATGTGAGTTGTTTGCCTGTGATGCTCTCTTGTTTTGTTTCCTCAGTTAGACTGAAGGGTAGCAAACAGATGAGTTTTTAGCAGCAAAGGAGCTCTTCTAGATGGGGCTCTGAATCCTTCATCTTCTTTGCAGAAAATTCTGATCCTTTACAAATATATGCCATCACTCACTGACAGTACATCCTATTACTGTTTTTGCTGATTCTATGCAAAGTGATATATTTAGCCTCTTTCTGAGTCGTAGGTAAAACACATTTAGAATTACGGAAGAAGAAATCGCAAACTGTCTGCAGAAATATATTCAGTGGCAGGATGACTATCATCCATGGTGATTATGTTTAGCTATAGCTGCATTATAATTGTGGATCACCTTCAGTAAGCATTTGTTCTATTATAGGCCTTGTGTTAAATGCGTTATGTACCTCATTAGTCTACAGAACAATGCCTTGATATCATCATTTTCGTTTTTCAGATGAGAAAATGTACACTCCAAGATGTACGGTCACCTTGCTCAGGTTTGGGTCCTGTGCTTGGACCCAGAGAGTGTACTGTTGACTACCAAGCACCACTGCTAGGAAAAGGTGGCATCGATTTCTGTTTAGGGTGGCATGGAGTAGGAAGTGGTGGCTGGTTTAAACTTTAAATTCTGCATCTCTAGAGTTGGAAGGGACTGAGATCACCTAGTTTTTATTCAAGGACATATCTTACGTGAATTAGAAAAATAGAATTATAATTCTGCTTTTCTGATTCTAAATCTGGTATTTTTTAATCCATTCCATGAGCTCTCTTTGATTCTTCATTTACTGTATAATAATAATGATTAAAAAAAACCCATCATTTTATTTTTAGAGTGCCTTTTAGTTCTGAAATGTTTTCACCTACGTAAATTGAAAACAAAACAATGGGCTTTAATTAGCTAAACAGGAAGTGCCCTAACTCTTCCGGGCAAAGAGGAATTTAATTGTGATGAATAGTAAACCTTAGCAGCCATGTTTCTCACCAGTGTGGGCTGTTTTTCACCTGGATCCCAGTAGCTAAAATTGACTAGGAAAAGCAGACTATAACTCTCTTGGTCATTACCCTGAGGCAGAGAACAAAGCTTTCAGAATCAGGACACAAAGGACCCACTACAAAGAGCAGAACTACAGCATGGAGGAAAATCAAAGAGAAGTGATTTCAGGGAAAGTGAGAAATTAATATGTGCTTAAGATTTCTTGGTAGCTAGTAACAGAATCCTAAGATGGCTAAAATAGGGTGGCAGGGCAAGAAATGCATTATCCGATTGTAAGGTGCTTCATAGGATGGAAAAGAAGGTTGAGGAACTCAGAGCAGAGATGAACCAGGCAACTTTATATTGTCTCAAAAACTGGAATGAATGAGCATGAGCTGTACTTTCTGCCATAGTTTTATTTCATTCAAGAATTAAAACTATAGGAGAGAAAGTCCAATTGGCCAAGCTTAGGTTATGTGCCTGCCCTTTCCTGTGTTCTGTGGCTGATAAAAGCACCTGTAGAGGTAGCCTCCAAGGACAGCTTCAGGTGTCATAGTGGGAGAAGAGGCACCTGGTTTTACTATCCTCTCCATCGAGAGCACAAAATGATTTCAGGACCCCTTTACACTCTTTAAAATTATTGAGAACCTCAAAGAGCGTCAGTTTTGATAGATATACTAGAAGTACAAACTCACAAATTTAAAAATATTTATTCATTTAAAAATACCAACAATAAACCCATTGTCATTTTAACATAAATAACATCTTTAAAAAATGAAAATAACTGTATTTCCTAAAACCAGAAACATTATTGGGAAGAGTGGTGGTATTTTATGTTTTTGCAAATTTCTTTATGTCTGGTTTAATAGAAGACGGAGAGATCCTTATATCTGCTCTTGCATTCACTCTGTTATGATATTTTGATTTAAGTATATGAAGAAAAGCTGGCCTCACACAGAAGTGTAGTAGGAAAAGGGAGAAGTGTTTTAATAGCCTTTCAGCTTATTGTGGAGATTCTTTTTTTAACATCATATCAAAACTCGACAAGTAGCAAGAAGTTTCTTAAAACTCCAAAAGTTTGTGTTCATGCTTAGATACTTTGCAATCTATTGGTGTCTCTTGCATTCTGAATGGGTTTGTTTACCCAGGCATGCGTGTGGAGGGGGTGAGGGACAGTTCTGTAGGTCCGAACTCTTAACCTGTGGAATCTGATGCTATCTCTCAGCAGTGTTAGAGTTTAGTTGAAATCTTGGACACCCTGTTGGTGTCAGAATTGTTTGCTGATATTAGGGGAAAACCTTCCTCCCTTGTTAGAATTGAGTCCAGGAATCCTAAAGACTCTTCTTTGCTTCCATGAAAAAAAAATTTCTTCATTTTCTGTTTGCCTAATGTTTCCTTGTGATTAGATTCAGATTATGCATTCCAGGCCAAAATCCTGCATAGGCGTTCTTCTTGGGAACCATATCTAAAAGCCAGCCCACCAGAGGCATAGCCACATGTCTTTCACTGATAATAATGATAACTGTGATCCCCAGTCAAGGTGTGGGCTGAGTTCTCCACTGTGCTTTATTTCTCTCCTTTACCACACGAATAGTCTGTGGGGAGGCACTCAAATACCATGCAAATATCCTACATCTCATCAAAATCTCCTCCTAATCAAGGCCTGACCTAACCTTGATTATAGTGGTTACAAATGATGACGCTTCAGCTCCAACACTCCCTCCACATCTCCCAAATGGCTTTGGCATTTTACTGTAAGCAAGAGCCCACTCCCCCTCAACTCACCTTATGTATGTATGCATGTGTCTGTCTGTTCATCTATCATCTATATTATCATCTATTTATCATCTATTCTCCCATCTATCATCTGTCTACCTTTTATTAATATAAGCTCATGAATTCTTATTTTTTTAAATTTATTTATTTTAATTGGTTTCAAGTATATAGTACATTGGTTAGACATCTATATAGTACATAAAATGATCCCCCCAATTACTCCCTCCCTCACCTGACCCTCCACCTAGCCATTAACTGCAATCCCTTTGCCATGCTGCTCATCCCTGTGACCATCCAGCTACTAATTTGTACTTCTTTAACCCTTCACCTCATCCTTCCAGTCCCCCAACTCCCCTTCCCTCCATCCATCACCAAATTGTTCACTCTATTTTTGAGTCTGTTTTTGATTAGTTTGTTTTTTGTATTCCTTATATTCTGCATATAAGTGAAATCATATAGTGTTTATCTTTCTCTGACTTGAATACCTTCTAGATCTATCAAAGTAATATCTTTTTCCATCTCCTTCCTTTTAGTCTGTGTGTATCTTTTAATCTGAAGTGAGCTTCTTGTAGGCAAAATGTAGGGGTCTTGTTTTTTTATCCATTTATCCACTCTATCTCTTGGTTGGAGCATTTAATTTTTTCCATTTGAGGTACTTATTGATAGGAATGTAGTTGTTACCATTCTTTATTCCTGTTTTTGATACATGTTTTTTCTTCCTAAATAAGTCCCTCCAACATTTTCTGTAATACTGGCTTGGTGGTGATAAATTCCTTTAGCTTATTTTTGTCTGGGAAGCTCTTTATCTGTCCCTCAACCCTAAATGATAGCTTTGCTGAATAAAGTATTCATGGTTGTAGATCCTGGGTCTTCATCCTGTCAAATATTTTTTGCCAAGCACTTCTGTCCTGCAGAGTTTCTTCTGAGAAATCAGCTGCCAGTCTTATGGGTGTTCCCTTGTAGGTAAGTATCTGCTTTTCCCTTGCTGCTTTTAAGATTCTTTCTTTGTGTTTAAACTCTGACATTTTAATTATGATGTGTGGGCCTCTTTGGATTCTTGGTTTTGGGGGTTCTCTAAGCTTCCTGGGGTTGTTTGTCTATTTCTTTCACCAGGTTAGGGAAAATTTCCAGCATTATTTCTTCAAATAACTGTTCAACATCTTGTTTTCCTTCAGGTATGCAGAAGAGACAGATATTTTGACCTGTAATAGTATCCCACATGCTCCTTAAATTATTTTTATAGTCTTGGCATCTTTTACTTGACATTTGAAATGCATGTTTTTGGCTTTCCCATCCTCTAGATAGATCATTTTATCCTCTTCTTTATTCACTTTATTTATTCCTTTGTTTATTCATTTAATATATTTTTCATCTCAGATAATGTGTTCTGCATTTCAGACTGGTTCCCTTTTATAATTTTCATTTTTATGTTTTTTATCTCTTTGTTGAAGTTCTCACTGAATTTATCTAAACTTCTCAAAAGTTCATTGAGCATCTTTATAACCAGTGTTTTGAACTCTGCACCTGATACATTATTTGACTCCATTATATCTGGATCTCTGTTCTGTTTTCTCATGTGGTTTCTGCTTCTTTGTCTTCTTATTTTGGCTGCCTCTCTGTGTCTGTTTCTATGTACTAAGCAAAGCTCCTAAATCTCCCAGTCTTATTAGTATGGGTTTGCGAAGTAGGTGTCCAGTGACACAGTCCTGAGAAGGGTTCGGCTGCAAGCCAAATTTAGCCCAAGCCTCTGCCCCTTCAGGACTACCTATTAAGATTCAGCAAACAATCCACAGATGTTGTGCTTATAGCTGTCTCAAAAGGCCGCACCAGAAACCGAGGCCAGCTGCTCCCAGTAGAAGTTTAGGTGCTACTCAATAAGCAGCACCTGAAGCTCTGAGGAGACACCTGGATGTGGTTTGGGTGGGGCCACGAGTTAAAAGAGGCAGCGTTTCGGAGGATCCACTGAGCAGAGTAACCTCTGTTATCCAGTCTGATGACATCACAGCTATGATGCACTGGGAGTGAGCAGGGCTCAACAGGGAACAATGGATACCGCCAGCACTTCTGTAGGGTGAGTCTCACCTTGGCCGTCACTCCAACAATGTCTTTCTGTAAGTCCCTTGTGCCCTCTGCGCACAGCTGAATGGGCACTGGCTCTCAGAGCCAGCAGGTCCATCACTGCAAAAATCTGCTCGTGGATGCAGCCCCTTTTAAGAGGCATCTGCTGTTACCACAGCCTTGGTCACCCTGGGTCCTCATCCTATCCTACCTTCTGCCATTGCAGGGTGACTTATTGGATTTCTCCCTAGTTGTATGGCTTGTTCATCTAGATCCCAGGCCATTTTTCCTTGCTGCTGCTCCTTGTTTCCGTCACAACCTTGATTTGGTTGCCAGAGGGATGAACGAAGCTTCTATCATCTAAACCATGTTTTTCCCTCTCTCTGATGTCTTATTTTTTTCAATTGTTTGTAATATAGTCCCTTTCTTCATTATTTTGGTGCTAAAATTGTCCCAAATATGACCAATGGGAGGTCTCCAAGCTGCCTCCTGTGTCATTATGACATGTTCCAATCACTTTTTCTTCCTTGAGCACCTTCTTTGTGGTATAAGTCATTCCTAGCTCATCCTGTACCTACTCCGCCCCAGTTCCTGACTCAGCTATTTCTTCTAGGGGGGCTGAATAGTTTTAGCGCCCATTGCTTTTGCACCATTGGTGTAAATGTCAAGTAAAAGTGGTGAGTGAAGTCTTAGCATTATTACAAACATAGATTTGAACTCTTGGACTTTCTGCAACTGTCTCAGGGATTCTCAGTGGTCTGTGGGCACTTTGAGATTTGCTACTGAATATAAATTATGCATAGGTTAATTATTGGGTAAGGTATGCATAATTTACCTTATATAATGTGTATTAAATTAGATTCATTGAGGAGCTAAAGAGCCTCACTTAGTAGCTGTGAGATCTTGGTCCCTTAGCCAATCTGAGCTTCATTTTTATCATCTGTTACATGAGGCAGCTATAGGTGTTTGTCCTCCCTCTACTCTTTTTCCTATTTTTTTTCCTCTCCTCTTTTGTATGTCCTCCTCTCTTCCACTTGTCCTCACATTTTTATTTTTTTTTCCATCCATAGCAGTTTGATAAGAAAAGGAAAAAAACATGAATTTTCAAGTTAAGCCAGCCTGGGTTTGAACCTATTTGTTAGTTACTTTGGGCAATTTATCTTTTCTCTCCCAGCCTTACTTCTTCCATGTGTAAATTGAAATGAATGCAGGCATACCTTTTTAAATGCATTTTACTTTATTGCTCTGCACAGACTGTGTTTTTTAACAAGATGCAAAGTTTTGTGAAAACTTTAAAAAGAGAATTGTGTCTTGCTTCATTGTGGTCTGGAACTGAACCTACAACATCTCCGAAATTTTCCCGCACTACATAGTCATTGAGATAATTAGATAAATAGATAACATTATTAAAAGCATTCAGTACATTGCTAGGCACAAATTAACAATCCATGTTAATTTGCTTCTCTTAATCACAGCCAACATTTTCTCCTTTGCTTACTCTAAAGCTCCTTGGCCTCTGTCCTTAAATTATCCCATTTCAGAGAAGCTGTTTTGTTTCCCCTCATGCTTTGCTCTGCCAATACCCCCAGTAGACCTACAAATTCCAGATGCTGAGAGAAAAGCCCTTGATTCAGGCTGAATGCACGGATGATATTCTCTAAAATGCAGATGGCACATTAGGTACCTGTGGGAAGCTTGTGTATTGTACTAGAAACAGGCAAAAACAAAATCTTTTGGCAAAATGGGCTCCTGGTAGAGGGTAGGCAGACAGGAGCAGAGGCAAATGAAGGCTGACTGATGTTGCCTTGTTCTTTTGGAGCCAAAATCTCCCCACCACAGCCCAGGTACAAAAGAAGGAGATGTTTTTCAGAGAAGAGGGGGGAATTAATCTGAAGGATGGGAGAGGAAGAGCTGGGATTCATGGAGACAGTATCTTGGAGAATAGAGTTGAAATCCGGAGGGTGTTTAATTACCCACCTTTAGGTCAGATGGTTGTGCTGGTTAAATGGGCCTGATTCAGTGATGAGCACATAAAATCAGTGGGAGTTGCAAGGCCAGACTGGATGTACCACTAGGAGAACTGTGAACTCTCCAGCCCAAAGTGGGCAAAGGCTGAGTGATGTGATAGGACACAACATATATATATCTAAGACACTTCTGAAGAACAAAACTGGTCAAATAGGAAATTGTGTCCACAAAGACCATTGCCATAACCACGAGGTAGGAATTATGACTCCAGAGTAGAGAGCAAGAGCTGTTTCTGTCCAAGGAGCTGCTCTGACTAATACCTTTATATTTCTGTACAAATCTGTCCCTTTTGGCACTGGTTCTATTTTCAAAACGCGGATCCAAGTGTTCATATGGACTCGCAGATTGTTAGGGCTAAACAGATCCTTAGAGATCACCTACTTCCACGCCGTCATTTTGGGCTAAGATCACTAAAGCCTAGAGAGGTCAAATGAATTTCTCAAGGTCACACAGCTTGTTTGGGGGCGAGGCCAAGGCTAGAAGCTTGGCTGCCTGATTTCCAGTACAGAGCTCTTCTCCAGTGTCTCTTTTCTCCATATCTTCTCAAAAATTACAGATTTTACACTTTCTTTAGTCAGCCACTACTCATGAAAAATATTTATTCAATGCCACCAGCTTACTCTACATTCACATTTTTTTCTCTAAATGAAGTCATTTCCCCCTTCAAAGAGGTTCTTAATAATCTGAGAAACAGGAATACTCTTTAAATACAGGTTATAGTTCAGCAGAAATTAGTTCAAGGTTGTTTGTACATTCATTTGACAGATATTAATCACCTGCTATGTGCCAGTTACTGTGTTAATCACCATGGTTTCAGTAATGAGAACAGAGAAACTTAACACATGCATATAGTGGAAAAAGACCTGGCATTTATAGCTGACCATACGTTTAATACATTGTGTGGGGTATACAAGAAATCTGTTCTATGAGGGCTGGGAGGAGGTTATTTTTGCTATGAATTAGTCAGATATTATAATGTCATATGGCTCATAAAAACCATAGAAGAATCAGAAAAAAGGGTTATACAGTGATTTTTAAAAATGACTCCCATACTCCTATAAGGACAAAAATAAATAAGAGTATTTAAATTGGAATTTAGAAGTCTAAATATGACTTGAAACTAATTTGAATATGGGGAAATGTTAGCTGGCTAGGCTCTATCTTCATAGGGAACTTTGCAAAAGAAGATGTGCTTCAGGTACAGTGGCAGAGATTGGTGTTGGACATACCTGTGAAGTGCTAAGAAAGAAACATTTCTTCATACTTGAGGTGAGAAACCTAGGCTCTGGGATCAGGGAAGAATCTCTAGAGGAAGAAGAAGCCCCTTTTCTTGTTGGTCTGTTCTCTCCTTCTTCCAAGTTCTTGGTCAGAAACTGTTATGGTGATCTTTTAATTCTTTCCCCCAATGTTTAGGCAGGTCCTTGACATCTCTGAGGACTTGTGGCCTCTGAGTTCCGGCTTTGCCCATAGGCGCCCAGTCCCGTCGGACTTCCCACAATGAGAGCTGGCCTCCAGGTTTCAGTGGCAAGAGGCTGTCTGACAGCCACCCCCAAGCATGTTCCTCCAGCACAGGCGTTGGTGGCCTTGTACTCAGAATGTGGTTCTGGGCTCAGCTGCATCAGTGTGACCTCAAATCTACTTAATCAGAATCTACAGTTTGATACAATCCCCAGTGATCTCCAAGGATGTCAGAGTGTGAGCTTTGTTCTAGAACGCTGGCCACCAAATCAGACAGACTTGAACTTCAAAGCTTGGTTCCGCTATTATTTGACTCTCTGACCTTGGCTCAGTCACCTACTCATTCAGAGATTCAATTTTCCTGTCTATAAAATGGAGAAAAGAGTTCTTACTTTTTAGGCTCTCAGAAAGGTTTTTTCCTGGCTACTTTACATGCATCCTTCCTATTATAATTAGCTCTGTCATTAATTACCTTTTTCTCTGCAATCAGTTATTACAACTTGAAATTATTTGTGTCTATGCTGTTTTGCACAATGGCAGGAACCATGCCTATCGTTTTAATTCTGGTTTTCTTGAGGCTTTGTACAGTGCTGGGTACCTAAAGGGAGCCTTAATATTTATTGAATAACTGAATATTATAATGATTAAATTAGATAATGCAAGAAAAACATTAGCTCAATAGCTGACTTGGAAAAATACCTACTACGTGGTAGTTCTTGATAAAACTGGTGGTATAAGTTGTGGGGCTTAGGGGTGGGGCATAGTGAAAATGCACGGCCCCTTGTTAAAAAATGATTAAGAATATCAAGATGGTGACAGCAGAGCATTCAACCAAGCATGAGGCCCTTCTCAGAGCTGAATCCTTTGCAGTTGCACAGGTTGAACCCCCACGAAGCTGGCCCTGGGTATTGATAATGTTACTATTGTTGTGGTTATTCTGTGGGAGATGTCACCACCGGAGAATAAGAGGTCTCAACTTTCTTTAAGTGTGAGCTCACAGCCAAGAGTCTCACAGGCTCACGTTACTCTCTTGGGCTCCATTCTCCCTCCTTCACCTGCTCAGATGAAGAGGCTGAGAGATGACTTGAAACTTGAGAAAATATACAATGGACCCTGTTTGGTCGGCCACCCTAAAGTAGTCCTCACAGCAAAATGCTGATTTACACCTGGCTGGTAAATATGGCATTCACAGAATCAGCAAAAGTTCTGCAAAAGTGTGCTAAACAGAATTTTAAGTGAGTTTCCCTAATGCAAGTATGTATAATGTATGGCTTTCCATGTACTCGATAATGTAAAAATATAGTCTGAGATGGGGAAAGAGGCAGACACAGTCACTCAATTCTAATGTAACGACTTTCCTTTATGAGAGACTGAAAATAAGGGCAGGGCTCGGAATATAAAATGGCTGTGGGGAATTGGGGGGTGGCGGGATGAGTTCTCTAGAAAACAGCCGGCCTGGTGCTGGTTCTAGAAAGAGCAGAATTATGGGAGTGCGGTATGGTAGTGCCCCCTTGGTCTATGCTTTTTTTTTTTCCTGCGGTTTCAGTTACCCTTGGCAAACTGCAGCTTGAAAATATTAAATGGAACTTTCCAGAAATAAGTCCTAAGTTTTAAGTTGCGCTTCATTCTGAGTAGCGTGATGAAATCTAATAAGGGGAAGCTACTGTCCTAAAAGCCAAAGTAAGGCATTGCTGGGGGTCCCAGCCACGCTGGTTTCAGAATAACATCCTTACTGGGCTAAGTTTGTCCTTTCAGGGCCTCAGACTCTTTATCTGTTAAGTAGGGGAAATCACCCACCTCTTGCCTATCTCACTACGTTGTAAAGAGAGAAGAATGTCACTCTTGAAAAAATGTTTTGTTCAACGTTATGGTGCACACAAGTAAGGTGGTGGACTCCATAGAAAGAGCTCTAACCTGGAAGGCAAATAACCTAGTTTCTGATGCAAAGTTTGCTATTTATTAACTGCTCGTCTTCAGCACTTTGGAGCCCGGCAGGTAGGCCTGGGTGAAAATCCCCAACTTGTCGCTCTCCGGCTTTGTAAACTTGGGCAGGTTCTTTACACTTTGTGAGGCTCAGCTGTCTCATATATAAAACGGGGTTGAATGGAATCCTCAGGGGTGCAGGCATACCTCAGAGATATTGTGGCCTGGTTCCAATTTACCGCAATAAAGCAAATACCGCAATATGGAGAGCCTTAATCCTTCTGCTGGTGGTGGGTCTTGCCTTCAATTAAAAAAAAAAAGCAACATCTGCGAAACGCAATAAAGCAAAGCATAAGGTATGGCTGTATTTAGCACACCTGGCAGAGGGCAATTCCTCAACAAATCTTCCTCAGCCCCACTTTGCTGTTGATTGGGATATCAGAGAGTGTAGCCTGTCCTGCCATATGATATTCCCGTGTGCTAAATTCAAGCTGTGGAAGCCTTCTTGCTCCAGCAGCTCTTCGTCCTCCCTCCAACTGTCCCCAAATTCCTAGTAGTTTTCTGGTTCTGGTGCTGGAGGGGCTTGTTATTCAGAGTTATTTGCTAATTAGTTCTTGCAGTGGTGTTAACTTGTACATGTGGAGCCCTCTCATAGGGGCTGGGTTTGAATTGAGAGATTCTGAAACTAAAAAAGCTCTCCAATGGCAAAATGTTGGTGGGGTTACTGTTCACAGACACCTAGCCCGGGTGTACCTTCAAAACACACAGCTCAGGCACCCAGCACACACTCATGAGACCCACCTGATATTTGGCTCAAAATGCAAATATATCTTAATGTTTCTACTCAGCATTATGATTGTGTAATTTTGATAATGACTTTGATTTTGCCATCTATTTTATTCTGTGCAGTTCTCAGCATGACATGTAAGTCTAGTAGACACAAATCATGGTGGCTGTTGCACAGTTCATGATTTCCCCAGCAGCAGTGAATGTAGTTCCCTCGTTCCTTCTAACACCAGCTACTTCAGCCAGCTTTGTAGACCCAGGAACCAAAGCTGAGCATCCCCTTGTCACTGTGAGTGGGTCAAGAGGTGGCTGAGTGACTCAAGGCATGCCAATTTTGTTCTTTCCCTAGATTTTTTTCGACAAGCTAGTGAACACAAAAAGTGTGAGGCCAGAATGGTCTACAGCCCAGTGTCTCTGTTGGCACACAGCTGTAGAAAGAAGACAGATGGCTAACCACACAGGGCACTCCAGTGATGTCCTAGCCAGGTCTATTCCTGCTCTTTTCAAGGCTGTGTCACTTATAAACAGAATTCTTCACTGTTCAGTCTGATACAAACATTCATATGATGACCAACAAGACATTTCCCTGAAAGTTATGGTGACAGAGGTGATAGCAGAGAGGGTAGTAGAGGGCTGGTGATTAAGTAGAGACTGGAGGGTACAAATCCCTCTTGCAAGAATTTTGGTGGGGAGAAGAAAGAAATCAGGATACTAGGTGTGATATTGTTAAATAATGTATACACTAAACCCTTAAACAAAACTGCTCCCACCCCTCTGTGCAGACAAAAATATGCATATGACTTTGACTTCCCCAAACTTAACTGCTAGTAGCCTTCTGTTGACCTGAAGCTTTACCAATAACAGTCAATTAACACATATTTTGTGTCTTATGTGTATTATACACTGTATTCTTATAATAAAGTAAGCTAGGGAAAAGAAAACATTAAGAAAATCATAAGAAAGAGAAAATACATTTACAATATTTATTGAAAAAAATCCATGGATAAGGGGACCTACAGAGTTCAAACACGTGTTGTTCAGGGTCACATGTATATGGTCTTTCTCCCCAGTGCCTGGCATAGAACTTTTAAACCCTTAGTATTTCTCAAGTGATAGGAGTGAGAAGAGTGTCTTTTGTCATCCTTAATAAGCTCTGTTATTCTTAATAAGCTCATTACTGAGTATAAGCTAATGAGGTAACTCTCGGTCAGCCCCTAGGTAGCTTCAGGTTGGGGGCTGGTTTCCAGAGAAACCAACCATGTGTTTAGAGGATTGGAACATTTAGCCCCATCTTCTTACCTCTGGAGAAGAGAGAGAGGCTGGAAATTGAATTAATCTCTAATGGCCAGTGATTTAACCAACCATCTCTCAAAAATGGAACCTCCCTAAAAACTCTGCACAAAGGGACTCTGAGAGCTTCAACCACATGCTGAGAGGGTGAAAACCCCAAACTCTATTGAAAAAGAAGCTCCTGCTCTTGAGATCTTGTACCTCTTCATCTGACTCTTCATTTATATCATTTATGTCTTTTAGAATAAAAAGCAGTGCTAGAAAGTAAAGTGTTTCTCTGAGTTCTGTGAGATGTTCTAGCACATTCCTGAGCTCAAGAAGTGTGGCAAGGGAACCCCTGATTTATAGCCAGCCAGTCAAAAGCAGAGGAGGCCTGGCCTTGGGATTGGTATCTGAAGTGTGGGCAGTCTTGTGGGATGAAACCCTTTAACCTGGGGGGGTCTTACTACCTCCAAGTAGTTAGTGTCAGAATTGAACTGAATTACTGGACACCCAGTTTGTGAACTGAGAATTGGTTGTTGGTGTGGAAAAAAACCTACATATTTGTTGTCAGAGTGTTCTGATGTTGTAAAACCAGTGAATCTTAGTAGACTAGCAGGCTCAAGGGAAAGTATATTTTTCGAGCGAGGGGAGCCCTTTAGCTGCCTGAATTATTTCTCTTTTCTTTAAAATGGGGCTGGGAAGGGGGAACCAGAGAAGCAATGTCTCAGGAGAAACACGGGAGAGCCCAAAGAGGCAGTAGCATCGGTCAATAAGGGTGATACTTCTTAGAGATCACAGTGAAGGGAAAGGGGGGTGATAATAGAGAAAATCTGAGAGACAGAGAGAAGTCAAGAGAGCTTATGCTAGGGTGACCACATGTTTCTTACAGAAAAAGTTTTGGAAGATTAAATTGCTATTTGGACAGAGATGGGTACCTCTGGGCTGGGGCTATATTCCCATTCTCTCTGGAACTATCCAAGTGCCAAGGATAGGAGATGGTGGCAGCCACAGACTTTGGGAATGATCAGGTCTTTAGGATTCATGTCTGCATTATAATCGGTTGTTGGCATTGACTGTCATATCTCAACCTTCTTCCCATGGCCAGGGCATCGTTCGAGGCTGTGGGAGCATGCTGTGCACATGGCTGTGGGGAGAAGACACATTCTGTTAGTCAGTGGACCTGACAAAGCAGAGGGAATCAATGGGCTGTTTGCCCATTTGATCTTTCTTCCATCTCCTAGTCAACTGCTGTAATGACATTTACCAAGGGGAAATTTTCTGGTATCCTGGTCCCACGGAGATTGGGGAAAGTAATGGTCCTGCGTTGCCGTGGCTCTTTATTATTCTCTGGTCCACAACATAGCACTCGTAAGAAGCTTTAAGAGAGTGTCACCTTCCTTAAGAACATTCTAGGGTATACTTATTGTTTGCCAACGTAGCTTTTAGCTTTTATCTTGCTTTCATACATCTAGTCTAAAATGTCAAGGGTAAGGACTCTGGCTGTAAAGTTAAGTGGACCTGGGTTTAAATCTTATTGCTACCTCTGATTATCTTGCAGGACCTTTAAAAAATTATTTAACCTCTTTAATATTCCATTCTTAACCTGTAAAACAGGATAATAAAAATACCTATTGTGAGTATTAAATGAGATGACTGATGTAAAATTCTTGGAGTGTAGCCTGGCACACAGTAGTTACTCACATAGCCAAATCAATTAGATAGATAATGAGAGAATCCAGGGCTCCTTATTCCTTCTTACATAATAATTTTTTTTTGTTTGTTTGCTTTTATTTTTATTTTTTTAACCTGTTGCAAGACACCAAGGTACTTTAGGCATTTCTTTATACGACTGACAAGGGAGGTCAATTTAAAACTTTCTTTACTACTTTTATTTTTAATTCAGTGACTTGTTGAAAGGTGAGCCAGCAGATCTTTCCGGTCAATAAGTTTTATCATATGTAAAATCTAATCCACCGGTAGTCACCATCTGGGGCACTGTAATAAGGATTTTCTAGGTCAAATTGAAAGGAGTCCTGTGACTGATTAGTGATGTCTGCCATGGCCATGGTTAGGGTAGTGACTTCACTTCTTCCCTGTATGTGCTGAGTCTGCATAGACCCTGAGGTTATAGGTCACAGATGCAAGTCATAAGCCAAGGAATATTACTTAACTTCCAGAATTGCCAGTGCTCATGGAGAAGGTACCGGCTAATTTGAAGAGGCTAGAGAAGTGGTTGTCATTAAACCCAAGGTCATGGAAAAGTGGATAGCTACAGTGAGAAAGAAACATTGTATTTTGCAGTCTTGTACTTGGAGAATGACAGTGCATTATGCATGTGTAAATCCGGAGCCTCTAGAATTGACAGGTTTGAGACTCTGTCTGCATGATCTCGGGGAAACTGCTAAGTTAAGAAGAAAAGTGTCAATCACCTGGTTGCTAATATCAGGACATGCCTGATTTCCTGCTTCCCCTCTGTTCCTTCCCACAGTCAGATCTACTTGAATCCTACCTGCAGCTCAGCTGGTGTCACCCCATACCGTGAGCTGAATCCTTCTTGCTGTGGATAGGGATTTTAAGAACCCTGGTTGGCTTCTAGGTAATCCAGCACCATCTACCCTGGTATCTAAGCCAGCTCTGCTCTAAGTCTGGCCTTGTCACCTTAAGCCCTTGAGGGTTGAGGTCAAACTACTTATGTCCCTGAATTCAGCCTTGTCACCCCATTTGTTCATATCTTTGAAATGTTTTTCCACTGTATTTTACATACTCACCTATCGGAATATCCTGTTATCTCTTTCTTCCACATGTCAACAGCCTTCTTAGATTATAGTCTGCATCTTAATGAGGATTTTTACTTCTAAAGAGTGGTATAGGTAGTAGAGATAATGTGGCCTTTGAAATCAGCCAAACTTAGGTTCCAATTTCAATTTGGCTTTTTCTTAACTTGGCATTGGACATGTTGGTCATTTTTTCATCTATAAAATGAGAATGTTAATAATAACATGGCAGGGTGTTATCTCCTGGACAAAAATAGAAAAATATGTTGAAGGACCTAGCACATAGTAACTGCTAACAGATGAACAACAACAAAACAATACTAACGATATTATTTATTAAACACTTATCATGTATGAGGCATTGAGCCAAGTGCTCCCCTTAATGAAATTAATACTATGATCCATATTTCACAAATGAAAAATCTGTGTTTAGTAAGGTGAGTAATTTACTCAACATTATCCAGAGAACAAAGGTCAGAAGCCTGGATTTGTGCCAAGATCTGCTTGTCCAACTCTAAAGCCTATCACCCTTTAATCACATTATGCTGTCAACAGATAATATACATATCTTCCACCCATTTGGATGAATTTTCTTCTGTACTTTGAAGCTGGGTTTGTCTCAGGCATTTACTATGCCCCTCTGGACGTAAATGATTACAATTTTCCTCTTCCCACTCCCCTCAGTATGCCCCATTCTGTTCCTATGGAACATTTTATGGCTGATCGTGTCACAAGATATGACATCCTCAAATCTATTATGCCAAACAAATTTGAGTTTTAAAATATTAAATTAGTTTTAGATACAGCCGTGGGAGTAATTTTAAAATCTGGGCTCCCAACCAACAAAGTAATTTCCCTTTATTAATGGGAAAATAAACATCTCCCATAAAGAATGTTTTCTTCCTTCCATGGCCGTTGTCCTCAAGAATCCAGGGTTGGGTGGACACCATTCATGCCGAAGGATGTCATATGAGTCTAGATGAGCAGGTTGTAGACTCAGAACAGAGTTTATGTACAGAAGTCTCCCCTTATTCTCAGTTTGGTTTTTGTGATTTCAGTTACCTGTGGTCTGAAAATATTAAGTGAAAATTTCAAGAAATTAACAACTTATGAGTTTTAAATTGCATGCCCTTCTGAGTAGTGTGACGAAATCTTGTGCCATCCATCTCCATCATCCCTTTGTCCACAGTCCCCATGCTGTACAGGCTCCTCACCCCTTAGTCAGTCAGTAGCCATCTCAGTTATCGGATCGACTGTCATAGCATTACAGTGCTTGTGTTCAGGTAACCCTTATTTTATTTAATAGTGGTGTCAAAGCGCAAAAGTAGTGATGGTGGCAGTTTGGATATGCCAACGAGAAGCTGTAAAGTGCTTATTTTAAGTGAACATGTATGTATGTAAGGAAATAACAGTTCAGGACTATGCATGATTTCAGGCATCCGTTAGGGGTCTTGGAACATATCTCCCGTAGATAAGGCAGGATTGCTGTCCACATTTTCTTGGCCTTGCCTTGTGATTGTGCCTCCTGCTTCCTTCATTCCTATTGAATGTTGTCTGTGCTTTCTCATTAAAGTGTAAGTTAGGGTCATGAAGAGACCCCTGTAGCAGGGTGTCTGTACAGCCAGTCAATGAATTGTGAAGAAGTTACTTAAGATTTTGTCACTCAAAGTACCATGTGACCATCCAGGTGATCTGGCAATAGAGAATAGGAGACACTACAGTTTATTGATCCAAATATTGTCCTGAGTACTTTGTATACATTATCCTATATAATTATCTAATAATCTCATAAGGGAGTTATTATTTTCATTTATAGCACACCACGACTCAGAAAATTAAATAACATGTTGTAGACTAAACAGTTACTAAATAATGGTACAGCCCAACATATTTTGTAATTTTTTAATAAGACAGACCTTTCAAACTCAGAGTTCAGATAATGAATGATGAGTGTAAATTCTCAAAACTGCTTTCAAAGGTTCTCATTGATCCAACACCTATTATATAAGATGTACAATTAGAATCTACCAAAAACTGATATGAGTTTACAGCCTGAGCCTGAAATTGAGAGATGCCTTTCAGTTATCCACATACACATAGAATGCAATTATTATGAAGTATATAGCTCATTATGGAATTCAGTTTAGCTAAAGCCATAAAGTCATCTAGGAAAGGGTTAGCTTTACAATTACATTTTTGTGAACCCAGTTTTGTTTTTTAAGGTTTCTGAAATGATATTCTTAAGGGGAAAAAAAATACCCACATGCTAAAATTGTGTAATCAACATTACGGAAAATGAGACTGAAGTTTTGGAAAGTTTGGGTCTCTTTCTCAAGAATGTGCCAGAAATCTCAGCCATCACTTTGATTTTGGCTCTGATCCAGTGTTGAATCAGTGCTTGACTGTCAACCTGTGGGACAAGCTTTGGGCAGTATGACCTCCCTGGAGCCCCAGAAGATTCCTGGATTCTCAACTCAATTCTGGCCCTTTCTCTTTTTCTTTGTGGACAATCATGGCAGCCATTCTGCTGGGAGCCACCGTAAGAGATAACGTGTGGGATTTAGAGTTATACAGATATGGGTCTGAGACCTGACTTTGTCATTACTTGCTGGTCTATCTATGAACAATTTCTTTTTGCCTCTCTCTGTTTTACAGCTTCCTCATCTGAGGAATGAGATTTATAATAGCATATACCTTAAATGAATGCTGTAAGAATTAAATGAGATAATGAAGGGCAAGTTCTCAGCATAGTTCATGGTACATGGTAAATTGCTTCAATAAAAATCATTATAATTGCTATAAGATTAATTTTTAATGTACATAACCTAATGAATTCAGTGACCCATGTGGTCTAGTTACAGAGTTGTGTGTCACAGTCAAGGAAACATATCCCTACATCTAAAGGCAATTAAAAGTAATAGAAATCTTCTATTTGCAATTCTTAGAGAACATCAAAGAGAATCCCATTACTAAGTCACCTTGACATTTTCTGTCATCACTTTTCCTTCCCCGCCCCTTTCCAATTCCCTGACACCCTGTAGCTGCTCCAGTGTCTCTTCCTTATACATCTCAGCTCCAAAAACTCTTTCTTGTTAACTAGGTGACAACGATTTTTGATCTCTCATCTCCTTATACCTCTATCACTTTGTTATGTTGATCAATTTAGCTTCTCTCTCAGTAAGCAAAAATCCTTCCTCAGTAGCATTGGGAAGGTGCGGGAAGAGACCAGGCAATGCAGGATTATTTTTAATGGGCTGATGATGGAGTGGAGGTGGCTATGAGTACTCCTAGACTAATAACTTGAGTTACATCACTTAGGTATAATCTCCAGAGAAAGGCGAGTTCTGGTTTCTAAGTTGCTTACATCTGAAGCCCTATTTGTTGAGGAATGTTGACACATTTAATTATGTGGAGAGGAAGTGATCCGCAAAAAATTCTGTATCAATGGAAGATCTTTCCATATGAAAAATAAGTGAAGGACCTGGCCAAAGGAAAACTCAGCGATGACATAACTGCCTTAGATATCCCAAAATGACAAAACTAGAATCAGTAGAATTTAGAGAAGTGGAGTTCTATCTTAGTTTAATAAAAAATGTTTTTATAGTCAAAGAAGGGGAAGACAGAATGAGCTTCCTGAGAGGCATGAGTTATCCCTCACTGGAGATATTTAAAATAAGGCTGGTGACTTCTAGGCAGACATATTGGAAATGGTATAAAGTATCCAAGGAAGGGTACATAAATTACAGATGTCTGTTTTCCACTGTGATTCTATAATTCTGTCCATCAGAACAGAGTTTAATGCATACTTTCAATACTGACAATTTGTAGCTCCTAATTTGAGGTCCATTCACTCGAGGCAACCGAGGAGTACCTTTTTGTGGGGGGTGGGAGGAGGATTTTGTGCTCAAGTGCCTTCTCTGGCCCTGACTCTTCTTTCCTTGGTTTTAGTAGCATCACTCTCATCCTCCAGTCCCTCTCTAACCCCTGTCAAACATCACTGCTCTCTTCTTGCCATTCTAGAGGCATGGGTCCAGCAGAGCAGTATTATGACAGGGGCTAAATAGGGACCATATGTCTAGACCTTAGGAGATTTGGGCTCTTGTCCAGGCTCTGACACTAATTAATTCGGTAAGTCTTCTCATATCTTTGGATCTCCATTTCCTTGTTTCTAAATGAGATATAGCAATAGTTTCTTTGTAAGGTTCCTATGGTTCTTTGAATTCATGATACCAAGGGCTAGTAGGAAGTGAAATGACTTAGGAAAATTGTTAGTAAACTGAGGCAGCATTTGGAATCTTAGCATCATACAATTCAACACATATTCGTTGTGCACCTACTCTATGTCACGCGCTCTTAATAAGGCATGGGGGATGTCGCAACTGATAGGGCAGTGAGGTGCCTGCCTTCACAGAGCTTACATTCTGGGGGCTATAGAACCTATTGAAAGTTAAGCAAGTGGACCAGGTCATTTCGTATGGAGAAGATAAGACAGAATGTTGTTTGGAACTGACCATGGAAATCAAGAATGGTCTGTTTGAGAAAGTCCACTTGAGCTGACTTTCAGATTATGACAAGGGCCAGCTAAATGAAGATATAGGAGAGAAGAGTAAAAGAAAAGGATTTTGGTTTGTTCAAGGAGCAGAAGGAAGCCCATTGTGTCTAGAGCATGGTGTGGAGAGACCAAGATGGTGGGAAAGGTAAGTAGCACCCAGATAATGAAACACAAGAAGAGTTTAGATTAGTTCTGTGTGTACTGGGAAGCCACTTGAGACTTTTAAGCAAACAAAGTCAATGATTTCTTTGGTATAAAAATGAATAACTGGTATGTAGGGAACAGATTGTGAGGAGAATTAGATGGCCATGGTGGCCATAAAAAGTTCAAATGGAGGGCTAGGATTGGCATGATAGTGGCCGGGGTGAGGTGGTAGCAAAAGTAGAGAAAGGAGAATTCATTCTGAAAATGTTGCCATAGAGCCAGTATGACTTATGATAGAGTAGATAAAGTATTCTCTCTCATCTGCAATTTTGATTTCCATGGTTTTAATTACCCACAATCAACCACCATCTGAAAATATCGAATGGAAAATTCCAGAAATAAACAATTCATAAGTTATAAATTGCATGATATCTCATGCCATCCTGCTCCATCCTGCCCAAGATATGAATCATCCCTTTGTCCAGTGTATCCATGCTGTAGACATTAGTCACTTAGTAGCCATCTAGGTTGTCAGATCAACTGTTGTAGTTTTGTAGTGCTTGAGTTCAAATAATCCTTATTTTACTTAATAATGGCTTCAAAGCACAAGATTGATTACTGGTGCTGGCAATTCGGATATGCCAAAGAAAAGCTGTAAACTTTATCATAGGTATGTATGTATAGGGAAAAAATCATAGTATAGGGAGGGTTCAGTACTATGCAGTTTCACTGGTGTCCTAGAAAGTACCCCCAATGGATAAGGAGGGACTACTATATGTGAGCGGGGGGCCGGGGGGAGCATGAGACAAAATAGGAATCTAGTGTTATTCTTTGGTTTTCCTCTCTGAGCACTTGAGAACATATGCATCATAGGGGAGGAACAGGTATTATTAAAAATGACAATGGCTATTATTTATTGAACATTTATTACATGAGATCTGTTGGGGGCTGTTTCTGCTTTGTGCCTGTTTATTTCTCCAGTTCAATAAATTAGTTGAAAGATAATGAATGTCAGGCACTATTTTAAGAAGCTTGCCTACATTATTTCATTTAATTCTCAGCAGGTATTATTTTACATGGTGACTTAGGAATATTAAGTAACTTGCCCAAGGCAACACAGCTAATAAGCTACAGAACCAGGATTTGAAACCATGTCAGTCTGATTCTAAAACCTGGGTTCTTAACATCTAAAAATTTATTTCTTAGTATACAAGACTATATGAGAACTATAACTAGTTCTGGGGGCCTGAGTGGTCTCCCAAGAAGCCTCCCAGAAGATATCATCACAGAAGCATTACTGAGGAATGGCTTTATTTATAAAAACTGGAGAAAGCTAGAAATTAACATGTGGGGCTGAACCTCAACTAAACAAAGCCTCCACACTACAGCTCCTCCTAATGACAATCATAGCAAGACTTAAATGTTTCCAAAAATTGGATTGGAATTCTCCAATGTTACAGGCACACAGTGAAGTCAAAACCACATGTAAAATAAATAATTACAAGTCTAGTCAAGGGATATTTGGCCTTTTTAACTGGCAGAAAACATTTCCTTTTGTAGAGAAAGGTGACTGAAAGTATAGTTTCAACTACCTAATGATATCAAAGAGAAAAAAAATTTTATGTACATATAATTACCAGGATCTATGCACACTAGATAATGCATTCTAATTTTCTGTAATTCTGCAGCTAGCCTTGTCTTCAGAGATCAAAAATAGCCTTGAAAAGGAAAACTCCTAGACTGATTCCAGGAACAGAAATCAAGTCAAAGGAACATGGTTTGTACTTTATCTCTTAATTCTAGGAAGGTGTATTTCTTTCCTTCTCTTAAGATGTCTGGAATAATGACAAAAATTGATAAAGACATGAGAATTAAGCCAGCTTCTACAGTGATGAGTTGGGGATATTGCCAATTTTCCACTGTTTTAACCATCATTCGATGACTGTCCTTGAAGGGATAATTGAAATTGGCGAAGCTGCATTTCTTACACCTTTCCTAACTCTTTTCTTCTTATTTACTTTTATTTCTGGAACATTTTTCTATTATACTTAAAATTGTAGTGCTCTGTGGTTCTATGTTTGTCAGCACTAGGCTGTGAGCTCCTTGAGGGTTGGTCATATCTCATTTCCCTTCATATATTTGATGAGTGAGAATGTTGATGGCTGAGAGTAACACACAAAAAAAGTCAAGCAAATGTAAATAATAAGGAAATGTATTAGGTTACATAACTAGAAACCTAGAGATAGAGCAGTGGTAAAAGCTGAGTTAATGCAGTTGTAGTAACCTTGTTTTTTCTACAGTTCTTTGGCCTCTGCTTCTCTGTGTTCAAACTGGTTGCAAGATGTGAGCAGCAGTTAAGGGCTTCACATCCATACATGGCCATCAACAGAAAATAATGGATGTGTCTTCCTGCAATGGTTTCTTCAGACCAAGGAAAAATTTTCCCGGATGCACTCAACTCTCCTGCTTTCAATGGCCATTTAGGAATAAATAACTGACAATACGAATGAGTTTACCATGATTAGCTGACATGACTCAGTTTTCCTAACCATATGGCTATTATTCCATGAAGGAATGCGGGAAATAATTGAGTACCATTAAGGGAGAAAGGCCACAGTGACCTTTACCTATGTCCAGTGCCTAGCAGAGAACTTGGCAGTTAAATGATACTTAATAAGTGTCTGTTGAGTGAATAAATGAATTATCATGACCCCATTGCCTGATATGTCCTTTTTGAAACTATTTTATTTATGATGAGCACCATTTACTTGACTCAGCACTTAATTATATATTTTATTGTTCTTTTAAAATGTCACATGTGTTAGTCTTATATAAATAATCAAATGTTAACTAAAGTCAGGGTCCATGGCGAATAAATGTAAGCTGACTGAATGAATACTTTCTCAGTGTTCTCTCCAGTGTGGAGTCCAGGAATAGAAGTGTAAGACATATCGTGAGTTTTATTCTCTAGTAAAGAGCAAGGCTCTTTGATAGGAAACCAGTTTAAAAAGGGAAAAATACCTTTTGTGTTTAATTTAACTAAAACTTTTGAAGCCCAGTTAACATAAGTTGGAGCCAACAAGACTTAATCACTGGATAAGAAAATCTTAGCATTTACTACAGTGGCTTGCTCTGCATTAGAGACAGTGTGTCTGCATAGGAGAAATAAATGCTTTCCTCTTTGTCTGCTGGAGTGAACTTGGCATGGGTTATCAGGAATAAACTTCCTGGAAGATGAGCAGCACCAGGAGAATGAGTTGCCCCAGGTTGACTAAAATGTCCATATGGCCATAGAGTTAGCAGAAAAATGCCTCACAACTGCTAGCATTTATTGAGCAATCCTGTGTGCCAGGCTTTGTTCTAATTGTTCTGCATCTAGCCATTTTATATTTTCAACATTCCAGGAGGCAAATGCTATTGTGAGCACCATTTTACAATTCAGAAAATTAAGGTTTAGAGAATTAAAATAGCTTTCCCAGGTCATATTGTTAATAAATGATGGTGTTAGGATTTGAATTCAGGTAGACTGGCTTCAGAGCTTGTGGTCTTATCCACTATTGAAAAGGTGCCATGTTCAAGGCTAATTAGAAAGAGTAAGGACAGGTCATCTGCAAGAAGACAGACTATAAGGTCAAAAATAGTTCAAGAAAGAAGAAATGAATTAGAGCAAATGGTTCAGGACTAAATTGTGAACAATGGAAAACACTGAATGAAGGCCTTTTTTTATTTGATGCCAAGTGTATAGTATGTTGGGGGAGACTTAAAGTTTGTGTCTGGAGTTGGATGGTCTCTTCCCTATACAACTTCTGATCTAGATGAAAATATATGTAGGGAAAATATTAGTAAATTATCTAAGAAAGTAGATATTCAAGAGCAGTTGAAGGGACATCATGGATTATATGTTGTCTGAGAGGTCTCTTTCTTAGTTGCAATAATGTTGTGTTTTACACAGATTAGATTCATAGGCAAAAACTGGGAATTGTCTTCCCTGGAGTCAGAAGTTCCACGTGCCAGAGGATCTCTCCCCCTGGGGTCAATGGTATTATATTTATGAGCAGCCCTTTGAGAAGGCAGGGCAGCCCTGGCTCACCAGGCCAAAGCATGTCCGATGGTACTGCATCATGGAAGCCTTCTCAGCCTGACTATGGCTGTTAGATGCTGTTTATGTGGTCCTTCTGCAAGAAGCCTTGTTTCCTGTACTGTATTTGGCTAAGACAGCAGTCTTGTGGGTGGCTTCAGTATTAAGTTTGGAACAGAGGGAGTATTGCAACACATGCCAAGAATTGAATTTTATTTTTAAAAGCTGCTTTTTACAGAATTGAATATCCGTGACCCTCTCCATTTACAGCAGCCCCACACATGGAAATTGGTGTAGGGGGATGACTTGGGCATCCTTTAGTAACAGGTATATATTCAACAACTACTCTCAAGGGGTACTACTTCCTTTTGTGAGGCCTTACAAGCTCTCAAACTCTTTCTTATGGCTCCTCTCCCTGTTCTTGTTTCTATGACTGTGAACAAGCTTTGTAACTGTGGTAGTATTGCTTTATGAAAGAGAGTGTATTTTGTTGTTTTACACGCAAGTGTCTTGTTCCTCTACGTCACTTCTGAGATGCAATAATTCAAATATGAATCAGGAAAGTGTGGTTGATGACACATATCAAGACCACTAACACTTTTCCCTGTGGCCTCAGGAAAAGCGTTCACTTATTTCCTGCTTCAGGTTATCCTTGGTGATCCAGGGTGAGAGTATCCTTGGAAGATAGATGAGAGAAATGATACAGCAAGTAAAATGGTGGAGATGTCTTCATGAAGGAAGGCTTAGAAGCACCAATGGCATGATTACCCTCTTTTCTCAACAATCCTCAATCTTCAGTCTTAATTTCTTAGTTGCAAAAATGCCCTGATTTTTAGGAGAGGAAAGCACTGGTGATGGTAGGCAATGACTTAGAGGTCAATGGGTGGGATCATCAGATCTCAAGAAGGCAAGGAAAGCTTACCCATAGAGTGTGAGAGAGGCATATCTGTTTCTCTAACTGTAGCACAGGGGTCCTGACCTAGCTCTGTGAAGGCTGCAAGCAGTATCAGTGTACTAGGCCTGGGGAGCATTAGAGAAGTGTGACGTCGTGTTTTTGCATGGGGTGGCCCACCTTCCTCTTCCTCAGCTCTGGTTCCTGAAACTGGAGGCATCTCTCTCCAGCAAGACTGGGCTGCCACACTGCCTACTGAGAAGGACTTGGGGAGTGTTACAGAACAGTTCGTCTGACACCTGCCAGGGTAAGCTTTGCTCAGCATTGCTATCCAGTTGGCTGTGTCCTCCTTTGAAATGTGCTTTTAGTTCAGTGATTGATGTATTTGATTTTTGACTTTGCTTAACATGGGGTATTAACTCAATGTTCAGTCTTGCTAACTGTTAGTGCTATAGAGACAGGATTGATGTGTCTTTGCGGGGAGTCCTCACAGTAAAGACTGCATCCCAATGCTTTCAACATCAGTTTTAGGTGTCTGTCCTTACCCAAGTGCCTGAAATGGGGAGGGTGTGAGCTGTAAGGAGAGGCACCTCTGCCTTTATTCTCGAAGGCTTAAATTTTTCAAAACATTCAAATGATTTCAAGGATACCCTAAATTAATATAAAATATATCACAAAGAAGCAGAGTCCAAGAGAACAATGTGTCCAAAAGTTATACTTATCTACCGAAGGCAAAGGGATATGTGTAACTTTGATTGTTATTTATGTATGTACTTATTTATTTATTTATACTCCCCCCCTGCAAAGAAAACATAAGGAGACAGGGAGGTGAATATATGAAGATTCCAGAACTCATTAGGAGAAAATTCCTATTTTCTTTTCTCAAGACTGGAAATACAGAGGACACTTGGTGTGAGAGATGGGGCACACACACCAAGAGTCAAGGTCAAGACAGATAGGACCAAAGATGTGGAAAAAACAAAAATTGTAGAGCAAAAGTGCCACAGATTAAAATAAGGTAGCAGGCCTCAGGATAAACAAGGCTTCAGGCCATTTTGGCCTCTAAAAGAAGCTCATAATTTTTTCCAGCCTCAATTTTACCCTCAAGAAGAAATGGTGACAAAAGATTAAGGCCAAGGTCATTTACTGCGCCAAAAAGACAGAGACTGGAACATCTTTTTGAACAAATAAAGGAGATGAGTCCCAGGTCCCCTGGGGCAGAAATTCCTATGGAACTCCTTCTGGAATTTCACTTGGAATTTTCTCTCCCTTCTTTCTTACCCAAGACGGATGCAGAAAGAGGGCCTGAAGCTGCCCCTGTTTGGTGATTTCCCTGCTCTAGGAATGCCCTGGAGTTGACCGCTGGAGCAGTTCACAAGGGCAAGTGCTGACTCTCCAGCTTGTCTTGGCCTTTGCATGATTTTCAAGTGATGTGCTTTAGCTCCTCGTGGCTGTGTGTCCTGGGGAGAAGAAAGGACTGCCGTTAGCCTAGACAGACCCTCACACTGTCTGGTTTTGCTCATTGGGAAATGGAGGAGGAGACCGATATTGAAGCTAAATTTTTATGCAATAAAATGTGTTTTTCTGTTCTCTGCATATATCTGCTTGGGTTCCTTGAGGAGTGAGTTGGTAGGAGGGCAGGATTCAAGGAATTGAGATTCTGTGTCTTAGCCAAATACAATTTTTCTCAGTATCTTCCTGTCATCATGATTTATGGCCCACAGAAGCTGAAGAGGCTGAACAAGGAGTTTGGACACAGGGCCAGGATGCCAGCAACTAAGAGGACCATAGAAGTAAGAAAAATTGTTCATTCATTCTCAGTCATTCAAAAAAACGTATGTTGCCATTGTATAAAATGAAGTCGCAAATTTATCTAGGATGGAATCCTTCTTATTAAGGAATTCACTATTTTGCAGAAGCAAATAGACTTAGGAAGGAACCATTACCGGTGGGAGGAGTGCTGTAATGCAGAGGGGCAAGTAGCAAGTTGCAGCCCTTAGGCAGAACTCCAGACTCCTCCTCCCTCCCAAAACCCCACGTGGTAATCTCTTCTTTCTGTCTTTCACTCTTTTGTTTCTTTGTAGTTATCATTTCTAATATTTGCAAATATGTAATACATTTGAACTGATACAGAGATTCTGCTGCTTAAGGCTTTCCTATCTTGAAAAGCCATTGTGGGGTTGGTTGACTAACAAGACCAGTCACACCCTGGGCTCCATTTTCCTTTGGTCTCTTCTTCTTGGACTTACTTTTTTTTTCCTTCAGAGGCTCTAGTAAGGCATGTAACCAAATGGTAAGTATTGGCCTAAAGGGAAAAGAAAAAAGGACACTATAAGGGGCTTTCATGCCAATACAGGGCACATTCTTGATGCACCATGTGATCTAGCCTAGTTCACCAAGAGTGGGTACTGGCACCTGGGGCCCGAGCCCCAATCAGTAATGTCATTGCCTTCTCCTGGCCCCTCCCCTTGTGAACATTAAGGAGTATGACTGTCACAGGGTAGGGTGGGCACTTCTCTATCCTCTTCTCCAAAGGAGCTGAGGCAGGTGAGTGGTAGCTGGAGATAAATTAAGGATGAGAATTCCTGTGGGCAATGGTGTGTTGCAGAGAATGGGCTTCTTTTCCTTTCCTTCCCAGAAGAGAGACGTTGCCTCTCAAAAAAAAAAAAAAAAAAAAAGTAAATAAATAAATAAATAAAAATTTTAAAAAATTTAAAAACCTTGGGAGAATAATGCCCAAAGACTGGAAAGATTAAATTTTTGTTAAGGTAGATCTCATGTTAAGTATGCTTAACACAATAAGATGAAATTTAAAATAAATACATAAAGACAAAGGGGGAACAAAAAAGAAATGCCAGGTACACCCTTTGGAAGGTCAGCGATGCCTTTCTGGTGTGAAGGCAGCGTCCCCCGGGGGAGTACGTTAGCAGCAGAGGACTGGTCAGAACCCTAATTCTACCCCTTAGTGGCTAGAACACCTTGGGCAAGTGACTTAACTTCTCTGTCTCAGTTTCCTTATCCATTAAATAGAGTTGCTTCTTTCCTCACAGAGCTGTTATATGGATAAATGATATGCTGTATATCTGTAGATATGTAGCCCTTGGCACAGTCTCTCACACTGAAAAGATCTGAATAAATGGTGCTTTTGCTGTTGTAATTAAAGGATAGTCCTGTTGGGAATAGCAGGGCATGAGCCAGCCTACTCAAACGCTCAGCATGGGCAGAGGCAGCCTCTCTTCCTCTTGATGGTTCGGAAAGGTGGATATTGGACTGGAAAAGCAGAGTTCACTTCACATCCTTACTTGGTGCTATACTCTAACCACTATGTTGGTTATCGAAAGCTGCTTACTTATCCCAAAACAGTGGCTTACAATGACATTTATTTATTCATTATTTTGCAATTTGTACAGGATTCAGCAGGACAAGCTCATCTCTGCTCCATGTCATATTGGCGGTCATGACTTCTCTGAAGAGGCTCAGCAGGGCTGGGGGGTCCTCTTTTGAGATGTGTCACTCAGCCAAGATGGCTGGCAAGTTGATCCTGGCTATTGGTAGAGAGTTCAACTGGGACTGTCCGTGAGGGCCTCAATTTTGTTTTGGGTGTTTAACTTGGGCTTCTCATAGCATGGTGGCTGGGTTTTGAGTTCTGTTCCCAAAGCAAGCATTCCTAGAGGACACGCTTTTCTTTACATCACAGTTGCTAACATTTCACTGGCCCAAACCAGTCCTGTGGGCAAGCTGAGATCAGTGGGGGCTGGGGTGGGAATAAGGAATGACAAAAGTCCTGAATGTCAGCATGTATGGTTTGTTAGTGGTCTTTGACCAAAGTGAGGCTCACTAAAAAGTAAGTGAGAGTAAGAATTTACAACCAAAGTTCTTTGAGTTCAGAGCAGATTACCTATCCACCAGCATCTATTCTTCATTGTAATAGACCTTTGTGAATTATTCTTTGAATCAATACACATATGATCTTCAAATAGCCCTGAAGAGTGCCAAGTAGCCTTTGCTAATGTTCTACTTCCCTCATCCTCCATTTTCTAAAATATAAACATTTTAGATTAATGTACAAGGAGCCCAAGGCTGGATGGATCAATGATTTAGGTCTAATACGTGCAGTTTTCAGCAGCCTGAGCTGAGCCATCTAAAAATATCCTCAGATCTGCTTCCCTCCTCTTGCTCCCCCTGAATGAATAACTTTAAAAAAATTTATTGACAAGGAATAAATTCTCTGAAACCAGTAGCTAAACTATTGTATTTTACCAATAGGTACATGTTGCTTGAGTAAACGAATAAAAGGCTTTATTTGCCAGAGGAAAAAAAATCCATTTAGTGATAGAAATGACTTGCTCTTTTGTAGCTTGTAATATTAATTAGCCTCCTCTTTATCTCCCTTTTTAAAAGAGCACATTTTAATTGTTGTCTTTTCCATATCCCTTGTTTTATGTCTTCAGTTTTCAAATTGATACAGGCCTGCTAGTAAGATCTTAAAAATAGACTTGCAGTACTTTTGAGAAAGACTATTTTCAATGAATTATAAATGATTTCATTTCAAAACTCAGAAACCTACTGCGAATCCCGAACCTAATACTTATCTTCTCTAATTGCATGAAGGGGAAGGCAGAAATAAATTTGGTTGAATATGTAATTGGCATGCTTATATTAAGGTTACTGGTTTCAGCCTATTTAGGCTTCCCAGGGAACATACAGGAATCTCACTCCCACCAAAACCTTTTGAATTGTCTGGTATATAATGATTTAGGGGTGGCAGTATGTAGATGACAAGTAGGGCACCCACAGGCAGACCGAAGGGAGGAAAAGATGGAGCAATTCCCGTCGGGGTCCTCTCCAGATTGCCTCTGAGTAGGTCAAGTCGTGCTTGTCAACGACCCATGTTGCTCATTTCTCCTAGAGCTACAGGATGAAAACCACTGCAACTTTCCCTCCCAATCAAAATGTCGCTTTCTCTTTTTTTTTCTTTCTTCCACCAGCTGAACTTCCTTTGTTAGTCTAGACCTGCCTCAACACGTATAACTCCATAGAAAGGTGTTATTGATTCCCCGCTCCCCGACTGCCTGGCACTGGGCACTGCGCATTACATGCAGTATCTCCCAACTCTAAGAAGGAGATGCCATTCTTTTTTTACAAATGTGGAAACCAAGATGTAGAAAGCTTAAGCGATTTGTCTAAAGTTGCACAGCTTGGTACTGAGCTTAATTCTAAAGACCAATTTTTCCAATTACTATTTTATTGCCTTTTGTGGAAGGACAAGGAAAGTTACTAGGACACATGAGCTGATTTCTCTTGCGTAGGTAACTTCTCTTGGGGAAGGCATGCTTTGGAGGCAGTAGGCCATGGTTTTAAGAGCGTGGTTTGGGGATCAGCAGATGCCAGATCTGTCTTTGGCTGCCCATGTGTCCTTGGCAATTTATTTCTTTGAGCCTCAGTTTCCTTGTGTATAAAATAAAAATATTAACACCAGCCTAGGAGATTGTGACCTATTTGGCAATAAAAGAAATGAAGTGTAAATATTTGCTACAACATGAGTAAACCTTGAAAGCATGATGCTAAGTGACAGAAGCCAGTTATAAATGATCATGGATTATCTAATCCCACTTTATTAACTGTCCAGAAGAGGCAAATCTATAGAGACAGAAAGTTGGTTAGTGGTTGCCTATGGCACAGGGGAATGAGGGATTGGGAATTCCTGAGGGGGGCGGAGAAAATGTTCTAAAATTGAGTATGGTGATGGTTACACAACTCTGTGATTATACTGAAAACCACAAAATTGAACACCTTAAATCTGTGAATTGTGAAGTATTTTAATTATAATAAATTATTGTAATAAAGCTTTTATTTAAAAAGTGTTGCCTGCGAGACAGAACCCTTGACTAGGTTCCTATCAGATTGTCCCCAATCAATATCCAGGTGATGGTGGCTTCATTAAATAACTATCCTTCGACTTCCTCCCTAGTAAGATTGGGATCATAGTACCTACTTGATGGGGTTGTTGAGAGGATTTAATGCATTAAAATACATAATGAGCGTGGAACAGTGCCTGGCACCCATAAGTGCTTAAAATATGTCATTTTTCTTATTCATTATAGATACCAGATGAATGCAATGTCTGACCTATGAGAAATGCTTATTAAATGGCAGCTCCTGGTAATAGCAACTGGGGTTATTAAGGACTTTGCTATTTATAGGAATGGTCTGAAGTTTAGAAATTCTGTGATGGGACCACTTTTGCAAAGTCAGGCATAATGAAGTAAAGATCACACCTCTCGTTCTGCTCAAGAGGCTCTGAGTTTTGGGCTCTAGTTCTCTCTTGGCTCTGTGCCCTCTGTCCCGTCATTTGTCAGAAATTCATGTTTTGCTGTTATCATCAGGAAAGTCCCAGTGGGACCTCTTCCTCTTCCACACTGAGGTTGTGTTCAGGGTGGGACTGCCCGCTCTCTTGCTGTGCAGGAGGGTGTACTCACTGCCAATGAAGCTTTTTTAGGAAAGAGATGCTACAGCCTGCTTCCCTGCTTCTCAATATTCAAATTCCCCAGTGCTGACTTGCACACACTCACAATCTGTTCAATCTTCTGGCTTAGCTTCAGGAAAAACTTTAAGACAACATTTTGCCCGAGAATGATAATCAACGCAGTTTATCTCAGGCTGCAGATAGCACTTATCCCTTCTGTTTCCTTCAGATGAACTGTACTCTGTTTTATCCTTACATGGTTTAGCATTATTTCTCAAATCCTATCAGGAACAGATGGTTCCAGAAACCTTAACTTAATGAAAACATAAACAAATTTAGAAATCTTGGTGATGTAATATCTGGAAGTCAAAATGATGTAAGTGGGCTTTTTAAAAATTTCTAACAAGAAGGTCATCCAGAAGGTACACAGATCACTCAAAACCAAAGAAGTTTAAGAATGAGGAAAAAAGATGAGGATGGGATTCGGGAACCCATATTCTCCACTGTGTTCCTAAAACTTCTGGGCAACTTGAACATCTGAGCCAAGGGAGGAAATAGACACCCTTGGAGCTACTTGAGAGCAGAAAGATGGAGAACCACTGGAAGGCTATGCCTATGGCAGCTCTCATCACCTACCTTGCTATTTGCCAGGGAGAGAAGTTGAGGGCTACATGCATGACTGACAGAGCTGGGCCTTTCACTGGACTGCATTTTATTTTTTTAAAGGGGAGAGTTTGTGTGAAAGCCTCCGCTCCTCAGCTATGAATCATCACTGGAGCCCGATCCGTCATGGAACGCCAAGAGCCTGATACAGGCTGATGTGTTGCTTTGGCCAAGAAATCTGGGAAAGCGGCATTGTGATAAAGTTGCTTCTTATTTGACTGCCTCTCTTTTAAAATAGAAACTTCTGTTACTCACAGGAAGGTGCCAGAGGCAGTTTGCATCTTCCCTTTCTGTGCAACAGTGCTAGATTTTTAAGCAGCCTATTTTTATCATCTTTTCCAGCCATTACCAGGACTATATATTTTTGTTTTGAGAATACTAATGTTTTCTGAACTTGAACCTTAGTTGTGGGCACTGAGGCTGAGGTCAAAGGGATGGACCATGTGTTTTGCTTGGCTTCTATCCTATTTGGAAACTGGAGAAGAAAGCCACACTTACAGTGATAAATAGAGTGGTTGAATGTAAAACAACTACTGGAACCAGATTCCCCCTAAGAATACATTCATTCCAAACAGTTGTATTGAGTACCCACTGAGGGCTAGCTTCTATGCTAGCTAGGACTTGGGAAACTAAAAATCATTAGACATGGTCTCTGAGTTCCAATGAGGAACTAATGAGAAGGTTGCAAAGGAGACAGGCATATGATCAATAATGCTGGGAAGTATTATTGGTCCTGTGCTAGCGTTATGTGTAGGTTATGGATGGAGCACAAAGGGACAGGCAGTTCTTCCTGGGGGCAGGTCAGAGAATTCTTCATACTGAAAGTGACACTTTGGAACTTTAAAGAAGGTGTTCAGTGGAGGGCATTTTTGCTTTGATGATTCACCCCAATTCGACATTAGGAAATTTGGGTACTGCCACAAGGATTCTCTCCTGTAAACAACAGCAAGGACAGTTCTTGGCCTATCAGTGGATCCCTGACATGACATTGGATGGGAAACAAAGGGAGACTCCAGGGTTTATGCATGGGAATGAGATAGGACCATGGCACTATTGACATTTGGGGCCGGATAACTTTTGTTGTTGTGGAGAGGCTGCCCTGTGCATTGTAGGATGTTTAGCAGCAACTCTGGCCTCAACCCACTATATACCAGTAGTATGCCACCTCCACCAGCTGTCACAACCTGAAATGTCTCCAGACATTGCCAAATGTCCCCTGAGCCTAAAGGGTAAAACTATGCTCAGTTGAGAAATACTGAACTGGAAGGACGGGTGGAACAATCCTGGAGCTGAAGAATGGCAAGGGTGGTTAGTAGAACTTTGGAAATATCAGACACTTGCAGGCCTACATAGGTTGCTTGGGAGAATTGTTCATTATTATTATGTAAACACATCCCTGTAGCTACTCATCTGGAGGGCAAAGTAGAGTATGAGAAGAAGCTTGATGATACATTAGCACCTGTGATTCAGAACCTGTGAAAGTCATCGCTAAAGGACTTTCATTTGAAACTTGTAATTGAGGCCACTGGTTTCCTCGGTCTGCAGTCGTAACACTTAGAGCAGATCTCTCCCAAATGGCAGCCAAATCAGCTCTGCGTTACATCCCCACATCACCTTCTCTGAAGGAATAACAGCCTTTTGTGTGTGAGGCGACCCCAGAGTCTCACCCAAGGAATTTCACTTTCGAATCAGACCATCGCAAACATACTCACCACATGTGTCCAAATTCCCCTGGCCACTGCTGCGTGATTTGGTAAGACACATGCAGAGAGCAGTTCTGTTTTATTATACAAATGCATTCACGTATTTTCGAAGCCCTGAGATACAGGCTCCTTTTTAAAGCCACATCATTATGCCCCACACACATATAAGGAGCACATCGTCCCTGTTCTGGGCTCACAGAACAAAGATTAGAATTCATGGTGTCTTAAACAAGTTAATTAATCTATGCGCTTCAACTTTATTTCTTTGTAAAATGAGGTAATATAAGGATGTATTTTCTTACAGTGTTGGTGAGAGTTGAAAGGAGATCATCCAAGTAAGCCATATTGGCACAGTGCCTGGCATTCAGTAAGTACTTTATAAACCTTAACTGCAATTTATTATCATCAATATTTTAAGTGCTATCATAATATGCCTGGATGCTCGGAGAGTATTGAGATGGATCCTTAATTGAGAATGGGCAATGGGAGTCAGGAAAGGCTCTGCGTAGTGAGAGAGACCCAAGGGAGTCCTGAAGGATGAGGAGTTAGAAGCCCTGTAGAGTGAACAGGACAAGCAGGGATTTTCAGCTTTGCTGTTCCCTCTGCTGGAATGATCGTCCCCAGATGTCTACAAGCTTCGCTGCCTTTCTCCAGCAGGATTTTGCTCCAGTGTCATCTTCCTTCTCAATGAGGCCTTTCACCCACATCCTATTTAAAATTGAACTTTTCATTCTTTCACGCCCTATCTTATTTGTTGTCTTATTTTTCTCCTTGGCACATGTCACCACCTGACATTTTACTTACTGATTTTGTTTATCGCCTGCTAGTAGGTAGGCTCTGGGAGGACAAACTTTTTCTTACTTTTGCTCAAACTATATAATCAAAGAGTAGGAGTTCAATAAATATTGCTAACTGAGTTCCAGGCATGTGGGCAGAAGAAGCATGGAGGTGAAAGAAAACATCTATTTGGAGAAATGAAAGTAATTTAATATGATATAGTACAGAGTATATAATTTTTAAAAATATGGGACTAGACTGTAGAATTAAGCAGAGACTTGATCAGAGAAGACCTTTTTAGATTTTGGCCTGAGGAATTACTAGAAGGTTTTAAGACCTAGTCATATTTTCATTCTGTTAAGCTCATCTCATCAATATGAAGGATGCAAAGGAGAGAAAGCAAACTCAGGGCAAGGAGAAACTTGAAGCTAATGTATTACAACACAATGTGGATTTCACAACATCATTCTGGGTGTGCGTTAACCATAACACGGCATCTTTCATCCAAGCATGACAAGGTGCTTGATACCTGGTCTAGATTCTCCTCCACCTTTTGCAATTAATGGGGAGAAAGGTAGAGAGACAGCTGGCTGCCTTGAAAACAGAGGCAGAGCCAAAAATAGAACCTAGAAGTGTCTCTCCCTTTTTTTTTACACTCTTTCTAAAATTATGGGACCGTTTCCTTTCTCCTCCTTTTCCTTGTCTCATCACTCTTCCCACTTGTGATTGTTGTTCACACCAGTGCTTCACGGAAATGACTTCCCTGGAAGTGAAAAAGATAGAATTGTGAAGGCAAAGTCCTGAATTTTCAACAGCCTATCTTCTTGGAATGCCAGAGTAGGATATTTCTTTTCATTTAGAGAGATGTTCAGAACTCATCATGAAAGTGTTACCAGGAGGTTGATACTCATGTCTAAGTCAGATAGCATTGAACTTTGTTCCTTTAGGTTAAAACTTGGTGTTATGACCTATAGAAATGGGGGGAAGTGATAGCATAGGGTTTTATGAGGACTAAATAAGATAATTTAAATAAAATGCTTAGCTATTTTTAATCTCATGGCTATAGACTAAAGGAAAAATGGGACCCTATTGCAACCTTCAGTTTAACACAGTTCAAATAATTCCAGTTTCATAAATATTTCCTGTGTACCTCTAGTGCCCTCTCTTCCTGGGAAGAGGAGGTGATAACTGAGTTGTTAAGTTTTGATTCTATGGGAGTGATTATGGAAACCACTGTGCAGGAAAACAACATGCCAACAATGGTGTTGATACCATCTTTATTGGACATTTAACATAGTGGCTCAGAGCCTTGATTCTAGAACTAAAAGTGCCCGGGATCAAATCTTGCCTCTGGCTCTTACTGATTGTGTGATCTTGGCAAGTCTTAATTTCTCTGCGTTGCACTTTCTTCATTGTAGTGCCTGCTTAGTAAATTTGTTGCAAGAATTCAAATAGTTTGGTTCATGTAAGATATTCAGTCATGCCTGGCCTGGTGGTAAGTGCTCACTTAGGGTTAACTCATATTCTTACCTGTTGCAGTTTGACCACACCCGATGTCCTGCCTGTCATCCAGAGGATGGCTATCCATCACCGCCTCACAGGAGAAAATACCTCGGTGAGACACTGTGTTCTAGAATCGAATTTTCCATTTACACATTCAGACTCACAGTTGTGAATATGCATTGAAATGTACAGATCTGAAGGCCAGTGTATTTGTTAGCCACAGTAAATACAACCACTGTGTATTGTAGTGGTTAAAAGGATGGACCTTGCTCTTTTCCACCAAAGACCCATGCTCAACCACGAGAAAAGTTTACAACTTTTATTGGGATAAGCCACTCAGATTTCAGGATATTGAAACAGCCCTTTTAGCTTATCTTGACTAATATAGCATAGTTGCTGGCTGATCAAGATGATCATCAATAAATGTTAGCGAGCAACCATTGTCAGCAGTTAGACCACGATGCTTATGGTAACATTCTCTCCCCATTCGTAGATTCACATGGGAAATTAAATACGGCCTCTGTACCTTCCTCAGAACATTTCTGAGCAAAGGAATTAGAACAAAGGGAGGCGGGTAGACCCCAAAGTAATCTCATCTAGACAACACTGATGTAAGCTCAGCTTGTCCCGCAATAATAAACTCCTTTCTGTGGACCATAACATTTCTGCTTCCTGATCCAAAATCAAGGTAGAGCTGGACAAGTGCTGATGCATCTGCTCCCTTTGGGACAGCCTTTTATAATGGTGTCCACATCATTCCCATTGTGCTTGAACATACTTTTTTTCAAATAATATTTAGTGCAGTTGACAAGGTATCAGCGCTGGCGAAATTACCAAGAATATTTTTTTTTCCTGTTCAGTTAGCTGACCCTGATGTGCCAAATTGAGGCTCTGTGTATGCAGTTTAAAATATGCTTGTCTAAGTCATACCTCGTTGAGATTCTTTTTGAGGCACCTTAGTTGGAATTTTGGGCATTTCCCCAAACTCTTTAAGAACCAATAGGTCAACATTGACAGACACCTTGGGTCATATTTTAGGTATGGATTTTAGCAGTTTCTCTTCACCAATTAACGTCATTCTTAAGTTCTTAAAGTCACTTCGCGTTTGTCCATCTTATTGCCTCGCTGATTTGAATTCCATTTATATTTTGTGTCCTTCAAGCCTTCACTGAGGCCACTTGACATCCTTGGTCATTCTTTTGTATCTCAGCATTTCAAGGTATCTGCCAGCTCCCAGGCTCATTTGGGCTTGGTGCTTTCACAAGCTTGGCTATCTCCATGTTATACCTGGCATGGTTTGTTGGCCCAACACAGTGGAATCAGTGGGTTCTTAGAGATTTCCCATCTGGACTGCACCATCAAATGAGCCAGAGAGAACACTTTCAAAGGGGAATCATGATAAACTTATCATCTCTCATTACTATAATTCTGTACAATTCAACAACTATGTATTAATCACCTACTAGATGCCAAGAAGTGTAATTATGCAAAAGTTGGAGTTTTGTGCCAGGGGAGCCTGTTGACTTGTCAGGGGAAATAAACTGCTTTGTTGTTGTTGTTATTATTATAAGACTATCGTTTGTAATAGCTAAGTTGTTTTTATTTGCTTAATGAATGCCTAAATAGTGCGTAACTTTCGTTTTGAACTTTTTAACTGAGGCATAATTCATAGACAGTGAAGTATACAAATTTTAGGTATAATGCTCTCTTTTCTGAATTTTTACATATATATACACCTAAGGAACCATCACTCAGATCAAGCCATAGAACATTTCCAGCACCCCCGAAGGCTTGTTCACACCCATGCATACCATCCAAAGAATATCTCTGACAGTATAGATTAATTTTGTGGTTTTGGATTTCATAGAAATGAACTTATAAGACTCTGCTTATAGAAACTATTTGCCTAATATTGCCTTTAAAATTCATATTGTTGAGTATGGACTAGGTCCATTCATTCTTCTCTTGGGTATTTCAGTTGTTTCTAATTTGGGGATTTTATAATAGAGCTACAATGAACAATCTTGTACATGCCTTTGTTGGACATAAGCACTCATTTTTGAAGACTATATACACGGGATAGGAATTGCTGCGTCATAGGGACACATATGTTTGCTTTAGTAAATATGAGTAAACAGTTTTTCAAAGTCTATGCACTTGTACTCTCTCTGGCAGTGTTGGAGAATTCTAGTTCTCCATTCCCACCATAACTGGGTTTTATTACTTAATTCTTTTAATTTTAGTCATCCTCATGGAGATGTATTGGTATATTATTGTGGCTTTAATTTCTTCCCCTGCCTGAAGCCCTTTTATTTACCATATTTAATTAAAATTAGGCTAAGGTGAACATCCTAAGATTTCCTTCCTAAAGCAGGTATTTCTTTCCGAATCTCTTGGGCAGCAAAGGGAAGGTCAAAGTTTCTGAGTCATATTTTTTAATAAAGAGCTTAAAATCAATATCCTAAAAGGTAGCTTCAGGGTAGCAAAACTTTGGCTCTCTTCAATGTGACCATCCCCTCCCCATACTCTACTCCTCCTCCCTTGTGGTTTCATTCTGTAGGGGCTCAGAACGAGTCACCCCAAGATGTGCCTTTGTGGTATGTGGCTTGTTTTGAGCTAAGGGCAATGAGACCCTGTGGGCCGTCAAACTAAAACATTTTAACTTCTACAGCTGAAAGTCTTTTGGTAAATAAGGTTTTACTGAGCCAAAAATATCAGCCAAAAGATCAGTCTTGGGGAATAAAGTCTAAACCACCAACAGCTTGGCTAGGTAGAAAAGACAGCACATCCACCATCCCTGAGTCTGGCAGGTGTTTTATACATCAGGTAGGTAGAAGGGAGAAGAAAGAAGTAGCCTGAAAGAATTTACATGAGCTGTAGGTAAAGGAGTAGGTGGAAGTGAAGGTGGCCAGCTCTGGGGTAGCAGAGTCCACTTGAAGAAATTTCTAATCCTGTAGATTGTCTGGGGGCAGCAGTTCAGAAAGCCCTGGTGTCAACAAGGGTCACCCAGTGAGTTTATGGTGCCTGGAAATTAGTCCAAAATTCCAACAGGCAAAAGAGGAATGTGAGAAGTCTTTTGTTAGCTGATTAGTAGCCATTAACACCCCAAGAGTTCTGTCTTTCACTCTCCAGCTGACATATATTAATTTAGAACATCTCAGATTTTTTCCTTTTCTGGACTCAAGAGAAACTTCTGCCCCCACTTAATTTCCTAGAAAAATCTGAATTAAGGGCATTTTCTATAGTAAGAGGTTATCAGCGATAACTTTTTGACCTATCTATAGAGCAGGGCAAACTTCTAATGACTGAACATCTGATCTCCTTTATCCTGGGAATGACCTTCCTCCTCTCTGAAGCCCCCAGGTGATCCTTAGCCTAGAGTGTCTTATATACCTCTTTTTCCCTTTCTGTCTCTGACTCTCTTGTATGTGGGGTTTCTATATGTACATATATAATTAAATTTGGTTACTCTGTCTTGTTAATCTGTTTCCTGTAGATTTAATTATTAGACCAGCAGAAGTATCCTGAAAGGTAAAGGAAATTCTCTTCCTCCCCAATGATTTCATGGCTTTGATGGCAGTTAGTGACAGGATTCTGGAGGAAATTGTTCTGCATAGACTATGTGAAGAATTGAAGAAATTATTTTAATTATAAAAGAGAGGAAGGAAGCAGTCGAGTAAAGAAGGTAGTAGAAAGTGGCATAGTGCTACACGACTTGACTCCCTTTGATGCCCTCCCCCCAAATTATGAGATGCACGAATACCTGGTATTGAGTGCAGAAATCAAAGGAAGTATTTAGTTTCATCTCAAAGTGGTATAGTGATGGACAAAAGCAAAAACAGAGGAAGTTGAATCTTGAGAGAACAGAACCAGAGATGAAAACCCTTGGGCAGGAGCAGAAACACTGATGGAATACTTCCTGAAGTCCTGGAAATGGGAAGTTCAAGGCATGAGAGCCTTGTTGTTACGAGTAGGGAGATAATTAGTATATCTGATATATAAAGAATCATGCTGTAATAGAGAAATGTAGGAGTGTGGAGGAAATGGTTAAGAAACGATTAAGATGTCCACTGGATGTGGGAAGGGGGCTTTTCTGTAAAGTCTTTTCATAACATACATAGTGCCTAAGAAAAATCTTGAAAAATCAGGAGACATTTTCCAGATAGAGAGACAAAGTAGTTGTGAGGGAAGAGTGTGTCAAGAAGAGAAAGTAATGTGTATACAAGCACAGTGGTATGAATCAGTCTTCACTGAAAAAAATTGTTCTCCCAACCTTTACTGAGTGCCCACTAACTGCCAGGCTCTGGACCAGTTAGGGAACTGTAGGGGTTCAGAGGGACTGCCTTACCAACAACAGTAAGGTAGGTAGATGGCCAGAGCACAGCTCTGTGGGCAGATAGACTCGGGTCCAGATCTCAGCTCTACTACTTCTGAGTTGTGCAAAGTTGGACAAGTTAGTCAATCTCTTTGTGCCTTGGTTTCTCCATCCATCAATACTTTCTGTGAGTATTCATGAGAAAATGTGTATATAGCACTATACCCAGTGCCCTGTATGTGATCAGGTGTCAGCCACTAGTACTTCTTCCATGTTGTTAATTTGGTATAAATGAGTTACATGTTACTCATATGGGTGTACAAGGTAATAAACTTTTTGTAATGACTTACAGTTCCTTTTGTGAATCCTTTTGGAGAAAGCAAGAAGCTTTTCCAAACTCTTTCCCTGGGATCAGGGGTAGGGATTCTTGATCTTATTCCATTGGTTATGAAGAGCTTTCACACAGAGGCAGCAGGCATTCTCCTCTCTCCTGGAGGGTTGAGAGAGATGCTGGGTGGCTACATCTGCATCACATCTTTCCTAGGTAAACTGGTCACTCCCTCCTGATTTGTTATCATGCTAAATGTGCCTCCTCCCTTCTTTTCTGGAGCTTTTGCAGCTGTTCCTGGAAGGAGACCCAGTTGAAAGGGGTTGTTAAGGACCAGGAACAGCTGGGATCTTTAATGATCTGTCAGCAGCTCACAGCAAAGTTCCAACACCCTGAGGCAATGATGGGGGTGGGGGAAGACTCAGAGGAGTTGCTGACTATGCAATAAGCTGAAAGCCCCTTTGAAAGCTTGTGACACAGCTATGGAAAGGCCAGGAGGCTGGAGAAGGATGTGGAGAAGGCTGATGAGAGGAAAGAGTTCTCTCTAGGGATGACTTGAAGACAAATAAATGAGATCCTGTGGGAGACTTCCAGTATGTGCACTTGGGGTGGGAGGTGGGTAGGGAATCCAGGGACAAGGAAATTACAGTCTCATAATTAGCTGGTCAGAGTAATCGATAGTCATTTGCTTGCAAATTGCACACCTGGTGTCCCTTGGAAAATCTTGGCCACAAAACTCAGATTGGTGCTCCTGAAGGTTATGAATAGTAATTACTCTCTGTCTCATCACCCACCACAGTATTAGCCCTAAGATCTATGTTCTCTGGATTCCAAAACAGGGTGCAAAGGACCCAGCAGGTTAGAATGGAGAGGCTGGAGGCAAAGTGACATTTCCTCTTGCAGTGTCTGATGGCCCCATTTGTTCAGTTTTCAGGGAGACGAATAATGAGCTAAGAGATCCCATGCCCTGGGGTTTAGTCCCTGAGGAGTGTTGTTATTTAAAAATTACACTGCTGTTTCAGCCCCAAACACCCAACTTTTTTTCTGGTTTAAATGACAAAATCTCAACTCAGATGAATAAACGAGAAAGTATTTGGGTCAGTGGAAATCTAAGTCTAAAAAGATTTTGTTTATTTGGCGAATTCCGAGGACGGCAGGTTTTGGATGTGGCTCATTCCAGAGGCTATGAAGTCTTCAGGTCTCACTGTTTCTTTATTGTCATCTCTTAGTCCTATATTTCCCTGTGTTTTTCATTATGTGGGAAGTTTCCCCCAGCAGAGAAAGCCACCAGGGGCTCTAAGCCTTTATCCTGTGACCTCCACAAGACCAGCTTGAGGAGGAAAGCCTGCTCCTACAGGTTTCAGTATGAGAGGATGGCAGGACTCTCATCAGCCCAACTGCATTGTGTCGTTCTTGGAATCAGTTATGGTGTAGCGAAGCCTTAGTCACAGGTCTCTCCTTGAAAGGGGGTCCTAGGGTTATTCCCATCTGAACCACCTAATGGAAATGGGAGTGTGATGGTTTCCTCACGGCAAATTGGGGCACAGTGAGCAGAATGTAAATAAATGTGTGCTGAGGAGGCAAAAATTACGGGTGTTCTATTTCGTGCCTAAACTAGGTTTCGAGTCTGTTCTGTTCTTCCAATATGAGTCCCCATCCCAGGAGAGAATGTCTAGTTCAATTCAATTCAACACACATTTACCAGGCACTTTATGTCAAAATCCGTGGGAGGCCCAGGGAAAGGAAGGAAGACTGAAACGCAAACTCTGCCACCAGAGCTCTCACAGTTTGGTGACTAAGACTGTACTAGTCTGGATGAGGTGCATAAAAACACAGAGAGGAGAATATGTGACATTGATTGATAAGTGGCTGGGTGCTGGAAAGACCCCCTCAGAGAGTCTTCAAGACTTTGAGTCTTGAAGTTTGAAGAGGAGTTTGTTGGAGGAACTAGAAGCCAGGGAAACTTCCAAGCCAAGGGATTGGTGTATACAAAGGTATATAGGTGTGTCATATGGTCAAACATGGATGACACCAGACAGGAAAACCCTTGTTATTAGGCTGTGACAAAAGGCCACACGAAGCTCTAAATTCCCAAATTTGGGCAGGGATGTGGTAGGCAGAATCTAAGATGCCACCAATGATCAATGCCTTTGTATCATCTCCTCTTCTCTGGGTATGGGTGGAACCTGTGAATATGATGACATTATTCCATGATTATGTTATATTACATGACTGACTATAAGAAAGAGAAGCTTGGTGGCCCTGACCGAATCACATAAACCCTTTAAGAGCAGAAAGTTTTCTCCAGCTGGTAACAAAAGAGGACAGCAGAGACTTGAAGATAGATGTGTTCACATGGAAAAGATCTAAGGGAGCAACTCCCAGCTGACAGCCAGCAAGAAAATAAGGACCTCAGTCTTAGAGCCACAAAAAAACTAGATTCTGCCTAAAACTAGAATGAGCTCCAAGGTGGATACTTCCCCAGGATCTTCAGATAATAGTTCATCCTGGCTGGCACCTTGATTTTGGTTTTACCAGACCTTCAACAGAGAACCTATGTGTCTGCATGGTTTTCTGAAATAGAGAACTATGAGTGAATAAGTGGGTGTTGCTTGAAACTGCTAAGTTTGTGATAATTTGTTCTGCAGCAGTAAAAACTAATGCAGGTGAAAGCAACGAAGAGCTCATTATTAGATTATACCTATTTGATTCTCAGACTCACACAGAAGGATAAGCTCCTCAGGGCTGGAATTGTGTGTTTTGTTTACTAGTGGATAGCCCGCAGCTCTCACTCCACCTGGTACTTGGAAGACGAGAATCAGCTGAATGAATGGATATGTAAATGATCAATTCTAATCACATTTAGATGAAGGCATCGCTTTGCACATCTTCCAAATGCTACTGAGCAAATAGCCTGTCTCTGTGCGCCACCCTGTGAATCCCCAAGGTGACCCAGCACACAGTAGCCAAGTACCCATGTCCTCGGCTGACGAGTGATGTTGGCATGTCCACCTGACACACGATGCTGAGCTAGGCTTTCTGCAGGTAGAAACCAGGAGTGAAAAGTCCTGCCTCTTACTGACTTATTAAGGGTTGGGGGTTCGGGGGGTCAAGATTATGAAAGGGAATATAAATTAGTGGCAGTGTGTTATGTGAAGAAAGGCAAGGGATTTGTAACAAGAGGATCTGGGTTTGAGACCGGGCTCTGTCACTTACTAGCCATGTGGCCCTAAGCTATTACATGAGCCTTTTTGAGCCTCAGTTTTCTCATTTCTCAGGGCACGAGGGTAATATTTGTCTCTCATTGCTGTTGTGACACTCATACAGAATGCCTGAGAATAGTGATTTGCAAACTGTAAAGTTATAGGTCCATGTTAATCATGAAAGGAGATTATCGGAGTGTTAAAGATACCCTAGAAAGAGCTTAGAGTTTAGAAAGCAGAGGAAGACACTGGCCCCAGGGATTACTAGGGCAAACCAAAGGACTTCAGGAAGTCTTGCACAAAGTCTGGCCTGGTTGAGATTTCAAAGCCATGGGTGTGATTCGGTAGAAAGTGGCAAGGGCACGGAAAAGCATAGGGAGTCTCTCAGGCAGAATTATATTCAGAATTCATTTTTTGAACCACTCAGTGGACAACCTTGAAAGGCTTTTCTCCTGCTGAGAACCAGCTGTGTTCAACAAGCACTGGAAACTTCGGTGAACTAAGAGCACAGACACCTTGAGATTCTCGTATGAGTCAGATTCCATCTTTGCACAGTGGCTGTAGCAACCCAGTGCCTTTTGAAGATTTTGGAGAGTAGCTCTGATCTCAATTAAAAAGCAAATTGCTTGGTTAGAGTAATTACCAAGTGCTTTCTTGGCAGGCTGATGGGGTCAGTCAATAAGGTCAAATTGAATTTTTTCTCTACTGGAAAGGAATGCCTAGAATCAGTGTCCCCTTGTGTGCCATCACCAGGGACTTGTTCCAATTATCCCAGACCCTAGGTGTGAGGTAGTCAGGCGGTAAAGCAGCTTCCCAAGTCCTGGAATGCCTATTCCTTTTCTGTTTGGTAAACTACTAACCACAGTTTGAAAGTACATGGAGGGGCTGGGGCAAGAGGAGATACTGAGGAAATGTTTCAAGGTGACGGCAGGAAATAACAATTGCAAGAAAATGGTAAGAAGAAATGCAGAACAGTGTGGGCAAAAGCTTTGGGCAGACAATCTAGGAGGAGGTATCAGCTACTGGATAGTGATAAACATCTGTTGGTTTGTCTGTTTTATATCCCTTCCTCTTCTGGTAATACTACCCTTCTCTTCTCTTCTAGATGCAGGGGTAGGCATGTGACCTAGTTATGTCCAGCAAAATACCCAAACCTCTTGGCCATAGTGATTCAAGAATAGACATGTGTCCCAGGCTGGGCCCATCAATCAAAAAACTCCCTAATCCCCTTTTGATATAGATATGAGGGAGCTTGTTTTTTTGTTAGGCAGCTGGGTTGCTGGGCTATGTCTTGGGCTACTGAAAGCCATCATGGAATGACATTATAGAGAGATATGTCTAAGACAGACAGAGAGAGAGAGAGAGAGAGAGAGAGAGAGAGAGAGGGGAGAGAGACCCCTGAGAACTTGTTTTGATCCCTGGGTCTAGCAGCAATGTCTGAAGTCATTTATTTGACTTCTCTACTATATAAGAATAAAATCCATTTTTTTTTTTTTTTTGCAAAAGTAAGTTTTTCAAGCCTCTGTTGCTTGCAATTGAAAATTTTTTAACTCACATAAATACCAACCCCAAAGATCAAAAAGCTTTCTGCCTTGGCAGCACCCACATTAACACATTAGAGCCATCTGGGCATTAAGTACAAGGCATTATTTTAGATGTTAACACCTACCAAGATTTATTTATTCATCTATCAATAAGCATTACAGAAGCACATGCATGCATCAGGTGCTGTGGATGCAGAGGTTATTATGACACATTCTTTGCTTTTGAGGACATCACGATTTACAAAGATACATAAACAAGTCACTAAAGTCTGCAAGTGTTCTGAGAGTTCAGATCATGATGATTCATGGTTATAGATTACTTCCAAAATAAGATAAAGATAGAAAAATCTGATTCTTGCTGTTAGTGAGTCTGCTGTTAAGATAAGGAGGAAGGACATTCAACAAAATAAAAGGAAAACTCATGGGCTAGAAAACAGTGGGGTTGAGACCCAGTGCCAGGTGGTATGGTCAGCGACAGTGGAGCTCAGGCAAGGGAGAGATCCAGGAGAGCTACCAATCATCTTGGGGCAGGCTGAGGTGGGGGTTTCAAGGACAAGTTTGGCCTTGGAAGGGGCTTTCTGACTGGTCATCCGTGATGATGCTGGGGACTTTAAATCTGTGGGTAGGCCAGTGGGTAAGAGCATAGGCAGGCAGGCTTGCCTGGTGCCTGAGAGCCCTTGAGGGGAGGCTTAAAGAGTGCCTGAGGTGAGGATTTGGCATTAACAAGGCATGGATATTCACAGATTTCACATACCTTGTTTGAGATCAGATTTACTTTTCTCTATACTAACAAAGATCTAAAATATCAGTGTTTTAAACAAGAAAGACATTTCATTTCTCTTTCACCATTCAAGGTTTGACAGGGTTTCTCCAGGGTTCAGGGACTTAGGGTACTATGCATGGGGCAGTGCCCTTGTCCATGATGGCTCCCCACTACGTCTGAGTCTCCTATAAAGAGTGAGAAAGAAGGGGAGCACACACATCCCTCCCCTCTAAATGCGGGACCTAGAAGTACATTCATCATTGCTGGTCATAATTCATTGGCTAGAACTCAGTCACATGGCTACAGCTAGCTGCAAAAGGTGGTGGGAAATGTAGTTTTCTTCTGAGCACCCATGTGTTAAAACCCAGGGATTTTAGACATGAGGGAAAGAGAAGCATGAATTCTAGGGTACAACCAGTCACCGTTACCGCCTCCTTTTCCAGGAGGTTGTTGAAGTGTTAATGACTAAGAAACACATGCACTAAGGTTCTTAACAAAGTCTAATCCACTTTCCTCTAGCTCCACCCATAGCCTCCTAATAAAATTGGGGAAAATGTAAAGAGAGAAAATATTTGGTGAGTACTGTTTCAGGAACTTTCCGCAGCAGTTTAACCTCATACCACCATTATGAAATAGGCATCATTGTCCTCACTTTAAAAATAATAACCAGAGACTCAGAAACAGAAGTTAGAGGTGGAGAACTAGCATCTCTGACCCTTTAGAAATAATCAGGCACTTTAAATTCTTTAAATATGCCAAGTGTTTAATGTTTGTTGACTCATGAAATCTTCACAAGTCAGTCAGATCAATATTATTATTTTCTTTTAGATATGGGAAACCGAAATTGGGAAAATAAGCCTGGAATTTGAATTCAGGTCTAACTCCAAATGCCAAGATATTTGCATTGCATAAACATGCTGTGTTCCACCACTGCCCATTACAATTTTTTTGGTGAGAACTGATTACTTATTTTTAATCACTAATTAATTAATCCATCTATCCCTTCAACAAAAGTTTTTTAAGCACCCAGGATATGTCGGGTTCAAGTCCCCAACTCCTTAGAGCTCACATTCTAATTGGGGAAATATCAATCCATTGAAGCAAACACTTGTTGTATGCTTATTATGACTAGGAGTGCTGTTACAGAGACAAATAAATACAGCACTTGGCATATAGTAGTTCTCAATTAATATTGAATTAATTAAAGATATAACCCTCAGGGATCTCACAGTCTATTAGTTCAGATTGAGAACCATGTAAATTTGGAAAAGGATGTTCTGAACACTGCTATCCAGGCTGCAGCTGCAAACCAAAGACTGTCTGTGGAAGAACTGCTGGAGCCAGGTCTGTCTTCTCAGTGTCTCACATGTACTTTCTTCTCTGGGCTCCCTATGAATAGGATCTGCTCTGAAAACCAAGGGCATGCAGAACCCAGGCAGGAAACAGGACCTGAACTGTAGCCAGTGACTAGCAGATGAGTTCATTCTATGGGCCCGTAGGAGTTGCCTTCTTGTACTTGAAAATCTGGACACGATTTCAGGGTGACTAAGGGCAACTTGAGAAAGAGGGAAAAAAGACATGAGCCTCCTTAAATACACCTGTATCAAATAGTCCTTGGTTTTTTAATGAGGACGAGGTATTCTTGAATCAGATGGGCCCAACATGAGGTTGTATTCTGCGGGGAAAATGTGGCTGAATACCTTTGGTTTATTACTTTTTGTTTTTCATCCACCTCCATCTCCCCCCAGGATACTTGTGAACCAGTCTCTAAAGTTATCTATGCTAGAGCCCAGGGTAATGATGGCTTTGTGATGGAGATTTCTGAAAGGAGAATACAAATTTTAATGTCTGGGTGAGTGCCCAGATAGGAAGAAAGCATGAAAAGGAGGAGAGAGCATTGAAATAGAATGTCTCTAGAATGGAAAATGAAGTGGGAGGGTGATGGGATTCACACTATTCCAGGCGTCTCTATGGGGCTGCTGGCTTTTTATGGGACCATCATCATCTCTATTCCTATTTGGTGGTTGATCTGTTGACAGTTGGCAAGAGAATCTCCGATTCTAAAAGGGGAAAAATGGAAGATAACTGTGATTCTTGTAGAACTCGGTGCCATCTGTTTAGCCATCTCCTTTGGGATCGTGTTTTGAGTTGGGGGGTGGCTATACGTTGTTTCCTTAACGACAGAGACTTTTACTCACAATGTTGGTGAACACCTCCACAGTGGAATTAAGTTTGAAACCTCTGTAGAGAGAGAGAAAAAAAAGTAAAGCAAGCAAAGCAATCAGTTCAAATGTTTACATCCAAAAATCAGTGTTAACATTAGCTTAGTCACCTTGGAAAGTTACACTCTGATTCCTGTGAAGCTATAACTTAAAAACCATTTTTTGAATTTTTTTCTCATTTTCTATTTTTTCAAAATGCCTTTATAGCCATGATCTGTGTCCTTCAATAAAGTAATTCTTATTGGTTTCTAGTTATTCTTTGTTTTAAAAATACATTCACATATCAGTAAGGATAATAAGGGAATTACAAAAAAAAAAATACCATTGATATCTTAGCATGAAAAAAATAGATTGTGTTTTAAAAATTATAAAGTGACCTATGTTAATTGTAGAAAATTTAGAAAATTATAGTAACTACAAGAATAAAATAAGAATTTTTCTGTAATTTCAGCACTCAGAGAACAACACCTGTAGTGTCTTTTAGCCTTTTTAATGCTCGCATATTTAGCAGTTTTGACAACTTGTTCTCACTGCTTAGATTCAAGAGAATAAATATATAATTAATTTTCCTCTTTCTCCCATTCTATCACTTCCATTTCTATTCTCTTTTCTCAGCACACATATACTTCTGAGAAAAAAAAACTATAAAAACCACTCTTGCCTCTGTATTCTAAGGTTTAAGCTCACTTGTGTGGGCTTTGTGTTTGTCTTTGAGTTGAGTGTGTGTCTGTGTGTATGTAGATTGGGCTTGAGGAATGGAGATTGGCAGTTTATTTGGGCCTTAAGGTGTCACTGAAGAAACGATCAACCAAGGCCTTAGTTTGGAAGATTAGGTTTATCTGGAATTAAGGGAGAATTGTCCTGTGGGGAGGAGAGAGATAAATTGGAGCTTGAATTTGAAGGGGGAGGAATGGCCTCAGAAGAGACCCAACATTTCCAAGAGAGATTGTGAGGAGAGGATGGTGTGGGTTCTCTAAAGGTCCAAGACCTGCACCCCTCCCACCCAGCACCCCCAAGCGGCAAAACCTCTGGTGGTATGTCCCTGCAGACAGAACCTTGAACAGCTCTGTTTCAAGGTAAGTGACAGGAACCTCCTGTAGCCAATCCTAAGACGAGTCCAGTGCTATGAGGGGACCTCTGTTCTCAGCTCCACCACTGCAGCCCTTGTCAATATGAAGGTATAATTTGGAGGCAACCGAGGCAACTGTGGTCTAAAGATAGGCGCCTTTTCCACTTTTTGGTACCACATCAGCCCTAGGATAGTAGGAAGATCCAGATAAGGTGTGTGTGTGTGCGCAGGGGATTGGATGGGTTGTCAGGGAGGTACCAACAGTTCCTGACACACTTCTTCCTTTCAGCCAGGCAAGGCAGAACTCTAAGCCAGCTTTCATCTGATTTAGAAAAATAAAGAAATGTGATAGTTCTTCCACCTGTATGGAATAAACAAATTCATGCTTGATATAGACGTGTTTTTAAAACACAGTAAGAATGGAATCACACTGTATAATGTATCGTGATTATTCCGTGCTGTTAATTATTCTTTTGCAACATAATTTAAAATAGCTGCATAGTAACTCATTGTGTAGCCAAAGTATAATTTGTCCACTTCCTTACAGCTGGATATTTAGGTGGTTTCTACTCCCTCATCAAAATTTCTGAGATAAATAATACCATTGCTGTATATTGTTACTCACATCCCTCATTTCAGTAAGGTAATTTCCAAAGGAATTCCTGGGTCAAGGATTGTACAGAGTTCTAGAAGTTCTTGAATTCTTGATAAATTATCCCACAGAAAGGGGGCATCACCTGACTTTCCCTCAGGAAAATAGGAGACTGTGCACTTCCTGGCATGCTTTTCAGTTCTAGAAAGTAACGTTTTTTTCAAAGGTTGGCACTTGAATTGGTGAGGAATGGTATTGCCATCTTTTACTACCATTTTTTAGAAAATAAAGAGGCAATTATATCTGTTAATCACACATCTTAGTTTCAGACTTTTGACTAATTTATAGAACTTACCCACTATGGTAGGTGATCAGTGTTTGCCCTGCAGAGGACAGATCACAGGATGTGCCTGTTGTATGCCTTCTAGGAAGATGGCTCCAGCTGGATGCCGAGAAGTGAGGGGTGCTGGGGAGTGTCCCTCTGGCTCAGCAGCTGCTTCCTAACCATGATTCTCCCTTATAGAAAAGGAGGCGTGTTCCTCGGTGGGCAGCTAGGCTTCTTTGTGGCAACTACTTGCTGACTATGCTCTTGGATGGGTTGCTCTACCTGTTAGGTCTCCATGTTCTCATCTATACATTTGAGGGTATTTCTAATTTTTGGCTATTGTAAATACCATTACTGTAAATTTTGCCTTTCACCTGGTGTTTTCCATTTTTAACTTATTCCTTAGGGTTTATGACATGGAACGCATTGCCAAATTGTATTTACCAACTGACAATGCCACCGACAAACTGAAAATACATTTTACTGCACTCCAGGTAGCAAGGCTTTCTAGTTTTCGTTTACATAATATGCAAACCTGTAAAAAGTAGCCCTATTGTCTTTTAATTTCCATTTCTGTCATTACTTGTGATGAATATTTTTCTCTTTACTTACTAGAGCTAATTATTCTTCCTCTATTGCGATTTTTTGGAACTATGATGATAACTTTTTGGATTGAATTACCTTAAAACTAGTTTTTCTCCACCTCAGAACATTGCAACATTGTCACCAATGGTTATTTAGTACTTCCATCATTTATAGAACCGTCTGGACTCTTGATGTGGGTATAATAATGGGGAGAGCTGAAATGGACAGTAACGTGCAGAGAAGTGGTAGACAGACAAGGCATGGTTGGTAGAGCAGATGCAGCTCCAAAAGAGGACGTAATGAGGCTGAACATCTTTTTGGATATTTATTGGCATTTGATTTATTCTTTGTGAATTACCCAATTCAGTTATTTTTTCTTGAATATTTACAAATGCTCTTCATATATTCTGTTTTAAAATGTTTTGTCATGGGTGTGTGAGAGAGGGACAAAGATATCTATATATCTATATGTCTATACATAAATTGAATTAGTTTGTTTGAGCTACCAAAACACAATACCACAGTCTGGGTGGCTAAAACAAAAGAAACTAATTTTTCTCACAGTTCTGGAGGCTCCAAAATCAAGTTCAAGGTATCAGCACATTTGTTTGTTCCTGATGATTCTCTCCTTGGCTTGTAGAAGTCTTCTGTGAAATAATAGAAAAAAAAAATGAATTGGTCTCCGCTTGTGGTTCCTGGCACATAGCTCCTAAAACCCTTGCAATTTCCTAAAGGATAAGAGCACGAGGCACCTCTTTTGTCTTAATATTTGGTCTCCGGGCCTGGTTCCCCACACACAGCTTCTAAATCCCTTGGAATTTCCTGGGTAATAGGAGTGTCTCCTGTTCCAATGAAGTGACTCTTGCTGGGCTCCTGGGGAACTTCAGGATGGGACTGGTCCCCAGAAAAACCAAATCATGATGTGAAGCTTGAAAATTTCAGCTTCCCCTCTATCCTCTGGCAAGGGGGAAGGAGTTAGAGATTGAGTTAATGATTGATCACACCTGTGTAATGAAGCATCTGTGAAAATTCCAGAAATATGGGGTTCTGAGAGCTTCCAGGCTGGTGAACATATATCTATGTGCGGGCAGGTGGCACACTCCAGCTGCACGGGACAGAAGCCCCAGAGCTTGGGGCTCTTCTAAACCTCGCTCTGTGTATCTCTTCATCTGGCTGTTCGTCTGTATCCTTTATCATATCTTTTACTTTATAATATATTGGTAACTATAGGTAGATGTTTCCCTGAGTTCTGCGAGCTAGTCTAGCAACTAATCACATCCATGGAGGAGGTCGTGGGAACCGCCCATTTGTAACCATGTCAGACGGAAGTTTTGTGCAACTCGGGCACTGACTGCTTGCCGTCCAAGGCTGGGGACAGTGTTGTGGGACTGAGCCCTTAACTCGTGGATTCTGCTCTAACTCCAGTTAGTGTCAGAATTGAATGGAATTTCAAGACACACAGCTGGTGTCAGAGGATTGATGTGGGGAAACCACCCTCCCCGCTGCACATGCACACATCTGGTGTTAGAAGTATTGGCTATGAGGAAGGGAAAGACAGAGTTTTTCCTAGATGGCTGCGTTCTCACTACATCTTCACATGGTCCTCCCTCTGTGCAGCTGTGCACCTGGGTATCTCTGTGCGTCTAACTTCTTATAAGGACACCAGTCAGATAGGATTAGGGCATACCCTAATGAGCTCATTTTAACCTAATCATTTCTTTAAGGCCTTTCTCCAAATATAGTCACATTCTTAGATACTGGGGGTTAGGACTTCAACATATGAATTTGTTTTTTGGGGGGATGCAATTCCTCTTACACACACATATGTGCATAGATAACATAAACAAAAATGTCTTAACATTTATTTGTATCTTTCCACGTGATACTTATTTACATTATTATTTAGTTAAATCGAGTATCATCATGGAGTTTTCTGAAAACAGAGGCTGAAATGGATATTTGTATACAAGTAATTTATTCTCGGGAGAAAAGTGTAAGTGAATGGTTAGAATTGGGATGGGGATGGAGGAGAAGCAAGGATGCAGTTTGGGGTTAAGTCTAGCCTTAGCATCAAGAAGGTAAGAAGAGGAGCTCACAGCAACTTTCGCTTAAACTGACGATCAATGGTTAATTCTCCAGAGAATCTATTGTAGCAGAAGTTGGGCTCTGGCACCCCCCAGAGAAAAGAAGATCTCAGGGCACCAACAGCATCTACAGCATCACCTTGTGCTTCATTCTTCCTGAGACTTGGCTCATAGGTGGAAGAATGGTCTCCCACATTTGCTCATATTTTCTACATTTATGGTTTAGAAAAGCCTACTTGGAATTAATTTTTCTGACTGGTATGAAGTAAAGATATAATGTAATCTTTTCCCAAATGGCTAATGAGTTTTCTTGGCACCAATCACCAAAATACACCAGGGCCTGTTGGGGCCAGATTCAATGGGAAATGCTATTTAGTGCTAACCTGGGTATAGAAGCTGACAGCATAGGCTTTTGGCAAAGTTCTCATTCCCAGCTCCTTGACTAGTTATCTGTGGTCTAAGAACAAGTGTTCATCCCAGCTCTCCTCCCAGAATAAGCAGGAAATAGAGAAACGATGGAACTTGGCAGTAGGGAAGGGGCTTGCATCCAGCCTTGATGTTCAGCTCAAGTAGTCCGTTCCCACCATCGTAGCTGAGAAGGTTTATTGCTGGGAGAATACCTGGTCCCCGACTCCTTGAAGCTGAGACTCTGAGAAGATGGTAGATTAAGCCTCTCTCACTGAAACCTGTGCTTGTAAACTGCTTCTCCTTCCCCTCAGAGCACTAGGAAATGCTCCTTGGCTGAGTATTTCCAGAAGGACTTCCAGACTCCCTTCTTCCTGGAGATGTCCTTGCCCCAGCAGTTGTCACTGCTGCGTTTTCTTCCTTCAGGAAAGCACTTCTGCCTTGGCATACAGTGCATTTTCCTCCATGGAGAATGCTAAAAAGGTACGTCCATCTATCTTTTCTGTAACTTCCAACTCCTCAGGCAAGTAACCTTCCTTCTAATTTTGGGAAAATCCTGCTGAGTCTTTAGTTGACCTCTTTATTCCTTTTATAGTGGAAAAAGAATCATTTTAGTATTTATCTTAACTTCTCACAAAATCTTCACTTCAATCTCTACTTCACTTCCCTTATCATTTTGGGACACTCTTCACCACCAATAAATTTCCCCTTCCTTCTTGGGAAGGGCACCTGATGTGTCTATTTTTATGACTCCTGTGGCTTTTTCTTATTTTTGATTACTTCATGTTAAATTAGCTCGTTCTGGCTGGGGGCACTCATATGCATGGTTGCTTTAGCGAGTGGTACAGTGACATTGCTGGAAAGGTCTCCTAGTATTGCTGATGAACTGTCTGAAAAAAAAAAAAATGCTGACTTAAGCGCGTATGACCATGGTAGGGATGGGAGTGGGACATGACCCTGACTTCAGACCTCTAATTCGCTTGCTCAGTTGAGTCTCTCAGAAGCTAATGTAATAAGAATAAGGCTTCTTTGCCATAGCAAGGACAAAAGTTGAGTAACTTTCCATGGTAAATGATCACATACAATCATTAAGAAGGAAAATGATCAGAGAGGTTGATGAATTTCTAAAATGAGGCTATGAATCAGCTTGAATGTGACTTTGTCAAGGTCATACTCAATGGATAAGATGGAGTCAATGATCTTTGGGTCCAGCCCTGAGCCTCAAATATCACTGGAGCAGATACTGGGCAGCGGTCATTTTCCCTGAAGCTGCCTGTTGTAAAGCTCCAGTAGGTTAGAAATGTGTGAAAGATGGGATCAATACAGCCTGTTTGATCCTTGTCTAATTATTTAGACCTATTTCTCTCTCCCCCTCCCTCCTTATATCTGTTCCTTCTTTTCTTTCTCTTTCCTTTTTTCATCTTTCTGTAACAGCTTCAGGATAACATTGGAACAAAATTGAGGTAGGTAATTAATTTCTCGGGCGTCTATCCCCTCCATTTCCAGGAGTTGAGGCCACCATATTTGCTCTTGCTCTTCCTGAATTAGCCCGTCTCCTTCTCTCTAACATTATATTGCTTCTCTTGTCTCTTGCTCCTTCTTCAAAACATGCGCCTCTGTGGTTCTATTCCCATAGAACCATGATGAGTGACTGGCTGGACAATCTGGTGTGTGATCTACCTAAGGTATTGCAACACTACAGACTTAACTCAGCAGTGACTCAATTCCTAATATGAGAATTTCCAACATCAGTGCAGTGGTTTGGAGAAATCTGTTCTAGAAGATGTTAGCAATAGAAGCAAGTTAAAGGAGACAGTGGAGAGTGACTGCCTACTTTCAAATTATGATTTTCAAAAAGTTAGAAAAGAGTTTGTCACAAAATACCATGAATTTATGTCGAAACTGTCATTTAGTTCATTAATGAGGGAACCAATAATATGGCCAAGCTACTTCAAGAAAAAAATAGAACTAAGTACTTATAGACAATGCAGGGAGACTCAAAATGAGATTGCTGTATTACAAATAGATTATTAGATAAGATACCAAACTGTATCATATCCTTTATAACAATTTTTCTACTGGACAAAAGTCATGTGAATGTGTACTGCATAAAAATATACAGGTCAACTTGTAAAAGTATCTGGACTTTGATTGATAGTCAGGAAAAAGTCAGAGGTGTATTCCCCTAGGTGATTAAATGGTCTTTGGCTAGACTCGTGAGACACTGAAAAGGGCATGCTTTCTTTTGTCCGAGCTACGGAGGTACACACACACACACACACACACAATCACAGATGTGTTTTATATCTGTGTATGCATACAATGTATATAGATAGTAAAGCACACATATTTATATTTGTATGTGGAACCTCCCTAGCATCTTCTAAAGTGGCAGTTCTGCAGTCTGTAGTGCACTGGTGCTGGTACCCGGGTTCTGCCCCTGGAGGTTCTGCTTTAGGTGGTTTGAGGCATAACCTGGGCATCGTAATTTTCCAGACTTTGCCCTGATAGTGACCTTTATCCCTTCTCCTAGGGGAGATGTTCTGTAAAAGGGTAGTTTTTTTTTTTTTTTTTTTTTTTAGCTATGGAGGAAGGAATCCTACACCATCTTTCTGGACTCCTTGGGTTTTACGCATCCAGATTCTCCTTGGTCTCATCATTCCTCATTACAAGGGCAGCACATCTAAATGACGGGCTGAAATAGCAGGATTCCCAGCCAGCGAAGAATCAGTATTTCCTGCTGTGTAAGATGGGGTTGCCAGTTTTATAAGGGCATGTGGAGGTACAAGCCTCCTCAGCCAGGAGACAGATCCTGCATGTGCAGCTGGTGGTGGGAAGGGTGGCCTATTGCACGTTAGGATTCCCACGCTCCTAACACAGACAGCTCCACATCGGCCGTGTTTGTATGAGGAGCCACTGCTTGCTCTCTTCTTGGGAAACTTTTAAAGACTTACGGCCGCCTTAATCCCTTTATCCTGTAATTTCTCTGCTATGGGTGTTATTTTCACCTTTCCATGGCATGTTCCCATTTTCCAGCCTGTCCTTCAATCCCATATGAGGTATCGGGCTCAGCTTCCTTCAGTCTTTTATCCTCTGGCCTGATTCCCAGTGCTCCTGCGACTTTGCTCTTCACCCTTTCTGTGGAGGTGGAATGGAAATGTGACATTGCAGAAATCTTTCACCGTACAGCCCGAGCAGACTTCTATGGGTTAAAATTTAAGAACTAAAGTCCTATGTCTAGGACTATGAAGTCCTGATGTCTAGGACTTCATAATTTGATCTTATTTAGAAACTGAGTCGTCATAGAAGTAATTTGTCAAGATGAGGTCAATAGTGTGGAGTCTAACCTATTGTAACTGATGTCCTTATGAAAAGGAGAAATTTGGACACAGAGGTAGGGACACAGAGAGACACAAATGCAGAAGTCCGTGTAGAGTTGGAGGCAGAGATCAGGATGATGCTTCTGTAAGCCAAAGAACACCAAAGATTGACAGGAAACCACTGGAAGCTAGGAGAGTAACACACAACAGATTTCTTATATTTCTCAGAAGGGTCCACCACTGCTGATACCTTGGCCTTCTGCTTGAGCCTCCAGAACTGTGAGACAATAGATTTCTATTGTTTAAGCCTCTCAGTTCATGTAAGTTGTTACAGCAGCCCTGAAAAACGAATGCAGGCCCCGAGGCTGAGCCTCAAGCTTCCCCTTCTCTCTGTGCCTCATGCCCTAGAGCATCTGTCCAGAGCATCTCTCCAGGGAAGCTGCCCCACAGGCCAGAGGAGGCCTCCCCTTTGAGCAGAGCAGCCCTGCATTTTGTGTGTTTTTTTTTTCTTCACCTTGGGCCTCCACGTAAAAGTTGATTTGCAAAAACAGCTCATCTGCCAAAAAAGTTAGAAACCCCAAGGCTACTCAAACAATGGGGCCTCCTTTTTTCATTATTTTGTGAAACTTCCCAATGCTCTTGTTCTAAGTGTTTTCTTAGTCTGTGCTGTACTATGATAAGGTCCCTTCCGGGAGCAACTGTTTTCAAGGCTGAACTATGGACCTGCTTCTGGAAATGTGTGCTCAGGGCAGAGGAGGTGCCCAGGCACTGACATCACCGGCCTGTCTGCTTGAGTGCCAGAAGGCCAGGTTCCCACCACACCCTTTCCAAGGAGCTGGCTCCAGAAGCAGCATCACCAGGTGGGGTGACCCATGTGGCGAGGAGAGAATGAGAAGGGTGAGGAGCTGCACTGCTGAGAGGAGTCTTTGGCATCATGTTGGTTTCTTAGCAGGCTGGGGTCTCTGCCTCACCCCTCCAGTCCGGGCTACGCTCAGCACCTTTCTATCACCTGTGGACATCGCACTCCTTCCTCCAGAAGCAAGGGCTCGTTTGCTCCATCATGGGCTGGGAGTTCTGTGCCACTTCCACTGTGAGCTGCTAGAGACTTTGAAGCCTACCCTAACCTCCCTGCTGGCCTCCCAGAAATCTTTTCTCATTGGCCCCGTGCTTCAGCTACTCTGCATTACCCTCTCCTGGAACAGCTTGTGAGGTCTTAGGGTTCAATGACACTTCTGTAACTACATCTGTGATCACGGGAGCAGTCAGTAAAGAGCCGAGAAATAGAGCAGCCTCAGTAACAAGAGAGAAACACGAGTACTCGTGCCGTGTGTGCTTCTAAGTGCTCTCGAGACAAACCTATTAGGGCAGGTGCTGTTATCCTCAGCTAACAGATGAAGATGATGAAATCACAGCTCAGAGGGGTTAAGTAAGTTGCCTGATGTTGCATGGTCAATAAATGGCAGAGGAGGAGTTCAACCCTCAGCTCTGCTCTGAAGCACCATGTTTCGTCACTTGATGAATATTCAGTGTAGAAGGCCCAAAGGACAGGCCTGGGAGAATGGATGCTTCCGTGTGTTTCCGAGGTCTAGGAGAAAGCTTTGAAAAGTGTGGAAGGTACAGGTTAGTAATACTTTGCAAAGTGCCAGGATGATTTCTGCTACACAAGGAACATAATGAGGACCACAGTAAGTATGGAACTCAGCTGCCACTGCGAAATTTTTACCCAACATGAGCAAAAAGCGGGTTATCAGGGCTTCCCCTTGGTCCTGAGGCCAGCCTGAGGGACATGTTGCAGTATCGAAAGGGACCCTGTCTTTGCCGCAGCAAAGTGGCTCTGCATCTCCAAAGAAGGTGATAAATAACCGATCCGTTTTATCGCCATTTCCTTGGGAAGGTAGGAGTCTTTGCCAATAACTCCCTAGAAATGAATGCAAACATGCAATTATTTCCTAAATGCACTGCTTATTTTTAATCCCATGCTGGCTGTGGAGTCCTTCCTCTCCAGGTGTGGGATCGAACCACTTTCTGGAATGATAGCCTTTGCCACTCACAGGGTTAGCCGACCCATCCCTCCTCTGGGGACAGGTTTTCGGTGTGATTTTCGGGCCCGGGTCCAGGCTCGACCTTCATGCTGGGAGCTTGGGTCACACTTGATTGATGGTCACAGCTGCCTGGCTAATCGGTCTGTGGGTCCTTCGTGAGTCCCTGCCATGCCAGGCCATGGCTTGGGCGTTATTGAATGCCATTCCTCGCTTGTCCCTGCGCAGGTGGGAAGTTTCGACAAGTGGCACTGTGAGCTGCAGCCCAGTCAGGCTCTGTGCCGGCGAGGTGCTTGGAGCCGAGCCTCTGTTGGACCCACTGCCAGGCCTCCCGGGAGGTTAAAAGACGCAACTGCTAATGGGCACCGAAAGCAGCGGTGTCTCCCTAGAGGCCAGAGGAGCTCGCACAGGAAATCGATACAGCAGAGATCATCCTGGCTCTGCCACTGTCCCTTTTTGCCAAGACTTGGTACTAGAAGGGGTGTCCCAGAGTACTTTATTAATTTTACCTGGAGAATTAGAGGCGAGACCAGAGGGAGCGATGGCCGCCTTTTCACAGTGCCTTCCGCTGGGGATCTTTGATTATAGGCCTATTGACCAGTCTGCTCGGCCAGACAGGAGTTTGTCTCTTGAAAAAAATCTACTGCAAGTGAGTTCCAGTCAGATGACTGTGTGGCTGTCTGTGCTCTGTCAAGTTATGTAAGCGTAAGTGTGCAGAGCTTTCTGCTCTGGATTCCCACCTCTGTCTCACTGTCGCGGTCCTGACCTTCCGTAGGCAAGTGTGCAGTGACAGGGGGTGATGCTCGTGCCTGAGCCACACCCGCCAGCTCTGGGTGTGCTCTGTGCAGCCACAACTGATGCGAGCATTTGAGATGCTGGCCCAGGAAACGCAGGGCTATCAGCACCCTTGCTTGGTGGAGAAAGCAGAGAACATACCACCTGGGCCCTGTCTAGTATCAGGAAATACTAAAACCTAGTTCCCAATCTATGCTTCAGTTTTGGCCTCAGTGGTGAAGGCAGTTAGATGGTGTTCACTCTGTCACTTCAGAGTCACCACAGTCTGTTTGAAGACAATCTGGGAGTGACAAGAAACATTTGGGTGCCTCGTCTCTGAGAGATGGCCCAAAATACCCAACCACACGCTCTGGAGGGAGGAAGCATCAGTGAGCCGTGGGAAAGTTATTCCTCTTCTTCAGATATCAATTCATTCACCTGAAAATGTGGGAAATAATAACAGGGCCAAGAACTGTTGCAAGGGTGAAATGAGATAACACACGTATTGCAAATGTCCGGCACCCTTGGGTTCATAAATTTGTCAAACTGATGGAGTCACCCTGTTCTTTAATGAACAAATAAAAATGTCCCAACCTGTTGTTGAATGTCAGGTGGGAAATTCAGTGTCCTCCCTGTGCCCTCTACCTGCAGGAGTTCACGCAGTACCTATGCTCCTCCTGGCTACCTCTGCTCTCATTTCCTACACAGGCCCAGTGCTCTCCATCACTCGGTTTTCTACTCATGTGGTTTGTCTTTCTCTCCACTCCACTCAACTTCATAGTGGGGCTCCTTCCCTTTTACTTTGTTTCCCCAGGCTTTTCCCGAGCACAAGGCATTTGTGTGTTTCGGTTCTTTAAAGAACAGGGTTTTCAGAATAGCAGCAGGTGCTCTGAAGCCGAGAGTCTCTCCTGAAACTCCTGTTCCACTGGGATATGTACCTTCTGCTCTCACTACTCTGGCCTTGCATGGAAAGACTCGCTCTGCCCATGCTGTCTCCTCTCACATAAGGTCATCGATGTCTCCCTCACTCCTTCTAGCACAATTAAAACTGGGCATAATGAAGGCCCAGGGGCACTGGAACTAAAGTGCAAAACAGAAGTCAGCTTAGACGTGGCACAAGCGTTTACTACTTCGGGACTCCTGAATGAGCCTTATTTTTATCCTGCTCCCATGTGGCCAAGTGCAATTTCCGACAACCACAGGGAGAGATAGAATATCTCCAATTCGTGGAATACAGAACAAATTTCTTTTTGATGCCAGGGTGGGTCAAGAAGATTTCCCTTTAACTTGGTCTAGAACCTACCATCAAAGTATCACTATTTCTTGTTTCCAGGGTGAAACATTTCCTAGGAAGGTCTACAGAAATAATATTTATTCCTTTCTAAAGAAGTATCACCTTCTCTCCCAGCAGCACGGTGCAGGCCTATGGTCAGACAGGACACCCCACAATTGTCCAACACTGGTACAAGTCTCAAAGTCTGAGTTGTTTGGTCTTATTCATGGTTATCTCTCTACATATGTGTAAAGCATTTAGTTCAATGCCATTGGCAAATTGTACTTATGATTACTGGTTGTTATTGCGATGATGATGATGATGATGATGATGATGATGATGATGATGATGATGATGATTGCTAAACAGCATCCTGGTTTTAGCCACTACATAATTGGTTTTGCCATTTCTACCTTTTTTGCCTTCCCAGCATCTAGCTTCTTTTTGAATTTCAGAATCCTGCAGGCCTACTATAATGTCATAATACTCTGGGAGTTATTTTCCACATTTATAAACCGAGAGTGTTAAAATACATCAATTTCAAAGTCCCTTGCTGTGCTAGCATTCTGTATTTCCAAGATTGATCTACATGCTCCTTAAATTTTTACCTATTTATAGAGGAAGATTTTCCATTTACCTTTAGGAACTGAATGTTCTGTTATTTCCTCGATTGATATAACAGACTCTGCAGACACATTGCCAGTTTATAAACATCAAACAAATATACATTTCTGCTATATACACTGGTGCTAGATGAAAGGAGGGGAATCTTTTTTTACTTCTTCCTTCACTTTCAGCTAGAGGAAAAGATTACTGGGAAAAGTGGAGGTTTTAAGGACTTTTCTATGAGAGGAGGAGAGGAGGCCCAAAGGCATTTTGGCAAAGATAAGATATTCCAAACATAGGATGTGGAACAAGAGAAAAGTTAACATGAGGGAGAAAGAAATGGTGAATTTGTTGCCTGGGTGGCCGTGCTGTGTGTGTACTGATGTCTAAGAGTGTTATGTACTTTGTAAAGGAAATGAGCAGAAAGTATTATGGAAATAATCATAATGAGCATAATTATAGCCAGTCTTTTCAGAGTGCTGGCCATAGGCTACGTCTTGCGTTGCGTGACCTTATTTAATCATCCCAACATGTGAATACAAAAGGTAACAACATGATTTCTGCTTGGTACATGAAGAGGCTGAAATGTGTTGTTGCTAGCAACTTTCCCGAGGCCATGCAACTATTAAATGTTGGAGCTGGAGTTCCAAACTAAGGTTTGTTTAAAGACAAAGTACTATGCGGATTCTGATGCATTGATACTTAAATAGATAAATAATATCTATTATCTAGAAAACACTTAATTCTGGGGATATTAACTGTGTTCTCTGGTTAGGGTGACCTCTTAGTTTATAACCTTGAAATTTTCTCTTTTCTAAACATGAACTATTCAAACGCTCAAGACTTTCTACAGATTCAAGCCATTTTCTCAGGAATTGACTGTTTTCTTTCCTTGCTGAGAATTATACCTGGGATGATTTCATCCCTGGTAGCTAAACTTTTTGGTTTACATGAGTATAAAGAAATGTTGATGGGGGTTTCAGAAGAGGAAAGGTTATCTACTATTTTTATTTTTCCTCCCATATTCTCTCCCCTCTTCCCTTCTTTCCTCTATACCAATCTAAATAAAGTCTGTCATTTGCCTTTTATGTTTCAAGAAGAACGATCTTGCCTTTTTAGATGAAACATGACATACAAAGTTTATCTTGAAATTATATAAAAAGAGAAATTTTAAACAAACAAATTTGGTATTATTGTGAAATCATGATAATAATCGAGCATTTTTTATGTGTTGACCATTGTGCACATACTTTCTCTCATGACATATTTTGAAATAAATACTATTATTATCACCAGGTTAGTGATATTATTATCTCCCATTTGAAAAAGAATAAACTGAGATTGTTAGAGGCTGAGTCACTTGCCCAAGGTCACACAGCTTGTGAGTAGTGGAGGCAGGACTGAACCTAAGCTGCCTCTTTCTTAAGACTGTGCACTTAATCCTAACACCATATAGCAGAGCCGGTCCTGCCAAATCCATAGGTGAGCAATGGTTAACTATTACACACCTATCCATCTCTTCATCCATTTTTCCATCCATCCATCCACCCAACCATCCATCCAAAAAGTATCTATTATGCACAGTTTATTGGCATTCTAAACAAGTAGGAAAATGAATTGCTTGGAGTTTTATGTTCCCTCAATCTGTGATGTTTCTAAAAAGGATGAAAAAAAAGGAGGATGTCCTAAAAGAGAAAGGTCAAGAGTCTTTTTTCTCCAAATAATTAAGATACTAAATGGCATTAATAGGTAGAAGATTAAGGGGCTGGGCAGGGCATTGAACGTAGGGTGGGAGTGACGTGTCTCTTATTCTTTGATTCTTGGCACTTTCCTTTAGTGGTGACAGGAAACATGGTGTGAGTCACTTAGTTTGTCCCACTTTCTCAGATTTCCCCTTGCAAACCCTTGCTTCGGTGGACTCCTTGCACGTGAAATATATTCAATAACAATCCATACCTATTATTTGCCAGATATCGAATAATGTAGAGTCCCTTCTCTTAAGCAGAACTCCGTAAATGACCATTTTCTCATGTTTTATAGTTGCATGCTTCCCAAACACGGATCCAACAACTGGATTCATCAAAATTAGCCAGGGAGCTTTATAGCATGCGCTCTCTCTCTCTCTCTCTCTCTCTCTCTCTCTCTCTCTCTCTCTCTCTCTCTCTCCCTCCCTCCCTCCCTCCCTCCCTCCCTCCCTCCCTCCCTCCCTTCCTTCCTTCCTTCCTTCTCTCCCTCCCTTCTTTCCCTCCCTCCCTCCCTTCCTCCCTCTTCCTTCCTTCCTTCCTTCCATCCATCCTTCCTTCCTTCCTTCCTTCCTTCCTTCCTTCCTTCCTTCCTTTTTCCTTCTTCCCTCCTTCCCACTTTCCCTCCCTCCCTCCCTCCCTCCCTTCTCTTCCCTCCTTCCTTCCCTCCTTCCCTCCTTCCTTCCCTCCTTCCCTCCCTCCTTTCTTCTTCCCTTCTTTTTGATAATCAGTCGAGCAAAGTGATTAAAGGCAGGCTCTAAAGACTGACTGGGATCAAATCTTAGCCTTGGTCAAGTAACTTGGGCTTCTCTGTTTTGATTTCATCATCAAAAAAGATGATAATAGTAGTTCCTAATTTATATAATTATGATGAAAATTTAAAGAGTTAATTTTATACCTAAAATACTTAGAATAAGTATCTGTCACATATTATTATATAATAATAATAACAACTATTATCAAAAGTATAAATCATGAAACTGCTGCAATGGCTGGATGGGAATTTTAGGGGTTGGGGCCCAGGGTGTTTTTGGAGGATGGATTTCCAGGTGATTCTGCTTCTGGGTCTTGTTTTAATGACATAGAGTGTCCAATGAAATATTCTTAAATGTGAGTCAGTGTTCTAGGTTTATTTCTCTGTCTTTTAACCAATTGTTTTCATTCCTGTAAGTCCTATTAAAAATCTCACTTCTTCCAAATTTTTTTTGGCAGAGGGTCTGGATCCTGTTGAGTCCTTCTCTTAAGATGTAATGTTAATGAGAAACTCCTACTCAGAAACTAGCAGCCGATGAAGCCTTTCTCCGTGAGTTATCCATCTTCACTGCTTGTTAGTCACGAGGTTTGGTTGATCCACGAAGTTATAAATCTTTTGGTACAGGCCCACCCCTATGGGGCTGCACACAGTCAGAACTCAATAAATGTCAAGTTTGTTAATAATCCAGATACATAGTTCAAGCAGGTATTCTGATTATTCTTGCCACAATCAGTTACCAGGGCTTTATTCAATTGAGGGGCGTACTTTTCTTGATATCAGCCATGATTAAAAAATATGTAATTGTTCTATATTTATAAATCTTAAAACTGTAAAACTAATATGTATTTTGTTACAATATCATTGGGGGAAATCACATAGTGAATAAAATATCACATATTTCGGTTTACTTGTCTCTTCTATATTTGATACTCACTGTTTGTTAGTGTTGACCACACAGCCAGTTACAACTAACAGAATCAGGAGACAGTTCTAAGAAAAGCAAGGAAAATAATTAAATGTGCTTTTAAATAACTATATGCCCATTTAATCCAGGGAGAAAGGCAATAACTTTAGAAGATACAGATTGTCCTTCTGGTCAACAGCAATCGTAAGGCATTGGAGCAGTTGTGCCTATCCTGCTCCAATCATTAGTTTTATAGGGGGCTGCCATCCTGATTTGTCCAAGGTGTGGCCACAAGACCTATGCTGGGTATCTCTGAGTCCGTTTGAGCTGCTTTAACAAATGATTATAGATTCGGAAGCTTCTAAAGAACAGAAACTTATTTCTCACAATTCTGGAGGCTAAAAGTCCAATATTAGGGTAGCAGCATGCCTGGGTTCTGGTGAGAGCTCTCTTCCCGGTTGCAGATGGCTGATGTCTTATATCTTCACATGGCAGAGAAAAAGGGTGAGAGAGCTTTCTGGAGTACTTTCATAAGTACACATCCCATTCATTAGTGTTCTACCCTCATGACCTAATTATTTCCCATAGGCCCTACTTCCAGATACCATCATACTGGGGGTTAGGATTTCAACAAATAGATTTTGTGGGGGACACAAATATTCAATACAATGAGAGATAGTGAAAAGGAGAGAGAGTCATAGCATTTGAGGCCCTGATTTTAGTTCTTTCAGCCTTACTCCAACCCCATTCTCTCTGCAGTGTAGTATGTGACATGACTGCTTTCTCGCTCTCTCTCTTTTTCTTTTTTCTTTTTTCTTATGTTAATATGAATTGGTTTCATTTGAATGACATGGAGTTCTGACCTGGTAGAGTGGAATTACGGTTGGGGTTGAGACTCTAAAAAATGTATTCTTCTATTACTATAGCTGTAGCAGTATACACTTTTGAGGTCTAAGCAGTATCACACTGTTGGCTCAGAGGAAAATAGGAGTTAACTAACATCCCTAGACATTTTTCAAATAATTTGCTGTCTAGTTATATCTCCGCCTTTCTGCAATGGGCACTTAATCCTTTTGACTAAGTGCAAGATTTTATCTTTATCTTCCTTAAATTCCATGACGGTGGTTATGGTCAGTATTCTAACTTATGTAAAGTTTAAACACTGATGTCTATCCTCTCTCATATCATCTCTCCTTTCTGAATTTGTGTTATCTGCAAATTTGATATATGTGTGTTTAACATCTTTATACATATATACAAGTGGTACATGTTGAGAATGTTGGAAAAAGTAAGATTTTGACTGCAATTTTCCTCCTAGGCATACGTGCATAAGGAGATGTGCTGAAAGATGTTGCTTGCAAAATTATAGAGAAAAATGGGAATAACCATAATATTCAGGAACTGATAGATCATAACATGTGGTGTATTCATATAATGAACTACATACATTACTGTAAGTAAACTAGAAGTAAACTAGAATGCCAAGAATGAACAATGATTGTTCTTAAAATGTATTGATGGCAAAGGCAATGTGCAGAGTAACATGTACAATGCAATACGATAGTATAACAAATGTCATGGGACAATGTCAAAAATGGTCATTTATGAGTGGTAGAAGCATGGATAATTACTATTGCTACAATAATTGTTTAGTTATATATTATTGTGTAATAATTGTATAATAAGTGTTTGTGTCTCCCCAAAGTTTCTATGTTAAATTCTAAGCCTAATGTGATGGTATAAGGAAGTAGAACCTTTGGGAAGTGTTAGGTCATGAGAGTGGAGTCCTCAAGAATGGGATTAAGGCCATTCTAAAAGAGACCCCAGAGAGCTCCCTTTCCTCTTTTGATTATGTGAGGTTTTAGCAAGAAGACAGCCATGTGTGAACCAGCAAGTGGGCTTCGTCAGACACCAAACCTGCTAGAACCTCGATATAGGACTTGCCAGTCATCACATTGTGAGAAATGAATGTTTGTTGTTTAAGCTACCCAGTGTATAGTATTCTAGTAGCCTGGATGGACTAAAATAGGGGTCTCTAACACCTGGGTTATGGACTAGTACTGGTCCATGGCCTCTTAGGAACTGGGTCACACACTGGAGGTTAGTTGTGTGTGAGCGAGTGAAGCTTCATCTGTGTTTGCAGCTGCTCTCCAGCACCAGCATCACCTCCTCAGCTCTGCCTCAGAACATCAGGCATTAGATTCTCACAGGAGCACAGGTCCCTGGTGCCAGAAAGTTGGGGAACACTGGACTAAAACAATTATATTTGTGATTTTTCTGAATATAAAGGAATTCTGAAATATAGTCCTTGGCATTCTAATAGCAGCATACATTAAGGTAATTGACCTACTTAATAAACATCAAGAGTGCACATGCATTTAGTTTGACATGACCAGTTCGGCAGAGACTGACTAGATACTCCCTGATCCTATTTTGCTTCCTAGACATAAAGGAAGATTACATTTACCCTTGTAGTTGGATCTGGGCCATGTGACTGGATTCTGATCTATGAAATGGAGACCTGGACATCAAACTCCTTGCAAGATCCTCCATACTCTCTCTTCCTTTCTATGGTGACAGTGGAGGTGGAAGGATGAAATGAATTACCACTCAGAATGCAACCATCCAGGGCAGCTGCTCCACCTGTCTCAGACTCTGAAGTAAATTACTGATAAAGCCTTAGTTGTGTTGAACCACTGAAAACCAAGAGATTATTTTTGAACAGTTAGTGCTGCTCATCCTGTTGATGCACTGGCTCTTCTACAAAGATTTATTCATTGTGAGAGTAATCTTAAAATGTTAAAGGAAAATAAAACAGGGAATGTTCTACTATCCTAAATTAGCCTTTAACATTTTTTTCTTTTCACTTTCATTGTAATCTGTAGACACATTTCAGGAAAATTGTAATTGTCGCAAAATAATTTGGAATAATTATTCTCCAGGGACAAGATTTTTGAAGAAATCTTTTCCTTTCTTTTGCGAGTTATTTTAGGATACATTTTTGAGGTACAGACATATTTAAATTTTTTTCTAAATAATTATATCAAATTGCAATACCATCAGCAGTTTTCCTGCAGTATTACAAGCAGCAGCTTTTAACCATTTTACTTTTAAAAATGAAAATAGTTGTACCTTTCAGAAATATTACAAATGAAAATAGTTGTACCTTGTGAAAATATTACAATCTCCTTTGGAAATCTCAGACAATAAGACAAATATGAAGAAAAAGTAAAAATCATTCATATTGCCTCTATCCCAGGCCACATGATGACGGTGTGGAGTCCTCAGTTGAAAGTGTGTGAACACATGTACTCATTCACACACACAGGAAGGTCAGTTATAAATGTTCTCTGTATCACCTGCCTTAGCAATATATTATGAACATTTTTTATGCCAACTAATATAGATCTATGTTATTTTAAATGTGAGCTGTCTTCTTTGGCAGCCACTAGACATTGGGGCTATTTAAAAATAAATCAAAGTGGATAACATTAAAAATTCAATTTCCTCTCGCGCCAGCCCCATGCCAATGCTCAATAGCCACATGCGACTTGTGACTACTGTACTGTATTGCACAGCATGGGTCCACCCTAGGCTGCACAGCAGGAGGTGGGTGGCAGGTGAGGTAGCAAAGCTTCATCTGTATTTGCAGCTGCTCCCCAGAGCTAGCATCACCGCCTCAGCTCCACCTCAGCTCATCAGGCATTAGATTCTCATAGGAGCGCTGGTCCCTGGTGCCAAAAAGTTTGGGGACCACTGTTGTACAGCAGAGAGACATGACATTTCCAATTTCCATTAGTGCTGACAGCACTGTTATAAACTTATAAAGGTTTGCATAGGTTGAACAAATTCTCTGTGGTTGATCTTAGGTTATCCCTAGGATATCATTTTCTCTATTCTAAACGATACTGCAAGGAACATTTTTTGTAGCAATCTTTGAGCACATCCATGATTACTTTCTAAACTCTGGGCTGGGTCCTAATTCCAACAACAATGACACATGCCAGTTTCATCTCTGATGTGAATCAGCTTCTGTCACACTCATTTCCTGGTTTTCTTTCTTGACTTTGCTACCTTACTGTAAATCCATATGATTTCTGTCTTAGTCCTTTCAGACTGCTATAAAAAAATACCACCGACTTAAATAATAGCTTAGGTGATAAATATTTATTTCTCACCATTCTAGACACTGGGAAGTCCAACGTCAAGGTGCTAGAAGATTTGATATCTGATGAGCATTCTTGTTCATAGGCAGGTGACTTCTTGCTGTGTCTTCACGTGGTGCAAAGGGGTAAGGATGCTCTCTAGGGTCTCTTGTATAAGGATGCTGATCCCATTCATGAGGGCTGCATCCTCATGACCCAGCCACTTCCCAACAGCTCCCCCTCCTAACATCATCACACTGGGGAGTAGGATTTTAACATGAATTTTGGGGAGACACACTCAGTCTCTACCAGATGCCTTGTCATATTGTGTTTTAACTGTTGTTTCATAGACCCACTTTTTACCTTTACTGGCTGTAGGTGTATAAAACAGTTTTTAGCTACTTTTTTTTTTTTTACTGTCTGGAGGTAAGTTTTCAAAACATTCTTTTCATTTACCTTTACTTCTGAATAATTGGTATAGGCTAGGTGGTGCTACAGTGACAAAAATCTCAGTGTCATAATGGCTTAGTACAACACAGGCTTCATGTTTCACTTATGCTATAGCCTGTGGCTGGGGCTCCTCTTCAAGTTATCCTCACTCCAGGATACTAGCTGATGGAGTAGCCACCACCAGGAAGTTTCCTGAGATTGAGGGAGAAAGAGCTTGGCAAATTCACACACTAACTCTAAAAGTTGCCTCCTAGAAGTGATACATGTAACTTCCACTCACATTTCAAGTCATACCATCCTGCGTAACTCTGAAGCAGATGGGACATACATGTGCCAGGGAGAACCACCAGAAATACTTGAAAAAAGCAGTATTGGTGCATTTGATATTTATTTCTCTTTTATTAGTTGAAAAATTTTTACAAAAGCATAACAAAATAGTGATGATAATAATAATATCCTAACATTTACCATGGGCTGAACACTTTGGTAAGCATTTTACACACTTATCTCATTTAATCTTTGAAATCTTCATTTTTATGCTGATGATTATCCTCATTTGACAAATGAGGCATAGAAAGGGTAAGCATCTTGCCCAAGGTTGCATAGCTAGTAACTGGTAGAGCTGGGATTCTGATTCTAGAAACTGTATGCTTAAGTGCTTCCTATATTACTTTGTGTTGTCTTTTAGATTCATACTGGCGGTTTTCTCCTTACTTGTCTTTGAATGGGGGAAGTTCCATTCAGACCTGCTGTCCCTCAATACCACCCAGGTCAGCTTCCTTCTAGAGTATTCAGGTGCTACTTGGCTTCTCCCCACAGAAATAAGTGGAAGCTTGGATGAGGCTACCTCATATGAACATATGACTTTATCTTTATCAACCCCCAAAAGGTAGAAAGTTTCCATGAGCCATGAACATTGGAAACCTGGGCACTTGCATAATTTTTCAATGTTGAAACTGTTGCAGAAGCGGTGGCTTTGGTGAGCCAGGGGAGTATCCAGTCCCTTGGAGAGAGGTCTTTCCAATTCTGTATTGAGCCTTACACTTAGGGAAAAAGAGCACTGTCAGAAATAATTCCGTTGGGAGAAAATCCCTCTGGCCTGTGTGTTTTCTGCTTGATGTGGCTACGAATATATTCCCCCTACTCCTGCCCCACACAGCTGCCTTCTTTGTTGTTCATATTTGATTGATCTTCATCTCTTCCACGGTATGCCTTTGCTTTCTGATCTCGCATCCTGAAATCAAGGAAATTACCCCCTCAAGCCCAGATTTCCTGACTAGTGCCACTATGAGAAAAATGACTGGGAATAGAATGACTCTTTCTCTTCTTCTTTTTTTTTTTTTGAAATGGCTGTGGACTAGTCCTAGCTAGAGAAATTGACTCCGAGTGTGGTCATCTTCCGTCTGCTCTTGACCTACTCAAGGGCTTTACCATAACTCCCTTCCCGTCTTTTCTTCAGCTGCCATTGAGGAAAGATAGTTATTTCTTTTCATAGTTGGTACTGCAACTGGCAGAAATTCCCCCACTTTGTGGCTCCTATGTGTTTGGCACTGTTCCCTGGTTCTCTGCTGGTGACTTTGTGCTTCTACCCTTGCCCCATCTCCCTGCTCTTTGGTAATTTCAGCAATTTTCCTGGAGGGGAATGGAGACTGTGTTTATATTGCTATTCTTCCTGTAAGTCTGCTTTTTATTTTTTCAAATACTTTTTTTTTAAAACTTAGCAGATGTTAAAAAGTTGCTTAAATTTGCATTTCTTGATTACAAGTTAGTTTGAACATTTTCCCAGACATTTGTTTCCTATTTGTATTTTCTCTTGTGTAAATTTTGTTTGTTCGCGACTTGATCATTGCATAATTGGAGTCCTATGGGTAGTTTCTAAAAATATGTGTATGTATTTTGAGATCATGAAGAAATTGTTCCTTTCTGTCATTTTTGATGCAAATATTTTATTTTCAGTTATGTTTCCTTTTCATTTTTAATGGCTTTTTAAATCAAGTTATTATGGTCTTTTCTAATCTGTTTGCCTGTTTAGTGCCTGTCTCTACTCCCTAGATTTTAGGCTGCTTGAGGGCATGGGCTCTGGCCAGCCTGTTCTCCATTGACTTCCCAGTATCTAGAAAGGTACCTGGCTTAGAGTAATAGTTTAATAAGTATTTATTTTATAAAAATATATTTAATTTCTTCAAACCTTCCAAGGTAACCATCTATTCTTAATGGTGTAAATGTTTCTGTTTTTCTTTTTCCCAGATTACTTGATTAAATGAAAACATTTAAGTTTTTTAAATTCTCCTGGAACATATCTATGTTTTTTCCTTTAATACTGTTATTTTAAACTCAATATATTATATAATGTTTTCTTCTTTATATTTTTGTGTGGTAAGCATTTCTAACTCATATATTAAATTATTGTTTTATGGATTAACTTTCCTAGTTTCAAAATATTCCCATATGGGTTCCATTATTATTGTTAAAATAAGTTTTACAATAGATCTCATAAATTTAATTTCCCCTCATAGTTTTTCTTTTAAGAATATTATTTAATAATGATACTCATATTCTTTCAAGTTAATTTTAGAATCATTTGAGGGGTTATTACTGAAGGATCCTCATAATTACCACACTCATTTCTAAATACCTAATGTTAATTTGGTTATGAATCAATCAAACTTATCTGTTTGTCTTTTTCGGCATCTACTTTTCCCCACATTTAAAACTCTGAATATTTTACCATCTCTGACCTTTCAAAGGTCATGACTGCTTTAATGTTAAAAAGAATAGCTCTGTAATTGCACCTGAGAGTTTTTAGCATCCTGGAGTGCAATTCTCTTTGTATTATTGATTCAAATGTATTAGGTAAATAAAATGTGTTTTAAACTGTCTTCATTGATACCTTAAATTGTAGTTTCCACTCTGTATGCATTTCTTCCTTCCACTTTCAAAACTTTAACCATAGTTAAATCAGAAAACGAACTCATTCCTCTTTCATATAACCTATAGAGTCATTATTCACTTTTTGATTCAATCAAAAAAGGAATTTTTTCTCAGATTTCATGCTAGGGTCTGGGTTATAGTGATGACCACAATGGATATTGTCCCTGCTGTTGCGTAGCTTAAACTTTGACTTTTTCTTTTTCTTTAGTCCCAGAAATAACTAGAAAAAGAGAAAAAAGAGAAAAGAGAGAAAACTACTGCAGTTTTTAAGCCTTCAGATTTTTTACCAGAACAGTAGAATATTTAGACACATTTCAGTTATTTTTCCCAATTTTGTCATTTATTCCACAGTTAATCATCAAAAGTGGGTAGCAATTTGTGGGCTTGATGAGCCCTGTCAGAATCTCTGCCACATCTGGGTACATGTTTTAAGACCACAAACCCATGCAATTGCTTAGTCAGGTCTGAGCTCCCACCTTGAAGAGTCTCTGCCCTTTGAGGAACTTAGCTGTGTTCTTCCCCAAAGCATGAATCTTTAAATTCTTCTTAGCAGTTAGTAAAGGATGGTCTTACTTCATCAGGAGGTTTGAAATTAATCTCTAAAAGAGAAAATTCTGTTATATTTTCATGACTTGTATTTAGTTGTATAGTCTTGTATACTTACCCAATTCTTACAATTCATTTCTCTATTCCTCATCAGAATGTGGGTGATGCTTTACTGCTTTCTGTTTGCAATCTTTTTACCAGTCCATTATAACAATCTGCTGTCTTCTCTTAAAATGGTAGTGTGAAAAGGTGTTCCTCATTCCTTTCATTCATGTTCTTTTCTAATGGGTTACACAAACAGCAAATGCAGTTAAGTCTTCAACATGAACTTTCAAGACCCTGAAAACAATTTCTTTGTTATTCATAATTTAGATGCTAACTAATTCCCCTCCTCCAACCCAGGAACTCTTTCTATAAAACATGCAAGAAGAATGTAAAAAGAATCAAGTTGTTTATCATGGAGATTATGAAGTTGAGAGATACAAGCATGGACTGGGCTTCTGCTATATGGAGGAGTAGATAAAGGTGATTAGAAGGAGATTTAATCTATATGAAAATGGCACTGTCTTGGGGGAAATCCCAGTTGAGTCTGGTCTACTTAGAAGGCCTAGGAGAACTTTACTCTGGTCAGTGCCCTGGATGACCAAGTCTACAAAAACTCATACCAATAAAATCACCCCGGAATCTGAGTCAGATCCAAAACCAGAAAGATTAACATGCTGGCCTGACCAGGACATTTTTTTTTAGTAGTCAAACTATATTCATCAAGTCGATACTTTTTACTCAGCATCTATTAGGTGTCAAACACTGTACTGGGTTTTGAGACTACAGGAGACAAAAGAAACACCTGTCCCATGATATTAGAAAGCTTAAGTATATATTTAAATACTATGGAGCAGATAATAATATCCAGATAGAGGTATGATAAAGGAAGTGCAGAATGCTATACAACATACAGGGGAGTCATCAAATTTAGATTAGGTGTGTTGGAGAAGGCCTTCCAGGAGAAAATGACTTCTAACCTAGAATCTGAAGGTGAAAGGTCATTAACTAGTCAAAAGTGAGGTGGGGATGGGTCTTAGAGGTGGTCCTGGCTGAGGGAACAAGGGAATATAAAGGTCATATACCATCAAGCTATATTAAATGTGGGGCTCTATTTCATAAATAAATTGAAACCACGATCCACTTTAAAAAATACTACCTCTATCCAGCTATATATTGGAATTATATTACCCTATGAACTAGAATACTTTAAGATCAATAGCTGAGGTTCTGTTCCCCCTGGACACTGCTTGGCTAGACACTGCTAATACTGGCCTTGATGAACTTTTTTGTTTGTCTTTATAATTGACCAACTTTTCCCCTTTCTCCATCCCTAATCTCAAGATTGACATAATCTCGGAGCTATAATATATTTAATTAGGTTACCTCAGAGATTTTTTGCCTGGAAGCCATCCTGCCTCCATCAAGAGTCTCTATATAGGTGTGTTCTGACCAGTAGTTCTTATTTTGCATTCTGACTCTCAGGCAAAAATCTATTTTTCTGTTGCTGGCAGTCACCCTATTGTGGCTTTCCACATTATTGTACATCTAACTTATGGTTTGCTTTCCAGTAGACAGAGAAGAGGATAAATTTAATTTGAAATCAAACATTTTCTATTCAAAGGACCACTGTCCAGTAATGGATGTTGCCTACCACTTATACTATTCAAACATTGTTTTGTGATTATAAGAAATAGTTCAAATGTGATTCCAACAGTTGAGGGCAAGTTGACACTATTTTCTTAAAATCCTTCAAACCTTAGGTTCTTGTTTAAAACTAGCAGAGAAGTCATCAGAAGATTACTATGAGTTGATATGGTTCAAAGGCACAAAATCTCTGAAATGATGATAAAAATTTCAAGAACAAAAGATCTTAAAGGCTATTGTTCTCATTGTATGGAAGGTGACAGATGTATCTTTGTTGAAACTCCTGGCACAGTAATGCTGCAGAAAAATTGGGTCATGCTGCACTTTTAAAACTCTAAGATAACCTTTCTGGCCTGTTAAAATTAGTGGGGAAATTTTTAATGATACCTGGATCTATGACATTTTATGTGCTAAACTTTCTTGGAGAAATCAGGGGACATGTCATTATAAAGTTTCCATTCTACTTCTTTTCTCACTATCATAACTTTTAATCCAACTGTTTTTTTTTTTTTCCTATTTTTAGAAAATGTCATTCTTGAGAGACTTTTGGTCTATGTTTTCAGGGTTTATCATTTTTGTTAGCCATTAGATGGCTTCATGTCATTTATATTAATATGTATCAGAGTAATGGACCAAGAAATTTCATCGACTTATCGTGTTGTTGATTATTCATACACAAGTGTCTAGACCCCTCTGCCATAATGTGTTTTGGAAGAAAATTCTCCCTGATTTCTCATTTTTGGTGCCTGAGAAGTAACTTACCCCTTAAGAGTTATATGACCTTTGACCTCTCTACATGAGGGAAATGAAGAGTGACTTGTCTGCGGGTAACCACAAAGTGGTCCTTTGGTCATGAACTCATCCAGAGTTGACTGGCCAATTTTCATGTAATGGTTACACAGGGCCCCGAACACTGTGGGTGTATTGAGAGGTATCTGGGAAACGAAATGTAATTTAAATTACCACGAAGTAATTTGATCTGAATAAGGCAACTCCAAAGAGAGCTCATTATGTTTTACCAAAATGCAATTGCAAACTATAATTGGATTTCTTTTTAAGATGAACAGCAAACCCAGGGAAGTGGTGCATTTATCAATTTTGTCTATCCCTTTCTAGAACTTGAGCACTAAGGGCAATAGCACACAGTGTCACCCTTAGGAACAGAGAGTAGTCTGCAACTCAGATCAGGTAGGCAGATGTTACTGTTGCTCTTCTCCTGTATACAATAGCCATTGATGGGTTTGTAGCAGAGGAAGCATTATTCAGTGGACAGTTTTAGAAGGTCAACCTGAGAGCAGTGTTTAAAGAAGATTGAGGGTCAGAAAATAAATTAGAGAAAGATAGAATATGAGACTGTCATCATAGTCCAAACCTATAATGTTGGGGCTTTGGACCTGGGTAGGGATGGTGGGGTTGGAACAGAAGATGTGGGTATGAGTAATAATTCAATGCAACTGCAACCGCATCACTTAATAACTAGTTGCATGTTGGAGATAGTATGTAATGGAAATAACCCCGGTCTAAGCATCAAAAGGAAAAAGGTTTTCAGAACAAGATTCAGGCTTAGTTTTCTCTTTCATAAGATGAAGGAATTGAACTAGAAAGATCTCCAATTTCCTTTTCAGGTCTAGCATTTTAAGATAAGATCATAAGGCATTACAAGTTTGCCCTTCATTCCCTGAAGAAAGGCTTAACATCAGAAAAAAGTAAAAGCTACAGTTGTTATTTGGTATCTCCCTGACTTCTCATTGCACCCCAGATAGATCCCTAGCTAACCTAGGCCCTGAGTTTTACAAGCCCATCACTCTTTCTGGTTCCTCTTCAGAGTCAGAGCTCATTTGTCCTTAGACGTTCTTATAGTGGTGGATTGTGTCTCCTAAACTTATTTGTAGTAAGGGATAAATAGCCTATAAAGTCTAAAGCATTTTTTCCTCCTCAGAGATGAGAATATTTTATCTTCATATACTCAGCCCTATTTTCAGAAATATTCTATTTAATTTAGACTTCTCAGGAAAACTGTGAGGCATATAAACATTGGAGGGGTCAGTATGTCTATTTTACAAGTGAAGAAACTGAGACGCGGGTCAATTTGGTAGATTGCACAAGATCACACAGCTAATAAGTGACAAAGATGGAGTGGAACACAGGCTCTCTTACTCGAAGTCCATTGCCATTTCCATTTTATTAGCATATTTGTGGAAATTGTAAGTCTTTGGGCAAGAATATAGAACTATTTTGGTGCCAGGGCATGTGAAACCATTCAAAACTCACCATTTGGCCTGTTTTTTGTTTGTTTGTTTGTTTGTTTTGTTTTTACTTCCAAATATAGTCCTTTCAACGATCTCATTCTGAATGGTTCTGATAATATTATACCTAGTAATCCATAGCAATAATGATCAGAATCACACTTTCCCCCTGACCATCCCAAAAAACATTTAGTGTATTAATGTTGTTAATTAATCTTCATGACATCCTAGCAAATGAAGCAGATTGCAAGGAGGATGTCCCACTTGGCTGACTGGGAAGCTGAGGTAGAGAGCAAGGTCACAGAGCTGCCTCAAGGTGAGAGTAAATCAGCAGAGGACGTGAGCCAAGAATAGCCTTTTGACAGGTGAAGCTTAAAAGTCTTTTGGGGGAAGGGGCTTGCGCCGTTCTCCTTAGATTACTGTTCAGGCACAAGGGGGAAAAAGTTGCCACTTTAAAGCCAAGCTTTTCTTTGCTTAGTTATTTCTCAGTGCTTTTGAATTCACTACTGCTCTGCTTGGAGGTGCCAACCCTTTAGCAACTGAAGTGACTCAGTCTGTCTCCCTTGTGGGAGAACAAGACTAATTGTCCCGCTGATGACAATCTCCTTTACTCCTGCAGTGTCACCTCCCCCTTGCCTGTCTCTGAGACTGGAGCTCTCCAGTTTTTAACAGTTTCTCAGGAGTTTTTCCTGTTGCTCTTCCCTTTTCTTAGGCAGGAGCCAAGAACAGAGTCTTGTCTTTACGGCAACAGGATTCTCCGTTCAGGGGGACAAGTTTTGGTTTCCAATGTTGTATTTCAATATTTTACTTTCATCAGAGAGGAGATCGAGTGACTTCATCGCTCTGTGTTTAAAACAATGATTGTGTCCCTAACCGCATGCTTGGTCCAAGCTCTGTGTGGTTCCTGTGGTTACTGCAGGATGAGCCTATGTAGCAAGACTGATTGCCCTGTGGTGAAGCTAGGAGAGGGTTTTTTCTCTGTGGCAGGGAATCCGGTTACACTGGGGGGAAAGGGAGTGGGATTCCTGTAGGCTGACAGGAAGACCATACTCCTCTGTGGGAACAGGAATAATTATGTTGCTCTGTTGTTGGGAAATGTGGTTGCCTTTAACCTTGAGCCTGACCAAAGAATCCTGTTATAATTTACTTTTGACACTGTATTTAAGCCCCCACAATAATCAACCATTTTTCAAACATCACCAGGAAGTGGGTTATCAAAATAATATTACTCTGAGGGTAAAAGTATCTTAGGCTTTTAAGCCTATGGCACTTAGCTCAGCAAAGAGAAAAAAGGCCAAACAAAATTCGCACCAAAACATTACCAAAATGTTTGCCAGCCTTCTTTTCAAAATCATTACCTGTGACATTTTCTTAAAAGCTTCATGTGATCCGGACAAGTAGCACATGGGAAACAGCCCAAATAATCTTTTTACAAAATATTTGCTCAGTACCAATCTTCTGTGTTTTGAGACAAATGAAATGTTAGAGGAGATTACAACTCTAACGGATCTAGCAACCTTAGGGCCAGGGGTGGCAAATAACATTGGCACCTGCCATTGCCAAGTTCTTGGCAGACATCACTAATGGATCACACCATTCTTCCCTGCTGAGCCTGTTCTCAATTTAGTCTTTCTCATCAAGGCACTAAACATAGTCACAATCAAATGATAGGACTTGGTTCTCCAGCTGAAAACCGATTCCCACTCTGTTTTAGAGCAAGCTGACTTGCCCTGCTTTCCTTTCAAATAAAAACAAATGTATAGAGAAACTGGGTGTGGGTGGTAGGCAGGATGGGTTGGTGTTAACAGGATGGGTTAAAGTATTTTTCAAGGGATCTGGGTTAATCCAAAGTTCTAAATTTCTTCAAATTTAGGACACAAAATTATTGCATCGTTAATGAAAGAAATGCTATTTAAAACACCAATGGTTTTATCGTTTGAATTAGAAGTTTGACAATACAAAGAATTTGAGGAAGGATTGTAGAACATGGTAGCTTTACTCACCTTTGGGAAGTATAAATTGGTAGCATGATTTTGGAGGGCAATTTAGGAGTATACAAAAAAAATTAAATGCACATACCATTTGTCCCAGTAATTCCATATCTACAGAAGTTTCTACAAGTACTTAAAGATCTGCACTTTAAGGATATGTATTGTAGCATTGATTGCAAAAATAAAGTATACGATGTGTACATCCCTCAGTAGACTGCTATGCAAACATTCGGAAGAATGGGATAGGTACAAATTGGTAAATGACATTGTCTCTGGACAATTCAGTTCCTTCTTAGCTACATGTCATTGCTCCATTGACTTCATGCTTGGCCATATAGTGTGCCTTGCCCATGGGATGTGAACAGATATTATATTTGCCATGTTTTAAAATGTGATTTCTTAGCTTGACCAGGGCCCTTTAGCTCCAAGTCTCTATCACATTAAGATAATGTCACATAGTAGCTACTTTATCAGGTTGGATTCCAAAATGAGAAAATGACTTAAACACAGCTTATTGGAACAGAGCCAGTTTAGTCAAGCCAAGCCCACAGAACTATAGCTGATTGACAGCATTCATATAGCATAAGCAAGAAATAAATATTTCTTATAGGCCACTGAGATTTTAAGATTGTTATAGAGCATTACTGTAAATTTTTTTCTAATTTAGAAAAAAATGTCAGGAATATGTTTAGTGAAAAGAGTAAATTACATGACATAATCATTATGATTGATGTTTTAAAAATCAGTCTGTCTGTCTATCTATCTCCATCCATCCATCCATCCATCCATCCATCCATCCATCCATCCATTCTTAGCCTAAAAATAAAAGCCAAAGTGAGAGGCAACAAGCATTTAGTTGAGATCCAAAAGGATAGCTATTCTGGAAGCACTGAAACCCAAATTGTTTTCTGATTAGGAGGTGAGGCAAATGATATTTATGAGAAAGGGAAGGGGAACAATTATATCAATAAATGAAAGAAATTTCTATGGGTGCAGATAAGCTAACACAGTGATGCTAATTCTAAAGAATTATTTTTTTCATTCCAGTAGTCATAACATCTGCTTTCTTGTTATCTTTACAAACTGTTATTTGGTATACAATACTGCTTTAGGTCCACAGGTTATTTTAGCCTGTTATGTAAGAAACACAAGTCAATTCTTCTGGGGTGGCAGCTTGGACTCCATTTTAAAGTGGCTCTGTTTGTATTATTCTTCATTCTATCTGTGTGTGTGTGTGTGTGTGTGTGTGTGTGTGTGTGTATCATCTATCCATCCATCCATCCATCCATCCATCCATCCATCCATTTATCCATCCATCCAACCGTCTTTGCTTGTATACATTTAGAAAATTTCTGAAAAGATGTACAGGGAACTATCAACAGTGGGCGCCTCTAGAGTGGTTGGGGGCAGGAGGGATAGAGGGAAAAGGGATTTTTAATTTAATTCATATTCTTTACTATTTGAATTTTTCACCAAAATGGGACATTTTAATGATACAAATATTAAAAGTTTTCATTTTTAGTATTTACTATTTCAGCTATTTGTTCTAATTTTGATTATAGATTTTATTGTCATTTTACCTTTAAAGTACTGTGAGTTCTGATAGGAGAAAAAAATCCATAGGAAATGCCAAGGCTCTAATAAACAAAACAAAAATGGGTTCTACATCCTTTCCATAGAGACTTGAAACCTAACCTCAGAGACTAGTCCCCAAAGCTGATAAGGTAGGGGGAGAAAGGTGGGGGGTGGCAGTGATAAGTTACTGCCTGGGTTTGCGTTCCTGATTCATCAAGACAAAGGCAAATACTGAGAAGCTTGAAAGCTGAGTGGCAAATACTTGCTCTTGCTCTCATGCGTGGCTTGCTCAGTTTCGTGCTCTTGCTCTCTCTCCCTCCCTCTTATCCTCCCTCTCCATCTGTCTCTCTGTCTCTCTCTGTCTCTCCTCTGTCTCTGTCTCCTCTGTCTCTGTCTCTCTCAGGACCAAAATGAACTTTTTCCTTGTGAAAAAAAGGAATCATATTCATAGAATATTTAACATTATTTTCTAATTTAAAAATTATAAAAAAGGCTGACCCCAGGCAAAACTGAGAAGGAGTTCTTTTCCTGTTCTACCCCAAGCCAGGAAAACCAATCTTTCCTTTGTCCTGGTGCTTTGTGATTGATTTGCTGGAGAAAAAAATTAAAAACCCCACAAAGATCTCTTTTCCCTTGAGCCATTTTTCCTGCTGTTTCCTCTCCATGGGATAGTCCTCCTTCACTTCTGCCTCTCACCTCATTAATTCCCAGTCACCTTCAGGGCTCAGATGTCACCTCATCTAGACACCTGCTTTGTCCCCGGAGGCCAGGTAGTTGCCCTCCTGGGTGTTCCAGTATTATGTATATAACAGGAATGGGGAACTCTCGTATTCTGCTGTCAATGCCCATTTATTTGTCCTTCTCACCCATTAAGTTATTTAAGATCAGGCACTGTGGCTTAGTTATCATCGTATCCCTAGTAGCTCCCCCTGGAGTGTAACAGGTGCTCAATGAATATTTGTTGAAATGAGGGGGAAAATGTGCTGATTTGATAAAGTAATCTGTACTCTAAAATTAATGTCTTGCCTTTTAGGGATTTTTGCCTTTTACTAGAAAAGAGAAAATTTTGGCTTCTTTCATTAACAGGCTGGTAGGAGACCTATTTTTTTTCCCATAGGAGCCTTCTGATTCACAGGGGCACCAAACATCTTGACTGACTAGAACTGAGCGATTTCCAGGGACGCGGGACTTTCAGAGCCAGTATGGGGATAGTCCTAGGCAAATTGGGGTGGCTAGTCACTTTACTTTTAGATCAAATGGAGCTGTCCTCCAGCTGTGACAGTGCATAAAGGGCTCTCCCAGAAGACAGCTGACACTGCACCAGGTCCCCGCTCCCAACTCCCCAGTCTTCTCTGGAACCCCAAAGTTTTCTGCAGAAGCATCACTTAACACCAAGAATGAATGCACGCCAAACTGAGGCTGGGAGAAGCTTTGATTCCACCTGAGTTTTTCTCTCTTCTCTGTGCTTTCCTCTAGCATTTGCATTCTGGGCCAGCTGGAGGCCTGGATGACAAGGGGCAAAAAGAAAACATTAATTCAAAAAGAGCAGTGCCTTGACCATTTATTCAGTTGGCAAATATTTATTGAGCACCTGCTCTCAGTTGTGTGTTCTTCGTGGCCCTGGGCACATAATAATTAGTTTTATCTATGACTTTCCTTGCTCGTGTGAGGCTCTGAGAGGATCTTTGGGAAGAGCAAGAGGTGCTATGTTTCTAGGTAGAAGCACATTCAGCAAAAGGGATGCATTTGAAATATTGTTTTAACGATAACATGTTGAAAAGATAATTATCAAAACTGTGGTAGTAAGAAGTTAGAAGAAGCAGTATAAATGTAGGACAGTGAAACATGCGGAGAAGAAGGCAAAGGGCAGGATGCGAAGGATGGAATGCGTAGCCCATCCCTTCTTCTGTTCCCTACCCTCACCTTAGGCTTGCTCTCCTCGTGTTATTACCTGGATAAGGCTCTTGTTCCAGCGATGCTGGAAAACTAATGATTATGGGAAGTGAAGGATGGAAGGAAATGTCAGGTTGTTCTTTAACTTACACAAGGCACAGCTGGAGGTTTTGTCTTCCCTTTATGGTACGGATACATGTTAATGGTATGGGCAAAGTGCTGTTAGCAACCGTCACAGGAATTTTCCTTTGTTTTGTGGGTTCCTTGTGGTCTGGCCCCTTGGATGATTAGCTAACTTCCATATGGAACAGTGCATAGCAAGCTTTGAATTCTGCTTGTTTTGACGTTTAGTCAAGTTGTGTAGTTCTCATGCCTCTTCCCTGTATCCATAGCAAGCAGTGTTTCTCCTCACAGAAAGAGAGGAAGGAATATCCCTTTCCTGGTTACTATAGCTGAGTAAGAAGCCACCCTAAAACTTAGCAGCATAAGACAACCACTTTATTTTGCTCACAGATTCTGTATGTCAGGAACTAGGACAGGGGAAAGCAGGGATGGCTTGTTTCTGCTCCATTCTGTCTGGCACCTCCGTTGTGATACCTAAAGACTGTGAGTGATGTGCTAGATGGAGGCTGGCATCATCTGGAGGCATCTGTGCTTACACGTGGTCTTTCTGCATGGAATAGTTTGCGCCTCCTTACAACATGGTGGCTGGTTTCTAAGAGTGTGCATTCCAAGACAGCAGGAGTGCATGGCACTTTTATTGTAGCCCAAGAGGTCAGTTCTGTCCTACCCTGCTGGTTGAGGCAACAACAAAGTTCTATTCAGGTTCGAGGGGGAGAAGACATAGTCCTCATCAGCCAATGGGGGACTGTTAAAGTCACATTGTCAAGATGAACATGTAGGACGGTAGGGATTGTGATGGTGGAAAGGTGGTAGGAGTTGTTGTGGCTGTGTAAGAAAAATACTATCTGCCACATCTTCCTAAGTTAAAAGTTTGATAAACGAAATTAGAATTTAGGTGAGATTGGGGGCACTAGAAGCCATGACATTTTCCTCCAGACATTCTTCTGACTTTCTGAATGTGCACTGCTGATTCCATCCCTTTGCCTTGCAATAGATTCTACCACAAACCCACTCTCCTGTGTTCTTTGCCAGCTATACTGTGATTTACTGTTTCAGACATAATTCTATTGGCACCTCATTGGTAAAATCTTCTCTGATGACCCAAGATAGAATTAATCACACATTTCTCTGTGCTCCAAATAGTTGCTAATGTATAATGAGCATTTTTCTATGTTCCAGGCATAGTTCCAGATAATTTATATATTTTAAATAACTTATTCTTCCCGGCAAGCCTATTAGGTGAAGAACATTATTATTATTTTTTTTACAGATAAAAAATACTGAGGCACAGAAGAATCAAATAACTTGTCTAGGAGATATGGCTTAAGAGTGGCAGAGCCAGTATTTAAGGCAGAGTCAGGGATTATGTGAGGGACTATGGCAGAAAGACTTCAGAACGAGATTTATAGTAAATATTTCCTAATAAGTAGAGGGTAGAACCAAATTTCCGAAACTTTGGTCAGTTCAATCCTTTCAGCAACCTTTGGACACTTCCAACCATTCATTGGACACTGGGAAGGCACCAACTTCCCCTCACAGTGTCCAATGAATCAAAAATCAATTAAGATTAAACACTGAAGTGCTCACAGAAAAAATTTTCCAGCAATGCAGACCTCCTTTTAGGAGCAGAGCATAAGAGACGTGTGAGAACACACAATTTTAGAATCATTATTTCACAAATATTTCTGTGAGGTCTGGGAAGGGTTAAGGATGTGATCATCTCTTTTCTCCCCAAGGAAAAGAAGCAGAATTTTAAATAGCTCCTCAACCCCAGCTTGGAAGTGTTCTGACTTCGGAGGATGCTTCTAATTGCTCAGAAACACAACCGTCTCTCCTTGAGAATCCTGGCAAATGATGTAGGCATTTTACTTTTTCTTTGCATCTTTCTCTGCCCTCCCTACCATCCTCCCACCCCACATGCATCTGTGCAGTTGCTAACCTCAGACTCCAGGCATCCTCTTTTGAAGAGTTTCTAAAGTGAATGAGCAAGAGATGTTCCAATGTCATTGAGCTATTCTTAAAATAATGTTCACTGTCATCTCATTACATGGGTGTTTAGCATCAACTATGCAAATCGATGGTTAGTTTGGAAAGAGTTAGTACTCAAGATGCCAGGCATTGCAGATACTCCAGGAAGAGGAAAACTCAAACTTCTCAGATGCAGAGACATCATTCCGGATTCTTCTTTCTTGTAAGAGGCTTTCCATGTTTCTGCTGCCAATACTGCTGCTACTGCCGCAGACCTGAACTCCTGCTCCAAAGTCTAAGTGAGGTTATAAGAAGCCGTGAATTCTTTCCAACTTTGGAACTCCAGCACTCACTCTCTGTCAGAGGTCTCCAAAGTTACCCCGTACCCAAGAGGCAGGTTAAAATGCTTTCCTGACTTCATGCTGAATGAGGTCATCAAGGCGATGTGATCGCAGGTTGACTTGAGAGCTGGACCCAGGCATTTGGAGGCAATTCACGCCCTTCCCTGTCCTTTATGTTCTGCCCACTGTTCTCACAGTGGGAGCCATTTCAAGGACAACTTGAGAAGGTAAAGTGTTGTTGAGACCATCTGGACTGAAGAGGTGGCTAAACCCTGTGAAGGCTTCTATGTAGACTTTCTCCACCTGCCCCTTTTATTTCCTTTTAATTGCAAAGTTAGTCAGATGTATTTATTTTTCACTTTAACAGTAAGTCATATATATATTTACGCTGTGTGTTCACCTCCCTTAGTTAAATTGCTTTCTGTCACCATATATTTGATCCCCTTTACCCTGTCTCCCTCCTCCCTCCCCTCTGGTAACCATTAGTCTATAATCCATGTCCATGAATCTCTGTTTGTTTGTCTGTTCACTTGTTGCTTTTAGGTTTATATCCCACGTATAAGTGATATCATATGATTTTCAACTTTTTCCGTCTGGCTTATTTCACTTAGCATGATTACCTCAAGGTCCATCTGTGTTGCACTAATGGCCGTATTTCATCTCTTCTTATGGCTGAGTAATATTCCATTGTATATATGTACCACAGCTTCTTTATCCAATCATCTATCGTGGGACACTTTGGTAGCTTCCCTGTCCTGGCCACTGTGAATAATGCTGCTATGAACTTTCTTAAGATTATATGGAATACAGTGGGTATGGAGATTCACTTGTTCTGCGGCCTAGTTCAGGTCAAGTATGCAGGTTTCCTTGTTTATTCTAATTTTTCCTTGCCAACTACTAATCTGAGTGGCTGCTTCTCTGGTCTCTCCTTGCCCTGCAGGTATAGGGCCAGTTTATGAACCATCACTCCATGTAGCCAATTCCCTCTCCTTTTTCTTAAGCCCAAGGTTCCCAGCAAGCAGTCATCCGAACACCATACTATTGCCTTACAATTTTCATCTTTTTATAGCCTTATTTTCTATTATTCACCATCAATTGAATTATGGAAGTTTACAAAAATAATGCTTGGAAGCAACTATGAGTTTTGGGACTGATTGTGTCAGAATTGAAGATTTATTAAATTTTCAATAGTTTTCCCTGAGGGGACTATTAGCCTTCAGAAGTGATGTTTATAGATCAGAATTTTCTCTGATGAGTTTCAGTCCAATATGGCCACCTCATGGCCCTTTTTGTCTCCTGTCATCCTAATTCTTTGTGAAATGATTGATTGTAAATGTGTTCTTTGAGCTAAATACCATCAAAAGACTTTGTTTTCAGTTTTAATTTTTTTCTATTTTGTCTCAAGTAGAATTTCAGATATGTCACATTTGCTCTGTCTGTGGCTATTTCATGCTCAACTCAATCTAAAGATCTGCTTTTGGTGTAGAGACACATGGCAAGAAATTCAAATTGCTCAACTCTGTTCCTCAGCCATCAAACATCCTTTGTTAACATTCTCATTTTCCATTAAATGAGCTATTGTTGCTACAAGTCAGTGGTTCCACTACAGAATTTGTAGCACAATAAACAAAGTGTAAATGTATGTAATGATGACTGCCTCTAATTTTCCTTAATTGCCCATTGAATTGCAGCCAGCATGACCTTGACACCGACATTACTTCCTCAATTCGTAGTCTTGATGTACAGCAAATTTTTCTTCCATGACAGGTTTATTTCTTTGTTGAAGAACTGTTTAGGAGGCACTTCATTGTATGTTGCAAAGATGTAATTGGGCTCTGGCTGGTTTGTTCACTTAACAGGTGTGGTGATAATTATATGTCACTTTTTAGTATATGGACTCCTCATTCTTTTCCAGGTTGATTGCTTTATCTAAGAGTCATCAAATGGAGCAGCCCCAATATAATATCTGTGAGAAGATGAACTTCAGATTTATTTCTCTCTCTAAGCTCAGGGCTGTGGTGCATTCAGAGAAAAAAATCAGCTTCCTATCAAATAAGGCTAAAAAAAAATGAAAGTAGTAGAATCTGTATATAAGATTACTTTTACTTAATATTTAAAATATTTTTTTTCTTGAATGACAGGGAAAATCTTCAGAGGTATTGACTAATTACCAACCAAATACCAAACAGGAAAGAAATGTTGTACATTGGGATTAAGTTCCAAGAAAAACATTCATAGTGCTGGGTGATATTACCTACAACATATCATTGAATCCAAAATTGTTTTTTGTTTTATCTTTTGTACCTCCAACCTTATTCCTAGCTGCTAATCCATTTTGACTATTGTTATTCTTATTATCCTATTTTCTGTGTCTCCATTTGCTTTCTTAACAATGTTGAATCCAAGCTGTATTCATTATAAAGTTCAGACAGTTTATAAAGTTCGTAAGTAGATATTTGGATTCAGGATGAGTAGGTTTGAAAGAAGGAAAGTTATAAAAGTTTGGAAGGGATAGGTGATTCTGGGCATCACACAGTAGGATTCAGTGAATGAGTCCCCAGCAGTGGTCTGTTCTGAAGCGTCATTGGCTTGGGCGATGGCCATGTGGCATTGTTTAGACAGGTTTGGCATCACTATAATTCCACTGGTGGTGAAAAGAACATGGCCGGCTGTGGTCATTGACGGTGGCTGCTTCAGTGACCTTGTGCTCCATATATATCCTCAGTGGTGGCAGCATTAACAGCAGAGCCTTCATCAGACAAAAACATTTGTCATGGTGTCTTCAGTGAGTGCCACTGGCATGATTGACATTTTTGCTGTCAGGACTGACTAAAGATATCATCACAGCAGTTAGAGAAAGTACAGAGGAAAAGAGCTGGAACACTGTAGTCTCAAATCAAACTAGTGTTCCAAGGAAGATACCCACTGCAAATTTTCTGTGGCTGGGCTTTGGGTATGGGGTGGGGAAGCTATTTTTTCCAGTAGAGCTGAAAGAATAAAGTCAAAAAGTAATAGTATACATCTCGTAAGATTGGGGTACTAAATGCAGTGATAGGTGTAAAGCACATAACACAATGCCTGGCATATATTACATATGAGCTAATTTTATTACGATAATATAGTAAAATGTTATTATTTTAGTTTCCTTTTGTTAAATGCTTATTAAGCCCAGTGACGAGACTAAAGTCTTTGCTTATATAACATAGACAACATTTTTATGCCATAACTTTAGTAATTGTTACAAACTGGAGTGTGTCTCTTCCAAAATCATATGTCTAAGCCCTAACTCCCAATGGGGTTGTATTTGGAGATGAGGCCTTTACGGAGGTAATTAGGGTAGATGGGTCATAAGGGTGAGGACCTGATCCAGTAGGACTGGTGTCCTTATGAGAAGAGGAAGAGACACAAACATTCTCTCTTCCTCCGCATACACAGAGAAAAGGTCATGTGCAGGCACAGTGAGAAGGTACCATCTGTAAGCCAAGTAGAGAGGTCTCACCAGAGACCAATCCTCCTGGCATCTTGGTTTTGGCAGCAGCTTCCAGAACTGTGAAGAAATAAAAAAAATTTCTATTATTTGACAGACTACATGGAAGCAAAAATACCCCAGATCTGTGGTATTCTGTTATGGTAGCCTGAGCAGATAATCCCATACACTAAAAACAAACATACCCCCCTCCCACCCCCTGCACCATGTCATTCTTTTGTTCTGTGACTTCACTTCTTGCTCTTCTACTGATGAGGAGAACACTTGATCTTGCCAATTCTGGTTTAAAATGAATTGTTTAGATATTTAGTCCTTTTCCTCTTCTTTCCCAAGCAGAGGAACACTTCTCAAGGTGCTGGTGCATGAGGTCCTTCTGGTCCCTTCTGGGGAAGAAGCGTGTGCTGTATCCATTGCTGAAGTGTCTGTAGTGGAATAGCTTATTCACATGTGACATTTAGGGCCTGGTGATTTCCCCCCATGGTAGACTTGGGCCTCACCTTAGCTATTCCTGGAACTGCTGGTCGTTGGGAGCCGGCTATGACTCCTATTCCATCCTTAGGGCTCCTGGGAACTTCAGATTGTCCACAGACCTTGGGATTGGGGTGGGGACAGGCTCACTTAAGTAATTCCACCTGCCACTTTCCTAGATCATTTCTACCCCAACATCTAGACACCATGTTGGCCATACTGCCATGTAGACTCAGGTCATCTGTGAAAAGCACGAGCTCTGCGGAGACAAGGAATAAGCACCCTACTTTGTAATCGTGGACTCTAACTAGAGGCTTTTAGATTCCCTCTAACATTGACCTCAAGGAGACAAAGAAATGAGTTCACTTATGTCTGCTCTCCAACTTTTCTTTTCTCATTCTCAGGCTCTATCTGCTCATTTTCCACTTCAACTCCAGTGACTGAAAAACTCCTTCAGTCCAACCCTCTCCCTCCCCCACCTCACGGCTCATGCTAAAACCCGGTGCTCCAGTCTCTCCAGCTTTAGCTCTTAATTTATAAAGCTCAGCTTTTGGAGTTCAAAGAAAACATCTCATCAAATCCTGGATTCTGAAAATTAAAGGCACTTGTCTTTAGCTTATTGTCTTACCTTGAAGAACAACAACAAATCTATATTTTAAATTTCAAAGCCAAGCAATGATTTATTTGATCCACAATATTCTACCTGCCCCCCTTCCCCCACCACCGGAAGCATTGAATGCCTCAGGGGTGATAAGGACATGAGCAATAATTAAGGACTTAAAAGGAAAGGCAATTCATCAAATACTTTCAAAAGTATTCTCCCCGCTGTACCATTCTCTTAGTAAATCTTTGCCCATTCAACCCCGTCTCCAAAGTACTTTTACCTTTATCTTGATATCCTCCTCCCTTCAAAGGAAGTGGGAGCTAAGGTTGTCTGGATTCTGTTTTGATCTCCCGTCCCTCTTCTCCACAGAGTTCAATCAGTGACAGGCAGAGCTTTTGGGGGAGCAGAGATAAGCCTTGAAATGACATTGAGTTACTAGAGGGAGTTAAGCAGCTTTTTTTTTTTTTTTTTTTTTTGGTTAAAATCAGGAGGAAGCAAAGACTGCCATTCTGACCCCAGTCCCCATTACTTCCCCAGCCTGAGTGACCATTTTGTCTCTGGTCTCAGAAAGCCAGAACAGCACCAGCTGAACAGAGGCCACCAGAGAATGAAAGCAGGCTCCATGCCATGACCCCAAGCTTACTTTTTTGTAAGCCAAGTTACAGTTGTCTTTCCAAGCCTAAGTTGGAATCTAGTTTCTTAAAAACACGGCCTGTCCAAATCACTGAATTGATGTGGCTTGTAGCTACTAGAATCACTCTTCCCTTTCTAAGATTTAAATCTTTCAAAGATTTAAATTTCGAGAAATGGGCTTTAAAGTTGTTTTCCCTGCTCATCCTTTTCTTCTTCCATTTATCTCTGCACACTATTTCTCAATAGGTAAAGAGAGCAGAGCTCCAAGTCTAGAATTAATGATTACCTCAGAGTCCCTACTTCACTGACTAGGGAGAGGTTGGGGAGATTGACATCTTTTCAGAGAAATCCCATTATTGCCTATATTTAATGCCCCAAATGGTAGAGTAAGTGTGGCATAGTAATGACCAAGGGATGAGCATGGTGGTGAGCTGCAGGTAGCCTCTCAGGGTCTTTTGCACTCTAGTATGGTGCAAATGAAGTACTGTAGAATTCCTTAGACTCCCAGGGAGCTACAGAATTGAAGAGAAGACTAGATCTGAGGTTGGAAGAGGGAAGCTGAGGAAGGCAAAGATCTTTTGACCAGAGGCGTTGGCTGAGATTGCCAGCAAGACATCACAAAGATGAGGCGGACCAGCTCTGTTTGAACGGATGCTGACTTAGGATGCTGAGGACTTGGCGAGCCCAACTTTGCCAGAACAGATGAGAAAGGAAAGAGGCCAGGCCCCAAAGCCCAAGCAGAATAAGACATCTTACTGCAAAGCAGCAAGGATTGCAAGCTAGGACATTAGATTAGTGCTCCTCTTCACAGTTTCATCCGCCCTCAGGAAGAAGGTGCAGTATGGCAGAGCAGACCTTAGAAAGAATGAATTCTGACCCAACCATGTCTAAGATTTGAATGAGGTAAAGACCAAGAAAATGATACTTTAACTTGGCTTTATAAAAATATTGAATAAGAATCAAGTACACTAAAATGTGACAGAACACATCTTTTGCTATAGGCAGACTGGGAGTTTATACATTGAGGTCACTTATAAAAAATAAGTTACTTTTTTAAAACTGTGAGTTTTTAGACCTACCCTTTATATTTTAATATTTTAACTAACTCTGTAAGGCTCAGAGAGATGAAATAATTTCCTCAAGGTCATGGTTAGCAATTGGTAGAGCGAAGACTTTAAAATATCTGGTATCACATTCTTTCTCACTAACACTATGTTAAACCTCAGAGTATATGGTTATTGTTCTTATCCCCTGTACTTTTTTAATCCGTAGGAGGGTGTGGCCTGAAAAATAAGAATTATAACTATTTCCTGTTGTAAATGTACTTTACTTGCCTTTGTCCTTTGTTCTTGTTTTTTTTTTTTTCTCCTCAATTCCTTAAATCTCTCTGACTTTCTTCCTTTTATTTCATTGGTCCTCTATTTTGTCCTTCCTTTACCACTCCACTGAGCCTCCATGGTTGACAATTGGCTCCCCTTCCACCTGCCTTCGCCTAGCCCAAGATGTGTGGGCCTCAGGATATAAACTACATAATATGGAGCCAGCTAGCCTGGTGTATTCCCACACCTCGGAAAGCAGAACATGGAGACAGCACTGTCTTTGGTTTTGGAGGCCTCCAAATTAAGATTTCATTGTGTTTGAAAGGTCCAGGAGGATTGAGTTTAAGATGAATGGAATAATCATCTTCCGGAGAAGTAAATTTACTTGGCGGGTTTCCACTAAAATGGATTTTAAAAAAATGTCAGATGGAACTAAAACATTTAAGACATATGGTGCATTAACTAAATGTTTAAACATTTGCCTTTAGCTGCGTGAACATATCATTGATGAGATGAGCTCAGTGAGCTCTGCTGAACGTCTCTGGCTGAATCACTGTCCAGTAGAGGGTTCTATTTCTTGAATCTATTTAGTATAAACCATCCCCAGATGCTTACAACAGATACCAAATACGTGTTATAATTTCACTGCTGAATGCAAATGCACATAAAAATGAAAGATCCAAATGGGAAAAATGTATCTGTAATCTCAGTCATTATCTTTTATTTGAAGTAGGTTCTACAGGAGAAGGGTGCAAAGAAGTGGATCATTACAGTATCACAGCACAAAGCAGTGAAAGTCACTGGAATGTCACCACTTCATAATGTCTTCCAGAAAGTCCCTTAATACTTTGATGTGTGGTCAGCAAATAGGCAAGTGTGGGAGTACTCCCCCTCACCCTACGCCTATAGCAGGCATTGTTAATCAATCACAACACTTAATTTTCCTGCTGAGCCTGTACTTGGCCTGGGAATTTTTCTGCACCCAGCACTCCAGGCAGCCACTGCCAATTGATCCAAGTTGGCACTTAACAAAGACAACTATTTGTAATCTCCAGACTGAACAATGATAGAGCGTTGGGGTGTTTTTATATCTGGTATATCTCGACTAGATACTGTTGGGATTTATTCCTTAAATTAAAAGGATGACTTTGGGGTTCTTGGGTTCTGGAAGACTCCACCAGCACTTGGATTAACCTCTATGTAGTTGTATAAAGGGCAAGTCTTCTGTCTTCCAGGCAGCCTGGTTCCATGTAGGCTTATATCTTTGTCCTTCATACTCCGAGTTTCACAAGCTCAGTGAATACAGTGAGGATTCTAGACCCATTTGAAATAGAATAAGGTCTGGAGACCTTAAAACTAAGATAACCACTTAAATTCTGAATACTGCAGAGAACTTTCTGGAGAGAGAGAGAGCACACACACATGCATGCACATGCACGTGTGTTGGAGGGGACTTAAAAATAAGGTCTGATCTCATATGCATTCCAATTTCTTACATAGGCTGTAAAAACAAAACAAAACAAAACAACAGCTACTCTTTATGTATCTGCAAGGTGTTAAGTACCAAAGGACATTCACTTATATTTAACCTTCAAAACATCCCTCTGAAATACAATATCCCCATTTTATACATTATGAAACTGATGCTTATGATGCTAAGATCACACAGACAGCCCATGTCTGTGTCACATGGAGTCTTGAAACAGATGGCAAATTCCAAAAGATGATTGAAGAGGCAGTTTAATGAGGGAACGGTTTACAGAGGTGAGGGTAGGATTGAGGGACCCAATAAGAGATTATTCCAAAGCCTGCAGAGATGAGCAGCGATTGGAATTCATTAGCTCTAGACACTGTTATTGAAATGGTGAAAACTTGTGTGAGAGATCTCTGAATAAGAGTCCTTTACTGCCCAAACCAATCATGTCTTGGCTGGCTGAGTGGGATGGGGGCAAGGGGAGAGCCTTGCCTCCCAATGGCCAGCTAACTGCAAGCCAGAAGGTGAAGGAGCCCAGAGGAGCGGTCCATAGTGGTCAGCACAAGGCAGAGAAAGCATATGATGGGCACCGAGAACAAAGAGCTTGATGGTAAGGGGCAGTTAAACCCAAATCCCTCTGAGCCAGTTCTCAGAACTGTTCCTTTGTATTCCACCCCTTGTCTGGGGTTTAAGAGGACAATGCTTGCTTCCAGAGGAGAGAGGAAGAGAGTTTAAATTTTCTGAGTGCAGAAGAAAACACTCTTCTGAGCACATAACAATGCCCAGGATTTGTTATCATTCCTCTTCTTTCATTTTTTCTTTCTTTGTCCACTTCACTTCGATTCTTTCACCAAAGTGATGGTACTCAGTGCAAAGTAAGTTGAGTCAAAATTTCTAATGCTTTACCTATTTATAATTTTCAGAAGAGGAAATTGAACTTCACAAATTTGAAAGCCAGTATTCTTCTAATACTTGAAATTTCCTCCAGCAAATCAAAAGTAACAGACTCTTACAATATGGAGAGGGGAAAGACGCCTGTTGAAAAAGAGATGGTGGCTATTTTAATAACTGCTGAATTTGTCCAAGATTTATCAAGGCACAGATTACCTAAGCTATAAACCATGGAAGGTTCTGGACTATCTCTCTCTCTTTCTGTCTGTCCCCCACACCTCCATGTCTCTCTTATGTTTTCCCCTTTATCCCTTCTCACTCCTCTTCCCACCATCTCCCTCTTTTCTCCTTTCCACTTGTGTTCCATCTTTCCCATCTCCTTTCCCCATATTTTTTGTCTTTTTCTTTCTTTGTTTTTCTTATTTTTCTTCTGTCCCTACCTTCTCAAAAATGTTGATGAGATAGAGCTTAAGGCTTATGACTGCTGTCTCTAAATGAAAACTGCCTTCTTTCAAGTCCTACTTCTGTCGTTTTTAAAAATGTGACTTCGAGTAAGTTACTTAATCTCTTTGAGTCTAAGATTCCTCATATGTAAAATAGGATAATAAAAATACTCCTAGTGTTGATAGAAAAATTAATGAATAGAAAGGACATACTACCACAATTATTGTTTCTTCCTCTTCCTTTTTCCAGCTTTCCCTTCCCCCTTCCACCTTTCTTCCAAAGCTATGGTTCTCAGCTGTTTCCTGACTTATAAATTAATAAAACAGAGGACTAATTGGACTACTTGGGTTATGGAAGAAAGATGCAATGAAGCAGCAGGAAGCTCTGGAAGTGTGGTAAGGAGTGCTTCCATATCAAAAGGTTGTTGTTGATATGTATTTTGGAAATGTTTATTTTTGTGGTTTGAGAGGCTTTTTGAAGGCAATGTCTTCTTGCATTCAATTGAGGCAACCTTCTTCAGGAATAATACCAAGTATTACTAGGGAAATGTCCTTTTGGATGGGAGCTGCAAAGACCCATGGATTGACAGAGAGTTGCATAATTGTTCAGTATTTAACTCTCCCTGGAATGGCTCAAAGAGAGAGCTATGTGCAAAGTGAACTTGGGGATAAATAACTCTGGCACCGAGCTTCACACCATCTGCAGACATTGCACAAATGAGCAGGGGAAGCCAACAAGCTGTGAGTGACAGAGATTAATCTTCAAAGCCACAAAGGCATGTAGTTCTGTTTGGAATTCAGGCAACACTGGAGAGCGTCACAGCCCCGGAACATTTCTTTGAAGCAATGAAGACATTTATCAGCCATAAGTCTCAGGTGACCACGTGCCCGGGAATCCCTGATACCGTCGAATCAAAAAAGAACCTAGAAGAAAGACAAGTCTCTTTTAATAGTAGGAGAGGTGATAAGATGATTATGTTCAATTTTTCACTTAAACCAACTCACCATGATCCCTTTAGCTGAAGCTGAACTACTGCAGTCTGAGGGCTGGGAAGGACACAGAGAGGGTCACCACACCCCACAGGCTGCACTTCTTCCAGGTGGCAGATGGGCTCCCTGTTTGGGATGTGCGCCCACAAAGTTGTTAGACTAAAAGGGCATGCTTAAATATTAAAATTATGCTTTTTGGAATATTTACTAATTGAGCAATGAGTAAATTTTTATAAAGTGAATTTATTTTTATAAAATAGTTCTACTGAAAACTCATTTTCAAAAATAAAAATTTAAAAGTAAAAATAGCACATATCCATTTAAATATAAACAAAATAAAAAGGTTTTATATTGATTATGTTGATTATATGAAACATGAAAAGAATATAACCAGAATAACTATGTTTGACACACTTTACTTACTTTAATCAATTTATTGGTATTGTCTGTTTCTAATACCTTTTTTTCTGGTGTTCTGAGAACTATACATATATTTCAACTGATCTCATTTAAAATTTTTAAAATAAAATTGCCTATAGTCTTCTAAGTATAATTTATGGCTATTAAATTTTGAATTGTTGGCTTATTTAATTGACTCATCTTTGGATCACAATGTTTTTTAGTTGAGAAAATACTCTTTTATTTTAGATACAGAAGTATCTGATAAACTAAGAGAAAATACTGCTAATAAAATATATTCTCAATTCTATTTTTAAAATCATAATGTGTAAATATATCAGCCTAAACATATTTGCACATACTTTTGCCTCTATTTAGAATCTTTCTTTAAAAAATATTTTCATCAAATTTCTACAATTAAATTGTCTTCATGATTCTTTTTAATGTTTCTCCAGTCTCAGATGCTGCAAAATCTAGGCATTCTTATTTTCACTCCATTTCACTACAGAATATAAATTTAGCCAATTAAAAATAATAGTTCCATTGAGAGTCTCACAAGTTGGGATGTTCCAAACTATATTACAGAATTCAAAATTTAAATATTATATGCAGCAAGAGGGTTTATCCTTTTCTTTGTTTACTTCTTTTTTTTTTGTTATTTAATGATAGGTTTAGGGTTAAGTTTCATTAAATCATTACTTTCAGGAAAATGTGCACAAACTACTAGCTTTCAAAATCCATGTCGATGTTCTTCGGTGGTTTTGCACCTTAGGTTTCGATATAGTTATGAAAATCATGGCCCTAAGTTAGATCTCAAATGCCAGGGAACGTCATGTGCAAGGCATGTGTTCATCAACTTTCTTAAGAAATAGAAATTCAGTACTTACATTGTTGTTAAGCATGTTTCTCCCCTTAGAATTCACTGTTGCTGATGAGTTATTTTAAAGATTTTTAGAAGTTACCAAACCATGACATAAACAAAATGTAGATTTAGAACATATAAAATAATAAAAGCACTGCAGAGGAAACTACTCTCTCTCATTCTATGGAAGGACTGTCTGTCTCTATTTTCCACATACTTTATGTGCACCCAACCTACAAGTCCCCAAGGTCCCCTGCCTCTGCGGCCTGGTGCTTTTGTGGCTTCACGCATCTTGTGGGCTGTAGCACCAACCATCACATCATCTGCACACTCAAAGCACCAAAAACAGAAGTTCACTTCTTCTCAGACTTAGTATACAAATCACTTTGTTTCTTTTCGAGGAAGGAACCATTACATGGCATCCAGAGAGAGTCCGGAGAAGAAAGAAAAGTCATCTCTGGTTGTTTTCAAGTATAACCAAGTATTAAGTTGAGAATTCTCTTTATGGCACATACAGCTCACATTGTAGATTAGATCAAGCCATGACAGAAGCTAGAAGTAAAAGTGGAAGCCTAGCAAATCCAACGTGTTTTCATACAACTATTAATAATAACACTTTTATTAGAATGAAAAATCTGAGACACATGCTAAACCAGATGGAATGCCAGGATACAGACATAAATACAAACTGTTCAGGGCAAACCTGGATATATGCTTCCCCTACTTGGCAACTAAAAGCCCAATCTTCAGACCATCCTGGACCAAAAATTCTGGCTATGTCGATTAATAGCTGTGTAGCCATAGGTAAATATCTACCCTCAACCTTCTTTTTTGCAAAATGAGGGTACAGATGTCTGCCTTGCTGGGCTGTTATAAGGAGAAAAGTGTGTGGAAAGTGCCTAGAGCAAGGACCAGATACACAAAAATAACTGCTCACTACCTGAGACAAAGCCTTTAGGATTAGCAACATGCTTTTCTTACCAATGACTTATTGGGCACAAATGCTATGGAATGATTGCTACTCAGGCTGATTTTTTTTTTTTTTTTTGAAAAAAATGAAGCAGAATCAGAATCAGAGCAAACAGAAAAGAGAAGAAAAATAGGTAGGTGGATATGTGGAGTAACAGCCCCACAGCATTGGTAAGATGGCTTACATTTGTGTCATTATCCTTTCAACACAGGAGGAGAGCCCCCATTTATTAAACACTTTCCCTCAGTCCAGATCTGGAACAAATATTCACTTCCTTTAATGATGAGGCCATACTATTATGGTCATGGGTGCTTCTCCTGTAACTACTACATGGGGCAGTATTATTATTACCTTCATTTTATAAGTGAGGAAACTGAAGTTTTGGGAGCTTAGAGAACAAGAGTTCACAAAGAATGCAGCCGGACATAAAACCCGTGCACCCAAGTCCATGCTTTTCATCTCTGACAACATTAATTTTCAGAAGTTAAAAATGTCCATAGTTTACCCACATCTGGAGTGTCCACCTTATGATTCTGTTCGGCCACAATAGGTATGATTTTATGAAAAGACAGAGCTGTCCCTTCTTATTAACAACCTCAAAAAGGTAGAAATCCTTAAAAAACTGTCATAGGTGGTTCATCTCTAAATTTATCTAAACAATATTCTCAGCCTATTTGTAATTTTTCCTTATTGGCAATAGCAAGTTCCGTAAGCTCTTAGTCACAAAGCATGAAACTAGCCTATGTTGCAGTAACAGATAATCCCCAAATCTCAGTAGTTGAAGGTAACCAAAGATTATTTCTTGGTCATGCTACCTGTCTATTGTGAATCAGCAGAGGTTGACACATCAGAGTAGTAACTCAGAAATTAGATTGACAAAGATAGTCACTCTCAGTTGCCAGACCAAGGGACAAGAGCTTTGGAGGATCTTACATTATACAATCAAGCTCAGTAGCAGCACACCCATATCTCTAGATAATGCACTGGTCAGAACCAGCTACATGGTTTCACCTAAGCACTGAGGGCCGAGGAAGTATAATCTGCCATGTGTAGGGAAGGAGAGAAATAAAAATATTGGACAAATAACAATAATCACTGTTACACATAAAGTTACTACAAATCCTGTATTTATTATACTCTCTAAATTTTCATAAAATGCCTATTTCAAGCTTTAGGTGGCTCCCTCTACTCAATACATTCTATTATCAGGTAAACAAATTTTTGTTCACAACTTTTAACAAAATTTCCACCTTGTTTCCGATGGAAGAACATCGGGTTGAAGAGTCACTTAACGTCTTTTCTAAAATGTTCTTTTAAAAAATGACATAGACTCCTAGCTAAGGGGGATTCCTTAAGGAAATGTGTCATTTTCTTGTCTAAAAGTCAGTGAGCTCAAAGAAAAATAAGGGTAGGGCTGAAAGGATGTGGAATAAAAGACCCAGTTAATACTTAAAAGACGCCAAATTGGAAAGTGTTACCGTTCTTTGTATCATCCATCACTGCAAATGGCTCAGCAGGAAAAGACTATCTCAAGCTGGCAGTCCTGCCATAGAAATAGATCATTTCAATAAGGGTGCAGAATTGCAGAGCTCAACATGGCCAGTGACATTCCATTGACTAGAACCAGAAAAAGGTAAGAACTGAGTGAATGAAAATTCAATCACGTCCTAATCAAAGCAAGGTTCAATAACTCTGGGATATATTCTTGTGTTGGGTTCTCTCTCTTTTTTTTTTTTTTTGGTCCCTAAATATTAATCAGCTGTAAATTACTTTCAGGTTATCCATTCAGCTCTTAAAAATAGATCGGCCTTTTCATAGAAATCTGTATTCAGTGGTAAAGTTGGAATTTAATGTCCTTGGCTTAGATGTACTTCGTAGAAGTGAGCAGTCTTTCTTGGCTGCATTCTTAGCACATAATTAAGAATGAGATTGCAGCAGACATTTCAAGTGCATGGGGCTGGGGATATGTAAGACAGAGACTGGGAACAAATTCAGCTTTCAGGGCATTCAGTGCCATGCAGAAAATTCTTGATTGTGTCATGATTAAATTCCTTTTTGTTAATCATGAAGAAGTAGGATAATTCAACAAATAATTATTATTGAGTACCTTCTAAAAGTGCTTTGCATACTTCAGTGAACTATATTAGATGAAAAGTATTATTGTTGTTATGGCTCCAATCTTGACAACACAGGTCAACAAGAGCAGGCAACAAAAAGAAAAGTGATAAAATAATAAACTGATGGGTTAAAGTATTGATCAAGAAGATTTACGTTTTTCAGAGTAAATGTAGGTCCAAAGCAAGTATTGGTGAAAAATCAATGACTCACTTTGATGTCTATGTTAAAGCATAGTTTAAGTATTACAGAACAGAGAACACATTTAAACCCAGTTTTATAACTACGTAATTCTAATTTCTAAAATAGTATAATTATTAACATATCAACTGATTAATTAAGAAGGCTTTTAATATATAATTAAGTCAGCATACTCAGACATCATTTGAGATAATTTAAGACATGGACATGATTGATAACTATTAGACATTTTAAGAAAGTTATAGAAATATTAGATACTCTTGAAAGAAATATTTTAATGAAAAAAAGCCACATATAAATGTATCTTATAAAATTTAAAATTTCCCAAATTATTATTATTAATATAACAAATAAATGGCATATCGAATATAAAAAAAACTTTAATAAACTTAGAGTTGTGGCTGAAAATATATTTGATTTTGGCTAATTGATGTAATTATGTCACTATCTGACAAAATGTATTTAGTTAATTGAATACTTTAAATAATGATAAAGTATTCAATTAACTAAAAAGATGTAATAATTCTAAACTCATATGCACCTAATAGCCTCAAGTATATATGAGAATTAATAGGACAAGTAGAAAGTGATAATTTTACTATCAAAGTGGAAAATTTTAATATTTTTCTCTCAGTTGACAGATCAAGCACATAAAAATCAGTAAGAGTATTGAAGACTTGAGTAAAACCTGATAGACATTTATAGAACACAGTATCCAATAACTGAAGAATACATATTATTTTCAAGCAAACATAAAAGACTGATGAGACTTCACCATGATGAACCCATAAAACCAGTCTCTACAGATTTTAAAGAGTGGGCATCTGTGGTAAGACTAGCTACATGTTCACTCACTGTGCTTCCTCCTCCTGGGCCCACAGCCAAACCACATCATACAGTCACCTTGCATCTAGATGACTAAAACATGAGATTAAGTTTTAGTCCAAGAAAGTAGGTAAAGGTGATTATGCCACATGCAGGCCTGGGCCCTGAATTCATCCTACATGATCTCTATACATTCCCTCTCTTCACTCATCAGCCAGCTCAGAGTAGCTGGGTGTCCAGAGAGGCTCTTGGTGGCAAAGCTACTGGAAAGATGTTGCCTCAGTCCGTGAATTGTTGCTTAGAGGAGAGCCACTCAGGAAAGTCTGCTGAGCCATTGCTTTATGTGAGAAATAAATGTGTGTGTGTGTGTGTCAAGCTACTGAAATTTTAGAACCGCTCCTCATTTCAAATAGCTGACTAAAATAATATTGCACAAACTGCGTTCTCTGATGAACTGCAATTAAAGTTGAAAACCCAGCATAAATAATAATGAGAAACAAACTATATGCTTCGAAGTTTAAAAACAGATTTTTAAACAAATCAGATGAAAGAATAATTGATCAAAATTAAAATGCATTCAAACTATAATAATTTAAAATACTAATTATTAAGATGTGTAGGTAATAGCTTAAACAATATTAATAGGAAAATACAGAGCCTTAAATATTACCATTAAAAATAATGAGGCCTCAAGAATAATGAGCTAGATTTCTAACTCAAGGAATTAGAAAAATGATGGCTGAATGAAGATCAAAGCACAAGTTAATGAAACAGAAAACAAACATATAATAAAGAAGATCAGAAAGCCGAAGCTTGATTTTTAATATTGAAATACAATTCACACATCATAAAATTTACGCTTTTAAAGTAGACAGTTCACTAAAGCGTTCTTTAGAATATTCACAGTATATTCACACATGCATACAACAATCACCACTATTCAATTCTAGGAAGCCCAGCAGGTATTGGCAGCCTCTCCCATTTCCCCCTCCCATCTGCCCCTATCAGGCACTAACCTACTTTCTGTCACTAAGGTTTGCCTATCCGACGTTTCATGTAAATAGAAGCTTATAATGTGTAACTTTTTGAGACTGGCTTCTTTCACTTTGCATAATGTTTTTGAGCTTCCTCTATGTCATAACATGTACCAGTCCTTCATCTTTTTGATGGTTGAATAATATTCCCTTGTATAGCTATACCACATTTTATTTATCCCGATTAGCTGATAGGTATTTGAGTTTTTTGCACCTTTTGGCTACTATAAATAATGCTTTTATGAACATCCATATATAAGTTTTTGTGTGGACAAATGTTTCTACCTATGTGTATCTAAGGGTATATATGGGTATAAAAGGTATATGCCCAATTATTTGGGGGATATACCTAGGAGTAGAATTGCTGGGTCTTTTGGTAATTCTATGTTTAACTTTCTATGGGACTGCTAAAATATTTTTTCACAACAGCTGTACCATTTTACCTTTTCACCAGAAATGTCTGAGGGTCTCAATTTCTCCAAAGCCTCCCCAACACCTGTTACTTCCTGTCTTTTTTTATGACAGCCAGGATGCATTTTAAGTGGTATCTCATTGTGGTTTTGCATTTCTCTAATGAATAATTATTTTGAGCATCCTTTCGTGTGCTCCTTGGCCCATTTGCATATCATTTTTATAAAAATATTTTTTCAAATTCTCAGCTCATTTTTAATTGGATTATTTCTTTTTTTAATTATTAAGTTGTAAGAATTCTTCATATATTCTGGAAACTAGACTTATAAAAGATACATGATTTAAAAATAATTTCTCCCATTCTGTAGGTTACCTTTTTACTTTACTGATAGTATCGTTTGCTACACAAAAGTTCTTAATTTCAATAAAATCCAATTTTATCTTTTTTCACTGCATACACTGTTTAAAAATGTCATATGACCAGCACTGGCTTCCGGGGCTCTCTCCCTCCTCACAAAGCTGTGATTCTTGGCCTCATCACCCTTAACCCAGAAGTGACACAGACACTGGCTAGAAGCCAAACATGCAGCTAGACAAATGGGAAGAGACTGGCCACCCCTTGTCCAAGTGATCAAACAGCAAAAATACATTCTAAAATGGAAAGATGTTTAAAAAAGAGGAAAAAAAAAAGTCTTAAGAGGAAAACAAGTACAGATAGGGAATGAGTATTCCTAAAATCAAAGTGCATGTACGCTTAAAATAAAAGTGTGAAGTAAAAATATTGCACTTTAAAACCTTAAGTCAAAGTATTTAAACTTGAGGATGGTTCCATGTCCTGGGCCAGGAGGACTCCCCACTTGGCCTGTAGTCTTGGGGTCCCGCGTGGCAGACAGTGGGGGCACTGTTGGCCCTACCCACATGCCAGTCAGGCTCCTCTCTGCTGGGCTCCACAAACATGCGCCAATGGAGTTTGGAGAGCAGGCAGGCCACCCCTCAGTCCATCCTGGGGTGCTCAGGTGTCACTGCACAAGGCTTTGACTATCCCTTAGAATGTCCCCAGCTCTTTGCCCTGTGGTCTCGCCTGGAATTCGCTTCTCCCCTACTCCGGTGTCAATGGGAAGGCCCAGCCCAGGATGCCCATGGACTTCGTGCCCCGGAGGCTCCTCCCCGCAAGCCAGGTGGAGGTAGTGGGGAGGGATGCTCCGCCCCAGCCCTTAGGCCGGTGGAACTGGTGGCAGCTGCGCCTTTTCCACGGAGAGCTCCAGCTGGACCTTGGTGGGCTCCTCGTCCACCCTATGCCTCAGGAGCCACCCTGGGAGGTCCTCGTGCATCGGGATGGACCCCAACGTGAGCCTGCACGCCGCCGTCTGGCTCTGGGACCACGGCGGGCACGGTCACTACGGTCTGGATTCCTGTCGCCACCTCCAGCCAGCACTGGGGTGTCCTTTGCTGGCAAGTGGACCCCGCGAGCCGCCGCTCAGAGGGCGTGGCTGCAGCAGGTGCCGCGGCCCGTGTGCGTGGAGGGCGCGGCGCGGGCACCTGCGGCGGCGCGTGGCGCAGGTGGGGCGAGGGCGGCTCGCGGTCCACCCTGTCCTGCTGCCCTGTGGGTCGGGCACCAGCTGGACGTCCTCCTCCCTGCTGCTCCAGGGCCCGAAGGGCAGCTCGGCGGCCTCTCAGCGCGGCAAGGCCCCCAGGTGAGAGTTCTGTGGTTTCGGCTTTTGTACTTAGGCGTTTCGTTCAGTTTAGTTAATTTTTGTAGATATCATGACACAGTGGTGCAGCTAAAGTATTTTAGGTGTGGGGCTCCATGTCTTAGCACCGTTTGTGGAAAAGACCGTTTTCCCCCGTTGAATTGTCTTGCCACCTTTGTTGAAAAGAAATTGGCTCTACATGGATGGGTCTGTTTCTGGACGGTCAGTGCTATTCCACTGATCCGTTTGTCTGCCCTAAGGCCAGCCCCATGCAGTTTTCATGCCTGTAGCTTTGTAGTAAGTTTTGAGATTGGGAAGTGAGAGTCCTCTTTCTTCTTTTTTTCAAGATTATTTTGCTTTTGCTGAGTCATTTTTCATCTCATCTGAGTAAGTTTATTAATTTCTGCAAAAAATAAAAAAGCAGCTGGTATTTTGATAGGTTTCCCATTGAATCTGTAGATAATTTGGAGGAGAATCAGTGTCTTAAAATACTAAGTTTTTCATGAACACAAATGTCTTTTCATTTATTTGCATCTTCAGATTCTTTCAATGATGTTTTATAGTTTTTAGTGTACAAGTCTTGTACTTATTTTGCTAAATTTACTTCTAAAAATTTTATTATTTTGATGCTGTTGTAAAGGAAATTTATTTTTAATTTTATATTTTGCTTTATTGCAAGTAGAAATACAGTTGATTTTTATATTTGCACATACTCTTGCACCCTTGCTAAACTACTTTTACTAATAGTTTGTTTTTAGCAAATTATGTAAGCAGAAATAGTGTTGGTTTTTTCTTTTCAACATGGAGACCTTTAAAATTTTTTCTTGCTTAACTTTTCCTGGCTAGAACCTCTAGTGTTCTGTTGAATACGCATCTTTGTCTTTTTCCTGATCTTTGGAGAAAGCATTAAATCTTTCACTGTTAAATATGATGTTAGCTATGGGTTTTTTGTGTGCCCTTTATTATGATGAAGTTCCCTTCTATTGCTATTGTCTTTATCCTGGATAATAAGATGGGATTTTTGTCAAATGCTTTTTCTGCCTGTATGGATATGATATTTTTTTTTATTCTATTAATTTGGTGTATTAATTTGATACATTGATTTTTATGTGTTGAACCAACTTTACATTTGTGGGATAAATCCCACGTATTTGTGGTGTATAACCTTTTTTATATGTTGCTGGATTCAGTTTGCTACTATTTTGTTGAGAACTTTTACATCTGAAGTCATAAGGTATGTTGGTCTGTAGTTTTCTTTTTAGTGATTTCTTTGGTTTTGGTATCAGGGTAATACTGATCTCATAGAATAAATTGTGAAATGATCCTTCCTCTTATTTTTTTGAAAAAAAATTTTGTGAAGGATCGGTGTTACTTCTTCTGTAAACATTTGGTAGTATTCACCAGCAAAATCATCTGATACTGGCCTTTTATTTGTAGATTTTTATTATTATTAATTCAGTCTTTTTACTTTTTTAAAGTCTATTAAATTTTCTATTTCTTTTGAGTCAATTATATTAGTTGATGTCTTTCTAGTACTTTTTCTCTTTTATCTAATTTATTCATACAATTATTCACAGAATTTCCTTATAATTCTTTTTAATTTTGAAAGGTTAGTAGTAATGTCCTGTCTTTAATTTCTGATTTTGGTCATTTTAGTCTTCTTTCTTTTTTCTTTAGACAGATGGTTTTACGAATCTTTTTAAAGACCCAATGTTTGGTTTCATTGATTTTTCTTTACTTTTTATTCTCTGTTTCATCTGTTTCCACTCTTATCATTATTATTGTTGTCATCGTTATTATTTACTACTTTCTCCTAGTTTTGGGTTGTTCCCATGTTCTGGTACTGAGAATATGGATCAGGGTAGGCTGTAGTCATTCTGGATTTTCTGGAATGTAATAAAGAAAAGTGTTTGCAATGAACACAAAGTGACTTTTGCAGCTGCTTTCCCAGCTAAATGAGATTTTTTAAGCAGCTTTGAGAAAAGGGCATATTAAAGAATTATTACTAGTGAGTTATTGCAGTAGGATTAAAAGCTGAGCAGACACTACTGTCCCAAAAAGGATTCGGTCTCAGGTAGTGTATATAATAAGGCTGTGTCACTCTGTAAGTCCCTCTGCAGGTGCAAAATGATAACTGGTGCTTCCTGTTAGCATGTCATATTTAGATCAGTGACCGCACTTTCCAAGTGTCTACAGACAACTGGCATGTTCACATCACAGGTTTAGAGAATGTTATCAGAAACAATGAAAACATCACAGACAGAGGTAAGAATGTTTGTAGTGTGGCCAAGAGAGCATGCTCTTTGACTTCCTGGGCAAATCAAGAACCTGATGCTGGGAAAATAGATGTTATAAAGAAAGATGATTTCCTGAAGTGGCTTTTGCAGGGCAAAAAGAATTGAGATGACCTGGAACATTAAATGAAAATTTCAGAATAAATATCTAAATGGGCCAGAGACATTTAAATTAATATCAAGAGCCTTTGTATTTCATTTCTGAGGGTCAGTCTCCACTCAAAATTCTTTTGATTGCTATGATCAAAGAGACCCTTTGACAAGCCAGAAAAATTTGACTTAGGCACAGCTTAAGAAATATTAATGAGTTACTGGGCATGCAAGGTGTGAAAAATAAAGGCTGCACTTGTGCTTCAGCACAGAGCTGGAAATTTTGCTCACAAATTACACAGACCAGAAAAAAAAAAAGAAAAGAATTGTGAATCAAGAAAAGATTAAGGTAGAAATTGGTTTCCAATTACAGTGTCACAAATTAAATGAGGAGTGTTTACATTTATTTACAGCAATGTAAATGTCAATCAACTCTGTTAGGGGGAAGTTCGGCACAAATAATGCTAAATGACAGATAGAAATTTTAAGTATCATATTGCATTACCCTTTAAGAAGAAACCCAGGTTTCTTGAAGTTTCTGGGAGAAGGCACAGCATTGTCAAATCACAGAAGAACTTTTTATGTATTTAGTACTATATTAAGTCGTGTGCCATATCAGATAAACAATAAAATGTTTCCTGCCCTCACAGACATTATAATCTAGTTAAGGACACCCATCAGGGTGAAATAATGAGAAAAAAAAATACGAGGCAGAATAAGGGCACTTGCTCTCATGGAAGGCTGTCAGCAAACTCACTCCCTGGGTCCTCGTAAAGAGCCAGGCACCTGAAGCATCTGCTGCTCACCTGCATGGGGACCCTCATGCACTCGGACAAATGCCTAATTGTGCCCCTCTTCAAGCTTGTCTGCAAAAATTGAAATGACTCCTAAAATGGTTTTGTTATTGAGCTTTCTACAAGTTAAAAACAGGAAATTTTTTGCCTTATTTATTTATTTATTTATTTGTTTGTTTACTTTTATTAAGTTTATTTGGGTAACATTAGTTAATACAATTATATGATTTTCAGGTGTATCTTATAATTTGACATCTATATACTCTGTTGTGTGTTTACCACCCAAAGTCCTTCAGCTACCATGTATTTGATTCCCTTAACCCACTTCACCCTTCCCCTACCCCACCTATATTTGATCTCCTTTACCCTGTCTACCTCTTCCCTCCTCCCCCACCCCCTAACCTCTGGTAACCACTAGTCCATTGTCTATGTCCCTGAGTCTCTGTTTGTCCTGTTCATTTGTTGCTTTTAGGTTTATGTCCTACATATAAGTGATACGTGATTTTCAGCTTTTTCTGTCTGGCTCATTTCCCTTATCATGATTATCTCAAGGTCCATCCATGTTGTTGCAAATGGCAGTATTTCATCTCTTCTTATGACTGAGTAATATTCCATTGTGTATATGTACCACAGCTTCTTTAGCCAATTATTTACTGTAGGACACTTTGGTTGCTCCCATGTCCTGGCCACTGTGAATAATGATGCTGTGAATATTGGTGTGGAAATGTCTTTTCAGATTTGGGTTTTCAAGTCTTTGGGGTAAAATACCCAGTACAGGGATTGCTGGATCATATGGTGGATCAATTTTTAGTTTTTTGAGGAAACTCCACGCTGTTTTCCATAGTGGCTGTATGAATTTGCAGTCCCACCAGCAGTGTAGGAGGGTTCCTTTTTCTTCACATCCTCTCCAACATTTGTCATTACTTGTTCTGTTGATTCTAACAGGTGTGAAATGGTATCTCATTTCTGTTCCACTGGTCTCTGTGTCTGTTTTGCTGTGAATACTGTGCTGTTTTGATTACTTTGGCTTTGTAGTATAATTTGAAGTCAGGCAGAGTGATGGCTCCAGCCTCATTTCTTTTTCTCAGGATGGCTTTGGCAATTGGGGGTCTTTTGTGCTTTCATACAAATCTGATGATTTTTTGTTCTATTTCTTTAAAAAATGCCAAGGGGATTTTGATGAGGATTGCATTAAATCTGTATGATGCTTTAGGTAATATGGACATTTTAACTATGCTGATTCTTCCAATCCCAGAACATGGAATATCTTTTCGTTTCTTTGAAGCTTTTTCAATTTCTTTTAATAGGATCTTGTATTGAGAAAAAGAGGCAATTCTTGGACCCTGGAATGGTATTCAGGATGCTTACAGATAAAAACAGGAATTTAAAGGCATAAAAATTGCTTGGAGCAAGAGCCTTGAAAACTGATAAAGGGCAACTAATAGTGAGAAAGGAAATATAAAGGCTTCAAAATATATGACTGTGAAAGAAGCAGCTGAGAACAGATAACAAAGGAATAAGCAAGCATAATGGCTGAGAACCATGTGATGACTTTATCATTAAAAATATGTCAATAGCTCTTACATGTTTAAGCCAGAAATTATGTAATATCTTTGAGAAACCTTTCGAGCAAAATTAGTTCAAATACAACTTTTTGGCATGCAAAGGCAAGAGGCCTCAGTTATCAGGACAAATCACAGTGGACCACCTCATTACCCCACCGTCCTGGATAAATGAGGCATTACTCTGTATTGCTGAGTCTGCCATTGTGTAGTGCAGAACACTTTTCTATATTATTATAAAGTGAAATGATAATAAAATATTATTTTTGCAGTATCACAACTTTTATAGTAGTTCTTAAGGAAGCAAATTAGTCACATTTCTGGCACAATAACAGGAGTTTCTAGATCAAATGGCTTATTAAATAGGTAAACTCAAATGAAAATAAGTATATGTTCATGTAGCTCTTTTGTTTTAATATTTGAATGTGAAGTTTTCCAGTGTTCTGGGATAGTGCTCCCCACACATAAAAGGCCATTGACAGTGAGTATTGTTACGTACACAGATTTGTATTACAAAAAGAAAACGATGCATCTAGATTTCTAATCAGAACAGAATCTGAGGGGTGTTTACCTTGATGGCAACACTGACTTGGGAGGGAAAATATAGATGGAAGGAATGGTAACCTAGACTTAAGCCAACAGCAGGTTTTTTTTTTTTATTGATTATTCATTTATTTTGTGGGGTTTCAACAGTGAAAGATCACTGAGAAGCCATAAATCAAATTCTCAAATTGAAGTGAATAAAGCAAATCATCTCTCGCACGCACCCAGACTGGTGGTAATTAACTTGGGAGTGCCTTAATTATTCTTCCATTAAACAGTTCTCATGGGGATCAAACTCATGTTAGTTTACTTATTGGATTCATCCTAAGCATGCAAGGTACTTTTGAAAGATATGATGTAAATTGTTAGCGTTATTTACCATTTATCGAATTATAGCAATGCATGACCTAGAGCAAACACTAGACTTCATGAGAAATGCAAGACATTATTCCCGTTTTATAGAGAGAGAAGCCAAGGCATGGGGGTATGGGAGAGGTTCTCCCCAAGTAGGAGAGAAAATTTGGAGAGGTGTTGAGGACCCAGTTAGGTTGTCCTTCGTAGATTGCTCTTTTTACTTGTACGTAGCTGAGTTTGTTGGGGAAATAGACCTCAGGAAGAAATAAAATGTATTGAGAAAAAGAGGTAATTCGTGGACTCTGGAAAGGTATTCAGTAAGCTTACACATAATTGCTCAGAGGGGCGGTGGTTAAACTCCTGTATTTACTTAGCTGTCATCCGGTTTGCATTTGTCAGTTGGTCTCTGCTAGTTTGGTCAGTCTCTAGCTAAGGAGAAAAGGGAAGGACAGGAAAGGGAAATAGTAAACCCAGATTATTTTTTATTAGTGTATAAATTGATGGACATGGTAGATTTTTTCACTGTAGAAACTCCAAGTACTTTGCCTAGTTTTATTTCATAAAAACCTTTTGGTAGTGTCAGTAGACCCAGAGCCAGTGAATTTATTTAAAATCTTATTTTCTGATTGGAAAAAATAAAAGGGGACCCAGAGAGTATTTAGCTTCCCAGATTTGGAACCCCTACGTCCCTTAGCATATACACTTGACTCTGAGCTCTTTCCACACTATTTCCATGGCTATGGCTGCCCACTACTCTGTTCCTACCCAAACTCTACTGTGACTTTTACCATCTGTGTCTGGCTGAAGCACGTTGTGTAGGGCCCTATGTTGAGGTTTATGCATGTGGAGGAGGCACATGTCTATGAAGAGAGTCATCCTTGAAAGTCAGTAAATAGGATGGTAATCCTCTGTGCTTCTTCCTGTGAAATTCCAACTTTGGCTGGAATTTTGTATTTTAGAATTTTTTACCAATGTAATAAGTCTTTTTGGCCTCCTGTACCCTACCCCCTACATCTCATTTTTATCCTTTTCCTTTATTTCAAATAAAGGCATTTCCACTGAAGGAGCAAAGAAAGGGTATGAGGAATGATGACTATGGGAGGTTGATTAATATATTTTTAAAAAGTGATTGATTTTGATTCATGGCTTCTGAAGATATATAGATGATAGTTCTTTAACACAAGGCGAAAAGATGAACAAAGAGAAAGAAAATCTTGGTTGTTTTATTGATCTGCCTGATTTTAGTTTTTCATCTCAGGAATAAACTTGCAGAAAAGCTGCTGCCTATATATGTGCTGGATGGATAGATGCTTCTATACCCGTATCGTTCCTATTGCTCTTGCCATTCTAGGCCTTGTCAAAGGCAGCCTGTTCTAATACAAACAAAAATCACATAAAACATCTAAAGGTCTTTTAGTTTCTAAATGGATGAGAATTTGTTTCTGAACTAAGAGGAACATTTTTTTTTCCCTAACAAAATCTGATCATTTCAGGATAAAACATATGATAGGTCAATATTGCTTTTCTGGTGACAGCCCTGAATGGAGTGACCAAGCAAAAGGATCCAGTGACAAATTAAAAACAAGAGTAATAATGGTCACTATGCTCAAGCACAGCAGGCGTGATAAACACACCCATAGTGAATATTTGTATTCCAAGTATGATTAGTGTCATGAGAGATTGACACATATTTGACTTAGAGACGTGATTGGCAGAGAAAATAGTGAGTATTTGGAGAATGAAGAAGGCTTTATGGAAGAGAAGGCTTTAGAGATGGGTTTGAAGGATGTCTTCGCTAGCTCCAGATATACAGGTGGGGAAGACGTGTGTGTCTTTGGGGAGAACAGGGTGTCTGACTGGGATCTGTGAAAGAGTGACAAATGAGACAAGGAAAGAGCAGTCTCCTTGTGGAACATTTGTGCTTGAATTGGTAGGCAGTGGTTTCTAAGCATGAATGTTGATGGGTTTGGCGTTTAAGAAAATTAGAGTGTGGACCGGCAAGACTGGAAGGGAAGTGAAATTAGCACCAGGAGAATTTTGTAGTAGCTTCAGTGAGAAATCACAAGAAAATCTAAGCTAAAGGAAAAGTCCAGATTCACTGGCTGTAGCTTCATGAAGCCAACATAGCTGGTGACTGAATATACCATTGAGCTCTTAGAAAATGTAATAAAAATCTTTGGAAACCCTCCAAAAAGTATCAGATTTGCACATACTCATGAAATGTTGTTCATAGCTTCATGGAGCTTATAGATCCTTGAGATCCACAGACCATTTAGGGACCTATGGACTACAGTTTAAGTACCTATGAGTATGATTTGATTGTCATTCGAAAAATGAATCAATCAGGAATTAGCTTTATAATATATTGCTAGTGATAATGTAAAATGGTAGAGCTATTCTCCAAAGTAGTTTGACTTTTTTTTTTTAATGCCTACAGCACCTCGTCTTTCTAAATGGTCTCCCATCCAAGTACTAACCAGGCCAACCCTGCTTAGCTTCCGAGATCAGACGAGCTCTAGTTTGACAGTTTTTAAAAAACGAAACATACACTAACCACCTGACCCAGCAATCATACTCCTGGGCATTTACCATGGAAATCTATATCCACACAAAAACATGCACAAGAATGTTTACTGTAGCTTTATTTGTAGTCACCTAAAATCGGAAGCAACCAAAATATCCTTCAATGGGTGAATAGTAAAGCTGTGGTGTGTCATCGCATGGAATACTACTCAGCAATCAAAAGAAACTATTGATACATGCAACAGCTTGGGTGGATCTCAAAAGAATTTCAGTATAGTCAGTGAAAAAAGCCAATCTCAGAAAGTGGAATACTGCATGACTTCATTTACGTAACATTTTCAAAATGATAAAATCATGGAGATGGAGAACCCATTAGTGCTTGTTGGGGACTGGGGTTGGAGAAGAAGAGGATCTTAGGTGTGACTGTAAGTGGGTGTCATGAGAAACCTTTGTGGTGATGATATAGTACAGAATCTTTATTGCAAGTGTGATTACAGGAATCTGTACATGTGATAAAATTGTATAGAACCACACACATAGTGCATGTAAAACTGGTAAAACTGAATCTGAATAAAATCTGCTGATTGTAAAAAGAAAATAAATAAATCAGCTAAATAACAAGAATGGTTTACCATTTTGGCAATATAGATCAGCATTTCCGACTTTTTAAAATGACCTAGTATAGAGTTCATGGTCAAACAGTTTTAGAATTTGCTGTGTACTGTTATCTTCTGGGAGATTAATATTACACATCGTCACATTAAATGATCTACAGTAAAGAACACTGACTTGACATTTTTAGCTCTTCCGACCAGCGATCTAGTGCCCGTCGGAGCCTGTCCCTGCAGTCTCCACCCAGGAATGGAAGCTAAATGGTTATGTAATCTTGAGATATAAATGGGGCCTAGGCTATAGGGACATAAAGTGCCTTTGCATCTGCCTCCACCTCTCCCAACCCTCCTTACTGTGAACCAGGAGATGGACGTTCTGGTCTTTACCAAATAGTTGTGTGATCTTGGAAAAATTATGTACTCAGAATTCATATCTGTAAAATGAGGGTGTGTGCTGTGAAGATCTGTGCTCTGGATCCGTGGTTCTCAAACGCCAGTGTTTAGTAGACAAGTTAAAGTACGGACTGCTGAGTCCCTCATCACAGTTCCCGACTCTCCAGGGCTGTCAGGCCGAGGATTTGCATTACTGTGGTGTCTCCCAGCTTATACTGGCCTGGCAGGCCATGGAGCACACTCTGAGAGCTGCTGCGCTAGCATCTCTGTCACCCTGGGAGCTACTCTTTCCCAGCTGGTGACTCGCTGCCTGGCTGCACCTGCTTCGTGTCTGAAGCTACTATAAGACATGAGATGAGTACGAGCGTCCATGGAGACAGTGAGCAGGGCTGTTGCATTATCGGCAGGGCTTAAGTAACAGTAAATCTGATGACTGGTTATGTGACCTCAGACAACTTATTTAGCCCTTGAGCATCAGTTTCACCATGGTAAATAGGTAAAAACAACCCACAGGATCAACTACGGCTTCATTGTTCAAATCCATGTAAAATGCTTTCTCCTGTGAGCAGAGTATGTGCTCAGTAAATGCAGCTGTTTTAAAAACTATCGTAAAAGTAGAGGGTGATGAATATAATAGATAATTTTTGAGTGCTTAATATGTGGCGGCTCTTGAACTAAAAGTTTTTCATATTATTAGCCTTGTTAGTCCTCACAACAACCTTTACAAAATTGATGGTATAATTGTCTTCATTTCGTAGGTGAGAAGCAGGGCTTAGGGACCTCACGTAATTTGCCCAAGGTACTATGGCTTATGAATACCTTAGCTGATATTTAAACAGCAGCACTCTGGTCCCAGGGCCTGCATCCTTAACCACTGTGTAGTTCTTATTAAAAGCTCTAAGAGAGATAAACACAGCATTTGGGGAGGCCCAAGGTAGGAGTGAAAACTTCTCTCCAGAAGGAACTGCTAATATGATAAAGGCTTAAAAATTGAACTGGGACTTGAAGGGTAGAGTGACTTTGGCTTCATGTTCTCATCCACCCTTTTCCTGTTCAACATATTTATTTATTCAATAAATAATGTGGTCGGCGCTGGTGATGCAGCAGTGAATAAGAAGGGCACAGCGTCCCTGATTCAGTGTCCACACCTTCATGGACTTTACGATCCAGAGGTGGAGACAGCGATCCAACAGACACTTTGTCATTACCGAGAAGACATTTAGGATGCTCTTTTTTTCAGGGATGATGTATTGAGGCCTTACTCCCCACTATGCTGTGCTTCATCCCGTAAGGGCAGAGAAGTGAGTACAGCGCGGCTCTGTTCTTTTCAGTGGTTAGACCTTTCTAGGAAGCACTTTACGTTTTCTTCTTCAGGTTCCTTCTGGCTGTATGTGTTCCTGGCCGAAAGATGAACTATCTGGGATGTGCAATCTATTCAGTCATTTGTGATCTCTTAATTTTTGAATAATGTGTAACATTCTAAAATTGTTGACCCATTTTCCCCTCCACTCCCATCATTTATCTTTTATCCCTCTCTTCCACCCTCTACCTCCATTCATGCAATTAAAGTTTTATACACACATTGCCTAAGGAAATGGATATTATAGGCCAGAAAATCTGAGAGGAAAAAGTATCTTTTTTGGTTGTAGTTTGTAAAATCTTATGCCTTCAAAGGAAGGCTTAGGCCTCCTGCCATAACCCACCCCAGTGGGAAAAGGCTTTCTGGGCAGGTAATGCTTCTAGCAATGTCGGAAAAATGATTGGGATCACATTTCTGCCACTTGAGCGGTGAATGAGGAATTGAAAACCAGTTCAGTTAAATTGTAGAAAAATAAAGTTAATATTTCTGGCTGATCGCATTGGTAGATGATACTGGAATCCATTGTACTGACTCATGCTAAGGTTTATAATCCTTTTCAGATCATTTTGGATTTCAACAGGGACTTATAATATTCTGTGTACTCATTCAATAAATATTTACTGAGCATCTGCTTTGTGCCAGGTAGGTAGAGGCTAGCACTACAGTGTGGAGCAAGAATAGACGCAGTTCTTGCTGAATGATTTTTACCTTCAAGGCAGAAAGTCAGTAATCAAATGGTTACACAGATAGATGTGAAATTATAAGTGTGAAAATTGCCACTGATGAAAAATATTGGGAGTCCATAGCAAGGAGCCCTGACCTCTTCCGGAGGCATCTGAGCAGTCAATCTGAGAAGTGATGTTTGAACTGAGACCTAAAAATGAAAGGGAGCTAATTAGGTAAACAGGAGCAGAGAGCGCTGGCATTCTTGGCAGACAGAATCCGGATTTGGGGCCCTTCATGTGGTGGCAGAGCCACTAGAAAGCTATTTTAGGGGAGAAAGAAGCTTTTGGTCACAGAATGAGGGCAGCGACTGACGTAAAATGTTGTCCTGAGTGTGAAGGCGTGTTCTGTGTGTAGGTGCTGTTTGTGTGTTTCTCCCATTATTTTTGTGCGTGTCTCCTCAAGGCCTCAGAGGCCAGGGCTTTCAAGGCTAACCCTTCATCTTCAAATCTGCCCCTGCTCCTGAGCATTCTGTCTTGACCAGTGACAGCTCTGTGCTTGCATTTCGTATAAGCCCAAACCCTCAACATCATCCTTTCCCCATCCTTCTTCCTCATCCCCTACGTCCAATTGATCTCCAAGTTTTGTCAATTCTGTCTCATTAATCTCTCTTACATCTAATCCACTTCACTCCATTCCCACCGCCACTGCCTTAGCTCAGGGTGAACTCACAGTACCCTGGCTCTGTGCTCTAATCTCTACTGAGAAACTGTACCTTTCTCCATCTCCAGGTTTTCATGCATCTCTCACCTTTTGTCTGGAATCTTCCTCCCATAGGATGGCTCTCCCCTGAGAAGCCCTCCCGGACCAGCAGCCACATCTCCAGCAGGAGATGACGTTGACTTTTCCTCTTCACATTCACTCTACATGCCTCCTGCTTGTCCCTATCAATTACATGGTTCTTCATGTGTCTGGACCCTGGCCAGCCAGTACGGTGGCCACTAGCTGCCTGTGGTAGCTATTAAGCACCTGAAATGTAGCCAGGACATGAGACGTGCTATAAGTGTAATATGACGTATTCCAAAGACATAGTACAAAAATGGGCAAAATATTTAATTAGTACTTTTTAAATGTTGGCTACATGTTGGAATGATAATATTTTGGACATAGCAAGTCAAATAAAATATGTTATGAAAATGAAATTCACCTGTTGCTTTTTACTTTTTAAAATGTGCCAACCAGAAAATTTCAAAGTATATGGATGGCTCACATTTGTGCCTCGTATCGTAGTCCTGTTGGACGGTATTGGTCCAGACTCTAAACAGCTAGAGCAGGGGTGAGCGAACTGTGGCCAGCGGGTCAGACCTAGACTGCCCTCTATCTTTGTACATAAAGGCTTATTGGAACACAGCCAGGTTCATTCACTCTGTGGCTCTTCCCAGCAGAACTGAGTCGTTATGATAGAGACCATAATGCCCACAAGCCTAAAATATTTACCACTCAGCCCTTTACAGAATAAGTTTGCTGACCTCTGTCCTAAAGGGCTGATCCTATATTTTGTTTGTCATTGTTTCTCCAAGTCATTGCACAATACCTGGCAACCTGGCACACAGTAAATGTTTGCTGAATAAATAAATGTTTGTTGAGTGAATAAAGGTCGTAGCCAATAGATGTTTGTTGAGTGAATAGAAGTTTGAGCATTACATTGGCAGGATCATCCCTAACATTAGTTTATTACCCACAGCTATGGTGACCATGTGACTGAAACTGAAAATTGAAATAGGACCTAATGCACATAGTTAATAGTCAAACACAACAACATGTAAAGCCAGAATGCTCTTAAAAAACCCAGAATACATGGTCTCTACTTCCGTCATCAGGGAATACCTTGATTTTGGAGTAGATAGAGATATTTTAATTGCGCCTGATATAGGATGGAGTGTTGTAAATGAGAAGGAGAATTATCTCATGGGTTGGCTGTTTGGATTAAGGATTTAGGTCATAATAACCTGTACTGTTCTATGTGACTAGTCACCTTAATGAGGGGCTGTGCGCTCTATTGGTGTTGCAGAATAGAATCTGAAAACTAGAGGGGGAAGTGGTGATGGGAACTAAAGACCGACAGAAGAGATTCCTGAGAAATCAGTATGTCAGTCCTTTCACAAGGGATCTCGATCTTCCAAAAAGGGTTCCTAGATGTGACTTTCATGTAGGTTCATCAACAAGCACATTTTGCCTGGGAATATAAAGTAGTAAATCACGTGGAAATCTGAATCTTGCTTTGTGTACATGGGAATTAATCCCTATATTTGCAAACGGGGCTGGGAGTGAGTGTTGGAAGAGAATTAAGTACATCTTCACACTTTGATCCAAATAAAACTCCTGTCATTTTCTCTCTGCTCACAAATCTGCAGCTGTTAGAAGACACGAAATCATTTTCTTTGGCTCTCCTCTGTCAAATTGTTGATGAAAATGATTTCACAAAATTGAAACAGCCAGAGTTACCATAGATGAGAATCACATTTCAGGTCTTGGTTATGCAACATTATCTCATCTCATAAGAACCCGTCATTTTTTAAAAATCATAACATTGCTCAGTGTTGGATCTCTTTTTCTTTAGTAATTAAAGTTGTAAAAACAGCTAGATATATTCATTGAAGCAGGTAGATTACAAAGGACTTCCTGAAGGAAGACAGTTTTCTTTTATTAGAGCAGGTCTGGGAAGCAAACAGCAGAAGAGTGATATTTATTAGTAACATATGTGATCAGTATAGAAAGAGAAAATTAAATATCAGATGATTTTTACTTTAGTTCAGGGAAATGAAGGATTATAAAGTTGATAAGGTCACAGAGCTATATCTGTTCATCATCCACCCACCTACCCACTCATCTATATCCATAGACCAAAAGTCACTTACTAAATTTATTAAGTTATATTTATTAAATTACTGTTTGTCCTGCTCTATAGTAGATGTTATAGAGAGTACAAGAGAAACAGAAGACAGATCTTAACGTGGAAGATTTATACAATGTCAGCTGTAAAGATATTTCAAAGTTGACGTTATAATCCAACACTCTTTTGGGGGATAAAGAAACAGTTGTAAGGTGATATGAGTAATATGACACTCAAAGAATTATATGATGGGCCACAGGACCCTAGTTCCTAGTCCAGTAATTTTTCTCCTGATACTAGTTGGGTAAGTCAGATGTATTTATATACCTAAAAAGTTAGAGAATAAATAATCCTTGGTCATCACGGAAGCAAACATGGAATCATAGGCCACATCTGTTCTATGGGACTTTGAAGAATATCCATCACTAAGGTAAAAGGAAGGTCGAAGGGTGGAAGTGAGTGGGACTTAAACAAACCTTATACAGGGTTTGGGATCATCAGTGGTGGAGAGAAGATATCCTATGTATGACAAACGAAATAAATGCAAGGGTGAGAACCTAGGCAGAAGAGAAGACAAAGTGAGGCAATTAGGTTAGACAAGAATCAACAGAAGTGGTGGAGGTGGCCCTGAGTGGAGAGGGGGTCCCCTGGGGAGAGCTGACGGGATGGCGTTGGTCAGTGAGGTGGAAGCCGTCACTGTAAGAAGGGCGAATGCTGCTGGGGGGTCGTTTTATTTTAGTAAGAGATAAAGTGCAAGTTAGGTTTTTGAGAGCTATTTGCACTGTACTCCCACTCTAAAGAAAGACAAATTATTCCTTTAAACCCAGCAAGGAGCCTAAAAGGAAAGAAAATCATTCTGGCAAATTAAATAAATGTGGCAGTAAGTGTGTCATGTTTCCTTTTTTATATCTTTATATTGCACACCACTTCCTGATGTTTGATCAAAATTTACTATTTTGGTGGGGAAATCTAAATGAGAATATTTGAAAAATAAACCAGAAAACTAATAATATTAAGGATAGTCACATACATTTTCATAAATAGTCAATATCTCCTCTGGGGTTGGATTTTTTTTTTTAAGATTTTGATATACTGCTCAAATTATTGCATATGTAGGATGAAATGCATTCTTAAATACTATGCTGTCACAGTAATATCTACAAATCACTCACAACACTGTCACTGGCAGATAATAAATATTTTATATCTTATTGAAAAATAATATTTTCCTTATAAAGTATTAGAAACATATTCCTTTTAGGCTCTTCCCCAAAATCTCTTGAAAGCCTTAAAAAAAACTTTGCCTAAAGCTTCTTCATACAAATTTGCCAGTGAATTTTCGGGGCAGGAGTTTTTGGTTTGGATTTTAACTTCAATCAACTTTGTGTACTAAATTCTGTTTTATACCATCACTGTGTATTGCCCTTGCATGTACCGGTGGAATCGGTATGGAAAAAGAATCTATAGCTTTTTAGTTCTTTTTTTTTTTTTTGCTAGTTTCTTATAATTTACGGAGAAAATTTATATCTACATAAATAATGCCAAACTTCAGGTATTTCTCCAACTCCATTTTTTATGAGTTTGTACAAGGTGACCAGTTATTGTGATCTTTTAACTGTATAATAGTTGCTACCTTTATTTGCATAATGAGCTCATCTTTTAGTGAAATGGGATGATATGAACAAAGGGAAAACATGGACTTTCATTGTCTGCTGTTACTAAGGAAGTGAACCCATAGCGTATAAGCAGGGATGTGATTGACCCTTTATCTCTCGTAGGCTTGGCTTGAGTAATTGGCTACCTTAACAATTCCTTATATGTTCTTGTTCTTTGTCAAGGACCTGATAATCTACCAAGGGAAACAGACATGAAAAAATATAACTTGTACAGTGGGAAAAGCACTATAAAGTGGACTAAATAAAGCACCTCAAGTATGTGGAACTTGCACCTTTTCCCAAGGTGATAGAGAAGGTTGACTACGCGTTTTAGTTTTTGATGCACACGTCTGGAAATAAGCGTATTCTTCTTAGACTGTGGTGTTGGGTTACGACCATTCTCATCATCATCAAGTATGGGCAGGTAGGACCTTCTGAACAGAGGATGTTATGGATGGCAAGGTCTTTCTATGCTCATATGCAGTGTGCCTAAGGGTGTGGGACAGTGAGCACTCCTGCGGTGTTGGTGGCAAGGAGAATTAGAGGACACTGGGAGACTCTCGGAACAGTTTAGTTATATGCTTTGTGAAGGCTCTGTGCATGTTGATTACTATTAAATCCCTAAAGCCTGAAATTCAACTTGAATAAATGAATAAATGCTAAAGTATTTAAAATTTTGCATATGCTTTGATCCACAAATTTTAATAAGAATTAGAAATCATATGCACCTACTATTAAGATTTAGCTATATGAATATACATTATATTATTATTTCTAATACCAAAAGCTCAAACCAGCTTGTTTCGGCTTATCAATATGGGATTGAGTAAAATTCACATTACATCTCTACTATGGACTGTTAGGCAGTCACACGTGATGCTGTTTTAGAGAAATATATAAATGATACAGAAAAATGAATGAGACTTTTATAAGTTGGTTGTAAAACAGTGCACAGAATATTAATTCATTGTAATGAGATGATTAAATAAGTTTTAAAAAGATGATAAAGAAGAGAATTTACTAGAGGCTCAGGCATTGCCTCTAATACAAAAGAAGTCCAAAATTTCAGTGGAGTAAAACAATAAATAGCTGTGAGGCGATTGTCAGTCCGCAGGCAAGCTCAGGATGTATAGCCCAGGGTCCAGGGTGAAGTAAGCACCGACACCAACACCTATCACTATGCCATGTTTGGAAAAGAGCTCTGGAATGATTCGCACTGGAAATTAAATGCTCAAACATGGAAATAAAAGAGGACACTTCTGCTCACAACTCATTAGCCAGATCTAGTCACGTGCCCCACCCACCCAAAACGGAGCAAGGAATTCTAATCCTCCCCTGTAATCGGGGATGAGAGAATTAGAGATATTTGGTGAGCAGCACTAAGGAAGCCATTCATGGTCATCAGCATTCAGCTCATTCAGTTTGTACCTGGGGAGGCACCTCAGAAGTCCTAGCTGGTCAGTGCCTCAAACTCCAAGCCCACGATTCTGCGTGGCGTGTGATAACCCAGACAAAACTCTTCTTGACTTCAAACTGAATGAAAAATAGGCTTATCTATCCCCCCTCCCACACCCTTGCCACACAGACACACCCAGTACAGAATGCAGATTAGGGGGAGGGTATCTACAGCATTCCCATTGGAGAGAAGTCACTGGTTCACCTCAGTTCTGACATCAACAGTAGGTCCCAGTCCCCTGGGGGTGCGGGACATTTCCTGATTAGGTGCCGATGGGCTCCTGGAAGGGGCTTCTCCAGTCCGTTGTTCCCCATGGCCCTAGCCTCTGCCCTTTAGGGCTGTGTTCTCTTCTGCTGTTTGCCTCAGCTACATCTGAAATCGCACTGCACAGTGTGCCTTCTTTCAAGGATGAAAAGCTTTCTTAGCTTACAACTTGCTCGTCTAAGGTCATAAGCCAACTGTTAAAGTCTTGTCTTTAGACTACACAGAAGTGTCATGGACATTTTTAGAGGTTTATTTCTTTGGCTGTACAGCTTTAATCAGCTTTTTATAGTTGATTTTGGTCAGCTCCTTGTGTCAGTAGCCACACACGGTTTTTTATTGAGACACCTCTCTCTCTCTGCTTCCTCTTAACTGCAGGTATCTTAGGCCATCCAAGCTTCATGGAAGAGCTACAACTTTAGCCTTTTTGATTTGGGTTGTTTTGCCCAAATGAAAGGTTAACTAAATGCCATCTTAATTCATTCAGAGTTTTCACGGTGGATGTGAAAACCGTAGCCTTGATTTATGCCCTGACACAGCCTGGGTTCTAATCTTTCAGTCTTTCACCAACTGGTATAAGAAATAATTGTCCCTTCCAATTTTGCAAGTCTTCGGATTTTCTGACCCATCTCTGTTACTGTCTATCCTTGCTTACAAATTAGTTAATTCTGTTAACTCATTTTTTTTGCTGTAGTATCAAATGCAGCCAACAGCGGTCATCACCTGCTAGAACAGTTGTTTCCCAATCACTTTCTGTCAAGCTGCAAGTCCACAAAGTACACTGCCTTTGTTTTAAGCTATCACAGGTGACAGTTTTACAGGGTAGGGTAGGTCATCTATGAGCAGGTTGTGATCTTTCTAACTTGCTCCTTACCACCCGAACACTGAGCCAATGCCACATGCTTTAGGTTTTCTATACAGTGATACTCCGGTTCTAGTTCCTTACATTTGTATTGACTAAAATGGGGGAGATCTAGTCATCTCACATCTTAGGTTCCTGAAATTTGTAGGTCCCTGAAATTTGATTGTCATCAGATAATTTTGTCTCAGGTAACTAGAATACACATTCAGACTTATAGACGATTATGGGTAAAAGTGCTGATTTGCTCATTTAAAATTGGAAGTCTACTTAAGTGGCTAGAATATCTCTGTCCTCTAACCAGAATATACTATTACCAGAGTCAAGGGATTCCAAAAACCGGTATTTTAATCTGAGTGTTTCTTGGTTACCAGGTGTTAATGGGTTGCTCAGTCATGAGGGGATATCAGATAATTTGTCCAGTCTCTGTAGTAGCCTGGCCTCTCCTGGCACCATACAGTTCTCAGCTGCTCATTGCCTGGGACACTTTCTTTTGGACAGGGCTCCCTTCCTTTAGCTTACATTCTGGGAGGCAGAGACAGACAACAAAGGGTAAACACAAAATAATGCTTATCACACATGGTACATGTTTTAAAATGATAAAACTGGGTGATGGGATGTAGCGAAACTTAGAGGAGGGAATGGAGGGAGATGATTTAGCTAGAATGGCCAGTGAAACACATTCTAACATCACCACATTAGAGCTAAGACTCAAATGAGAGGAAAGAGGGAATCACAGAAGATGTGCAGAAAGAAAATTCTATGCAGAAAGGACAGCAGTTCAAAGGACAGTGACATGAATGAGTGCAGCATGTTAGAAGGACAGAAAAAAGGCTGAGGAAGCAGGTGAATGGTGAGGAGGGAGGGATGTGGTCATGTCTGAGAGACGGGCACGGGATGTATATGTTGGTCATGTCGAGGAGGCTGTGTTTTACTCTGGGCCCAGTGGAATCATTGGAGGCTTTTAAACAGTGGATGGGTTTGGTCTGCTTTATACTTTGGAAAAAAACACTCAGGCATTGCTGTGTGGAGAGTGAACTCTCTCAGGGGAAGAGCGGAGATGGGCCATTGCAGCCCAGATGTGAGACATTGATCTCTTGGATTGGGGCTGTAGCCATAGAGATGGATGGCAATAAGTGATGGGATCTCGAAAATATTTGGAATTAAGAGTTGGCAGGATTTGCAGATAGATTGGAAGAAGTGAGGAAAAGTAGGGAAATGGCTTTTTTTTTTTTTTTTCGGCCAAAGAAACTCAGTGGTAGTGATTTCATTTACTGTGATAAAGAAGACAGCTGGGGGTAAATCAAGAATTTTATTTTGGACATACTAAATTTGAGATGTCTATTAGACAGCTAGAGGGGATGTCAAGTAGGCAGTCAAATGTATAAATCTAGATCTCAGGGGAGTATTAAGAGCTGGAGATGGAGATTCATGAGTCATCAGTACAAAAATATTATTTTCGTCCATAGAAGAGGATGAGATCATCTAGAGAAGGAATTTGGAGAGAAAAGAGGGTGGGCGACAGAGTTCAGAGTTAGCAGAAGAGACGGAACCAGAAATGGAAATTGAGAAGGAGCAGGTTGGGGTTGGAGGAAAGTCAGGAGTGAGTGTGTTCCCAAAACCAAGTGGAGATGTTTCTGCAAGAAAGTCAAGTGCTGAAAGTTGATTATTAACACCTTAATCCCATTTCTTGCTTTCCATTTTCTCCCAGACACTTGCAGTACCATGTTTCTCTCCCTGGCATTTGATGCTACTGGAAAGGAGGTTAGAGATGAGTAGTATTTGTTTGCATTATTATTCTCTTTTGGTCAGTTATATGAAGAAGCAGCATGTTGACAAATCAGGAGGACCTTGGGCCCACGATGCCATTACTGGTGATGAATACTCACTAGCTGTGGGAGTGTGGGGAGGTTACTTAACCTCTCAGAGCTTCGGTTTCCTCTTCTGTTATCTGAGGAGGATAGTACTCACGTCAGAGTTTCTTTAGGGTGGTTAATATAAAGTTTATGGAGCACTAAGCTCTGTGCCTGGCCGAAGGTAAGTACCACACAGAGGGAGCTTTTGTCATTTCTTCCCGGCCACTGCTTGGCTCACGGTGGAAATGGTCAGTACCAGGTAGTCCTGGGAAGGTGAGTTGGTTTACTGTTGACTACTGCGTTGGAGGATAATGTCTGCATGTTGTCACTGGTAAGACAGAAGCCAAATGTTCAACCTATAAACAAATACCCTGCATCCCACCCTCACTACCAAATACTCTTCCTTTTCCGAGTCAGGGTGTGTAAAACTCAGGTGAGTGCTGTTTTAAGGGATGGAGCATCGGTGCTAGAAACACACCTCCGCGCTGCTCTGTGAAGAGCTCTCCAGGCCTGGCCTGGCGACTGGTGTGTCCGGCTGGCCGTGAGCAGGCAGGACGGGGACAGGGCCTCCGCAGAGCTGAGCGAGGGCCATGGACTCCCTTTCCATGAGCGGGCATTCCCCTGCCGTTGGGAGGCTCGCAAGTCTGTCTTACCCTCCGCAGCACCAGCGAGTGGGGCAGGGATATAATAGAGCAAGTGTCTTGGGATCATTTTCTCGAAGATGAGCCCCAGCTGCTCTGTGAAGAGGTTTTTGTTTGACATAACGATTCCTCTGAAAAGCGGTACAGCCTCCTCACGGCCCCTGCGTGCCAGCCACTTCCATCCGAGGAGGCGGTTGGTGGCAGTGGTAGCGCTGGAGTAGGCTTGGGGGCCAGCAGCCCCCCTTCCTCCGAGCAGCACCCCCTGCCCACCCCGCAGTGCCTCGAGTCTGCACGCCCCCCACCACCCAAAGGCTTACTTTTCAGTTCAACTCGACTGGTTAAATTACCTTTCTTTGATACGGAGTCATCACTTTGGCCTAATTATCAAAAAGGTAGGACACCAGCTGTGCAGCTGGACTACCTCGATTTGAGTCCCAATTCCATCAGTTAAGGTCTCTGCGACCTTGATGAAATCGGTCAATCTCTCTAATCCTGTTTCCTTGGCTATAAAATAGGACTAGTTTGTAATGTTGCATAAGGCTGCTGATGAATTAATCCATACAAAGGACTTAGCTTTATTAACTTAGTACTAATAACTCAAATAGATGTTGATGGGATATTTCATCTGTTCAAGGACACTGAGAAGCTCGTTGTAAGAGCCTTCTTCATGTTACTGCTTGTGGTGTTTTACATATCGTTGGTATTTTAAGTATTTTATCTTTTTTGGTGCTTTAGAGAGGAAATACCGTGTTAGGAGGATCTAGGAAACTAGCTTTATGACATAGTAGAGGATAATGACACCTCCTTTAGTTTTACATTTGTAAGAACATCTAGCCCATCAAACAAAATGTCAGCGCAGAGCTGGAGTCATTTAACTGCGTTTGTTTATCTTTAGGGTGTTTTCAGCTGCGTGTAATAGAAAACTGTGACAGAAACTAGCTTAAATAGAAAGAAAACATATCTCACGAAGCTAGAAGTCTAGAGGTAGGATAGCTCAGCCATATGGAGGATCCATCATTTCCACATCTGAGCAATGCCACCCTCAAAGGTTTGTCCTTGTCTTCGGACCTGTCCCTCTCTGGTCACAAAACGGCTGCTGGATCCCAGGCATCACCTCAGGACATGGCCACATCTAGAAAAAGAAGAAAGTCCATTTTCCTTGTGTCTCTCATAAGATTTTAGGGATGATAACAAGAAATTGCTGGCATTTGCAACCTTCTGAACAATCCCCGTGATTCCTGTAGGTGGTCTCAGGAGTTCAGTGTAAACCAGTTCAACAGCTTGCCAGCCCAGCATACCAGGGTCCTTCTGCTCTGTGCGTGTGTGTGTGTGTGTGTGTGTGTGTGTGTGTGTGTGTGTGTGTTTAAATCAATTCAGCTTATCTGTCACACGTAACAGAAAACAACTTTAGCTGATTTAGGCTGGGGACAAATTTATTTAAAATGTACTCAATAGTTCCACAATGATCTTGAATTTTCTTTTGCTATAAAGGACATTATTGAGACACTCCAAAAAGTCTGAAGATTAGATAATAATATTGTATCTGTATAAAATTTTGAAAATCGTGCTGTTATTTTGTAAGAGAATTTCTTTTTACCAAATACACAATAATATTTTAAGGAAAAGATATCATGCTTACAATATACTATTAAACAGCTTAGTAAAGTTAAAAGCAGAGAGAGCTGGATAAAGCACTGTGGAATAATAGCATTATCTTTGGGAAAGTGGCTGACAGGTATTCAGAAATTCTTTGAAGTACTCTTGTAATTTTGTGTAAGTTTGAAATTATATCCAATTTAAAAAATTATTTTATAATGATGCAAAGAGATGCAAAGTAAAGTCGCCGCCCTATATCAGTTCCAACGACTTGCTTTCATAAATCTCCAGAGACATTGGAAGACACTTAGCGCGTTGCTCAAGAGGAGCCCAGATTGCAAGCGATCTGGGCCGGAAGGCATCAGAACCAGAAACAATGCTCTGCTCAGGTCATCCGTGGAGCTGAACCCCTGTGGTCGGTACTGACCCCTCCGTGAGGTACTGGGCGTTGCAGTTTGCCCTGCCGCTGTGGCTGGTGCTCCACGCTCTGCACCTCCATCAGCACAGTGGCTGTCCCTGCTTCTAGTCCCACAGCCTCCCTGCCAGGGGCCTTGTCTCTGGGACTGTCGCTCTTTAGTTTTGCCACGTTAAATTCAGAGTCCAGGGTGCAGGAACCCGATTGATGGAGTCCGAGTCATGGGCTTAGACCTAGATGCAAGTCAGGCTTGTAAAATGCGTATCGGGAGTTTGCAGTCTCTGTAGTGACACACCAGTTCTGCTCTGCCACAGAGGGACGGATCCCCTGAGGGGCCAGGGGTGTCACACACTGCACAACCCACTGAAACACAATGTCCACTACAAATGGTGTTTTCAGTTCTCTCCATTAGGGTGTCAAAGAACACTCTGGGTGCTGCGTCCTTGGAAGTAGGAGCAAAAAGAAAATGTATTTCTCTCAACTTGAAAAGACTAAAGTATTTGCAGATGCGTCCTAACTCGCACATACACTCATGGTGCGGTTAAAAGGGAAGAAATTATCCTTGATGAGATTTAACCACCTCCTGACATTACATGGAAAATTGAAACTTTGTTTTCAGTTGGATTGATTATATTCTGAATATTCTTATTCTACACAGTAATATATATATTTTTTTTGTTCTCACATGCTTTTTAAAGTTTTTTCTTTTTCTGTTTGTTTGTTTTTGTAAAAATGATTGGGTTATTTTACTTGTGGTTGACATTTTTGCTTCTAATTCCTGTCTCTTAAGAAGAAAACTCAGCTCTCAGTGGTGGTCCAGTATCTAGTGCCTAACAGACTCAGCATACTTTTGTCACTCAAGCCTTGTTTTATTATGTAATATCAATAGAATTATCTAACATAATATTGAGTTCGTACTGTGACTTAATAGTGTGTTGTCCTGTTTGTGCATTTAGCATTAAGTATAATTTTTTTGCTCTTCCTATCTCATTGGAAAAGAAGGGCATGCTTCAGTTATAGCAAAAACAGCTGTGTCATATTATTTTTCAGAGCACAGTATTTTTTTTTATAAATGTTCCCCATAAAAAATGATTAGAGGATAGCAGAAAGATGTGAGAAATTGTATTCTAAAAGAATTTGACATCTGGTTGGAATTATGGTATTCGATTGTTGAAAATTTCTTCAGAGAGGTTGAGGGAATTTTAGCGTTTCATTTGGCAGTCAGGTCTGGAGATGAATTTAGCTGGCCCTCTGTAGTACCGGCCTGTTCTTGGAAAAGAGAGATGAGCGAGCAGGAGGAGGTGGCGGGGAAGAAGCAGTCTTTACTTATACTCCTTGTGGGATGATTCAAGTGGACAGTCTGAATTATGGGTGTTATTGGCAGCGAGTAAGTGCCACCTGAGTGGATCACTGCAGAATGCTCTAGCTGGGGATGGCTTTGAAAACCACTCATCAGTTGCAGAGAGAACCTGGTAGAGTAGCATGCGTACCCTTGAGGGCTTTCGTCCAGGAAATTTGAAGAAACCTGTTATCTCTGACCTCTTCTAACCACCTCTTCCTTCACAGGTGACCTTTCTTACCTAACGACCTCAACTGTTTATCGCAAACCTGCCACTCCGAACTGTAGATGAATTTTTAAACAATGCCCAAGGCAGTACAGTGAGTTTAAACCATCTCAGAAATGATAAAGCCAGCATTTGTCCTCGTGAACCCACTGAGTGATCTTGTGGTCTCCACTCACAACGGGAAGGATCAAATGTGGGATGTCTAGATACCAGAATCACATTCTGATTAAGCAAAATCTCAGAATTACCTAGAGTTATTTTAGCTATAGATGTGCTTATTTGAGGCAGGAAGTAAGATGAAATGTCCTAACATAGTTAGACTTGGTAGGTAAATGAATCCATCTAAGGTCAGTAAGTTAACTGCCCCTGCTTGGGTCCACGTGGTCACCCATGGCTAGGTCCATGGTAGGTCCACAGACAGCTTTCAGGACAGTCATGAGTCTGTTCAACGTATAAGCAAAGTTTGGGGTATATTTTCTTATGTGCATTTATTTTTCTGAAGAGTGTTTCTACTTTCTATTGGATTCTCAAAGGGATCCAGGACCTGCAAAGTTTTGGAAATACTGTTCTGTAGTGAATGGCTCAACCTCTCTACGTCCAGGATGCCTCTGCCTTAGGCAAAGTTCGGTGAAGGGTAGAGCAGAGTCAGCTTCCTTGAATGCCCTCTGTGAGGAATACTAAAACATCACTGGATTAACTTGGAAAAAAAAATGTAAATTCATCTCATTTCTGGGTATTGCCCTTGAGCACAGGGAAACTTTTTGACTCATCTTTTGAGCATTTTTGTAAAGCGCCCACGTGGGCATGGCCAACACTTTGGAATTAAATGGCACATACAATGCTCAGCGTCCTGGAGGCCTGAGTGGCTGTTTCTTCAAGGAGTCACATTTAAAGAACTACAGTTGAGTAACCTCAAATAATACTCACTCATAAAAATCCCTCATAAAAATGAAGGCATATCCATGTCATATCTTATTTCTCCTAGCTTCCACCACGCATTCCAATTCCCTCGCCCACAGCTGTCCCAGAGCCCTGCACAGGGCAAGCCTCCAGTCGTCTGTCCCAGGCCGGGCTGCCTGCTTGCCTCCCTCTGGCCTTCTCCCTGTAGCCTTGCTCTTTATTAGGTGGATCCACGTAGTTGCTTTGGCTTAGTCTTTCCGCCTCCCGTCTTCTCTTTCTGGGCTCACCACTCTCCACCCATACTCCAGATTCTGCATCACAAATGTTTTAGTGCTTGGGCTGGAAATGACTCCATTTGTGAGCATGAGAGGTGGGAAAGGGGGAGAGACAGGAAACACGTACCCTGGGCACCGACTGCGCAGGGCAGCATGCTGATTATAAGAGCTGAGTGACGTATTTCATCACTTAGTTCTTAAATCCTATCCTATGCCTCCCTAGTCGTTTCCTGATTTGGAAAACCACAAAAGAAAATTGAATGTGTAATGCTTTCCAGAATTCTTTTTTTAGAATTCTGCTTTGAATTGTGGAAATGAGTTTGTCAGTGAATCTGATTCTAGATGTCGTTTTTATTAATATAGAATCAGTTTACCTCTACCCCACTAAGACTTGAGCTCATACGAATCTCTCCACCTGTGCCACATAGCATGCTAGACGCCAGTGAAATGGAGATGGAAAAGTTCATCCCAGCTTTCAAGGATCAACTGTCTGGTGGACAGACAAAGGGGTGATTACAGTGTCTGAAGATAGATGCACCAGCGGGGGTGTGTATGCTGGGCAATGGGAACCCACAGTAGGAAGCATCTCATTTTGTCTACAGGAGGTTAGCCTTAAGCTAACTCCTAGAAAATGAATAAGCATCAAGCAAAGGTGAGAGAGAATGAGTTTTGAACCTGGTAAGTTAAAAGCACAAAATAAAATAAAAATAAAAATTTGTAGCATAACATATGACTTGTACCTTATTCACAACATAAATATTGTTTATAAATTAACATGTTATCTTATTCGATGGTTACAGTTATCCCTAGAAGTTTAGGTATAGCATCTTTTACCATTAAGGAAATAAGGAAATAAGGAAAGCAAGGCACAGATGAAGAAAAATGTGGCAACTTGTGTTCTACTGCCCCTTCCCACCCTATCCTCCATATTTACTTCTGCATTGTTTTTATAGAGAAGGGAAGAAACATTTAATATTCACTTTTGAGATTTGCATGACTTCTAATGGAACACTTTCTATACTTATCAAGAAGATATAGTCACTGGTAGTATCCTTCTCTGGTGGTATTTGCTGCTTCCGGTAGGGAACTTGCTTGGGAAGTATGTATTATTCATATTTACTAGCTAGCTTGTTACAACAAGACTTTAGAGTTGCTGCCTCATGTTTATAGACACATAACAGCAACAAGGGACAAAGAAATGGATTTGGAACTCTTTCTGTGAATATTTTTATAGCCTGTACTGTGTGTAGAGTCATCATGGAGTGACTCAGGGAGCTTATAGACAAGTTGGGGGTAGTGTAAAAAGCCCTTGTAAAAGGTTAGGTAAAAATAAAATGAACATGAACAGAAAAAGAATAAATAAAAATACCTTTAGGGACCATGTTGCTATAGGCACTATCAAATAAGTGGAAGTGAGTGGCTGACAGAATACCTCATAACCCCAATTTCCACTTAAAAAATATGTTCCCTAAACTCATGAGCTAGCAATTTCTCAAGATTCAGCAGAATCCTTATCAGATAAACATGTGGAGAGAAAGAGAAGGTAGAGAGAGACCCAAATGGAGACACCAGAGCATAAGCTCCATGAGTTTAGGGACAAAGCTTGAATTATTTGCTAAATCTCCAGGGTTTGGTATAATACATTAGTAGATGCTCAGTAAATATTTGCTCAGTTTATGAATGATTGGTTACCTGGATAAATGCCAGAGACTGTCATAGGACTGGGAACACATATTGTAATGTACTCCAAGGAGATATGGTGTACTTTCATTTTTTTATATTTTGAAGGTTGTACATAATAGTTACTCAATAAATGAGACCAGAAGGAAAGAAGAGAGAAAGGAAGGGAGGGAAGGAGGAAGGGAGGGAGTTAATATCTTAGGATCATGGGACTGGAGGGAAACTTGTAGAGTCATTGTTTTTTCCTTTAAGCCTCCAGACAAGAGATTGGTATACAGCAAAACAGACCAGTCCACCAACCAAACAAAAAGCCTCAAAGAGGTAACATTTAGAAGTGTTCACCAGTCTCATAAAAGGAAGCAAAGGGCTAGAGTTTGAGGATTCTGGATTTGCTCATTTCTCCATCTGTGACCTTGTACAAACTGCTATACTAACTTGGCCTCAGTTTTTCTCATCCCTTTGAGGGAAATAAAAACTTATTGTGCTATAGACATTTTATAAAGATTAAATAAGATTGTGTGTTAAAATATGTTTAATAGCTCAGCAAATAATTAAATGGAGAAAGATATTCCTCAAATAGGCTAAACTGTTAAATGTTAATAGGAAAAGATTTTTCTCTGAAATCCTTTTAGAGAAGAAACACTAAAATTACAAGTATCTTTTCTTAAAATTTAATTTATGGGAAAATCTGCTTTTGGTCGGTGGCGTAGAGGATTCTGCATAGTAGAGAAAGTACTTAAAAATAATATACTATGAGAGTGCAGAGTTTTTGGCAACAGGCTGTCATATTGTGCCATGAAAATTCTTCAATAATTAATTTAAAACTCCAACTTAAAATATAGGACATGTCAAGAACATCAATTGGGGATGTAGATGAGTTATTGGAGGACTTTGGCTGTCAACTCCAAAGCCAAATCTTCTCTTCTGGTTCTGATTACTGAGAAGGTTTTGAAAGAATGAATTCCACCACAGTAACAGATGCCTGTGGTTGCAGCAGAAGTGTAGATATCAGTGTCTGTTTTGATGTGCTGTCCTTGTCTGAGCTCCAGATAAGGTCTTTTGAAGAGTCAGAAATGGAAGGAAATGGGAAGCCAGTCAGAGCTAACAGGCCAGGAGGCTCTGGGGTGTGTGTGAGGGATAGCCTTCAATTCAGCAGGAATGATAGCTGTGCCAGGAAATATGTAAAAATTTTAAAATATTAAATAAATAAAACCAGTTCTTTTAGTTTCTTATGCTATCCCCAATGCCAGCTGTGGGCTCAGGGACAAATCCACTGACAAGTGATTAATATCAGGGAGAACAACCCAAATCCAGAGACATACATAATTCTACCTCCACCTGTTCTTAGTTGACAGTCACTTGGAAAAGACATGCCAACCGGGTCAAGTGTGGTCATGGCAGAAGTTGAGTTCCAGTTTATCCTTGCCACCAGTGCTCTTTCAGTTAAGAGATCCCAGAGGGAAGGGAAATTTGTTTTCTTAGACGCTGTCCTTTTTAGGTTGGAATGATTGTTTCTCTCTCCCTTTTACTGCAATTTGGCCAAGTCACACAAGGAACTATCTAGCCACCTTATCCCCAAGTCTCCCTCCAGCTACTCTGACCTCACATAACTCCAGCACTTAACTAAAATCAGAAAAATATGAACAGAGAAATATTGCAGCTACAAGGCTCCTTTATGATGATCCAGTCACCCTCCCACACCACATTTTACCAAGGAAAGAGACTTGGAGGGGATGGTAATCATTTAACTGGCTTATGATCAGAGTCCAAACTAGAGCACCAAACTTTTGACAACCAGGATAAAGTATTTCCTAGTATTCCCAACTTAAGCTGCAGGATGCTCTGAAGACAATGAGTTGAATAGCAGAAAAGAAGGACATTAGGAAAAACCTATAAAGAGAAAATCTGAGCAAGAGGTACTTGCAAATTAAGTGTAATTCTAAGAAAGCAAAAGAATTTGATATGCATGTGGATAAAGAGAAAGTTAAATGAGTCCATTAATTTTAAATGATAGTAAAAGGAGGAGGGGAGAATGGGGAGCTTGATGGGGTAAAATGGGTCAAGTATGTGTGACAGAAAGAAATCTAACTATGGGAGGTGAACACACAATGTAAATATACATATGCCTTACTGTTAAAATGTACAGCTAAAACTTACTGGATTTTGTTAACCAATGTCACCATAAAAAATTAATTAAATAAATAAAAATGATGTTAAGGGAGTAAGCACTGATTGCCCTCCAAGGAGGTGAGTGAATGAATGAATGAATGAATGAACGGACCAAAGATATTTTCGCCTTCCTATTTCTTGTCCTGGAAAATCTAGTACTGAACTAGTCAGGTGTGTAAAAGAGAAGGCGGGCCATGAAAGTCTGCATGATCCTCCCATCTGCAAGGGCTTGAATCCATTAGAGAACAGACACATGTACCATGATGGGGAGCAGTCTGGTTTACATAGGGCTCATGAAATGTGAAGTGGAAAGTCAATGGAACTGAAAAACAATGGAACTTTATACTTATCAAAAACTGCTAACGGTTTGAGTTATTTAAAATAGCTCTGAATTCCCTGGGACAGGCTGAACAGTTAAAACATCTTAGGCCCTCTGGTTGTCCATTACACCTATTTAGTCAAACAACCAACTGGTCAACCATTGTGTTAATGGGTGAATTCAGTCCAAATGGTTAACTGGTGGGATGTGATGACTATAACCATCGTGTCTCCCCATCTATAGATGCCAGGAAATGCTAGCTTCTCCTACTGGGTAAATAATCCTCTGATATTGGGATGTGCTGACTCATGTACATCTCTAAAGTGACTTTTTTAGATGAAGTGGTAAAATTTAGCAGCAATCCAGTATTGAATAAGGAAGGCCACTGCACTAGGGAGGCTCCAGATTAGTCAAATCATGGGAATATGTACTTTGGAATACTGCCTAAGGTTGCAGGCTTCCCATGAGGACTGCCTAGTTTAGATCATGCCACCACTGTGTATTGGGTGGGTCTTTGAACAAGTTATTTAACCTTTTGGTGTGTCAGTTTCCTCATCTGTATAGAAATAATAATTCTCTCCTCTGAATACTGTGAATATTACATTAGGAAATATTTATGAAAGGCTTAGAAGAGGGTGCAGCACAAACTAAATGCTCCATAATGATTAATATTAATCTATTTTATTAATAATTACTATTTTAATATAGAAAGTCCTGTTGACATAGGAAATGATATGTACCTTAAACATATATGCAGTAATATATAAATATGATGTAATATAGTTAATGGTGATAGAAATATCACTAGAGGCAGTGATTGAAGAAATACTAGCAAGAAATCTCTTGGTTATTTAATCTCCCTAGAACATCAAGTAACAATTAGCTGGAAACCTGGCATCATCTAGCTTTCCCCTTGGGGTTTGGGGAGAAGGTAATTGACTCCCTGGTTCAGTGGGCACAACAAAACAACTACAGCTATAATGGAGCCTCTATACAAGCCCTGAGATGAAAGAAATATAGACAAAATATGGTTCCTGTCCTCAAGGCCTATATAGAATAAGGGGGGAAGGAACACACAGGCCACTCGCTGTAATCCAAACTGTTTTCTCAGAGAAACACACCTTCGACCCTTTAAGTACACCCCCCAACCACACCTCTGTTCTTCCTCCTCTCTCTCCACCTAGCTTTGAAATCCTATTGCACAACCTTAAAACTCCATTTTAAAAAATCTTTTGTAACTTTTCTCATCATCATAATTAAAAAAAATTGTTTTTGCAATTTTAAGTTTACTATCTGTCCCAGCCCACCTGGCAGTAACTTTCTGAAACCCAGGACCTTGTGACCTTCTTACTGCTAACTCCCCAATGCGGAACGCAATGCCAAGCACAGAAGTACTTTATAACTATTTGTTGAACGAATGAAAGTAGAGGGTCTGTCCACTAGAGCTGGCGAAAGGCACAGAGAGAAGAAACTGGGCCTTGAAGGAGTTCAGTGGAGGATGCGCAGGTCTGAACATTTAAAACCAGCTGCACGTTCCCAGGTAGGGAAGCTGCCGCACTTGCTCCCAGCACGTGAACCCATTATTTATGCAACATGTGTCGTCATTTTGACATTTTGGAGGAATGTTTACTAAGCAAGATAGGCTGACTGCTTTAACTGGGTCAAGCATCTGAGTTCGAGTCCTATTTCTGCTCATTAGAAGTTCTAGACGTGAGACTCACTTCATCTGAGCCTCAGTTTCCACATCTATGTAATGGAAGTAGTGACATCCATCCCCGCTAAACCACTGTGAGGGTCAAGCCAGCTCATGAGGGGGAAACCTCTTGTAAATTGCAAACATATACGAGTGCTGCTTTTTAGTACACTTGGCCATAACTGTATGTGCAAAAGCAATAACCACAATGATATGAATAGCTCCTAACCACCGCCTCGCATGAAAGGCGGTCGTGTAGAAGCCCCCACAAGTGGCAAGTCCATGTGTTTTACTAACCACGTTCTCCATTAAGGGGGAGCAGCCCATTTGCAGGGCAGGAGCTTGTCGACTTTCCTTCCCTCCAAATCTGGGCCAGGTCCATCACTAAATTTTATGTTCAATAATAAAAGCATGAACATTCAGTGTGTTGCCACACGTCAACAACATATTCTGGGTAAGATATTCTGGCACAGCAGTCCCCAAGCTATGTGTGTTTTTAAAAATATGCTTAAAAACTGAAAGTGCTTTGTGTGGCGAAATCACTAGAGCTGAGGTATTTGTATTTTAATGTTTATCCCCAAACTGGCCTGCTGTTTTCAAATTGCCCAGGAAACGAAACGTTGAAAATGGTAGGAAACCAGCACAGACTCGATTTAGAAACGCAGTGTTAGTAAAGCAAGCTGTGGGGTTCTGATACCTTAACGGCTCCATGAAATGCTCATAATTAAATAACTGCTTTTCCTAACACAGCTATTCCTGTTTCCCCCCAGCACTAATGGAAAAGCATTTAATGTTCATTCTTTTATTACCAACAAGAGACACTTACAAAGAGGGAACTGGTACCAAAAATGATTAAAAAACGTTTTAATAATGGTATCCTTTACAAAGGGAGAAAATGCATGAGAAAACAAAAACAGGCTCTAGATACTTCCTGTGGTTATTTTTATTGGCAGTTGACCCACAAAGAATGATACATATGGAGGCATGGCATGCCATGGAGCGGCCGCATGAACACAGTGGCAGAAGCAGTAACGAAATGTGTTCTGGTTGTCAGTGTCGCAGACACTGAGGCAGAGCGTGAGGCTACCAGCAGCTGAGGAGAGAGAGACAGGTTTGCTGGAGAACCAGAAGATGGAGCTGCCAGGACTCCAAATAATTAAACTGAAGGAAGGAAGGAATTGGTACCAGAGAAATAGGCAGGATTTACAGAATTCTTGCCATGCCCCAGCGTACTTTATACAGTATTTGGAAAGCCTCATACCCACTGTGTGAGATGAATGTGCAGCTGAGGCCCAGATAACTTAAGTAACTATCTCAGGGAGGAGGGGCCAGGTCTTGTCATTTTAGATTATGGCATCAGAGTTCCTAGGTGTGAGGCTCAAGGATATTGGGATATTTCTTTTTCCCCAAGAACCTAAGCTGATTCTCATGCACACTTAGGAACCAACCGTAATCATTCTACATGTCTTAAATTTGTTCTCTGTGTTTAACTTGATGGGAGTACACTTCTAGGAGATACCTCTCATGGCACCTTTGTTTGCTGAAACACATTTTGAGAAATGCTGTTTATATTTATGCGATTATAACCTTCTCTGATTCATCCATCCTAGGAATGTGAGTTTGAGGTTGCTGTAAATTTCTTTGGTATGATAGACATTTATAAGAGATATCCAATAAAAGTTCATGTTTCTGTACCCAATGGGAAATCGGTTTTCAGCCCACACTCCAACCAGGAAGCAGTTTTTCCCACAAAGGTGATGTATTCGTTATCTATTGCTGTGTAACAAATCAGCACAAAACTTAATGGCTTAAAACAAAAAACAGATGGCTATATCAAGGACACTATGCTGAATGAAAAAGCCAACCTCAAAAGGTGGTATATTGTATGATTTGAATCATATAACCTTCTTGAAATAACAAAATTATGGAGATGGAGAACAGGTTAGTGGTTGCCAGGGCTTTGGGGTGGTGTGTGGGATGGCTGTGGTGATGAAAGGTGAGCAGGAAGGAGATTTTTGTGTTGTCTGAGCAATCCCGTATCTAAATGGCATAGAATTCTACACACACGTGCTACCTGGTTTTGTTTTTGGTCTTGACATTGCACTATAGTTATGTAAGATGTCATGGCTGGGGTAAACTGGGTGTAGTATACATGAGCCCCCTCTGTTATTCCTACAATTTCCTGAGTCTATAATTATTTCTAAATGAAAAGTTAAAAACACACACACACAAAGCTCATGAACAGCTATTATCTCTTAGTCCCCATTACTTGTAACAGTGGGTGCATATGGCTCAGAGTCTCTCATGAAGTTTCAGGGATGCTGTGGGCTGGAGCTGAGGAATCAGCTGAAGGCTCGATAGAGGAGAATCTGCTTCTAAGGATATTCCTGTGGCTCTGGGCAGGATGCAGTGCCTCTTGGGTCATTGGATCGAGGACCTCAGTTCCTCGCTGGGTTTTGGCTGGAGTTCTCCCTCAGTTGCTTGCCACTTGGGCTTCTCCATGAGTCAGCCGACAGCATGGCAGCTGGTTTTTCTTAAAACAAGTGTGAGTGAGTGGGTGGGCAAGCACCCAGATGGCAGCCAGTCTTAGATTCTAAACTTGGAGGTGACATCTCATTATTTCTGTCGTACTTTCCTCATTAGGAGTGAATCAAAAAGCCCAGCCAACAGCCCTCAAGGGGAGGGGCTCATGTGCGAGCATGACCATCAGGAGGTGGGGATCCTTGGGAGTCCTCTTAGGGGTTGTCTACCACAGGGGCATTTAAAAATATCCTTCTTTTTGATACGATATGAGGAAATGATAGGTGGAATACACATAGTGATCATCCTAAAGGAAGACTGCAAAAGCTCCTGCACCGAGTAGCTGTTCTGATGTTAATAACTGAAGCTGTCCCCTGGAGTTTGTCAGTCTACCAAACGAAGCAAGCCTCCTTAGCAATCACAATGTCAGACCCTATAATGAGAGGGACATCAGTAAACTCCTAAGCAAATATCAAAGATTCCTTGCAAATAGTAGTAAAGGCCCTGATATGAAGGGTAAATATTATGGATTATTATGGATATTTATTTCAAGATGTGCTTGCTTTGCTTTTGCAGGTTGTGGAGGATAGAGCAAGGGACAGGATAACCAACAGGCTTCATTTGCTGGTATTGTTCTTACGGGGACTGGTTTCCCCAACAGAGGGCATGCCAATTGTCCATATTAGTCAAGTGAGAACTTCCAAAGCCTTAGAGCCTCACAGGCGAGGTCTTCTACTCCAGGTCCCAGTGAGACATGAAACACCATTCGCTGCAGCCAGGGCTGAACCCTGCTCACCCTTGCACATGGCACATAGTGCTCCGGCCATCCTGCTCTGGGCTCGGTGCCTCAGATACGCCAAGCTGCTGCTTGTCTCTGAACATTTCCATGTTGCACTCCGCTGCGTGCCTCCCTCATGGCCTTTATCACAACTCAGAACGTTTCTATCCGAGTGCTTGCTTTTTGCGGGGAGGGGTTTCTGATAGGCTGTGAACTCGGTGATGGTAGACCTGTGACCCTCTTTTTCATCATGCATTTTGGCATATCTTAGATATTCAGGGAATAAATTGAATACATTCCTGAGAGGTTCATATCATTTTCATTCTTTTAACATGCAAAGTCTAAGGAGCCAGGGCCAGGAAGATAATCTACAATTGGGATGTTTATCCTTGTGTGCATAGGCAGTGGGGTTGGATGGTATACAACCAAATGAAAAGCCAACAGAGGGGAACCAGGGAAAGAGGAGGCTGAGCATACACTGTCAGGGTGAACCAAATGCAGGGTGCCAGCCTTAACCTCCCGTGATGACAGACACGATTATGAAGGGCCCATTTAAAGATATGGCTGGAGAAAAAAAAAATAACAGTTTCATTAAATCAGACTGTTCTCAAGCAGGAGAAACTTATTTTGTATGAAACTGTTGAAACAGAGGTGTGAGCATGGCAGAGGTTCTTACCAGTGTTGACAGTCGTGAATTGCGTTTAACAATCCATTAACAACTATTATGATCAGTGGTACAAAAAAATATGCGATGTACTACAAGAGCTTGAGAGCCTAAAGAGTGAGCCTGCAGTATTTTGTTTCCAGAATGGTGTTCTGTTAGAAACAGGTACTGCTGAGATCTGTTTGTCTCAGGAAGAGGGGGTGAACTAGCTGCTTAGCATTGCAACTGGTAGAGATGGTTGTGTATTTTGGAGAAGAAAAGAGAATCGGCTTCCTTAGAGACCCTTCTAACAAGGGTTCCTTTGAGCATCCCTGAAGACACTAAGGAGCACAGCATGTACCTGGAAATCTCACACGGCAGAGGAAGCTGATACTCACCAATCTCTTTGTCTCTGCCTTTCTTCCTGGTCACAGCACAAAGTCACACTTCTCAGACCCTTCTCATTTAGGTGGAGGCACGTGCCACAGTGTGAGAAGAAGGGAGGGATGCCATTTCCTGCACCGGCCCGTAAAATCTTCCATGAACGATCCTCTGCTTGTGATGTGAATGAGAAACAAACTGTTATTGTGCTAAGCCACAGAGATTTGGGGATATTTGTGACAGTGGTTAGCCTTCCCTGACTAATACAGCCCTTGTTCCACAAGACAAGGTCTGAAATCAAGTATTTTTCCAAAATATCTGATAGTTCCAAAGACATACTTCGTTGCCTGAACAAAGGAACACATTGGAGGATGGCCCCCAGCTTGTATTCATAAACAGGAAACAGAAGAGACAGTTCACACTTGCACACTGTCAAGTAATCCATGGCTTCAGTTGTGTGTGTGTGTGCGTTTCATGTGATGCCAAAATATGTTTGGTTGAGAGGTACACCTTCCACAGTATTTGGTTATCGGTTAGTCAGTCATAATATTTAGTGTGGGAGGTATTATTTCTCCTTAAAAGGTCCTTTCATCTTTTCAAACCCTTGCTTATACGAAAAACAGAAAGTTGCATTGAATCTCAGATTCAGGGGTGGGAGGAATGCTAGTAATAGACAAGCCTCTCGTTTTAATGTAAAACGATCCAAGTTGAGGTAGAGGGAAAAAGAGGCATAAAGAGAGCACTCACTAGAGGAAGCAGACTTAGCTCACCTTACGAGGGAGGGGAGGGCAACTGTGCAAAACTCTGCAATGGATGGTTTGATGAATGGTGATAACCACAAGCATTCAGAGGTAACTCAAAGTCAGACCCCCTGAAAGCTGAGCCTGAGATGGGGATTCTTGTGCAAGTGAGTTATTGAGGTTGTTCTCTCAAACCTGTAAGGGAGTAAGATAAGCAGGATAGAGCGGAGGAAGAATCTTAAGCAAAGACAGGGTTTTAGGGGCAGTCCAGCCTCATTTTGACCTTAGGGAGAGCTGTGAAGTGTGACTGGTATCACAGAGTTATTTTATCTTGAGCCACCAGTCAGTCATTTATGTGGACCATTGCCCGAGATGAGGTCCAAGATACTCCATTCAAGATGAGGCCCGTTGACAAATGGCAATTCTCCAGAGAGAGATACATATGGGAATTCTCCGTAGCCACTGCTCACAGGTTCTGGTGGTTGGGCGCCCTGCCTCTATACAGGGGATATGGATGGGACCTCAGTCACCTATTCCTGTCCCTTATTCGCATTGCTTAGATCCACTTAATTCTTACATTATGTTCACTCTGTTCACACAAAGCTCCTCTAAGATTCTGTTGATCATAGTTTTAAGGGAAACTTTCAAGACTGGAGCTTAGTGAAAATAATATCCCAAGGCCATAAATGGTATACATCCTCCCTCCTCCACTGCCTTTTCTGGATTCCCTTCCCTCTCACCTAGCACCTTGGCTGATCAAGATGCTTTGGATGGTAGAGTGACTCAGATCTTCATCTTTGGGGGTATCTAAGTTCTTGGTTCCCAGGCCCTTACTAGCTATGGTTGCTGTCCTTGCTTATTTACGACTCAAACTGAACATGTCTATTTCCTTTACCAGGTTAGGGAAATTTCCCATCATTATTTCTTCAAATAGCTCAACTTCTTCTTTACCGTCAGATACCCCTATGACATGAATATTTTTACATTTAATTGTGTCCCATGGACTCCTTAAATTGTTATTATAATCCTGGCTTCTTTTTTCTTGCCGTTCTGATTAAGTGTCCTTAGCTTCCCCATCCTTTGTATCTGTGGTTCGATCCTCCTCTTTAACCACTCTGTTGATTCCCGCCAATACGCTCTTCATCTCAGAAAAATGTTCCTCATTTCTGACTGATTTTTTTTATAATTTCCATTTCAATTTTTATATTTTTATCTCTTTGTTAAAGTTCATCTACTCTTCCCCTAAGTTCATTGAGCATCTTTATAACCAGTGTTTCATACTCTGCATCTATTAGATTGCTTGACTTCATTATTCCTGGATGTCTGTTCTGTTTTCTCATATGGTTTCTGCTTCTTTGCTTTCCCATGTTGGCTGCCTTTCTGTGTCTGTTTCTGTGTATTAAGCAAAGCTCCCAAGTCTCCCAAACATGTTAGCATGGCTTTGTGTGGTAGGTGTCCAGAGGCATAGTCCTGAGAGGGGTTCCGCTGCAGGCCAAGTATATTCCCAGCCTGTGCCCCTTTTGGGGTCACCTGTTAAGATTCAGCAAGCAATCCACAGATGCTGTGCTTATAGTTACCTCAAGAGGCCATCCAAGAAACTGCAGTCAGCTGCCACTACTGAGTCTTGGAGTTGGCTCAGCAAGGAGCACCGGACTCACCGAGGACATACCTGGATGTTGCTGTGGTTTTATAGAATACTTCTTCTTCAGTTGATGGAGACTAGGTTTGAGAACTGGCTTAGCTATAGCAACTTTGAAAAGGATCTTGATTTTTCTGTGGGCAGCTGACCCCAGCCTTCTACTTATCCATCCTTATTTTTATTACATATGTTAAGAAATATCTTTGCTGCTTGTCTGTCTCTTTTGCCCTTAGTAACACTGTGTTCTCTTAGCCATGTCTGTAGATCCCCGTGTTCAGGGCCTCCTAGCAACAATTCCAAATTGCATGCTAATTAAGGTAATTATCCCACTTTACTTCTGATGGTTAAGTGCTGCCGTTGGCTTCTGTCATTCTAGACCCTGAACCCTATTGCTACCAGGGTCCCCAGTTCTATAACAGCATGCCTTCTGTCAGTTCTCACCTACAGAGGACAGACGCTAATGAGCTTCTCACTGCGGTTGCTATCACCAGAACCTTGGAAAAAGAAATTATTCTCTGAGCTCTCCAGAGAAATATAGTCAGCTGCAGGGTTCCTGGTCCTATAGAGTAGATCCATTCTTGTATGCTCACTTCTTTAAGATTTCGATCATTTCCTTTATACTTTGGTACTGAAATTCTGGAATCTTTTCTGCATTTAATATGGCCAATAATTTTTGTAAGCTTCTGAAAGTCATCCCTGCACTGTACCGGGAATAGCGTTCAGGCTCTTACAGAGATGTTAGTTCCTGTGTTGCATGAGGTGTCCCTGTTGATGAATTATTCATGTCCAGCTTTATAGTTCACCTCCCTGTACAGCATCCTTAGGGTCCTCTCCTAGGCTTACTCTCAGTATCAAGGTCTAACTTTTTCCCCGTCAGTGTCCTGACTTTGGTTGAGGAGACTTGTCAAGGCTGAGATTCTATCCACTCTGAAGTTTCCCAACTCTTACAATGAGGTTCTGGGCTCAATTTTTAGCAAAACTGGCCCTCCAGCTACAGGAGATGGGGGTCTTTTAAAACACCACTAAGAAAGCTTTCTAATGTTCACATCTTGCTTTAAACTGATGATTAAATCTATGTAAATCTACATTTTCTCTCTTCAAGAAGTAGCTACCCAGGTCTACAGTTCTTATAATCATTACTTCCTCAAAACTTCTAAAATGGCAGGGGTATTACACAGATGTCAGTGCATGCCCTTCTATCTGTGTCACAACCCAATTCATTCTAGGTGAAAAATGCAAGTGCACGTGCCAGGTAAAATGCAGTGACACATGCCAGGGACTCTCAATAATTCATCTCCCTCTGGGGACCTGGCTTTCATTACCAGCCAGTGCTGAGAATGGGATTCTTGTGCAATTAGTTTATTAAGGGTGTACTTTCAGGGGAAACCTCTAAAAGAAATGAGTGCGCAGGTAATGACAGGACAAAGCCAAGAAAGGATAAGGGTTTAGCTAAAATCTAGTCTAACCTTGTTCCCACAGGAAGCTGTGGTGACTGAATGACAACACAGAGTTGTTCCACCTTGAGGAGAGGGAACCAGACTTTTCACCTCCTTGTATACTTGAGTCATTCATTCTGTCATTGGCTGTCGGCCACTCCCAGGGAAGTTACATAACCTCCCAGACATCTATGGATGAGGCAGCTCTTGTTAGCTGAGGACAGTTTACAGAGAACGGTTCATCTATGAGCCTTTAGATGTTGACACTCTCAAAAACTGGAGGATGGGTGCCACCAGTTTTGTAAAGGGATCTGGGTGAAGTGCCAATTATACCTGTCATTGTGGAAGAGGTCCCTGCAGGCTGAGTGGTCAGGGAAGCTGCCATAATTATGGAGAACTTTCAACTCTGTGTCCCAGAAGAGTGATTATTATGACCATGAACCTTGATGTGCAGGTTAGTTTGGTAATGCATTCATTCATTCATTCATTCATTCATGCATTTGCGTTTGCATTCTTTCAGCAATTATGTGTTGCAGCCCTGTTATATGTCAGACACCGCCCCCTTGGCATTGAATATACAGCACTGAAATAGGGAAATGTGGTCCCTGGCCTTATGGGCCTTCCAGCCTAATGAGGGAAATGATTGCATCACTGTTACAATGGAGTTGCACCATGTGTGCATTAACTGTTACCAGTTAAACCATGTGCGCTCAGAAAAAGGTCGAACTGTTTAAAGGTGGTAGGCTCTTTTGGCCAATACCGACTCCGTGAATGCATTCCCTGAACTTAACAAGAGATGGCAGATATGAAATAGCTGTTTTCTTAATCAGAACTGAGTCTAGACAGAAGCTAACTGCTATGTTGAATGTTATTCTATTGAAATTCATTTTTAATTTTTTTTTTTAGTTTAACTTTTAAGGTTGGTTTATTCCAACTACTCTTCCTAAAAAATGAGAACACAGATCGTGAGTGGAAGGATATCTATTTCTGGAAGCTTCTGAGTTGGTCTCATGCATGTAGCTGGATATAAAATTTAAGCTGGGTCTGGTCGTCTGTACTCACGTCTGCCCAGTTTTCAAAGGTGCCTGCCAGCCCCCAAACAGTGTTGCTTTGATGTCCATTTTTCTTGAAGTGCAGCCTACGTGGAACAGTTTGAGCCCTGGAGTAGGCAGACTTTGGGTAAGAAAAATGCTAGTTTATTTTTTATTTTTTTTTTATTTTAAGAGACAGCATACAAATAGTCTTACTTAGGTTTGTTCAAGCCCAGACTGATTTGCTGATTCTGGGTCCCTGGACTCAGCTTTCCACTGGAGGGAGAGGAGCTTAGTCTTTATATCGATTGGCTAAAGGCGAGTTTGAGTCAGCTGATGTGCAGCAATGCGGTATTGAGTTGTTGAGTTGTGTTTGCGGCTTGCCTAGAAATGAAAGCTTTTTATTAGATTATTGTGAGGATGGGTAATGAAAGCAAGTAGTCATTGAAGTTATTGATGGCTTTGTGTTCGGAATCAGTAACTAGGGTACACAGGCTGGCTGATTTGCTAGATTTAGCCATAAAGTATCAATGAGAATTAATTGGTGAAATGCTTGTTAATAGATCATCATAATGCATTCTTTCCTTGTCTATTGGAGAAAATTTCAGCCTCTGAAAAGGAATTTAGAAAGATCAATATTCTATCTGAAGCCATATTTTTTACAAAAAAAAAAAAAAATCTATCAGGGTCAGAGAAACTATGGAGTCACATGACATCTACTGACGGTGGGGAGTATCACAATTCAGACTGTGCCGAGGCTTTGCCTCCCCCAGCTATAAATAAATATTCCTCACGGATATCTGCATGTGGCAATATTGTGGCTCTGGCCAGTGATACTAGAAACGTGGTGCTGAAGTTCCCTAGTCAGCTCTTCCTCTTGCGGGGATCAGCTGGGAAATGGTGGGGCTCAGAAGCTAGAGTTCGATTTCACTTCTTTCAGGTTGAAAGATGATGCCAGCAGCCTGCTTGCAGCCCCACCAGAGAGCAGCGTACAAGAGATTTGTGGGCTGTATTGTACTCGGGAGCAAAACACATCACTGTCTTTCTACCAAAGGGGTGCTGCTCGCTCTCACAAGGCAGAAATCTAGCATAACTCAGATGAAGCCCAGACCCGCTGCATCTAGGCAGAGAAAATTAGATTCCCAGTATAGGAAAGGGATTACAGTTCTTGCTTTATCAGTCATCTAGTGCCCCAGTAGTGCTGCATAGAAACAACCACAAATGCGAATGGCATGTAGTAGTAAACATTTAGTTTTGCTCATGCAGCTATGGGTCAGTGAGGTGGTATTACTAATTAGGGCTAAGCTTGTCCGGCCTCAGCTGGGCTCACGTATATGTTTGTGGTCAGCTAGCAGGGTATCTAGGGCCTGGAGGTCTGGAATGGCCTTGGTTTGCTCTGCTGGACTCTCATTCTACAGCAAACTAACCCGGGATTGTTCACCAGATGAAGCAAGGTATAAGGGAGCAAAGGGAACCCCCCAGGGCCTGAAGGCATAGGCTGGACCTGGCAGGCTTTCACTGTCTGCACTTTCTTGGCTGAATTCAAAGGGCTATGAAGAGTTTCAGACCCCCCTGGACAGGGCATGGATTCAGGAAGGGATAGAGAATTGGAGCCATTTTTGCAGCCAGTTACCATACCCATTGTGCATAAAAGTTCCAGGTGAAATGATAATTTATTGCCAAGTGGTTTATGATAAGCCAGTTAAAATCAGATTAGACCTCTGTGAGAGTAATCAGCACTTCTGTGAATTTGTGGACTGGCCTACTGGCCTACTCTCTGACGTAGGCAGTTTGTCTTCAGTGTTCTACTCACCTGTCTCTGATCCATCCTTTAGTTATTTTTCTGTTTTTCAAATCTACGAACACTTTTAGTGGTGTTTAGGAAAGAAGTTTATAAATTATTTTCCACTGGAGTTAAACTGACTGATAAAGGCAAAAGGCATTAAGTACCACTGTGCCTTGTTGTGGCATGAACCAAAAGGAATGGAATGCCAGGTGTAGAGTTTTAGGCATTGGACTGTAAGTTGTTGCTGGACAGGAGGTGTCCATCTCTTGGAATTGCCTCCCCCTGCAAGAGCAGGACTCTGCTGTCATAGATGTAGGTTCTGATGGAGCTAAACTGCTCAGTAGACACGAGGGTTTTGGCAATTTAGTTGACCTCTCTGTGCCACTGTACCTTCATCAATAAAATAGGGAAAATGACATATACATCAAAACTTAATGTAGAATTCAGGGAGGTAATGCAATGGACTCTTCGCTGTGCCTGATGAAAAGTAGATTCAAAGCAAAGTTCATTCCCCCATCACCCCGTCCCATGTGCCTATCTGTCTGCAGCTCTGAGAAAGGCTGATTCTACAGTTTCCACTATAAATCACTGCCAAGGTTAGAGCAGCAAACCTGTATTGAGTGTTTCCCATTGGCGCATACTGTCATCATTGGTCATTGAGGATATGAATCTATGGAATGGCCCCTGTCAGTCAGAAGTGTGTAATTTGGTGGTGCTCGGGAGTGAGACTGAGAATTTGAGCCTCCGGGTAAGGAGGTTCGTGTCCCATCTCTACTCACTGACTTTTTTGTGGCATCCACTAAGAACCTGGTTGTGTAGAGAACAAAATGCCTCATGGTGAGAACTGGCCAAGCCAGTTAGTGGGTTCAGAAATGGGCAGGGCCTCAGAAATGGAGGAGGAGGAAATTTGTTGTAGAAACACAAGTGAGAGGGTAAAGCAACAAGAGACCTAGTCTACGGGGGCCTCAGAATGCTAGCTCTCTTCCTCTTTCCCATAGTGGGCTCCCCTGAGACTCAGGAGCATTTACTATAGTCCCAATTTAACTAATTAAACATTTAAAAGCACCCTGTTGTTCAAATAATTAAATTGTGAGTTCCTTTAGGGCAAAAACTCATTTTTCTTCAAGTCTCATTCACATATATATGCATATACATATTAAAAAGGTGTGTTGTTCTAAAGGATAGCATGCAGAAATCCTTTTGTAGAGATAGAACAATTCTGTATCCTGATTGTGGTGGTTGTTACATATGGTAAAATTGCACAGAACTGCACATGCACACATATGCAAATATACGCACACACAGCTGAAAGCATGCAAAAATTGGCGCAAGCTGAATAAATTCCATAGGTTGTACCGATGTCAGTATCCTGGCTTTGATATTGTACTGTAGTCCTGTAAGACACCACCACTGGGGGAGCTCCGTGAAGGATGCTTTAGATTTATCTGTACTATTTTTGAAACTTCCTGTGAGGCTTTAATTCATTCTTGATGAAAAGTAATTTCTTTTTACAAAATGTATTAGTAGCGTTTGTGTGCTCTTACAGAAATGTGTTACCTCTTCAACTTAACTAAATCGACTATTTGCATATCCTTTCCTCTTGAGGCCAGGAACCTAGTCTTGCTTGCCGCTGTGTCTCCAGGTCAAGCCTGGTATTCAGCAAATTGTTATCAAATTATTGAGTGAGCACTTGAATGAATGAATGACTTTCCCTTCATGAGGAATCTAAGGCTTGGCTTAATTATTTAGGCCAATTAGCTAAAATTAGTTAAGGCCACTTGCCTAAATTCACACAGCTAGTGGTGGATTGCGTGCTGTGTTAAATGGGAATGAGTGCCCATCTTGATTGGTCTTCATAGGATCTCACTTATCTGAGATTAAAATGAAGCAAATAAAGCCTTCTCATCTGGAGATTTTCTCTTCCCTCGGATGGTCTATAGCAGCAGGACGAGATGACCTGATATGGGGAAAATACCGAAGAAGAAAAGCTTGTCCTGAGACTCCATCACTTGTGACTACTCATGCAGAATCATTTTAATAATGTTTTCCATTTTGCCTTCCATTCACAAAAACACCTTATAGCCATTAAGTAATTTCTCTTCTCTGGTCATAGTTAATAGCTGCCTAGTGTGTCACCTTTAAAGAAATATCTAAAAAAGAACAACAGAATCCCCAAATTGGCTAGGCAAGCACATGGCATCATGAGATGCTAGATAGCATTTTCCATTTTCCTCTAACCAGGATTATGATGCTTTGGAGAGCAAAGCCCAGATAGAATAGCAGATATTATAGGAAGCAGATGACCCATGACTATCCTGCTTCAGCTTAAAGCCAGTAGTGGCTTCCCTTTGCTCTTGGAGTGTAAGTTTCTTGCCAAAACTCAGGCTGCAAGTCACCTGATCTTTGCTTTCAGCACCAGGTTTGTCCCGTGTGGGGCTCCCAGTTGCTTTTCATGCCCTGATCACATTGGTCTTTGCTGGCTTCCCATATTCATCTTGCCCCTTCCCGAATCTGAGCCTTTTCCCTGAGATGCCCTTCCCGCTTTTCCTTCCCTTCTTACCCCATCAGAGTTCACATTCTCAGCTATAACAGTAAGCATTCAGCAGGTCTTTTCTGACCCATCCTGGGCTGGGTTAGCATATCTTGTTTTACACTCGGAGTATTCGATATTTCTTTGATAGCCTTTATCATAATTGTATTTAAACAAAATTAATTATATAATTAGCTGTTTATCATTATCTGCCTTCTTCTCTATACTACAAGCTTCGTGAAATTCTGTGGCACTAGTATGAACAATAAGTATTTATTGAGAAAATAAATCAACGAATGAACCAATGAATTAATAACATGGATTAAGACAAGGTGGGAGGAGGTGGGTAGTGATGTCCAGAGTAGCATTTCACATGTCCTGTTTAGCTACTAAGTCAGCAACCTACAGAGAAGGTAAACTGCTTCCCCAGCAAATGGATGAATAGGTGTGGTACATCCAGACAGTGGAATATTATTCAGTGCTAAAAAGGAATGAGCTACCAAGCTATGAAATGACATGGAGGAAACTTAAATGTGTATTACCAAGCAAAAGAAGTCCATCTGAAAAGGCTACGTAGTAAATGATTCCAACTATATGACATTCTGGGGAAGGCAAAAATGATTGAAATAGTAAAATGATCAGTGTGGCCAGGGTCTGGAGGAGGAGACGGGCTGAATATGCAGATCACAGGGGACTTTTAGTGCATTGAAATGCTCCTTATGATACTATGGTGATGGATATATGTCATTATGTGTTTGTCTAAACCCTTAGCTTGTATAAACCAAGAGTGAACCGTAAACTATGGAGTTTGGCTGATTATGAGGTGTTGATGTAAGTTTATCAGTCTTAATGAATATACTTCTCTGGCACATTGAAAATGATGGAAGCTATGCATGTATGAAAGCAGGGGTTGTATGTGAAATCTCTGTGCCCGCCTCCTAATTTGCTGGGAACCTAGAACTGCTCTAAAAAATAGTCTTAATTTAAAAAAAAAAAAAAAGAAAGAAAAGAAAAAATGCCAACTGGTAGTCTGGTGGTTTCCCCAAAGTCTGGGGCAGGGGATATGGAGTGTCTTCTTTGAGGGTGTTGAAAAGGTTTTGGAAATAAAGGTGATGGTGGCTCAACACTGTGAATCTACTAAAGGCCATGGAATCAGACACTTTAAAATGGTTAATTTTGTTGCTGTTATGTGAATTTTACCTCAATACATAATAATCAATACTTTCCCAAAATCTTTCCTAGCAAAAATGACCCATGAAGTAGTAGTCGCTTCATGACATTGTATATACAGAGATTAAGTTAACCTAAAATGTTCAGGGAAAATTCGGGATAGAAAAATGGAGGCTTTCATTATAAGCACATTCGCTTCTTTCAGAGCTCCTAGTTCTCAAAGACTGAGTGAAATAGCCTGCCCAGCATTCTCACTTGTAATTTTCTACTCAGTAAATTAATTCATCTTCGTCGGCATATAATCTTTTAACGTGAGTCTCAATAGTTATTTTTATTGTGAGTGAGAAAATATAAAGCATATCAATTTTAATTTTTCCTGAATTGACGCCTATATAAAGAAGATTACCGACTGAGCTCTGTAGCCGTGTGTATGAGTTGCTCCCTGATGGCACTCGCTTTCATTCAAGCCTCACTTTACACCTTGGAAATCTTGCACTGAGTTCTGTACAGGGGTCACCGGTGTCACCAAAGACCTTTTCTTTCTTTCTTACTTTCTTCTTTTTATCTTCCCAAGTCTCGAAAACCAGCTTTGCTCCCACAGAGGATTTTTATGACAAGAGCAGTTTCCTTCCCAGGTTTATGCTAGCTTTCATTTCTGAACGCCCTACATCAACTGTAAAAATGTAAATAAAAGCCTGGATAATAATATTAACATCTGTGGGTATCTTAGCCAGCTCAGGCTGATATAACAAAATTGTGGGTGGCTTAAACAACAGACATGTATGTTCTCACAGTCTCAGAGGCTGGAAGTCCAAGATCAGGGTGCCAGCATGATGATTTCTGGGAAGGATTCTCTCCCTGGTTTACTTCTTGCTACACCCTCAGATGGCCTTTCCTCAAATTGGCAGGTAGAACCTCAGACTATGAGTTTGGGAAGGACACAGTTCAGTCCATACAAGGAATAAGCAGAGTTTTCCAATGAATTCTTCTTAAGTTCTTTTTGTGGTTTTATTTCATATGTATTTCCCCCCCAAAACATATACATTATCTCATTTGATTAATGATTGATGTTTGTGTGTTTCAGATTTCAAAATACTGAGAATTAAAAGATATAAATGACTTTTCAAGGCCAAGAAATGGCAAGCAGGGGCTCAAACTCACATTTTCCGATTGCATATCCAGAGCTCTTTCCACTGCAGCTGTGGTCCCCGGCCTTATTTGATCATGGAACCATTTTTCTTGGAATGTCGATTGTCACCCTGAGGAGGACACTTAGGATAATCTATGTGTAAGTTTATAGCTGTAGAACTTGAGGGAAGAGGCTGAACTAGACGTCGCCCAGGAAAATGAATGTCGGAAAATCACCGATCGCTCAGGGACCGTGTTCTGTCTTTATGAAAAATTGGCAAATATCTTTCTAAGATTACGCATTATATATTAGGGCTGACATCATTAGTAGGAAAGGGTGATTTGTGGCACTGAGAAAGCCCTTCTTTGTTCAAAATTACATTCTTTTCGCTTAGCCATGTTGCTAGACATATCACCAGTCAAAACGATTCCAGCTGATTTCCAGAACTTCATGTACGAGGGTCCCTATTTTAATCTCTGCTCCGTCCATAAAAACCCTGCACACTGTTCCTAGAGTTCCACCACTTCCTTCATCACTCCCCTATTCAGCCCGGGCTCCTCATCACCCACCACATCTGCCTGTCTCTAATAGCCTTCTACAGATGGATCCCATCATTTCTTTCCAACTTTTTAATTCTTGCCACTTCTCAGTGCATCCAGGGGACATTCTGAGTGCCACACCTTTGCTCAGAACTAGGTTTTCCTGTGAAGAGCACCTAGGTTTCGTTAGTGTCTAAAACTCTCTCCTCCCTGGGCGTATCCCCCACTTCAGCACTTTTTGTCACTTGCTTCTCCTCTGCCACACACACTGTTCAACATTCAGAAAACTGTGGCATTTGTTATTTAAGTGGAGACTGGTTGACTTGACTCAGCAAATCCCAAAATAGATCATGGGGGCCCAGGCAACACCCATCTGACAATGGGCAGCCTTAAACCCAGCTTTCTCTGCAGGTAGGCATGAGGCTCTACAAACCGAATTCACCTAGTCACCAGAAAGTGATGGAGCACAGCTGTGTCCCATGCACTTTGCCTTTCACATGAGATAAGAACTAAAATAGACCACAGTCCCTGTGCTCATAGCACCTGAGCATAGTAGGGAAGACAGACGTGTAGGCAACTGATTTACAACTCACTATGCTGCTTGCAGAGTCAGGGTTCTTCCTCTGTGGGTAAGCCTTGGCGGTGCACACCAGATTTCCAGCAGTAGCTATTTCGTCCAGTTACCAAATGCATAATGGGCACCTGCTGCATGCCAGGCATTTTGTTAGGCCATAAGAACACAGAGCCAAGTAGAACAAGGGCCTCATTTTCAGAAGCTCAGGATCTTTTTTTTTTTTCCTACAGCTTAGATGAATCTTGTTTATATGGCACAAGTGGCATATGACTCTATGAATGCTGATGATCTAAAGGCTTGGCTTCTGAGTGTGAAAGGAATAAATTTAGTATACTTTGTAGATCCTGCCTAAAGATGCAGTAGTATCCACACAGTGGAGCATGATTGTTAAGATTCCAGGCTCTGCAATTAGCCTCGGCACCAGGCCTGACTCTGACCTTCACTGTTGTGTGACGTCAGGCATGTTACGTAACCTTTCAGGGCTTATGTAACATGTTATGCCTCAATATGTTCTGTAAAATGGAGATGATAATAACATCTATTTCATATGAATCATTATTGTGAATATTAAATAAAGTAATACATATCAAGTGCTCAAACAATGCCTGGCCTGAAATAAATTCTCCTTAAATGATAGCTGTTGCTATTAGCATCATATTATACTTGCACAAGGTTTCCCATTAGTGTTGTTTGTAGATCTTGCTCTCTGTGGAGCAGGAAAGATGCCAGTGCCAAAAGTATTATTAGAGCCATATCCACTGGCGTTTACTGGCATTTTTTTTATTTCCTGATCCCAAAGTTTCTACGAAGTGGGCTGTTGAATTGTGCACTGGTTTCAATATTGGCTTTTTACAAAAGGATTGGAGTGAGAATTCTGGGTTCTGGTTTGGTTTCCTCAGCATCTCCTATATTCTTAAATTCTTTAGTTAACCTTTACTGGCCTCAGTTTCCACAAATGGAAAGAAAACATCTGACCTACTTGTGAGACCCAGGAACACTGGACGTGAGGATGTATCCACCTGCTTCAGGGTCCCTGTCCAGCCCCTGCTTCTTCCTACTAGAGAGGCAGAGGTTCAGGGAGACCCCAGTTGGCCTCCAGTCGGGGCAGTTGGCCTCAGTGTGGGCAACACTCCAGCCTCTCCATGTGGGGAGGACCCATGCTCATTCGTCCTTTTTCAGTCCCTTGAACTGGAAGTTTCCAAAAGGAACTGTAAACCTACTCTTAAATAAAAAGTATTCCTTTGTGAATAATTGATTTATCCTGTAAATTAAATATTGCCCCAGTTACTAAATATTTACACTAAGCATTACAACTGGTTACAAGAAGAGAACTACAGTGTAATCCTGGTTGCCCATCCCACCTTACTAGGTCAAGGTGTCAGCCCCGGTCCTGTGGTCTCTTGATCTTGAGTTGCTTTTCTTTTCTCTTTTCTCAACATCTATGTTACAGGATACTTCTCACCTCCCTGCATTTATGTAGTGCACAGGTTTTGCTTTCCTAATCTTTCCTTAGATGTCTATGCTTGCTCTCTCTTTTCCAGTGCACGCCTGGCACTTTACCTTACATGGCTTAACTTTGCCTCCCTGCTCTGGAGCCACCAGCCTCCTCATTTTCACGTGGTCCACTTTATGATGCTGGGCTTGACCCCATGACACAGCACTTACCTTCCAACCTTCTCTGAGGTCCTGTGTGGCATGAAGGCTATCTCTTCAGCATCCATTTGTCCCCCAAGGACAAGGCTTCACTGTCAGATCCCACCCCAGTGACCAGGCCCCTGCAGTCGTGGATGGCTTCTGTTCCCTGTATCCCTTTGTCTTATGGGATGGGCTTATTCTCTCATGAAATGAACTAGCTTTCTGGAAAGGCTCCCCCAAAAAGCTTTTACCACCAAAGTAAATACTTTATCTGAGATGCCCATGAAAGTCCTTAAAATGACTCCTTGGAAAAAGTTCACAGGAATCAAAGGATACAGCAGGTTAGATACAGCAATAGCGTGAGACCCTCAATACATATCATCTCTTCTTATTCATTTTTTATGGTTTATAACACATTTTGGATACAGAAGGGGATAGGCAAGTATAGTTGTTTATTTTTGTATGAGTTGGGTCAATTTTTTTAACATTTTTTAAGTTGAGTCAATTTTACTTTTTTATTTTTATTGATATACAAAAAGCTGTACATATTTAATATATATAATTTGATGAGTTCAGACATATTCATATATCTATGAGAATAATGTATTTTTTGAAGAGGGAGAAGCAGAGAAGTAGAGAAAATTTTTGAAAGTAAAAATGTAAGCCTCCTTCACTTGACTCTTGGCTCAGAAATAGGCTTTCTCAGCTTTGCAGAAAGTATCCAATCTAGTGCTTTCTTTCAAATAGGAAAAAATGCACATTCTCTATACTGACCTAAGCCTAATAAGAGAGAACAACTGAATTATAATAATGGCTAACGATGTGTTGAGCACTTGCATACCTGACAGTGTCACTGGGCTTACCTTCTTAAGGAAGTTTAATTTTTACTTGAAAGGCTGCTGTCACTCTAGCTATAAGCTCAAATTCTCTCAGTTGACTTTGGCTAGATTTATGGGTACTAACTGCAGAAACCTGATAGCACGCGGGCAGCAGGCAGAACCTGTCTGTGTGGTTTTGCTTGTTTAAAGTTGGGGAAGGGGCTGGTTGGGCCTGCATACGCAGTTCTCGTTTTGCCTTGTCGTTTGTGTGGGATGCAGGATGCTGCAGTGCGATGCTGTAATATAGCAGCAGAACCATTGGGCCCAGTGTTGGAGCTGCCAGATGCTCCATCCCCAAGATGTTAACTGAAAAGAAAAAGTGACTGTGCAATTGGGAGAGACTTCTCATCCTGGGTCCTGAGACTGACACTAATCCAAAGGCAGCTGTAGGCAGCTATTTCGGATTTGATGCAAATGTGGATTCCAGTCTGTCAGGCATTCTCTGACTGTGATTGACGTATTTACTGTTGATAGTACAAGGTGAACCCTGCAGTCCTCTTAGATATGCGGCCCTTTGCCTGAAGACAACATTCAGGGTGAGAATGGAATGTGGGATTTTGTTCCAGATGCACATCTGCCTGGGTATGTTTTCAAAAATCCTCTTGAGAATTCTCCAGGCTTCTCTTGACTGACAGCTAGCACAGAAGTCTTGTCATCTACACATGTAAATCTTCTGGCGACTGGCTCATGTGTTGTTTATAGAAGAGGTTTAAGATCCTGAATGTGATGACTCTTCATAGCTGTGGGTTCCTTGTACCATCACAGTTCTTTGTGAGTTTGGCTCTTTGTTGACTAATGGATACTCTCTGATCAGAGCTGATGAGAAGGGCACCAGCTGGAGGTCACATTCCTGAAATCATGGTAGCAAGGCTGGTCTGGAGAGGTTTCTTCCTGTTTTGGCAAGGTCCACTATTCTGACCAATGTAGAAGTTTCCAGCATTGCATTTCACAGGACGCATGGTTTTTGGAATGTAATAGGTACAAAAAAAGCAAAACAAAACAAAAACTAGTCAAATCAACCTGGAGGGCTCTTCTGCTCACGATGCCTCCTTCCTGGATTTTTTTTTGCTGCATAGTAAAAGCTCTGAGAAGTTCCGCAGTCAAGACACTTGTGTGACTTCAGCCCCATCATCCCAAGGAATCGATGGTGGAATATTTTTCAGTATCTTCTCTTTGTATCCTTGCATACCTATTAACATTGCATAGGATGCATTTTGGAAAATACATGGGAAAAAAGGCTCTCATTCCCTGAAACGCGGCTTCTCAAGTGTGACCCAGCAATTCTAATTGTGAAAAGAAAGGAGAAGAAGGATGTGGGACTTGCTTGGGAAATACGGGCCAAGGACCTTGTGAACAAGTGAGAGAATGGATGGTGATTTAGAGGCCATGTGCTTACCCTGTGAGGTTCAGCTTGGGTCCTTCCTGCCTGTCACATCTTCCTTGGTGACCCTGTTCCAGAGTCACTTCTATTTCCTTCTCATACCACTCATTGGCTAACGGACTGCACTACTCTGAGTCCTACAATCACAAAGAATAAGCATTTGAAACTGCTTTGAAAAACACAAAATCCAGCTTTTGTGTTTTAAGCGATGAAGAACCATTTTAAATGAACTTTTTCCACGCATAGATCCTGTCATATTTTTGTCCACATGTGGAAGTACTGGGTAAAAAGGGTAAAATTTTTTGAAGACGTTTGTTATCTATTACCCAATTTACCTTGCAGAAAGTTTTACTGATTTATACTTCCACTGGATGTGTACGAAAATGACTCACCTATTATATAGTTTTTATTTATGACTCATTACATGAGCATTAGTTCCTGAGAACGGGGAGGAACAAATAGAGACTGTTAGAGGCTAAGCACACTAAAGGCTGCCACCTGCAGCCCTTCGGTAGCTCTGGGGCTTCCAGTCGGTGTGTGGGCTTGGTGATGGCAGGCTGTTATCAGCTGGCTTGGGAATAACCCAGTACAGCATCCAAGAGTTTCTGGCACTTGTATAAGTGTTTTCCCGGCCAATTCCTGCCTACACACTTTAACTGGGTAGACGCATGGCAGCTTGACAGTAACTTGGTATTTATATGTGTGATCACCTCACCCTGCAAACCCAGAAGGTGCTATCACCAGGGAAGGCATACCCAGCAGCCAGATCTGTCTGGTCCTGTTATCGAGGTGGACAGCCCATTTGTCACCATCACGAAACCTCTCCTCATAAAGCAGGGCTGGGAAAAGGATGTGAACAGACTCTGGGGTTCTGCAGACCCCAGTGTCCTCCAGACCCTATGCTGTTAATATTGAGAAAGATAAGAATAATAGTTAACATTTATTTAGGTCCTTCTATATCTCGAGCCCTTTGCTAACCACTTTGTACACATTGTCCAGCACCCTGAAGGATCCTGTTAAAATATAAGATCATGTCACCCCTTTTGAAACTCTTCAGTAGCTTCTCATGTCACTCAAAATAAGAGCCAAAGTCCTTACTATGAATTTTAAGTGTCCCTCCACCTGCCCTCCCACCCACTGTAACCTATATGAATTCATCTCTTACTCCGCTCCAGGCTCACTGCACATCCTCACTTTGCCTCGAACGTGCCAGCCACACTTCTGCCTCAGGACCTTCGCACATGCTGCATCCCGTCTGCCTAGAATGTCCACAGCTGATATCTCTAGTTACATACCCATTTTCTTCTGTTCTTTACTCAGAAGTCACTTGCTCAGTGAGGTCTTCTCTGGACAGTCTACCATATCAACCTGACTTTAAATCTTCCTTTCCTGAGTTATTTTTTCTTCATGGCATGTAACATGATCTATATGCTTCATTTATCTGGTGCACTCTCTGTTTCCCTATTGAATATGAGACCCTTGAGGGATGGAGTTTGTCTTTTTTCCTTGTCACGGCTGTGTCACCAGCACTTGGGAGAGTTTCTAGAAGATGCTCCATAAATATTAGTGCATAAATGAATAAACTCACCTAACTTTCACATCAGCCCTAGGCAGAAGGAGCTATTGTTTTTTTCATTTTTCAGGTGAGGCAACTTGAACTTAGCAAGTTTTTAAGTAATCAGCACAGAATGCCATGGCACTGGGGTGTGAGGCTCTGCCTGTAGCCTGCTCTTTATCTCTCTGAGAGAGCCATAATAAATCCAAATCCTCCAAAAACACCTAATGAGGTTCAAGCTTCATAGCCAAACTTCCATGACTCCTGAGGCTGGCTCCATCCTAAGTTTCCAAACATAGCACATGCCCTCGGCCATCACACCCTGACCTTCAGCCAAACAGACCACGATGCTGCCACTTCTGTGATTTTGCTTACACTGCTCCCTTCCTCTCAACCTGCTCAAATCCTTTCTCTACTTCTATGTGCAAATCAAAGGCCTCATGTCCAGGAAGCCCTGTGATGGTCCTGACTCCTGTCGTTCATTATAGCTCACATAAGGGTTGTCTCTTTTCTATAGTTCTCAGGGCAGAGGCCACATCTGTTTGATCTTTGTCTTTTCCACATGCCATGTGGACGCTCTCTACCTAAAACCTCTACCTAACAAAAAGATACCTCTTTACATAATGGAGTGACATATTTCAGAGCACGGACTATTTCCTAATGTGGACATCCTACAGTCCATGAAAATAGAGTTTGATGCTGAATATGAGGCCACATTTAAGAAAGAGAAGGATTAAGTGGCACGTTGGTCACATAAAATCCGCCAGTCCACTCAGCACAATTTAGAAAATCAATCAAACTCGGTGTTTGGTTGTTTGACATTTGTAGACAAAGCAACAAGGAGATTGAATTTCCTCTGCTTTATGTGGTGTGTTTTGCTGTTGTATAAAATGCCCTTAGATGTTTAAGGTACTCTACTCACGTTAATCTCTTATTTCTTTCCAAAATACATACCTGCTTAACAGTGGGAGGTGGGGAAAGAGAAACAGAAGAAAGGGGGAACTTGTTTAAAACAGATACATATCAAATGACATCTTTCGTACTAGTAAATAAGAATGAGCTTTAAAATCACATGCATAGCTTTGTTTTGCACAGAATTTCGTATATTGGGTTAGAAAAAGGAATTGGCTTGCTGTTGTTTTCCTGCAAGACTTCTCTGAGCCATTAGCGTGCCGTGCCAGGCATCATGAGTCTTGACAGGGAGAACATAGCATGTCTGTTTCCCAAAGTTATTCAACTGTGGCATCTCCTCTCCCCTTTCTCTTCAAGGACATCTGCAAGACTAGTTTTCTATAGAACATTCCGGAGAACACTGGCAAGAAGTATAAATGTGAGTGCTTTCTGTGTGAGAGACACGGGCATTAAACACGACTCTTATGTGGGATTGAATCCATGAGTGAAAACTCAGAGGCACTCAAGTTCCCCTGGAGGCCAATTGGGAATGTGAGCCAAGAGAAAGCCAAGCGAGGAGGTCCTAGCTTTCCTTAGAATGCAAGACAGAAAACAGGACATCAGATTCCATTTGTTAGTCAAATCATGATTAACATGAAGTTAATTATACCACGCATCAAGGCAGAAAGTTTTGCTCAGGAGGAAGAGAAGATATTTACACTGTTTTACATTATCAGGATGGAATTACACCTTCTAATTCTCATCTTTCTTGTAGAAATTGTCTAAGTACCACTCACTCTGCATTGCAATTCCACGTGATGACAGCTCTAGAGTGTGCAGCTTCAGTGTCCGCTTAGATGCATCGCTCTGGAGACAAATGCCAGGTGGGCATCTTCCTTGTGTGTCACAGCGACTGGTCTGGCGCTGGGTAGTGGTGACAGCTTGATGTAAAAGGTAGATGAGCTCTGATCGGCAGCTTCTCCATTCAATTCCCTATGCGTAGCTGAACTAACTACTGAAACGGTCGTTTTGAAAATAGGTTCATCTGTTGGCTTAATGGCTTTGGATACATTCTTTGTAAATTCAGCCCTGAGGACCCAATCAGAAGATGAAATATGTCTGGCCTGGCCACCGCAGGAATCGATTGAAGGAGGCTCTTGCTTGCTTCCTGGTACTCAGCCAAACAGGAATTAAAATGCAAACCAAAGTTTGCCTTCAGTTTTAGCCATGTTCATTGAGAGATGTCCTCCCACCGAAGTGGAAGTGACCGAGGCTAGTCCAAAAGGAGAACCTTAGTTTAAAAAGGCAGAAAATAAATAAAAATTTTTCTAAAAGTGTTATTTTGAAATAGAGCTGTGTGTTTCCAAATATGTCATCTTTGCAGAGATTGTAATAAAAATTGGGCAGGACTACACTGAGACCTTTCTTCTCTGTAAAAAGGAAGTAGGATTGGATTATCTAGAAAGTATACCGGCCACCAGGACTCTGTGTTGACAGCTCTAGGGAGTGTGCATTCCCTCTCCTTGGGGTTCCTACTGAGGCCAGAGAAAGATGCAACCTCATGTCTCCATCTGAAGCAGGACCCTCACCTCTCTCTCTTCCCTCCTATTTTATCTCCTCTGGGATTGTGAGCTCTGCTCTGCTTTTCATTTCAAATAGACCAGGAAGGAATGGGATATTTCCTAGCTGAGGAGAGCAATATTAAAAATCCACAAAACGTGGTGCAAGGCAATACTATTGTGATGCGTTTACTAGGATGAATTGAACTAAAGATCAATAAATGTGTGGTATTGAAGACTAGGCTTTGTGGACCCAGGTGACAACATTGTCTTGAAAAGGCCAATCAATCACTGAGCCTTTCTACTATTTAACAAAAGAAAACTGAGGGGAGGTATAAATGTGGCTTAGATACCCACAGGCTTTGACCTACTCTTTGAAATATTGGTTCTGGCAACTGATTTTCATATGTTATTGTTACTGCAGACTATTTAGATGTGAATAAGCCAATTGCCAGATGTAAGGTACTAACCCAAATGAACAATCATCTTCTAGGAGATACATAAGATACATAAGAGGTAGACAGAAGGGTTCTGGGAAGAACTTACGTTTGTCGATTGATTAGAAGGGTGGAGGCTATGTCCATTCTTCCTTTACAAGAGCTGGTGTTTCTCGGAGCTTTGGAAACAGAGCACAACATGCCCTTGACCATCAGGTCATCAATTTCAGAGGCTGTCATTTTCTGGGTAGAGTTCAAGATTTGTTATGTTTGACCATCATTTGGAGCTTCCTTCTGAGTAGACCAGAATTTCAAATCACAAACCACCAGGCAAGCATCAAACCAAATGTGAAAATCAATGACCCATCGTAGTTACAAGCATGTTGTTGGCCATGCCGTGGTGAGCAGACCATCACGGAGGACATGCTTGAAGAACAGACTAGGGCAGCTTTATTTACCCACTTCTCTCTGGCTTCTGCTCCGACCACCCTGATCTGCCATTAAAATGTGTCAGTGAATTTAAGTCGAGTAATAATCTGTGACTAATCCATATTCAGCTTCTAAGCCATTTCCTCTCAGTTTGGCAGAGGCTTCTGCATTCATCAACTTCCCTCCCTTCCTCCCCTCCCAGAGAGCCCTCCTATCATCCTCATTTACCTAGGGCATGCCTCATAACCCCATCCCTCCAACAGCCTCTTGTAACCCTCTGTTGGCAAAGCAGCTGAACACCATTCTTTAGGATCTCCAACTGGAAGCCTGTGGGTTCACGATAGGAAAATCCAAGTTTTTTTATTATTATTATTTGTAACAACAGTTGCTGTTTCTGTGAACACTTTCTATTTGCAAGCCTGTGGTAGCATTTCAGAACCTTGTCTCCTAAGGTTCTCAGGAGGTGTCTGTGAGGTAGACATCCCTACTCTCATTTTACAGATAAGGAGGCAGACCTTCAGAGAAATTAAGTAACTTGTCCACAGTGATTTAAGACCAGGTCTGTACTGGTAGCCACAGCACAGAAATTTAATTAGAGACTCACAGTTTTCATCGAGAGTCGAATGTCCCTCCCAGAGAGAATTAGAAAATCCTTCTTCATGAGATTTCTTTTTAATTTGTTTTATAAATTTTTTTTAAAAATTTAGAATAGTTTTAGAGTTAAAAGCTGTGAAGCGAGTGCAGAGAGTTTCCGTGCACCCCGCGTTTGGGTTGCCCTGTTCTTAGCATCTTACATTCCTTTGAGACATTTGTCACAACTATTGCGCTCAGTTGCCATATTTATTTGTATGTCTTTAGTGTTTGCCTAAAATCTTTTGTTCTGTCTCAGGATCCCACCCAGAAGACCACATTTCATTAATTGTGTCTTTTGGGGGTCTTCTGGACTTTGACAGTTTCTCAGACTTTCTTTAGTTTTGATGACCTTGACAGTTTTGAGAAGTACTGATCAGGTGTGTTGTAGAATGTTTCTTAATATAGGTTTGTCCGATGATTTTGTCTGGGATCTGTTTTGGTTGTTAAACACATGATAGCTTCATCATAATTTCTTAAATAACCCCAATACTGTCAGAGCCTAGGCAAGATGAGGACAGGAACTTTTTCCTACTCCAGGGTCAGGTTTAAATGAGCCATGTTGGAAAAGTACACATATAGACAGCAAGGACAGCTACGTTCTTTTGGATGAATGAATAGGACACATTTCATAAGAAATCCTTCACCCAGAAATATCACCCCCCCCAGATTTATGAGAGTGTTATAAATTTACAGAATAATAAGGTGGGTGAAGCTATGATTTCAGTTAATGATAAAATTGTCATTGGAAATAGCATCTTTGCAGCCAACAAAAACAGATGTCCACATAACAATTTGGAGCCATCCGATGCATAAAGGAATTTGTAGATAATCTCCTAAACAGATATAGTATCAAAAATGCATTCATTGTCAATTAGATGTCCATTCAGACTACGTGTCTAATTGACCAGTTATTTTCCAGGCTGTCTCAGAAGCTACTAAACACCGTTTAAAATGGGGCCCTTGGTATCGTACCTCAGAATGACCTGATGTTAATAATAAAAGAACAGATTCCTGTGCTTGTTCAGGGAGCAGAGTTCCGTGCACTGCCTTCTGTATGTAAAATCAGGTGCCTCATCAAGCTTTGTTGACCTGATCTGAATTGGTAATGCAATGGTGTGTCATCCCCATTTGAATGGCAGGCAACTAAAACTGTTATAAAAAAAAGAAGAAAAAAAGATGTTCTTCACCAAGATTAGAAATGTAGATGTGGGCATGACCCAAATATCCAATTGTATCAGAAAAAAATCTTATCAGTGAAGCTTTTTTGGATGGTTTTTCTGTAAAACACACTTGATCTTGGCCATTTGAGTGGGCGACAAGGTTCCTCTGTATCTTTCCTCTCCACCTCATGGCTTTCGGGAGATTCTGTTTCAGCTCTTGGTGTCCAGTTGCAAACTCTTCTCAACTTCACCACCGGACTACATCTTTTGTCTCCCACTTTGATAACTGCAAGTAAAAATAACAATTCTAGTTTTTTTTAAGAGAGCGTTTATTATAGTAAATAGACAAGATTCATTACACTAGGAATATGATACTTTTAAGCAGTGGTCAAGGTTATTTTCAAAAACATTCTCGTGACAGCCATGGGCTCCCATATGCATTTCTCTGCCACTGATCCCCAGTCGCCCTTGTCTCCAGATGTAGCCATTATTCTGGGATGAAGCCAGAAAAAGAATCAGAGGAGGTGGGGGTCTCTGATGTTTAGGAAACATGGGGGCTTGATCTTCAAATAAGGGCTCTAAATTTTCCTTACGAGACTTGGTGTTTAAAGCCCCTCATCGTCTGGAACCCTGCACCACCTCAGAAGCTGGAAGCAGTCTGTTATTGATTGCAGCTGTGTCCTTTTTGGCAGAAGAAGAGGGTGTGGAAAGCAAATGCAGTCCCGTTTGACAAGGACACATTACAGGTGAAGAACAATCAGGAATGATGCCTAGAGGCAAGATGACAAGCCATGGAGACAAAACTGACAATCTCAGGGTAGATAGTAAATGCCTGTCTTTTAATGGGAGCCTCCTTCCAGAAGCCGTGGGAACCAGAGCCGGCTTCCCGTGTACCCAGCTACCTTTATTAGGACAAATGAGTGTGTGTGTGTGTGTGTGTGTGTGTGTGTGTGTGTGTGTGTGTGTGTACGTACACATGTATTGCAAGTCCTAAGAAGTTTGTCTAACCATCACACACACTTGTATATCAGAGGTTCAGTGTATTTCACACGCATCATCAAATGCTATCTGACTTGATATAGAGAAACAAATATCAATATGTTTGTGTTCTTCTACCCACCTCTGAATTGGGCCTAAAGAATGGTATTCAGGGAATAACCTTGGAGGTATCAATCACTCACAAAACCTATAAAAAACCCTGATGTGATGACCTGCCCTTTTGCCGAGTGAGGTACACATTAAATTTTTTTCCTGCAAGGTTTGAGTTATTTATCTACTGCGTAGACTTAACTGCCAGCTCAGTAAGCACATCACAGTGGAGTTTTGTTGTGGAAGAACAGCAACTCTTAAGATAGAATAATGACTTGACTCCTTTGTTAAAAACAAAAAGACCTGAAATGCATGCAATTTGCTGGACTGGGAATGGCAATGTAGAGAAAGTCAAGAGGACCTCACGTTAAGTATGGAAGACTGCACGTTCTCTTGCTTGAAATGTCACTAAAACTGAGTAGGGGGTGTTTATAAGGTGGAAACTAATAAGAACTAAGAAAACAATAGAAAAGGCAATAGAAGGCAAAGGATGGTAACAGATTTTTGAAAAATGGGCAGTGGATTAAGGATAGTGACTGACTTAGCAAGGCAGAGTGCCCACAGATGCAAGTTTTGTGTGATTTAGACACTCAGTACCTTAGGACGTGGGATTGAGGCATAAGACTAAAAACAGATGGATTAATAGACAATGTTGTAATATTTAGCTTGGTTCCCAAGTCCTCTTCCCCAACCTTTTTAGCCAACTGTTTTTTCCCCCAGCTGCCCTCAACACACACACACACACATACACACACACACACACACACACACACACACACACACACACAATTATCCTTTAGAGAAACTTGACTACAGGAACAGAACCAAGCAAAACAGAATCGAACCACAAAACAGAGCCAGGCATAGCAGAAAAAAGTGGGTGAAGGTGAAGCTGAAAAAGGCCGAGGGGAGCTAAAGGAAAGCCTGCAGAACGGTGGGGCATCAGCACTCTTTCTCTCTCCAGCCCTAGACCTCCATAGAGAAGCATGAACCACAATAAAAAGAAGCAAGGATTTGTCAGTAAAGAAACTGGACAGCTGTAGAGAAAAGCCATATGGGTATTGATAACCTAGAGACCCTCTAGTGCAAAAAGCAACTCACTGCTCAATCACCCTATGGTAAAGCCTGTCAGTCAGCAAGCCTCACCTACTCGCATAAAATTAAATTTCAGTACCTTATTCAAATATTGCCTTACATTTGAGGAAAACCTTCAATGTGAAAGACTGAGACCAAAATAATAAACAGAAAAATAGGACTAATATAAGAGTGTTATGAGCGGGAATAGAAATGCCAGCAGCTAAAGAAAATATACACATGCACTCACACATGTACCTCAGGGAGATGCAAGAATATGTTGCTTTCCTGCTTTGGGAACAAAAACAATCAAAAATAGGAAGCTTTTGAAAATTAAAAAAAAATGATTGCTAAAATTAAAAATTCAAAGTTTGAAAAAATTTCAAAGTTTGAAAATAAGATGAAGAAACACTATAGAAGAAAAAAAAAAGGCAATGAGAAAAAAATTCAAGAAAAAATATAAGGAAATTAGAAATCCAGTGGAATATTTAAAAAATGAAGCATGTAGAAATTCTGGAAGAAAAGAGAAAAAGTAAAAATGGTCAGATTATTACAAAGTAGTATGTAAAATTGCCTAGGACTGAATAACATGAATTTCCATGTTGAAATGGTTCATGGAATACCCAATACAGTGAATAAAATCTAGTAGGACAAAATTTCAGATACTAGGGATACAGAGTTCATAAAATCAGAATGAAATTAGGTTTCCTAGAAAAAACACCAGTATCCAGGGAACAAAGGATATGTTATGACCTTTTCCCATTTGGAAATTTTTTGAAAATCTTTGATTATATTCACATGAATGTCAAAGATTTATTGAACTAAATCCAAACTAACAAAGCAAATAGACTATGAAGATGTTTTAGGCATCAGGAAGGAATTCCTTAGGGTATCGAAGTTTGTGAGGAGTCCTTTGAATAGGAGCTTCCCCTGGCACACTGACGTGTGCAGATATCAGCCTCTAGCAGAGTCTAGGGGAGATCAAAAGAAGAGATTCTTCAACCTACAGAGACAGGAGTGGCCGCTGCTCCTTGATTCTAAGGAGGTAGGAGACAGTGGCCCTCGCACTGCAGCGTGAGCCAGCAGGACAAGGCTGCCTTCATCGAAGTCTGACATCTCTGCTGCTCATGAGGACCAGAGCAGACCCCCTGCTTTATTAAGCAGGGTGCACATTTGTAACTGGTGAATGTGGTGACCAAACACATGAACTCTCTCGGCCTGACTTGGAAACTACTGAGATTAAGAAACTTCCAAATCCCTGAAAACATTTTTAAAGAAAGAAAAATCAATCCCCTTGAACAAAGTTAAAAGCGAATTTCTGTCACTTTTGAAAATTGACCCTTCTTGTTGCAAAAATAATAACATAACCCTGAGAGTCGCCTTTACCCTCAGGAAACCATGTGTACTAAGTCCCGTGGGAGTAAACTTAAGGGGAGGGTCATCTGGCAGCCTCATTAGGCAAAGCTCCCTGAAACTCTGTCTTCAGGGCTCTTTGAGTGGATGATGATACACAGCCGCTTCTCTATCCCATGAGCCTGAAAATTCATCCCCACGTTACAAAAGGACAGAACTGGGTAAAGAGCAAGGCTGAGAACAGCTCCCTGTAGGTTCATTTTCTAAGCTTTGTTGACTTCCATAAAGCCACCACCTCTGCCATCAGTCCCTCCAGCACATCCTAATGACTACTCAAGGCGTCCTCTCTGAGGAAGGGCCAGAGCATCTGACTCTTTCCGAGTGTTTGGGGAAAAGGAGGACAGAAAATTGAAGCAGCAGCCTCTGTGGTTGACTGACATTCCTGAACAGAAGGGCATTTTGGTCTACAAGACATCTCACCAGGGAGAGAAGATGCCAGTGCAACAGGAGAGAGGTCTGTCATGTTCTGCAGCATCCAGATTGATGCAGGCCCAGCGAGAAACAGCCGCTGCCTCTGTCAGTGCTGAGGTGGCTCTTGACCCCCAGGCAGCAGCTGAGCAGCCTCTTCTTGCAGGGAACCTGGGAATTTTCCTCATAGTGAATCCTGGGCAGCCCTGCATTTTCCTCCTAGTGAATCCTGGGCAGCCCTGCCTTGGCAATTCCCAAGGCCCTGGCAGGTGCTGAGGCCAGCAGTCAAAGGTCGCTGAGAAACCTCAGCAGGGGAAGAGCTTGAATGATTTGGGATGACAAATCCTTCTCCTTTGACAGCTGGGTATTAATAATAGTAACTACTTCATGGGGTCGTTGTGAGGATTGAAGGAGCTATTCATTAAATGGAAGATGATTAGAAGAAGGTGTGGCTTGATGGCATGTTAGTCGTGGTAGAATTTGAAAGATCAGCGAGAACATAGAGCGAAATGGCATTTTATCTAAGGCAGCTGGGTGACCTGACTATGTTATTTGCTTGAAGCGAGGTGTCACATCTCTGAACAGGGACTTCTGGACTGGAGGAGATGGGTCCGTGGAGCCCTGCTCATGGAGCCCAGAGAGGTTATGGAAACCAAACCCATCAGAAGTTGGATGTTGATTACAGAATCACTGGATGGAGGAGAACAAATGCCATTCATTTCTAAATATTTTTGAGACTTTGATCTAAAGCCATCTTTAGTGGTTGAGAACATGGATGAGTCAGGGGGTTGGATCGACTTTTCCTAAGGACATGTTCCTGAGAAAGTAGGGGGCCCTTTGTCCGTTATACCACACCGTGACCTCCTGTGAGAAAAGGTTACAGAATGGAAGGCCTGCTCCCCCCGGGGTGGTGGCTGGTTTTGGTTTTGAGCCCTTCCAGTTACACAGGTGAGACACAGCCCGGCTCCTTTAAACAAAGGTGGAGCAGCTGAGTCCCAGAGGGCCGCTTGAGGAAGAGGATGGGATAGTGTGCACTCAGGGACCAGCGTCTCCATGGTGCTGATCATTTTGGCACTGACGATGGGGATGATACAGTGAACTGGCTATGACCTGGGCTCTGGTTCAAGGCCTTGCTTGGATATTATCCTCAGACAAGTTACCAAAACTCTCTGTGCCTCAGTTTCCTTAAACATGTAAAACCTCGGTTAGTCTGGTGCTTCCCTCCTAGAATTGTGGGGATTAAGACAGTTAAAGCCTGTATGGTACTTGATGCAGAACCAAGGTAACTGCTCAATGTTAGCTCCGAAGAGAGATTTACACCAGCTTTCAAGGAAGGCAAATAAACAGTATCGTCAGAACTGGGGTTTGAACATGGGCCACAGACTCCCAAGAGGGACGGGGAGAAGGTTGTCACTCGCTCTGTGTTTCAGGTACCACTCAACCCTTACAGTAGAGTCCAAAGTGAGGGCGCACAGGCAGGCCTTGTTTTGTTGCGCTTCACCTTATTGTGCTTGAAAATACTGCATTTTTTACAAATCGAAGGTCTGTGACAACTCTACATCGAGCAAGTCGATCGATGCCATTTTTCCAGTGACATGTACTCACTTCATGTCTCTACATCACATTTTGGTAATTCTCACAATATTTCTAACTTTTTCATTATTACTTGTTTTAGTGAATGGTGGTCAATGATCTTTAATGTTACTATTGCAATTTTAATGTTTACTATTGCAATTGGGATGCCACAAACCTCACTCATGTAAGATGGCAAACTTAAATGTCATGTGTGTTCTGAATGCTCTGCCAATCAGTTGTTCCCCTGACTCTCAAAGATTTATTGAACTAAATCCAAAGTCTCCTTGGGGCCTTCCTGTGCCCTGAGACACAACAATATTAAAATTAGGCCAATTAATAATTGTACAGTGGTCTCTAAGTGGTCAAGTGAAAGAAAGAGTCGCATGTCCCTCACTATAAATCAAAAGTTAGAAATGTTTAAGTTTAGCCAGGAAGGCATTTCAAAAGCTGAGTTCGGCTGAGAAAGCCAAACAGTTAGCCATGTTGTGACTACAAAAGAGAAATTCTTGAAGGAAATTAAAAGTGCAACGTGTGATCATGTGAATAATAAGAAAGCAAATTAGCTTTATTGCTGCGAGGGAGAAAGTTTTAGCAGAAAATTTTCTGGGTAGAAAATCAAATCAGCCACCACATTCCCTTAGCCAAAACCTTATCCAGAGCAAAGCCCTAATTCTCTTCAATTCTTTGAAGGCTGAGAGAGGTGAGGAAGCTGCAGAAGGAAAGTTTGAAGCCAGCAGAGGTTGGTTCATGAGGTATAAAGAAAGAAACCATCTCCAGGTTATAGAAATGCAAGGTGAAGCAGCAAGTGCTGATGTGGAAGCTGCAGCAAGTGATCCAGAAGATCTGGGTAAGATAACTAAGGAAGGTGGCTACGCTAAACAACAGATTTTCAATCTAGACAAGACAGCCTTATATGGTAGAATGTGTCATCTTGGACTCTCATGGCTAGAGGAGATAAGTTAATGCCTGACTTCAAGGATTCAAAGGACAGGCTGACTCTCCTGTTAGGGCCTAGTGCAGCTGTTGACTTTAATTTGAAGCCAGGGTTCATTTTCCATTTTGAAAAACCCAGGGCCATTAAAAATTGTGCTAAATCTACTCCGTCTGTGCTCTGTAAATGGACAACAAAGCCGAGATGACAGCACAGCTGTTTACAATATGGTTTACTGAGTATTTTAAGTCCACTGTTGAGACCTACTGCTCAGAAAAGGAAAAAGCAGATTTCTTTCAACATATTACTGTCATCGACAAGGCACCTGGTCACCCAGGAACTCTAATAGAGATAGACAACGACATTAATGTTGTTTTCGTGCCTGCTAACACAACGTCCATTCTGTAGTCCGTGGATCAAAGAGTAATTTCAACTCGCAAGTCTTACTATTGAAGAGATATAATTCATAAGGCTATAGCTGCCATAGATAGTCATCCCTCTGATGGATCTGGGCAAAGCAAATTGAAAAACTTCTGGAAAGGGTTCACCATGCTAGACGCCCCTAGGAACATTCATGATGCATAGGAAGAGGTCACAATAGCAGCATTTACAGGAGTTTGGAAGTTGATTCCAACCCGCATGGATGACTCTGAGAGGTTCAAGATTTTGGTGGAGGAAGTAACTGCAGACGTGGTGGAAACGGCAAGAGAACTGGAATTAGAAATGGAGCCTGAAGATATGACCAAATTGCTGCTGTCTCGTGATAGAACTTTAACCAACGCTGTTTCTTATGGATGAGCAAAGAAAGTGGTTTCTTGAGAGAGAGACCCTGCTGGTGAAGATGCGGTGAAGATTGGTGAAATAACAAAGGATTTGTAATGTTACATAAACTTAGCTACTCTAAAGCAGTGGCAGGCTTTGAGAGGATTGACTCCAATTGTGAAAGAAGTCATACTATGTGTAAAATGCTGCCACTTTGGGTCTAATGCTACAGGGAAACTGTTCGTAGAAGGAAGGGTCAGTGTGGCAAACTTCAGCGTGGTTTAATTTTAGGAAATTGCCCCAGCCACCTCAGCCTTCAGCAGCCAGCACTCCGTCCCCCAGCAGGGAGCTTATGATTCAGTTCACGGAGGCCCAGATGATGGTTAGCATTTGTGGTCGTTACTGTTGCTTTTTAGCAATAAAGGATTTTTAAATTAAGATCTGTACATGGTTTGTTTAGATGTAATGCTTTTGCACACTTAGTAGACCACATTAAAGTGTAAACAATTTTTATATGTACTGGGAAACCAAACAATTCATGGGACTCGCTTTATTGTGGTGGTTTAGGACCCAACCAGCAGTGTCTTTGAGGTATGCCTGTAAATCAAATTCCGAACTTGGCACTGGTGTTGAACATAACACTAAGTATGTTGCCAAGTCTCTCAGACTTCTGGACCGGTCCCCTGAATTGCCAGCCTCCTCCTGCTCAGTGCATGTGGTAGGCCAATGGAGAAGCCAAATTGAAACTGACTGAGGAGTGTTGGGAATTAGAAAGTGAGAACTGGACCCTGACCTTTATGATGGCCCAGGCAGTCACTCAGCACGTGAGAGCCAAGGACTGTTGGACAGAAGTCTCCTTTTGTCAAGGACGGATGGGAGGAGCCCCTCTGGAAAATGATGGCAGCAGAACAGGGGGGTTCAGAGGTGAAAGAAATTCTCATTTGCAGTTAATCATTTTACATTCCCAGGAAGAGAGTTAGATCCAGAAACTCCTGATATAAGATTCTGGAGATTGGTGCCTTTGGCACAGAGGCACATTTCCTCCCCTGCTCATTCACTCTTTCATTCACTCATTCATTCACCAGATACTGCTACATGCAGAGTGAAGTGCTGAGGATACAGGTAGTGTTTTGTTTTGTTTTAATTTAATGTGACAAAGCTCATGGATTTGCATTTCAAAGGAGAAGGCAGACAACAAACAAGTAAAGAAATATATAATAAAATGCTGGGATGTGGTGTGAAGACAAAACAAGCAGGGTGAGAAAAAGAAAATGTTTGGAGATATTTATTATAAATTGAGCTGGCAGGGAAAGACTTTCCAATGGACGACTTTTGATTAGAAAATCATGGGAATGAGCAAGCAGCTATCTGGGGAAAGAGAATTCCAGGCAGAGGGAAAGGCAAGTTCAAAAGCCCCGAGGCAGATACATGAGGAGTGTAGACAGAGCAGAGAGGAGAGGAGAGTGTGGAAGATAAGCCCAGACAGATAGCAGGAAACAGGGCATGTAGGATTTAGATGACAGGGAAGCTTGACTTGTATTCTGAAATGAAAACTCTCACTTCTCATTTATATTTTAATAAGATCATTTCATCCAAGGTGAAGGCCAGAATTTGGGGTCCCCAAAGGAACAGTGCTGAAAAGGGAAAAAGAAAGAGAAGGGCAACTCGCAGAGAGGTCGCGTTTACATTGCTTCAAATTTTAAGTAAACATAATTCCTACACAATAGGGGCCTGCTTTTAAAGCACCAGAAGATAGCTGTCCTTCAGCCTCTCTCTGCCGCAGAGATGGAAAAGGTGGAGGAATTACAACATCGGGAATTTAAAATAAGCAGGGACCATTTAACTAACGTTTGAGGAAACCAGTTAGAAACAGTGACTCTAAAAGTTCATTCATGTCCATGCCTGGGCAATGGAAACAAAGGAGACAGAGCCCTAGGGGTGGCCTGAGAAAGCCACTTCAGTAGAGCAGGTCCTCGAATAATGCTGTTTTGTTCAACATCGTTTTGTGATACTGTTGATGAGGAAAGAAAAAGAAATCCTGGCCAGTGCCACTGCCAGTGTGGCGTCTGCACGCTTTCCCCACGTCCATGTGGGTTTTCTCTGGGACTCCAGTTCTTCCCACATCCCAGAGATGTGCCCCAGCCTGAGCGAGTGTGGGAGTGAGTGGCCCTGTGATGGGAGGGCGTCCTGTGTAGGGTTTCATTATGTCATTTCACTTAAAGTCACAGTTACCAAGAAGCCATCGATGACATTAAGTGAGGAGTTCCTATATTAAATTTCCAAGAAATGGTCCACAAAACGGGCAACCCACATGTGAGTAGCAGGTGACCAAAATGCAACAAGTAACACAGGTAAATCAGCCTCTAGGACCTACTAAGTTATTTGAAAAAGAAAACCAATGCGCTGTGGTTCCTGAAATAGGCAGGTGTCTAGCAAACATCGGTACAGCAGTCTTGGGAGTACAGCACAGTGTTCCTCCTGTAAAACCCTATCGTGTGCGTTGTTGATGAGAAACAGCTTTGTCACTAACACCTCAGAGTCCTCCTGTCCTGTGCCCTCCACGTGGAGGAGCCCGTGGTATCATATCTTGGACCTTTGAGGCTCTGAGCTACCGGCGTGCACAACCCTAACATGTGGGCACTTCTGTCGTTATCCTCAGCCCTGACACACAGGTGCTGAGTCTGAGAGCCCGGACTCTGGAATGGGACTGCCCATGCCTAGATCTTGGCACTGAATCTTAGCTATTTGCTGATTGGGGTTGGAAATACTTAGGTTTCCTCATTCAAAAAATAGGGCACTTGTAAGAGCTCAGTGTAGATACACATTCACGAATAGTGCCTGACAGAGTTCCTCAGTCAGCGTTAGTCATTCATATCATTAGTGATACTGGCTTAGTTTCCTTATTTTTCTTTAATTTCTTCCTTCCCTGTTTTTTTTTTTTTCTAATTCTTTCTCTTAAGGTTTCTTATTCTTTTTTCTTATTGTCAACATTAATTTTTATCATGTCGTTGTTATTATTATTACACCCCAAGAATAGGCTGTAGACCCACTGGTTTGGTAAATAGTATGGCATAGTGATGAGTGAGATGCAGGCAAGGTCAGTATTAATACTTTAGAGATGATACAAAGGCTGAACACACCTCACCCAGAGAGAGGTTGGTGGAGAAGGCAAGTGGGGAGACATTGAGAAAGAGCAGGCAAGAGGGTTTGGAAAGTAGGAAGAGAAGAGGGTGGAGAAGAGCCACAGAAAATCCTCAGAGGGATGTACCCACAGCGTAAGGGACACAAACATGAAATCATTTCCCAGATTGTTTTATCATTTTAAGATGGGAGAACTTACCCTTGATTATAACCACTACTCTGGTTAAGCCTAAAATGGAAGTGCATGATCCAGGAAGGCCTTTTTATGAATGAGGTCCTTAAAAAGGGCACCAGAAAGGCTGGTAAGTTATAAAAATGGGGTGGGAAGTGGAGACCAAGAGGAAACTGGAAGCTTTAGGGAAATGGGATGAACAGGTTGATATAGCATCAGCTAACGGGCTGCAACTGATGCAGAGAAAGAGTGTGACCTCACAGAAGCAAAGTCAGAAAATGCTCCACCTTTGGGGGAGCAGCCATGTCATCTTCACCGTGACAGGTTACCAAGTGTCTTGCGGGCAATGTGTGTGAAAGTTCTGGATGGCATGACGACAAGTGAAAATGCCTTATTTTGGTTTTTAGGTGACACCATCAACTGCAGAGAAAGAAGTTTTCATCTGGAACTGGGGAGAGGAATCTGAAACCCAGAAAGAAAAAAAACTGAGCCATTACCTGGAGAGGAAGGAGTGAGTCAGCTGGCTGGGAGAGGTACGGGTGACAGACAGAAGTCAAGAATCTGAGTCATGTTATCCCATGGAGCCCTCACCAGCCTTGTCAGCCTCAGGAGAAGAGCACATGCCTTCACCTCACTCCCTTTGAGCCTGACCCACGACAGGAAGCAAGTTTGAGACCTGCCTCAGCTAACTGCATGAACTTGGGCGAATTGCTCATCGCTTCAAGGACTCAGTTTCCTGATCTGCAAAACAGGTGCTGGAAGAACGACTTCGGATCAGGTTAGTGTAATTAAACAGAAACTGTCGGCAGCACATTAGAGGACAAAGGTGTGACAGGATGGGCAGGTGGGAAGAGGAGGTTTCCCAGCTTTCCTCACATCCTGCCCCCCGCTTACCCAGACAGCTCTCCTTCCATGAATTAGGAGTTGGCTCTAGAATGACATTCAGTCTGAAAAGGGGGCATCAAGGCTGAGGTTGGACCCCAGTGGCTTTGGTGACCTCTGGGATCCTTCCTGTCTCTTGCTTTCTGTTTGCTTCTCATGAGGTGATATGCGAGTTTGTTGTGGTGAAAACATGACAGAAAATGGGTCTAAGTAGAAAAATGAGTGTTCCAAGGAGACAGGAGTTTTGGCCATGGGGACCCTCAGGTCTTGCTCAAGAGGTGAAGGTGGAGTGCTAGGCACCCCGCTGGAAAAGGCCATTCCTTCCTCCTCCTCCACATGGACCAAGAGGAAAATTAACCCTTCTTGCCTCTGATTAGGGGTCAAGTCCAGGTTGCACACCCATTTCTTTTTAAGAGTGTCTTAGCTAGTCTAATTTAAGATAAATCACCAGGGTGGCATGACAACAATCGGTGTTGCTGACCACCCTAACTGAGATACACGCTGCAGGTCTGGTTCACCTCAAGGCTGACCACTGCAAGCGTCCAGGTGTCTGTATCAACACTTTATACCAAAGGTTCAGATAATAGTGTGCCATTACAAATGGGTTTACAATGATGAAATTGCTGGTATTCAAAATATGTACGTTCTAGAAATGTTGCAAGTATGGTCGAGATCCTCCTGCTCGCATAGAGGGTAACAATCCAGGGAGCCAGGCGGTCCGCACTCTTCACGGGGGCCCCTGCAGCTTGATGTGGACATTGCCTGATTCATTCTCTGGGACTAGCAGAATCTCTGCTTCCAGAACACCGTCCAGAACATTGTCTTGTGCGAAGTTATGGTCATGGCAGTTAAGAGGGCAAAGATCTAGGCCTTCATTGCGTTTATAAAGCAAGTTGTATGACTGTTCTGTTCCTTTGCTACCTTTGTTAAATGGTTGTGAGTGGCAGACTTTGGTTTGAGGCCTGTTTCCAGTAGAACCTGGGAGCAAAGTTTTGGGGACAGAAACTGGCACTTTTGCTACTCAAAATGTGAAGTATGTGACGAACAGCACAAATATGACCTGAGATTTTAGAAATACAGAGTCGGGCCCACCTCAGACCTATGGAATGGAAGTCAGTATTTTAGTATGATCCCAGGCAGTTGAGTTTTTATGCAGGTGCAAGCTGGAGAAGTTCTGTGACAGATTTCGTCTACTTCTACTTTCGATGGTTATTGGTAAAAAGAAGAATCCAGTAATCGTGAAGCATGAGATGAGCTCAGGCTAGTTTGTGACAGAAGGCCAGGAGAACTTTCAAGGATGTTATGCTGTGGCCTTCTGAGAAGAGCTGGGGAGGGAGGCAAGAGAAGCAGGGGAAAGAGGGCAGCTTAATCAAGGTGGCAGACTCAGGTACCGTGGTTGCACTGACAAGCCCAGTGAGAGAAACATGTAAGGTGGGAGTGATGGGAGCTTCCACCTGAGGACTGGAGAAGTCATGCCTGTTTCAAAACCAGCTGCTGTTACTCAGCTTTGTACCGCTGCCACACAGGTACGTAGGCCCAGTGTTGTCAGACCTTCTGACTTTTTTTTTTAGAAGCCCAGGATATACATTTTGATGGAAAATTCCCTGATTTTTATTCATTGAGGCTCAGTAGACTAAATCTAATTCTATCGGCTAATAGTGGCTGAGCTTACTCAGTCACCAACTCCTGAGAAGGGCCCGTGGCAAGTCCCTTCTTCTCTCTGTTAATCTATCTGTGTATTCTCTTCATGAGTTATTATTAGGGACCATGTAATTTCTGAAATCCATTAGAATAATGATGCGCCTGGGAGACCTGAGCCAAAGGCTTCGAGAATACATTACCGATTTCAGTGGGAGATGGATTGGGGCATCTGGCAACCTGCAGCCTTCCGGTGGGGTCTTGATTTTCTGATGGTGACTCCAGGGTTGGGATGACACACTACTTAACTACTCCTTGGAATCTGAAAAGCTGGCTACTGTAAGCTTTGTAGTTTTGGTGATGTATAACTGAGTTCAGAGTTGGGGTGTGGAGTGTCATTTTTTAGGGAGACACAAGACCTTGGTGCTGAGCAGTGGGGGTTGAGGGGACTCAGAACCCCCAGGCGATGTGCCCTGGGGTTGTGCCTCAGAACTAAATGATCTTCAAGGTGTCATCTAAAGGTGACTTGCACTTAAATTACTTGGGCTGCATTTTTAAAATGCAGAATCCCAGGTTCAATTACAAATCTCCTAAATACAAATACAGGGAATAAAGCCATGAAAAAGCACTTTTAACAGATACCCTCCATCATTTTTGTGTCTATTAAAATTGTAGCGCTGTAGCATTTCCATGAGATGATGTTAGGTGGTAACTGATGGTTCTCCATTTCTGCTGAAGAGAAAGTAAAAAGAAATGCACCTATTTTGCTGCAAAAAGAATTAGAGTGTATAGAAAGTGACGGAAGGAATGAGATGCTTGAATAATAGTATCATGCCAGGAAGAGAGCACCTCTGAATTAGGCCAGCTATATGTGGTGTGCGGCGAGATAGCCCAGGCGGGGAAAATGGTCTGATTTGTAGTGTTTTCCTATTTCCGTAGTGCAGATACTTCTACCATGGCCAACTTCTTGCCACCAATATGTTATCACTGAATGCACAATTGGGAAGGGACGAGAAGAATTGGCTCTTTGGAGCTTGTGCCATCTGGCTCCAGCTCACCACAGACAGCTCCTCACAAAGTAGTCCCAGAGGGAAATATAAGTGCAGGGAACAATAGTTATGCTACATAAATGAATAATATATTTTTAACCAAGTAGAAACGTGTACTAAATCCCAGTATAGTGCTCCAGATAGCTAGGTTGGACCTGGCTGGAAGGCTCCTTGACCTAAATGAAGTCAGTTTATGGACCTGGGTTCTCAAAATGTCAATATGAATCCCCTGTGGATCTTATTAAAATGCAGGTTCTGGCCCAGTAGGCTCTGGGGCATGGTAGCCAGAGATTCTGTTTCTAATAGTCTCCTAGCTGAGGCTATTGATGCCGTTCATGGCCCAGGCTTTGAGGACCTCAGACTAGCATCAAAACGAGTTGAGTCACTTTCCCCCTTTCCTTTGAATACCAGCTAAAGCCTCAAAACCTACTATTTATTCCAAGAGGATAAAAAGCTGGACCCTCACTAGCACTAGAGGAAAGGAGAGGGAGAGCTCCAAACATGAGAAACATTGCCCTGGTGTTTGGCCAGCCAGTTCCACGGTTTTCTTCCTCAGGAATGGAGTGACTGGAAAGAGAGGAACGATTTCTTTTGCCTAGAGTCCACAATCGAAGGGCAATTCCCTGCCTGTGTGGGCAAAGAAAAGTGGGGACCATTAACAAAATCTGACTCAGAAATCAGCTTTACTAGACATCATGACAGGCACGGTAAATGGATTGCCCATAAAGGCCATATGGGACTTGGGAGGACCAAGGACATTCATGTACATTAGGGGTTCTGCCTGATGTCCCACTTTTAGATGCACCAACTTAAGGTTCCTAAAACCTTGTGCTGACTCTCGAGGACAAGAAAATCAACCTGTTCGTGAAACATTAAATCTCTCCTCCCACTGTCTGAACAGCAACAGTGATTTTCAGTGTTTGTGTAGTGTTAAGCATTGCGCTACATGTTTCATCTGCTTTTTCTCTAAATCCCACACTATTTGTGCAGAGTGGGTAGTATTGTCCCACTATCAAGTGAGAAACTGAGGCTTAATGAGATGATGTAACATACAGTGTCAAGGTACAAGTAAGTGGTAGCATCAAAATTCAAAAAGTCAGAATTCAAAGGTCTGTTTCTGTATTTGCTGTGTATGTTTCATTTTGCTCCTAATCTGTAAAATTTTGAGAATAAGGATTATGCCTTCTCTCTTGTCTTTATGTCATCATGGAGTGCCCAGGTAGGGATATGTGTGTAATGAGTTCATAGACACAAAAAGTCTATATGTGATGCTTGTTTCTTGGGGGGGGGGGGCTCTTGGAGATTAGTAACTGTGAAAGTGAAAATAATTTTTTAAAAATTCACATTATATATTTATATATTTCTACAAATTATCAATGTCTTGCAAATAATTCCAGTGTCATTTTATCATTGTCCCAACCGATGGAATTTACTAATGATATACAATGAAGTATGTATGGTATGATATGAGAACACATCTGTACTGCTCAGGGAGAAACCAGCAAACCCACCAGCAGAATGAGTTGGATAAGTTTCGTACATTGTAATGGGCACAGGACTAAAGGACATTTAAACGTCTCACAAGTGCCTTGACCTAGTGGATAAATCTGAGTTGAGCCAGGTATGAGATGCTCTTCTCAGATCCACACCTCGCTTTAGACTCCAGACCTGTGGGTCCAGCACAGGCAAGGCCTGGATGACTTCCTGTGGCCCAAGGGGAAGTCTTTTTGGCTCCCCAGAGACCTCAAACTCAAGTGTCACTCAGGAAAGGGAGTCAGACTTCCCATGCTTTCAAGGGAGAGTCTCAGCTCCACAGTCTTCCTGGCCACCTCTCACCTGCCCCTTTGAGAACACAGCACAGGTGTTCGAAGTTGTGGGCCGCAGCTCCCCGAGGAAGGGCGAGGCGAAAGGCACATGCTCTCTGAAACGGCAGACGCTCTGCCAACCTCTAACCTTTGTAAGTGTGTTGGACACTGTTGATGTTGGCCCAGTTACTGTTCTCCTCTTTCTGCTTGGCAAATGACGGTGGTTAAAAGGCCGTATACCCACTTGTCCAGTGTCCTTTATGGTGACAGATGGCCACGGGATCTATTTCTGCCAAGTTAGATTTATGAAGACTATTAAGCGGCTCTGAGTAAAATTGTCTTTCCTGATGAAAAGGGGGGCTACTGCAGGATAAGTCCCAGTTTCCCTCCATCTTGCTGTGACTGTGGAGGTGTAAACGATGCCTAGAACTGCAGCAGCCACCAGACAACTGTGAGACAATGAGCCTGAAGTCCAGAAGCCAACATGTCAAGGATGGAGGTGTGAAGGATGGGGAGAACCAGGGTCTTCATGTTTTCATTAAGCTCCTGACCCAGCTCTGGGACCCAGACTTCCTAATTCCTCGTTCTGGGAGATCACTGTGATAGGGTTTTTGTTTAAGCCATTATTAAGTGTTCTGTTACTTGCCTTTAAAAGAATCCTAACTGATAAATGTAATGCCCTGGTTTGGAACTCCACGAGCCAAGAAGGAAACGGACACCGATGTAAGCGCAAGAGGGAGTTTATTGACAAACTTGAGTTTGGACCCCACTCGTTCACTGACGCAGCAGTGGGTGAGAGGAGTCTCGACTGGAGGGGGGGGGGGTTGGGACCAAATTTAAAGGGTAAAACCGTGCACAAGAGGGTTGTGTGCACAGAGTGCCATGTGCAGCAGGGCAGTGTGCAAAAAGGGCTCGGTGCAGAGAGGGCTGTGTGCAAAAGGGAAACAGGGTGTGGGTGCCTTAAGGGCTTACTGATTAATGGTTTTGGTCGGCTTGACCAAATGGCAGGGTGTTGTCCCTAATTGTTGTTTTTCGGGGAATTTTTCTTTATTTAATCTGGAGTCTACATAACAAAATGGAGTTACTCTAGTCCTTCAATACATAAACCAAGTAATCTCTCAGTCTAAATTTTCTTATCTAAAAAAAAAAAAAAAGCAAGGCCAACACCACCTAAAAGAGTTGGGGATAATTAAATAATCTGATCCATGTAGATCATGTGACATAATGTTACCTCAGAGTATGTACTCTGTATGTTTTAGCTAAATGTGAAAAAAATTGGGAGTGTGAAACACTACTTTTGGTTAAATATGAATATTGCCAAAGCTATTGGTTGAACTTTCTAATGTATTATTTTACATTATTACTTTATAAATAGCATGTGTGTATAACACACACACACACACACACACACACACACACACACACACATTTTTTTTTTCTCCTCAGGTTTTCAGTGCTTTGTTAGGAAGCCAGTGATTTCCTCCTTTCTCTGGGGAGGGAGAGTTATGAGAGTAATGTTCAAAGGCTCAGAAAACAGTCTGTTTTCTTACGGTGAAGAACTCTTTACGTCTGTCTGGGCTGGTTAAAGCCTCATCATATCCAATTTTCCTGGTAACATTTTCCAACTTCTCATGTGCTTCAGTAGCCCACGGGCTTTAACAGCACCTTGGACAGGATGCTCACTGATCTGATGTGACAATGTTGTGAAACCCACTCTCCCCCCAGATCTGGGGCACGCACTGGCTGGCGAGGCTGTCTCTCCTTTGTTTCCCTTCTCTTTGTCCCTTCAGAAGTGGCTGTCCTCACAGACCCTTGGGCGGTTGTTGAAGTCAGCTTTATTTTCCTGCTTCTGAGGATGCAATCAACTTGTCTCTGGAAACCATCTCCCATTGTCAGTCCAACAATAGCACCTGCAACCTCCTCTCTGTCTTTAAGAGGAATTGAAAAGGCACTGGCCTCTTCCTAGTCCAAAGGGGCAGAAAGCAGGGAGACTTTGCTCCTGCAGGGTCTGAGCTAAGCACTCGTGCGTCTTCCTTCCTTCTCAAGAAGGAATACGAAAAGGCTCTTCCTCACTGGGAAATTGTCCGGGGGGCAGGGAGGGGGTAGAGTTGACAACTTTAACCTCCGTTTTTGCACTAGATTGCCCTTCAGGATGCTGAGACCCATGTCTTTGGTAAAGAGGCTGTGGCGGTTGGTCTGGCACAGGCTGGTGCTGTGTTAGGCGAGCTGCTGGGGAAGGGGGCCTGGTGCGCACACCCACGTTTGCCAGGCGGGCCAAGGTCATATGAGGGCAGCATCTCACTAAGTTCAGAACCCAAATGTTACTCAAAATAACGTTTTCACAAGTGGTGTGAACTCCCATAGGCAGAGCCTCAGTACTTACTTTCCAGAACATTCTGGAATATACCTACTCCAGCGAAGCGGCTCCTTCAAGGCCGGCAGTGAAGCATTGTTCTCCTGAGTGCTTTATGATAGGATGGCCTGAATTTGAATCTTGCTTCTGTCACTTACTAGTTATAGGTCCCTGGAGCAAGTTATTTTAACTCAGTTTTCTCATTTGTAAAAAGAGGGTTTTAATAAATCCAACCTCACACTAGTATCTGTAAGGATTAAGTAAGGTACTGGATGTAAACATATGGCACAGAAGCCAATAAATGCTCTGTATTATGTTTATAAATTCTCTTTATACTCCCTTTGTGAGTCACTTATTCATTAAATAAATATTTATCAAGCACCTGTTATGTGCCAGGAACTATCCTTACACCAGCACATATTCCCTTCTTGCTGGTGTTCAGAGTGCTCCATCCACCTTTAGAGGGGTGTGGTGTGGGGCCCCATTGTCGCCTCCCACAGAAAACACTGCCCTGGCTGAGGAAGGCAGTTCGCTCCCTCCTGTCTGTCTCACTCAGCTTTTGCATTCGGTCGCCAAACCTGGTCTGTGGGAGCACCATGCACCCTGCTGAGTGTCCTCGGAGCACAGGTCTTGCTAGATTTTTGCCTAACAGACTTCACATCCAGAAGTGTCATGCTCGGCCAAGCTATTGCTTTGATTTGCTAGGTGTGTTTGGACCCCCCTATGGTGAAATGACTTGAATTTGTCTGGTGGCTTCTGAGCAAGTGTGTAATAACTAGAGACAAGGAAAACTGATGAAAGAAAGTGCAAAGGCAGGAATGTAAAGGAAGACGACGTCAGCTCTGTTTTACGTTCTTTCTCCTTTTTGTGACCTTGCTTGTTCAAAAAAGTTCTTTGCAACACTGCAGAAGGAGGAAATAAGATAAAGGGTTCTACATTCCCACTTATGGGTGGGGGAGCAAAAACACAAGAAAGCGAGCAGAATACCATTCTTATGTTCTAGGGACCCCTGGTTCTTCAGCGGTGCTGATCATCCATCCCCCCACACGGCAGGGAACCTAGTGGTGGTGGTGGCAGGCTTACTTAGCATTTGCCAAGTGCCCGCACCACCCAGGCCCAAGCTAATAAATATTATCCTGGATAAATATTACCACATTTAATCTCACATTTAAGGGAAAGGGTTCTGCTGATTGCGAGGGAGAGTTTAAGATCTGAAGAGTGTAAATCTTCCGAAGGCGTTAAGGTTTTAATATCACACACACCTGTCTGTGTTGTAGTCGTGTTTTTGACTCCTTTGGTCAGCGCCGGTGAAGAGTGAGGACTCTGGAACCAGACTGAGATTTGAACACAGTTCAGTTACTGTCTAGCTGAGCAGCCTGGGGCAAGTGATTTAGCCTCTCTGGGCTTCCGTTTTCTGATCTGTGAAGTAGAAGCAATATTTCTTATTTCATGAGGTATGTGGATTAAATGACGGACGTGTAGAACAGGACCTGGCATGCAAAATCTATTCTTTTTGTTGATTCTCTGTTCTTCGAAGAAAAATATATTCTTTGCTTTCAGTACTTGCCTCTTTCTAAGAGACTTAAGGTTTCTGATCTGTAAAAAGGAAATAATAATATTCATTTCATGATTGTTTTAATAATGTTATGACTTGATGAATGTGATGTATTACCCTACACACTGTCTTCTGTCCATGGTGGGCCCCCAATAAATTAGTCTGAACTTCTCTTGATAGCATAGTATAGAAGCTTATTCTAAGATTTTGATTTCTCTTTAATTTTATGGGAGCCAAATAAAATGCATTCATACACACACACAAACATATATATATTTATTCATTAATACATAATTGTTTTGACCTTAAAAGTATTATTTCATACATCAATAGTAAGAATAAAAAAAGACATAACTGCTTAAGGCAGCATTCAGAGCAGAAAGATCACTTCCTAATCAATGAGAACTTAGGAACTGAAATGGATTCCGACTGAAGCAAGCTCAACCAGTATTGATTTGGTATCTGTGATGGTTGCAACATCGTGTTGGTGGGGGATGTGGGGGTGGGGCGAGGAATTGATCCTGATCCCAGGGTGCTTTCCATCTCTCTAGGCAGACAAAGCACATATGTGACACCAGGACATGAGGGCAAGAGGTAGGGGGAGGATGGAGCTGTGAGTCCCCGAAGTTGAGAGATGGTGGAAATTAATGTGGAAAGATGCCAGGCGCAGTTTCAGATGAGCCCTGAAGGGTTTAACCAGATCAAAGGAAGAGAGGACAGGGCTTACAGGTTGAGGAAGAGGCTTTGCTAATGCTCGTTTTGCCAGTTTATGAGATTGACAGGTTAGAAGTAGAGCATTCTGAAGGGTGGCCATTGTAGGTGCCTGGTATGTCTCAGGGATGTTAGCATTTGGAATAAAAACAAGCCAGAAATTGGAGACTGAGAGGACAAAGGTGATAGAATGAAACAGATAGGAACTTAAAAAGGCCCCGGGTAGGGTGAGGAGTTTGCTGACAGAGAAAATGGCAATGAGTCTCACTGAGTTTTTGAAATTCTACGGTGAGTGTGAGGATATGTTAGTGCTGCTTTGCTGAAGGCAGTTGGTGGAAAAACTGCCTTGTGGAGGGGGAGAAATATATGATGGTGAATTTATTTTTCAATCTTTATTTTGGACTGAACTCCAGGAAAAGATAATGACATCTGACATTTCTATATCCCTTTCCCTTCTCTGTGGGGACACAGTTCTAAACCCTTATTTCATTCTTCTTCATGATCGAGTTGTTGGTCATGTAAGGCATTCGTAGATTTTAAGTATTTAGCTCTTATAAATATAAAATTTTCTGTTTTCAGAGCTGTTTAAAAAATAAAATCCACATGAGAACATATTACTTGTCCCTTTTTCAGAGCGGAAAACCAAGTCATAAGCAAGTAAGAAAACTTGCCCAAGGGACGGACGCCCCTGGTATACCGCAGAGCTGGAATGCAGGTGGTTTGTGTCCAGGGTCCACACACTTGCCCACTCTTCGAGACTCAGCTATGGGAAAGAGTGAGAATTCTCCAAAAGCTAAAAGAGAAGACACTTCTCTACCCACTCCCATCCTCCTCCCTCACAAAAACAGAGAGTGTTGTGAAAAAGTAAATAACCCAACGCTTGTACAGAAATCCATCAATGGTCCAGGAAAAAATAGATGCTCAAAACAGAGGCTAAAGCTTCAAGAGATGCCTCAAACTCTCAGACCGCACTAGGCCTCAGACTGCATGGTTACAGCCTTGCAGGGATGGGCAAAAGCCAGTAACATGGAATCCACCAAGATGAATGTCATAGGAAACACACTTGCAGCTACTTAATTCAAGTTCCGTTGCTACAGCTCTGTTTTATACTTCAGTTATTTCTCACCTGAACTATTGTGGCTCTCCTGGCAAGCCCTTTCCGTTCATCTGTCATGCTTTCACTGTCTATTCAAAACACAGAAACACATTTATTTTTTTTCTCCACCAGCTGTAATTCTCAAACCACCCTTGACTCAGGCAATTATACCAGTTTTTCTGTTTCATCAGAGAATTCAATTTAAAATTTTAGTGCCAGTGGTTTAAATACTTACTTCATACATAACTTCAAGTTTGCCTGGTTTTAATTCACATTTATGTTTCTGTTCACACTTTGCATTCTTTAATTGATTTATTTGTTAGCTACGCCATCTGTAGATTCTAAGCGCTGAGGTTTCACAAATGACTTTTCTTCCCCCTCCCAAAGCTGTTTTGAAAACTATTTCCCTCACCTTCTTGCAATTAAAGCTGTGCTACATTCTCATCTTCCGGAGTTGAACATTTTTATAGGGTTGCCTTATTGTATCTTTTCCCCAAGTTAGATTGTTACAGTTCTGGGCATACACAGCAATAACTTTTTAACTGCAGAGAAATTTTTTTTGTGTATGTGGTTATCTCATGGGAAGGAGACCTCTGACCTGAGCTCTGTGACCTGCTCTGTAGACACCACGAAATCTCAGTTTCAATGGAATAAAAGCAGTCCTTTGGTTCTTTGGGTTGGCCGGTAAACACCCAGTTTGTGAGTGTGGACCAGTCCCCGACTAGCCTAGAGTTTGTGTATGTGAACAGCTCTCCTTGAGCTTATATTCTGTAACCTTTGAGTGAAGAGTCTTTTCTATATTGATATACCTCACTCCTCGCCTGGGGCCTAGAGGCTGTAGGTGATCAATAAGCGGCTGTTAGATGAGCGAATTATAAGTGTAGTTTAGTTATGTATCAGTTTATCAGTCTACAAGATGTGGCCATGTTTACCATGGAAGAGACAACAAAGAAAAATGTTCTCTTCCTTTTGACTTCACTCAACCTCTCTAGTGTCTCAGAAGTACTATAACCGCTCAAAATGGAATACTGTGCAACAGTCTTCTTCTTTCTCTTTGCCTGTAAACATTACTGACTGTGTGGCATGATCTCTTCAATTTTTCCCTTAGTGGTATGGTTGTAGATGACAAGAGTGTGAGGGTACTTTGCCTCTGACACCCAAGAGTGTCACATGTCCTTTAAAAAAACACATTTGTTTATAGCTGGGTTTTAGAATTTTGTCCTCTTGAAGTTCTTTGCTCCAAATATTTAACTATTAGTGGAAAAAAATCATTCTTTAAGATTCTTTCCATGCTTATAAATCTATTTAGAGCAATAATTTTTACCTAGGCTATACATTGTGAACACCTGGAGAAGTGATCAGTACAAAACACATTTATACCTGGGCAAGCCAAGGAGAAAGATCACAGAAGAAACCAGACTTGATGATGTTTTGCATGGACATCTAGCCTCCAGAACTTTAACACAGATAAACAAGAACACATAAAAGAAGAGGCGCATACAATCCACTGTAAAACCATTACTGCCAGATTTACTATCAAAACCTGTGTTTCTGATACCTGCCTATTTGACTGATGCCCTCAAATCCAAAGAAAATTGGTCTTTTAGACTGAATCTTAACATTAAAAAATGGTGTTCAGCTCCTGCCATTGATTTACCACTCTGTATATGTAGAAAACTAGCACATCAGCAATTTCAGAAATATTTAAATTAATTCTGAAATGTTACTTCAATTTCAGAAGTCATTTACAACATCGAAGGAGAAAATTTTAAAAAAACCTGCTTTACCTAGAATTCTCTTAGGCCGACTAATGGAACACACTTTAAATCCTTAGGACTATAAAAGGAAGGGTTAGATGTCACAACATATGTTTGGGGCTGTGCTAAATTAGCTTATAACAGACCAATGAACATACTGAAAACAACTGGGAAAATCAGATGAAATATATATTAAAAATCTGTTTGAAGACATTGAGAAGTTACCAAGGCAACCAAAATTTGAGGGGTCAGTATTTCAGCATAATACCTGAGCCTGACATTCTGTGTTATATTTATCCATGAGCTATTTGCTAATCTGAATACTGCCAGGAAAAGGCAGAGATGCTGAGGTGACATGTTCACAGTCTTCCAAATGTTAGTATATTAAAGTGGGCCTCAGGTCCTCAAATGGTAGAAAGAAGCTAGTAAACACCCCGGCTTATTTTTTAAACATGTATTATCATTTATTGAAAATGTTTATTAATATGAATCATAAACTAGAGAACCCAAAACTAGACCCCCAAAACTAGATCCCCAAATATTTGAGAACTTAGTGGGATTTCAGAGTAGTCAAGAAATAAAAGAGATTATTCTCTACATGGTATTGTAATAACTGGCTTGCCATTTAGATTTTAAAAGAAGCTGAATTTCTACTTCACTCCTCACCTCCACATAAAGTACAGATGAATTGAAGATCTAAACCTAAAGTGAATAAAACTGTATACATTCTAGAATAAAATATGAATGCTTCATTTTAGTATCTCGATAGTGCATAGAACCTCCAAGTCTAAAAGTAAAAGATAGATATTATTTTGACTATGTAAAAATGATTGTATGGTAAAAATGCCATAAAAGAGTCAAAAACCCAGTTTTGAATCTCCAGGAGGACAAATCTGCTGTGCAAGTTGAAACAGAAATACATCAGCCTTCACAGAGGATGAGTCTCAGTTTTGAATCAGCTCAGCTTCCACTGATTATTTTGAGATGCCGCTCGCTGCCTTAAATGGCAGTTGGGAGTCAGAGGACCTGAGAAGAATTTCCCAATTCTTATGAAGATTTGGAGGCAAAAATCAGAATTTATGTGTGGACAAGGTAGAGATTTATGATAAACAACCCCTGCTTCTGTTGGTGCTCATAAAAATCAGCAGACAGGTTGAGCCTGAAGTAGAACACTTCTTCTCATCAAAACTCATAACTCATGACTCATAAAAAGATATCCTAACAGGAAAATGATATACTTTCAACTGGTTAAAGTAATTTGTGAGAAATAAAAGCAAGTTCTCTCTGCGAAAAAAAAAAAATTCTATAATACTTTCTACCCATTTCTGAATTTTATTTCCCTCCCAGAAGAAAATATGCTCCCACTTACATATCTGGTATAGGCAAAGTGCTCCTATTGTAAATCTTTGGAAAACTGAGCAAAATATAGAAGGAAACGTACTTAGGTGTTGGATCCCTAAGAGCAGGGATATTCACAAGGTGAGCCCCATATTAGATTGACCTCTCTGATGGGACAGTTCCCCAACTGTGGCACAGCAAGTTGGGGTCCAAGGAGGGAACAGTGTTCTCAGTGAACTGAGGGAGCAGAGGAAAGTTTTCTGGAGACAGGAAGCAACTGGCATCTGTGGAACTTTGATGCTGGAAAAAGAAATGATGTGGGTGGGGAACTTGAGGTCCTTTCTGCGTCCCTGAATGACAGCCTGGCTGCTGAGGCCCAGGCAGATCTTCCCTGATATTTGTCAGAGAATAGCTGATTGAGAGAAGAACAGGGGTATCAGTGCTTGAGCAATTCTGGAGGAAGATGGAGATCTGACCCCAGCAGAAATGAGAGCCCACGTTAATACTTCTTTAATACTCAATGTCTCCAGTTTAGGCACAAGAAAGGCCTTGCCTTTGGGTAAGAAACATGACATGGAGTAAATTCTTTAGTAGCTCTTACCCTAACAAAGTCTAAAATTATGCCTTGAAAGGAATTTTAAAGGAAGCAGGTTAGATGTAGGGCTTTACCAAGATGTTACTGGGGAAATACTAGGGTTTCTACACATTTATAGCATCATATATCCAAGGCTACAAAAGCCCCGAATGAATAGCCTGGAACAGATTTGAAATCTGATATAAAAACCGAACCATATCTTGGCTGTTGTAAAAGGTATTGCAATGAGAATGGGGTGCAGATGTGTCTTTGAGAGGGAGATTTCATTTTATTTCAATGTATACACAGTGGTGGGTTTGTTGGATCATACAGTAGGTAGTTCTATCTTTGGTTTCTTAAGGAATCTCTATGCTGTTTTCCTTAATGTGTCTACAAATGGATGAATGGATAAAGAAAATCTAATACACACACACACACACCTAAAACTGAATGTTATTCAGCCATAAAAAAAAAAGAAATCCGTCATTTGAGACAACATGGATGAAGCTGGAGGGCATTAGGCTAAGTGAAATAAGCCAGACGGAGGAAGATAAATATTGTATAATATCATTTATATGTGGAATCTAAAAAATAAAGTCAAGTTCATAGAAACAGAGAATATAATGATGTTTGCCAGGGACTGGGAGTTGGGAAAAAGGAGAGAAGTTGGTAAAAGATCATAAACTTTGTTATAACATGAATAAATTCTGAGGATGTAATGTATAGCATGATGACTATAATACTGTATTGAATATTTAGAATTCGCCAATAGATCTTAAGTGTTCTCACCAAAAATAAAAATATGTTTAAAGGTCTAAAAAATAAACACCCCCCGCCCCCAGAAAACAAAACAAAACAAAACAAAACAAAATACATTGATGTCTGGATTTCACCCCAGAATTCTGATTTAGTTGATCTGGGGAGTGACTTGAGCATGGGGAGTTTTAACATTTCCCCAGTCAATTCTAATGTGTAGCCAAGTTTGAGAAATGCTGATAATATTATTTTTAACCCATTTCCCATTTGCCCAGAGAATACTCACCAGTAGTGCTTGCGGCCGCAGCGTTTATCCTGAGATAACTCGCGGGTCACAGTCCTAACCTTCCCCCCAAAGTTCGCCATGAAATATCTCGCTTCTATTATTATTTTTGCCTCACTCTAAACATATCGACAGTCTTTGGAAACAAATGCCATTCTATTTATAGCATTCTGTTTTTCCATTCACAAAATATAACTTTCAAATCTAAAAATATCAAATCCTAGAAGCCGTATCTCACACATGATGTTAACACCTTTCTCAAACAGTTGTTAGCTGAAGGTTCATTTGATGAATCCAATTTATGTATATATTTCTGTTACACTAGGATTAGAGACAAGTTCTGTTTGGAAATTACTCTATAAACAATTTCTTATATATTATTTTCACATTGAAAACCAGTCAGATTTTCTTCAGCCTCAAAGAGCGTGTTTATGTAAAATTAAATTAACACTGGCAGTAAGCTGCACTTTTTTTCTCAACGGGAAACAGGTTAAAAACTAAAAAGGCTAGAACTCTAAATATGGCATAATACGTTGTATTTATACTGCTACATTTGAATAGTTTTTCATATTAAAATGCTCATGACTATTACTAAATTGCATAGAACATTATTTTTTCATTTCAGTGACAAATCACCTGGAAAACTTGTTAAATACGCACATTTTTAGACCCCACTTCAGAGATTCCGATTCAGTACATTTGTGGTAAATACAAAAATCTGCATTTTTAAAAGGGTTCCCAAGTGATTTTTTTAAAAAGTTAAAACAGGTTTAGGTAGTTTTTATGAGAATCATATACCACTTGGTGATCTTGTGATCCAGTGTCATAGAATAAGACCTGGAAGTCCAGAGAAAATAAGGTTTACACTCATTTTGTAAATTTTCTAGTTCTTGGAATGCAAACTGCACATTGCCAACCATAAAAGTTTTTTTGAAAAAAGTATGCATCAGCACATTCCTACATTTACTGATGTAAATGTGTTCATGCACAATGTCACCCCTACGTAAAAATATGAACTTAAACAGTACTAACTTAAATCCATTAACTCCAAGTTTAAAAAGTATGAAAGAATTCAAAACTGCTACCATGTTAAAAAATGTATGTACCTCTAGAGTACCTTTCAATTTGGCCTTTACAAACTCAGTCCTTGACCTATTAATGTTTTAAAGGAATAGAAAAAATCTTAGGGCATCCAGTTGTGTTGGACAGATTTAAGAACACTCAGGATTACAAACTCTTTGAGCTTTAGAACAAGCACACATTTTATTTTAAGGTTGAAAGACTTCTCTGTCTAGCTTAAACTTCCTTGGGAATTTAAGAAAATGAATTACTCAAACTGGAGCTACATCAAAATGTCAAGTTAACACATTTTGGCTTGTAATGGCGCCAAGGGATATAATGTCTAAACGATCAGGGCTTTAGGTTTCCAAATCATTTTAAAGATAATGTCATTACTAGGATGCTGGAGCTTTCATTCTTTTTTTTTTTTTCCCTCAGCTCTTTCCTATCTGTTTTTTAACTCAGGCAGACCAAGACCTGCCATGATCGCATTGCAGTTAATTGAAACAGCTACAAGGACAAACAGAGAAACCCAACAGCTGCAAAGAAAAAATGTCAACACAGAAGTACACATAATTCAGAAAAATTAAAATTAACAGTTTTCTCATAATAGTGATGCCTCCGGTTTTCTGTAAACTTTCCTTGAGCTTTTGAGAATGGAATAACTCACACCTGAGACAGTGTTTTAACCAAGAACATCAGTGGACTGGTTGTCACTGTTAATGTTTTTCTTGCAAATGTTTCTGGTTGGTACCCTTTCTTCTAATAATGTCTGCTTCCTGGTCTAGAGCTTTTCTATGCCTCCCACACCCAGGTGCTGGCCACAGAGATGGCCTGGAACCATAGGTTTACATCAGCCTAATCATAGCACCCATTTACACACAACAGTTGGTCCAAAGCCTGGTTACAAGACTCAGGCTGTGTTAAGCAGGGTCCATTTGAGTTCTCATGTAGAGTAGAAGCAGCCCAGCGTCGGGGGCCAGTGGAAGGCCATCTTTCCCATAGTTTAGAGAAAGCCTGTCTACAGTAAGAATGGAGCAGAGAGAAGCAGAAATTAGGGATGGGCATAGAGAATCCTGGGGCATTAAATCTTGGTTCCAATTCTTGCAGTCTTGGTTCCTGCAGCTTTTCTTTGATTCTGTGAGCTCTCCTCGAACATTCCTTTCTTGCTTGCTCCAGGAACTAAGACATCCTCCTTTGGGCTTAAGCCATCTTGAATTGTGTTCCTAACATTCGTAACTAAAATTCTAACACAGAATGTAAAATCAGCGATTCCCAACTATCATTTTAGACAAGAAAACTGAGATTAACTTGCCCAAGGCCACCCACCATGACTGAATTTTCTTTGCTCTTCAATCTATTGGCATGCTCTCTGTCAAGAAAAAGCTGAAGCTTTGAGTTAGTGGGGTCCATGCGTTTAATAACCTTGAACACATAATTGGTCCCAGGTAGACTTGAGTGACTCAGTAAACCAGTGTTGGTTCTAAGTGCTGAGAACACTCTCCCAGAATTGGGGGCTACATTTCTATAGCTGAATGTAGCTGCATTGATTATTACTCTACAGTAGAGATACTCTCTATAGACTGAAGGTCCAAAAGATGTAATTTCAACATTCCCTCCGAGAGTAGTTTGTGACACCTTGAATGATCTAGTGTGACAATTAAAACAACGTATGACTAAGCCATTAACAAAAAGAAATGCTACCATTTGCAATGACATGAATGGACCTAGAGGTTATTATTCTGAGTGAAATAAGTCAGACAAAGATAAATACCATATGATTTCATTTAAATGTGGAATCTAAGGAACAAAAAGAACAAGCTAATCAAAAGCAGACTCACAAATATAGAGGACAGTGTGGTAATGGACAGCGGGGAGAGGGTTTGGGGGCTGGGAGAATGAAGGGTTAAAGAAGTAAGAACTAGTAGCTGATACATAGTCACAGGGATGGGGAGCACAGCATAGGGAGTGCGGTTAGCATTAATGTACTGGCTAGGTGGAGAGCCTGAGGGGAGAAAGAACAATTAGGGGGATCGTTTTACAAACTATATACATGTCTAATCAATGTACTCTATACTTGAAACTAATAATAAAATTAAATTTAAATAAAAATTTAAAGGGAAAACAAAAAAAATTAAGTTAAAGCATTTTTCATAACTGCTTTAGATGTCAGTACTCACTCCTTAGTAGTAACCAGCAACCTACCATGCATAGTGGTGAACACCTTATAATCTTGCCTGTCCAGTTGGTAATAGGCTCAACAACTGTGATACCCTGATACTGCAGACCACTGGGGTTATTGGTCTTAATTCTCACTGCCATAGTTTCATGTAGCTTTACCTTGTCTTGTAACTACAGTGCTACCACTGTGGCAGTCTACTCCCCTGTCCAATGAACACGGCTTGCTCAGGAGAGCTTGCTCTGTTGGAGGCGCAGTTAGAGAGCCCAGGGATGCCGGCATAGTTTGGCCTGTCTTCTTGTGATTCTGCCAGTTATAGGTGGGACTCTGTATACCTTAAAGTGAAGTTCTGCCCATTTTTTTTGAATAGACAATATTTGCACGTGCTATAAAATTCCAAAGATACCAAATGGCATACAACTATCCACATCCCCTCCCCAGAGGAAGCCATTCCTTGTCTGACACTGGTTTTCTGTGTAACCTGCCAGAGAACCTTTATCCATATACAAGAACAGTCAAGTAGCAGTCTCTCTTAGGAGAGCCAGAACCCAGACCAGACAGGTAAGGGCTTCTGGTTCAGGCTGGAAAGTCCTTCCTGAGAAGAATCCAACTCTTTTACTTGAGGACACTTTATTATCTGAGACCAGCTCCTGTAGACCTGTAAAGAGGACTGCTGACCAACTACAAGTCTACGAAAGCACTTGTTATACAGAACTATCTCATTCAAAACTCTTAAAACATATACTGTTTCCAAAAATGTGTGAGATTAGGGTGTATCTGGAAAATCAGATAGGGGATCGCTTCTTGGCCTAAAGCAGGTAGCAGATAAGCACACCTTTGTGATTTCAGTTTGTGCCACCCTCAAATTACTTGTTTCCCTCCTTTTAGAGACAGCTCCTTCCAATTAAGACCAAACACTCCACGAATATAAAAGTGACTTTCATCTACTTAGAGCAACTGTTTTCTCATTTTAATTTGTTTGGGACTCAGACTGAATTTAAAAAATTGAGCTAAAATGGTAACTTACATGTTTAATTTGAATCAGTTTGTATCACAGATTGATATTTTCATATGCAGAAATGTTTAAACCTTTAATTTTCTCCTAAAAATGTAATGAAATGAGCAAAACAAACACTGATGAAACTTGAAGGTTTACTTGCAAAACTTATTTTGCTTTTATAAAACAATTATTCAATTCATGAAGATTAAGCAAAACACAAACCTTATCAAAGTTTATTACAATAATCTTTCACAGAATCAAGAGCTTAAAAAAAACCCAACCAATGAATACTTTAATGTAAAACGATGTAAAAATAGGAACTTTAATTCTAGTGACTAGAATACAAACAGATAAATAAGCTTCAAAGGGAAAAAAATACTTGAGGGAAAAAAATGGTATAACATGTGTAAAGCAGGAAATTTAAATATCAGTTTAGTTCCTCATTGCCAACATGGCATTTATATCCCAGATGAGATTTCGTAATTGATCCATAATTTGCTTCAGCTGTTGATTCTTCTGTTTGAGTTTCTGTAGAAACAAAAGAATTTATCAAAAATGAAATACAGACCATGAAGTTAGATTGAAATGTCATAGTTAGGATTCTAATGATCCAGACAGAAATTAAGTAAATATTTCCTTCAGGCGAGGGTCTCAATCCTTTTCTGGTCACACATGTTCACTGAAAGGCTTACTGAGTTCAATAGCTTGCAGAGGCCCATGGCGCCAGTGCCCACCCCCCTTTACTGCTCCACTTCCACCATCAAAGAAAATTAGCTAAATATTTAATTGTTATAAAACCTAAATATGTAGGTTTTCAAAGAGGCAGTGTAACAAATGGCAAAGAGCACAATCTCTAAACCAGATTCTCTGGGTTTATACTCAGCTCCTTCACTAACTCAGTGTGTGACGTTGGCCAAATTACTTGCCTGTCTGTGCTCAGTTTCCACATCAGGATAATGAGGATTATAACTGAACCTACCTCATAAGGGTTATTATGATTAAAATATTTCATTCATGTAAAGTGTTAGAACTGTGCCTGACACACAGGTAAGCATTCGCAAATGTGACTGGTAGGCAAAGGACATAAGTCATCCATATAGAAAATATAGTATAATAAAGACGCAATGCCTGATTGCAGTTGGTCTTTCAAAATGTGGCAGAAGTCACTGCCCACGCATGAACCGACCTACTTCTGATTCTAAAAAACTGAAGACAAACAGCATAGACCAGGATCTAACCATCTTCACAGCTGCGACTTGCTGGGTGCCCAACTGCATATGGCACAAGTCTCTGTATCTATAAAGGCTTTCTACTAGACCACAGTTTATAAACTTCTTTTTCAGTGTCCTTTCTTCAAATCCGATGTGGCAAATGTCTGCTTAGGTAAAACACGATAAAAATGAGAATGTGTGGTCAAAGTGTTACTGGCTATTGTAATAATAATAGCTATTCTTCAGTAACCTTTGGGAAGCATTACATTTGGAAATAATATATTAGATAATTTTAAAGATATTATATTAAAATACTTCCAGATAAAGTAGTAAATGCACATTATAAAGAAGCCAAACAATCTTAATTTTGATCTCGTTAAAGAGCAAACCAGGATTAAGTAAATTGCTCATATTCTATCTAGTTAGAGAAGTAACAGGAAGTAAGTAGCTAAAAGGTAGAACGAAGAAATTCTTATTGGAAGATGAAAAGCAATTTAGAGACACTTTAATGTTTAATATAAAATTTAATTCATATTTGAAGAGAGAACACAACACAGATAAAACATATGGCCATATAGTATACAGGGCATGTGTATAGTATATAGTACCATAAAGCTCACGTTAACATAATTTGTTGGGAAAAGATACTGTCAGCATTTTAGGTTCCTTGTTTAGTTTTCAGGTGACCTAACATCTACATGCTGTATGTGGTAGTTTTTTAAGCAATTGTGTATATTATCTAACCAAATGGACCCAGATAACTAGGTGAGATGACAAATGACTGGATGACCAGTACCAAGCCTTTTTCATCCCAGAGACCAAGAAATTGACACTTCTGCCAGCAATGAAGAGTAGCATGAAAACAGAAGAATATAAGAATATAAAAGGACTATACTGGGAGGCTAGACACCTCAGTCCCAGTTCTGACTTTGCCTCTAACTTCCTGTTGATCATACACAAATTCCTTACCCTCAGTTTTCTTATCTATAAAATGGGATTATACAATCTATTAGGCCCTTGCCAATTCTACATCCTGTTCTCCCATACATAAGATGACAATCAGTTGCAGACGTGATGAAAACCAGTAAACTTAGTAAACTAATTACTGGCTTCAAAATGGTTCAAAGTCAGCTGCCCTTTACCAGAGCCACCGCTTCCCTAGCTGTGGGAGACTTCGCCTACCACGATTCCCCTCTAAATTTTTCAGAAGGGAAGTGGAGAAGAGCTACTAAGAATTAAAAAAAAGAATGCAAGTTGATTTTTTAAAAAACCTTATTTGGATCAGCCCCTCTGATGTATTTTGCATATTAACACTTTTAAAGTCTTCAGAACTTGTCATTGGAGCAGAATTCTGAGATGGTAACACATTTTGTTCCATAAATATTGGCACTGGGTTAGACATTGTAAGGGAGAAAAACGAATATGAAATAATTCCTTCCTTGAAGGAATTCAGCATGAAGGAAGAGGAAGATAATGCCCAGATGACTAGACTGTAACCTGGTAAGGCAGATGACAGAGGAAAAAATATCAGATGCTGTGGAACCCCAAAACATAGAGATACCACCTCTGGTAGGGGCAGCAAACAAGGAAAATATTTTTAGGGGTGTCTAGGAAAGTTGGTGGTGAGCAAAGGGTGAAAGGAGGATAAATTTAGGGCTGGTAGTGGGTAATGAGACCTATAAAAATTCTTGAAGAAATGTGGTTTAACCTGCAAAGAAAAAGGTTAACTGGCCAGGTTGTGTGGGGTAGATTCTCCTAAAGAACTTCAAGATGGTGACACATCTATGTCCACAGAAAAGAGACAAAGGGAGGATTTAAACTTTGAGAACAGTTGAAACCATTCAAAGGCCAAGTTGAATGAAACAAGTTCAGTGATCACATTTTCAGTATAAATTAAGAAGTAATTAGAAATGATAAAACTATATTGTTGGGTAGTTAAAGATAGACTTTAAAACAGAGGGTACAGATAGCTGCCATAATGCTTGCATCACTGGAATAAATGCACAGCTTACCAATATGACTACTTTCAAGAATACTCATTTAGAAATATCAATTCTGATATACTTGTTTTTAAAAAATAGCCTCATTACTTCTTAAAAAATTATGTAAGAGAACTAAAAATTGTAGAATATTTTCAAGGTAATATTCAATTCTAGGCAACAGTAAAACAAATTTTAAGTAAATCATAAAGCAGTTGAGTAGTTTTTCTCAAAGATGTCAGAAAGTTTTTAAAAAAATCAGCAAATACCTAGAGCCAAAACACATCATGAAACTATCAACTGCAAAGCTGACAATTGTGCTTATTAGTGGTTAAATTGTAAATAAATTTTCATGACGTGATAGAGAACTTTATACATCCTTGCCACTGATTGATTTTAACAGAGGTTGACAGCTGCTATTATTATCAAAATCCATCAGCTGTGCCTAATTTGTTACATTAACAGGTGAATGTGTGAGTAGATACTTAAAAAACAGGTTAGTGCTAAGTCATGCCATGTAATTTAATAGTCATACAATGACTGTGACAATTGGTTAAAAATGTTTTTAACCAAATAACTAATTTCTAAATGCATGAACTGAGTTATATGTCAACTCTGTAAAAACTACCCACATTCCTCTTTCGATTTCATTTTAGCATCAAGAGAATAGTTTTAAGCAAAATAGAATTCAATTCTGCTCTTAAAACATAATCTCAAACAGGTGTTCATCCTTTACTTGGGTATTAGGACTTATGGATTCCAGAATATGAAAAGAAAATAAAAAATATTTAAATAAGCCAAAAATCAATGGTGGAAACTAAGCCGTTGTGTCATCTGATGATTTACATCAAATACTGATCACAAATATTGTGCCCCAAAGTTTCATGGCACTATGGTAGGCATAATAGTACATACATTGTTAGGAACCAGACTGACCATGTAGATTATAAATAGTAAACACCTCATCAATATGTTCTATATAATTTCAAGTACACAGTGATATAGTAATATTTTGAAAATGACTGAATGAGGGTCAACTGAGGGGTATATAAAGCTACTTATTTTATATAATTTAGAATAAAAAGAAATAAAATATGCATTATAATAAAATTCTGAATATTTTTGACTGAAAGCCAAGAATATAATTTTATTACTGATTGCTTAGGCCCATAAAACAACTTATTCATTAAATACAGGCAAAGGCCAATATATTAAAAACATGATCCAACATTTTTGTTTTTGTAAATATCTATCACAACATGAAATGGGTGCTACTTTATTCCCATTAGAGACCTGCGTGAAGTAAGAAACCTACCCACACCCGTGAAATATGCAGTGATGAACACATGTGACTGGTCACGGGAGATATTCCCACACTTAGAACAAAGCCTGGCACAGAGCATGTACCCAAATGTCTGAATATTTTAATAAGCAATGGAAAAATGATAAAAAGCCAAATCAAAAAGCTTCCCAAAAGCCTAGAAGAGAAAAAAACAGCCAAAAAGTCAATTTTCTAGCAATTATTTTGAAGCATGTTCTTTTTTTTTTTGTTTTCCAGTTAAATACGGTCTGTTAGTATTAAAAAAATATTTATTATTAAAATTATTCATTTTAATATTTTATAGCAAATTATGAATGTGTACTACTAGCTAAGATTGCTATCAACCAGAAAGTCCTCCTACTACTACCTAATAACTATTTTAAAAATTTTGCATGATAGGAAAGAATGGATTAAAATAATAGACAAAAGATAAAAGTTAAAGTTTATGGATATTTATAAGTAGTTGAAAATTAAATCAAATCAATGAATTTAAACTTATTTTTAATATCATCTATGTGGTTATATGTCAGGGTAACATTTTACCATCTGTAGGTAGCTATTAAAAATAAATGTATTTTTCACAAATACATTCTTATGCATGTTATTAAAGCAGAATAACATCAATCATGAGCTTATTCAGTGTTTTAAAGATTTAATTACATATTTTAATCTTATATTCTAAAAGGGAGGTACAAAGTTGGAAGAAGTTGGAGGAAAAGAATAAATGTTAGTAGCACTAATTATACATAACTGTTAGCAGCCAGAATATGTGTTACATTCAATTTACATATATTATTAAGAAATGAGTGAAAAACCTCTTTGGGTAAAAAAAAAGCCACTTTTCCACATATGAGTTTTTCCACATATTGTTTTTGTCCTTTTCTGTCTTATTTCACTTAGCAAAATACTCTCAAGTTCTATCCATGTTGTCGCAAATGACAATATTTCATCTTTTATGGCTGAGTAGTATTCCATTGTAAATATGTACCACATCTTTTTTATCCAGTCATCCATCAGTGGACAGTTAGGTTGTTTCCATGTCTTGAAGACTGTAAATAATGCTGCAATGAATGTAAGGGTATGTATATATTCACGAATAATTGTTTTTAATATTTTGGGGAAAATACCCAGAAGAATTGCTGGATCTTATGGTACTTCTTAATTTTTTGAGAAACCTCCATACTCTTTTCCATAGGGGCTGTACTGATTTTTATTCCCACCAACAAGATTCGAGGGTTCCCTTTTCACCATGTCCTCTCTACCACTTGTTATTTCTTGTCTTTTCGACAGTAGCCATTCTAACAGGTGTGAGGTGCTATCTCATTGTGATTTTGATTTGTATTTCCCTAATAGCCAGTGATATTGAACATCTTTTCATGTATCTGTTAGACATCTTTATGTCTCCATTTGAAGTGTCTATTCAGCTCCTCTGTTAACTGTATTGTTTGCTTTCCTATTCTTGTGTGAGTTCTTTATATAGTTGAGATATTAACCCATTATTGGAAGCATCATTTGTAGGTATCTTCTCCAATTTGGTCACCTTTTTGTTTTGTTGCTGGTTTCTTTTGCTGTGCAGAAGCTTTTTAGTTTGATGTAACTCCATTTATTTTTGCTTTTACTTCCCTTGCCTTTGGGGTCAAGTTCACAAAAATCCCTGAGACCAGGTCTGCGCTTTCTTCTACTTATTTTGTTTTAGGTATTACATTCATATCTTTATTCCATTTTGAGTTAATTTTTGTGTATGGTAAAAGATAATAATCTAGTTTCTTTCTTTTGCATGTGGCTGTCCAGTTTTACCCACATCATTTATTTAAGAGACTTTCCTTTATCTATTGTATATTCTTGGCTCTTCTGTCAAAAATTAGTTGACCATATGTGTGTGGGTTGAATTCTGGGCTCTCAGTTCTGTTCCAATGGTCTGTGTGTGTGTTCTCCAATATCATGCTGTTTTGATTAGCTCTGTAGTATAGTTTGGAGTCAGGGAGTGTGACACCTCTGGCTTTGTTCTTTTTAATAAGCATTGCTTTGACTATTCATGGTCTTCTGTGTTTCCATACAAATTTGACACTTCTTTGGTTCTACTTCTGTGAAAAATGACATTGGGATATTGATAGGGGTTGCATTAAACCTGGAGATTGCTTTAGGTAGTATGGACATTTTAGCAGATCTTCCAATCTGTGAACACAGAACATCTTTCCACTTCTGCGTGTGTTCTAAAATTTCAACGTCTCATAGTTTTCAGTGTTCAGCTCCTTCACCTTCTCTAAGTATTTTAATCTTTTTGTTGTGATTATAAATGGTATTATTTTCTTCATTTCTCTTTCTGAGCTTTCGTTGTTAGTATATAGGAATGCAACAGATTTTCATATATCGATTTTATATCCTGCGATTTTACTATTTATCGTTTCTAATAATTTTTTGGTAGTAAGATTTTATTTTATTTCACACTGTCAAGTATTACCATATTCTGATTATATGAAAGATCTTTTAAAAATAATCAAGAGTAAGTTATTTCTAAACCATCCAATTGGATAAAAAGAGGAACTTAGAGAAATCAAGTTAAATGTAACATGTTTAGGAAAAATTTTTCTGAATTTACACAAGTTTTATTTAAATATAAAATCTTCTATGGTAGAGAACAAACTATATGTCACATGTAGACTGAAATTAAAGTTATTACAGTGGTGTTTTATTTATATATATTTCATTGTATTTTTTAAAAAGTTCTTATTACAGACTTAATACATAAATTGTCAATAGAAAAGTAACACTTTTTAATAAATGAATGCCTCATCTCTGGACTACCCAACATCATTTATTCTACATGACCTAAATCAAATGTTCCTGGTCTCCTTCTCATCCCCTACTAATTTCCTACTATGAGTTCTTTATGCTCATTCCTTACTGTCAAATTTGCTAGAAATAGTCTTCTTAATTTCTATTTCTCTTTTTAAAAAATCAAAAATAAAGTTTTATTTTATAGAATCTACCCATCTTTTTTCTTTCTCCTTAGTTTTGATATACATTTTTCTTTTAACTTTTCAATATTTTGTTTTGTAGGTCTCATCTTCAACTCTGAAAGTTATTTTGACATTTGATATAAAAGCAAGTTTAATTTTCTCCCAAAGTTTCAATTTTTAAGGACTAATTTTCCACACAATCCCTCTTCTGCCATATTAAATTCTCATAAACAACAGGGAGACTACTTTTCTAGCTATTTTACTAATTGGTCTATTCTTGTGTCAGTATTTCAAGATTATTGTTTTTAAACTATGCTTCATATTACGTTTTAATTATTAAAACAAAGAGTGCTGTTTTATTACTTTTAACAGTATTTTCTTTGAAATTCTGGTATACTCTTAAGAAAAAAATTCCCATCTGTATTTTATTTGGATTTGTTTTTTGATTGGTATTGCACTAACGTCTCATTTTTGTGTACTTTCAAGAGAATGCCTATCTGGATTTGGATTGTTACTAGATTATAAAATAATCAAGATTGTCAATTTTAAGAACATTTACTGGTCACACAAGAATTTCATATGTACTTTTAATTATTTAAAACTTCTTTTATGTATCTTAAGTTTAGTCACATGTGTCAATGAGTTAATTCCTAACTACTTAATATTTGTTGTTGCATTTGTGAATAGGATCTTATAACCTAATTGGTTTAAGCATTATAAGGACAGTATCAATCTTAAGCCTTTTTATCACTCTTATTGATTCTAGTTGTTCATCAACTTTCTTTGAGTTTAACTAGCTTGAGTTATACTATCATGTACAAGCTTAATAAGCTTTTATATAATATTATAATCCCTCTTTCCTAAAGTTTGTTTCTTGTCTTTTTTTACTGTCTATAACTTCTAAAATAATATTAAACATAGTCGTGTAAGGCATCTTATTTTATGCCTGAAAAAAGTATGGAAAATGTTGGCGCTTTATCAGAAATAAAAAGACTAAAAAAAAAAAATCTTATCAATAGTTTTAAATGTTCTTTATAAATCGGCAAAATTTAAATTTATTAAATGTCTTTTATATATGAGGAAAACAATTTTTCCAACCTAATCCAATGATACTATGTATTATATATGTGCACTGAATTATCTTCATATACCTCAGAAAATGTTCTCTGTGGTAGATTGTTAATTCTCTGTTGAATTCTATTAATTGGAATTAAAATTTCGAGAGAGGATGGGGTGGGAGGGGTGGGTTTTGTACATGAAAGTATGAATTTAGTCGTTTTATTTATTGTGCTCTTGGTTAGGTTTTGAAAAGCCAGGGCTATGTTTCCATCACAGAAACTGACAGCTTTCTCCATTGCACTATATTTCATGAGAACTACTTTAACATCTTCTGTGAAGTACTGAAAGTATTCAGCCAATAAATACATTCGATTTCAGAACATTTTTGGGTGGGAGAGTAGGGTAAGGTAATGCTTTGACAACTCACAAATTTCTTATTCAGGTTTTGAGACGTTCACATTTTGTATTTATAAATTTTTATAATTTGTTGCTCCAAAAATGCTATAAGCTAGGAAGCTAGATTTTTTCCTAGAAAAGAAGAAAGTAAATGGGTTGTGATGAAGTGCCTATGAAACTTTTCTAAGAGCTTTACCACATGAATCCTGTGATCTCTCTTCTGACTACTCACGTGGCATTTCTGCTTACCTTTTAGGTCTTGGTAATACTCTACATGAGTTAAATTTGTCACAGAAACAACTTCAGGTAATTCTATAATTCAAATTATGTTTTGAGTTTTTTAGACTTCCTTGTAAATTTTATCAATAATTGTGAAATATAAAAATGTACAGACTAATAACTCACTTTATTTACTTCAGCAATTTCTCGCCTCTCTTCACTAGCAAAACGAGCTGGGCCTGCCCGATCATCATTCTTTGAGCCATCATCTTCCACATATGGAATAAGTTGCTGGGAATGACAAAAAAAGTTAAAGGTCAAAACGTGATATAAAATTTTCAGTTATACTGGTACAGATGCGACAGATTAAGGTCAATTTTTATACTTCTAACAGTATAAAAATACATTTTAATTTAGTTGGTCTAAAATAACAGTGTTAGAAAAGTTTATCATTTTAGTGCATTCTGTACACTAGATTTTCAGGTTTCTTTTGGCAATTCTAGTTTCACCTACTCATTCAATCAGTAACTATTTAATTTCCAGACACTGGGTAATACACTGCAAAAATGACAAATAAGATGTGATTCACACACCTAAGAAATCGATAGTCCAGTGAGAAAGAATAGGCTTTCCTTCATCTACATGAGAAAGAAAGGAACTTCATGGATGTGCATTATTATATAAATGTCATTTACTTGCTATCCTGAGTGTCAGTTTCTATGCAAATTCCTAGATATCTTCTTTTAGTTTGGGGAAAGTTTTTTTTTTTTTTTTTTTTTTAGGAGAAAAAATATTATATAGGAATAAAACTTTTGGCAGAATTATAATTAAATATGCAGAGTTTGTGATAAATCTATTTGATGAAGCCCCTTGTGGATGTGACAGACTTCAGGAATCACCATCTCAACCATCTCACATTACCAATGCAGAAACAGGCCAGAGGTAAATAACTGGCACAACCAGGAGTCACCTGATCGAACTTGTTCAAATTCTTGGGACAAATATAAACTTATCCACATCCACAATTACTCTTTCCTCCATTCCTCTCTTCTGACACAGAGCTGTCCTTCCTAAAGATGATTAGTATCCATTCCTGTGTGCTGAGATTCTTTTGCCCTCCCTGTCTTCATTATTTATCCTCTTCCCTCCAACCTTTCCCTGCTGTTTTCTTCATCATCTAAATATGTTCCAGTCTCTCCCATTTGGAGGAAAACAAACAAACAAAAAAAAACCCTTGACTCCATCTCTCCTTCTATCTACTGTTTTCCCCTCTTGCTTTTTACCTAAGCTGCTTGAAAGATGGATATCCACGTGTTGGCTCTAGTTCCTTATTTCCTATTTAAACCTTCAATCCACTGTGATCTGATTTCTTGCTGCTACTATTTCACTGAAGTTCTGCTCAAATGAACCAACAGTTTTCTTTCAGCAAAGTCTACTGGACAGTTTTTATTCCTGATTTTCCTTGACTTCTCTGCAGCATCTGACAATGTCAACCCTATCTTTTCTCCACATCTGTGACTTCGTTTCAAGTAGTTTTGAGTTTACTCTTTCTCTCTTCATCCCTTACATGGTGATCCCTCAAAAAGGAAGCACTGACCACATGAAACTGTTGTTTGTATGCAGTGTAAAAACATCCACACCTTCCCAGCTACTTTTGGTGGCACAGATATAACTTGTCAACAGGAAAGGGCCATTTATAAAAATATTATATACCTAATTAACTAAAATATATCTATAATCCAAGATTAAATTTTAAAAAAGCCAATTGAAAACTAGAATGATTCCACTAAACTAAATTAATAATGATGAAAACATAACTTTTATCTGTAAAAAACTTACATGAAAACCATTTAAAAATGTTTTATAATCCTGTTAAAACTCTTACTAAAAACTGCAGGGGTTAATTAAAAGGAGACACAGATCATCCTCTCCTCTCAACAATAAAAATTCACTAATAAGCCTGGATGCTAAAATCTATAAATTATTAACATGAAAATACAGAACTCATTCTACACATGCATATCTTTCCATTTTCTCTAATTAGAAATAAAACTGATATAATTTAAAGTCTAGAAATATTGCAAAAATAGGAGAAAGTGAAAAGGGAAAAAATTACAAATGTTTTGAGACTGTCTTACATCTTGGATTCATCTTCCCTCTACCACTAAAACTTGCCTCTGGTGGAATGGGGTCCATCCCTCCGCAGTTCTCATTGCATTTGTCATACACCAGTCTCAGCTTCCGGAAGAGAATGGAAAGTTGCCGAAGATGATCCTGGAGCTTTGTTAACCGATCTTGATATGTTCCGGTATGGTATGTGACACCATTTGGCAGCTTATCAGGCAAAACAAAACAATAAACATACAAAGTAATGAAAATCAAGTTTTTCTATAAGCTGGCAAACAACTTTTAAGTACTGCATAAAAGCAAACTGTTCCTTACAGTCTGATCAAGTGCAATTTTGAGAATTTAAGAGTAATACCTGTTCATTTCTTAGCTCCTTAGCATACTGTTTCAGTGTTATAAAACAGACCTAGGAAAAATTCGTGGTAAGTCCCTCTGATGAGGTGAAATAACTTTCCCCTCTAATTTGTGAAGTATAATTTTAAATAGAATGTCCAGTTTTAATATTACTAAAGACAGCAAGCTGCTGAACTCAACCAGGAAGTTAAAAATAAAATACAATTTTAAAAATGGAAAGAAATGACAGAACTTTTCAGCAGAAGAAAAGTAGTATGCTGTGCCTGTTGCAAAATTTTATCAAAATACCTTAAGTATGATAAGATAATTAAGATGTTCTAGGCACGCATTAAAATATAAAGCTGTCACCAAAGTTTTACTTTGAAAGGAATATCTGGCAGGAGACATAGGGGAAAATCAATCTGAACTTGAACATCATTAATAAATTACTACAAGTAACTGCTGTGATCAGAACTCTGTCTCGGATGCTTATGAATTTTTAATTCAGGAATTTAATTATAGCCAAATTTATGTATTGAAATGATAAAATCACAGATAAATGGGAGGTGACTATTATTTATCTAGAACTTATAACTAATAAAGTACCTTTTATGCCTTGCTGAAGCTCATGAACAAAATCTTCCTTTCTCTGTACATCCTTGTATTTTACTCCCACAATTTGATCTATGAAGTCATCTTGCTGTTAGCAATAACAACATTTGCACCATGTTTTCTGGTGTACAAGGCGCTTCCATTATAAGCACTAACTTGTGTACCTATCTCAGGGATTAAAGTAACAAAACTATTGTAATAGTTAAATCAGTCCAGTCTTTCTAAACGTCAGTTCATTATTTTTTTCTTTTTTAAACAGATGAAGTAGAAATGAAAAAAAAAAAAAAACCAATGGAGAAAAAAGAAAACAGGACACACTACCTTTATAAACAGGCAAAACTATAAACATGGAAAAAGACTCAAAATGCTTATTTATTTATAGAATTAATTAAAGATATACTAGGGAGATAGGCTTAAATAATTTATTTTCTTCTGTTCTCACTTCCAAATTTCCTATAACATAATGGTGTGTAAGATAAGGAGGTGGATCCAAACTTATTTGAGATGAGATATTGTTAGGATTTTCAGGAATTATCAAGCATGAAAACAATCTGAGGACCATACCTCAAAGAAATGTGATAAATAGCACAGGCTGTAATAATTGGGACAGTTTAAAGGGGAATCATTAAAAGTTCACCACTCAACACAATGTAGGCTTTCTCCACTTTAAGTTTCCAACTGATGACCTTTCACAGACTAACAATCAGAGGGACATTTCAGAGGAGCCCTGCTTTCTTGTTTGGTTGAGAATGAGGACTATAATGATTGTATCTTCCATAAAGGAGAACTCTGTGCCTTTATTATGTATGGCATTTACTATGTTTAATACTCTGCCCATATTTTCTATTTAGTGAGGACTGGAACTTACATTTGTATCACTGTATTTAGTACAGTACACACAAATGGAGGTTTTAAAGTATGGTCTGAATTGTTTTACTTTAGTGAGTTATTTTACCCATAAATCTATACTTAAAATTCACTTTAGAAGTGTGTATATTGTAAAAGAACTCTTAGTTAAGTCTTTTCATAAAAGAAAACAAAAATCCTTTTGAAATGTAAAGAATCACCCTCCTCAAATTCACCTACTTATTAGTAAGTTTGGGTATTAGTTTTCATATACAACATCAGCTTCTCAAAGACAGGAACAACTAATTCATTCAAATAATTATCCACTTTCCAGCTGTGAAGCTCGGTTCTAGAAACACGGGAGACAAAGTTCCTATACCACAGAGTACGAGATGTGTTAGTGCCTTAGACCCCTTGGTGTACACTGATGTTTAGCCATAAGTATGTGACCATACCCCTAGACACTAAAAAGGCATTCAACTAAATATAACCTCCATTCTTCAATATAAAACTCTTGAGAAACAGTCCCCAACATGATAAAAATACATTTATCTCAGTTAAAAAAGGTCAGCACCATGAATAATGTGGAAACATTAAAAGCATTCTCACTGAATTCAGGAACAGAATAGGATGTCTACTGTGACCACTAACACTACCCATGCACACTGTTCTGAGGGACTGGCCAATGCATTAGGGGGAACACACAAAAAATGAAACATTAAAGAGGAAGTGGTATAACCATCGTACAAGTGATATGATAAAGTGCTACTATCAGTAAAAGAATCCAAGAAAGAGGTGGGTACAAAATATAGAGAAAACACTAGCTTTGCTTTCATAAATAAAAAGAGACAAAAGGAAATGAGAAAGGAAAAAGACCAAATTTACAGTAGTAGCAACAATCAGATATCTAGGAATAAACTTTAAAAATTCCAAGATAAAAATGAAAACTTAAAATACTCATAGGGACACAAAAGGATATTCTTAGTTAAGACACATAATACTGATGTCAGATCTGAGTTAAATGAACCAATTAAAAACATGAATAGGTTTTTCTCAGAACTAAACAAGCTGATTCTAAAAGTACATGTGGAAAAATACACTAGCAAGAACAGCCAGGGCAATAATAAAGAATAAGTGTAAACACATTGTAGAGTCTCAATAAATATGTTTGGTGTTATTACATAAGAGACAGGCAGCTATGTGAAATAGAACATCCAGAAATAGATTCATTCGGTAGCAGATGAAATTAATAAATGAATTATTAAATCAACCTTTTGGAAAAAAGTAAGGTTGGGGTCATATCTCATTTATTCTAGGATAAATCCCACATAGATCAAAGTTTTAAGTGTAAAATGGAAACAAACAGAAATATATGATTTATAAATATATGAGACATGCTCAAACTCATTCAGACTAGGAAAATGTAAATAAAATGATCAAAGATCCAAAAATATCACTCACTGTGTTAGAGCCCAGTTGTTGGTCAGGACATGGTAGCATAAATTGGTACAACCCCATGCAGGGCAATTCATCGAAATATATCTAATTATAGAAGCATATAGCTATTTCTAAGAACTTCTCCTGCAGGGATACTTGTGCATTTATGTAGGAGGTTATTCGCTGCAGCACAATAGCTAGAGATTAAAAGCAACCTAAATGTCTTTCAGTAGAGAACTGGTTAAATAAATTACATCTCCTTGTAGTGAATTATTATACACTTTAAAAGGAGGAGGAAGTACTCTCTGTATGGATATGAATAAACTCCAAAATATACCAAATAAAAAAAGCAAGGTGCAAAAACACTGTGTATAACATAGTACTCTCTGTGCAAAAGGAAATAAAATGAAAGAATATACATATACATTTGCTTAATAGTGCACAGAATATCTAGAAGGATACACAAGAAATAAAAATCATTATCAATCATTGCCTATAGAGAGGGGTTAGATAGCAGATAGGGATGGGAAGGAGAATGTTCACGGTAATGTCTTTTTTAATTTCTGAATTCTGAATGTATCCAAAAAATTGTTTAAAGATGTAAAGAATAGTAAACAGAACCAAAACAAAACTTTCTTACACAGATAGGGAGGGTAGAGAAAATATTCACTGTACTGTTCCTACATAGGGAGTCTTACCCTGGGATCTAGAGAGCCTCTGGAAGACATCCAGTAAACCATCCACTCCCAAAATTTTATTCAGATATACATATAGCATTTTTCTCAGAAGACAGTCTAGTTTTCACTTGGTTCCCAAGAGGCTAAAGGACACCTAATAACTAAGGACCCACTTCTCTAAAACAAATGCTTAGAAGTAATCTCAGCAGTTGGTATTTCATCTTTCTTGATTAGTAATATAGAAGATAATTTAAAAAATATGAATACTTTAAAAATGTATTAGTAAATAAATTACATGTAGTCCTGTTTGTACCCCTACTTCTAGCTTTCTGGAAATGAAGAAGCACACTGTTGTTTCTTTTTTAGCCAATTATAATATGCCCCAAAGGGTCTTAGATGAGTTAAACCACAGAACTCACTTAAGAGTCACAAAGAAATAACTACCATAGTCTGCTACAAATTGGTTTTGAATATATGTCCACATGTAATCTAGTTATTGATAATACCTTTTGGAAAATGTTTAGTTCTTTCTGTGCAGGTCATGGATGTTTATTATATCTCTTTTAATACTAAAAATTGTTTGACAGCAAAGTAGTATTATAAAGAGGTTAATAGGAAGAACCACTAGTCAGGTGTGATGTTTGGTAAATTCTCTCTTTAAACCTCAGTTTCTTTAACTGTAAAATAGGGATAACAAGATTTCTTAGAACGGCTCTTAGGGCAGTGCACATGGCCAAGGAAAGCACTTAGTAAATATTAGCTATTAGCGTTCCAGTCCTAATTCAATACTTTGCATGCAGCATGTTAAAAATAAAGAAATACATTTCAATTTGCTGTTGGAAATCCACATGTGTGGAAGGCAGGCTTAAGTTATATTTGAATTTTTGATTGCATAGGTTGTGGGCACCCTTAACTCCCATGCTGTTCAAGCGTCAATTGTATTGGCTAAATTCTGAGATCATTTAATCCATACTTTAATCATTTTAGATATTAATCTTTTAAATATTGCCAAAGATTTCATATCTTCTCTTAAATTCCCTTTGTATTGTATTGTTTCATACTGACTTGTTAACATGGTCTTAAAAGACTTCTACAGAATTGAATTACTTTTAAAATCAGGGGGGGAAAAATTCCAAGAACTTAAAAAAAAAAAAGGCAATAAATCACATGCTTTAGTGCACCCGCAGAAATAAGTATCATAAAAGTCTGAAGACCTGGTTTCAAATTTACCCTAGCATTGACTAACTCTGGGCAAGTCACTTTACCTCTCTGAATCACAAACTCCTCATCCATAAAACAAAAATAGTATCCACATCGCGAAGCAGTAACATGAGCATTAAAAATGGGTCAGTGAAACGGTCCTAGAACTGTATCCAAATGCAAAACAAAATGCACTTGGATCCATACCTATCATTATATTAAAAAATTAATGTAGATTATAGACCTAAATGTGAAACCTAAAACTATAAAACTTCCTGAATAGAACACAGTAGAAAATCATTGTCACCTTCAGTTAGATAGAAATTTCTTAGGTACGACACCAAAAGCAAAATCTGTAAAAGGACAAATCAATAAATTGGATTCCATCAAAATGTAAAAAGTCTGTTCTTCAAATGGCAAAGTGAAAGAATAAGAGAAGCCACAGACTTGGAGAAAGTATCTGCCAAGCCTCGCCAAGCCAAACAAAAACCCCAACAATAACGTGTCGAGAAGGATGAGGAGAAACTCGAATCCTCAAACATTGCTGATGGGAATGTAAAACAGTGCAGCCACTTTGGAAAGCTTTCTTAAAATGTTAAACATCTACCTACCATGTGACGCTGAAATTCCACTGCAAGGTTATCTGTCTATGCAAGATAAATGAAATGTATGTTCCCAAAATCATTTGCTGGGGAACATTCACAGCAGCATTCTTACAACGGCTCGAAAGCAGAAACCACCCCGATGTCCAGCAACACAAATTGTGATGTATGCAATCAATGGAACACTATACAGCAACAAAAGAAATTAACTATTGATACATGCTGAGTAAAAGCAGCAGACAAAAACAGACTACATAGTGGTATGAATCCAGTCACCTGAATCTCTAGAAACAGCGAAAGTCAAAGTTTGTCTGTGGATAGAAGGCTGGAAGTAAAGACTTCAAAGGAGGAGCGTGAAGAAACGTTTTGGGGTGATGGATGATGGTTTCACAAGTAAATACATTAAGTGAAAACTTTTATTAAAATGCATTTTATTGGATGTCGCTTATACCTAAATCCAGCTGTTTAAACAAAGACGGTTAGCAGGATCTGAATTCTCCAAATCCTGAGACTCTCAGAAAGTATTTCTGCTGCTAAGAGATTAGATTACAGTGAATGAAAAGCGGAGCACGGCCCCCATGCACCTTGCAAGGTACGAGAGTGCCTGGTGACTGCAGAACCGGTTCGAATCCAGACAGTGTGGCTTGGACGGGCCTGAAACCCGGTCTGGAAAGCATCACCTTTACCTCGCGGACGCCTGGAGACCCACGCAACCCTGTAGGGCACTCCTGGACGGAAACGAGGGCGACCCCACACTCGAGGGTGGCCCAGGGCGGCCCCGCTGACGCCTGCAGGCCCCACGTGACGACTGGACGCGCGCGCCTCTCGGCCGCGGGGGCCCCCCGCCTTCTTCACGCCGCCCCCGCCCACCTGCATGTTCCTCAGGAGCTGGAAGATCTCCATGGTGCGGTACACGATGTCCTGCACCGTCTCCTGCCCGATGCGGCACAGCGAGGCGGTGTTGACCTCGCGGGCGGCCTGCTGCGCCTGCGGCCCGGCGAAGGGCCCGGGCGCCATGCCCGACGCCGCCAGCGGCGGGGTGGACATGGCGCCGCCGCGGCCTCCGGCCGGCCGAGCCGGGGAAGGGGTATCGGGGCTCTGCGGGGCCTTGGGGTGCTGCGGAGCGCGGCGCGCGCAGCGGCTCGGGCGACACCCCGGCCGGATTTCAAACCGGCGCCCGCAACTTCCGCCCGCCGTGACGTCAGGCGTCACGTTGACGTCACGGGCCCCGCCCACTCGGCGGACCCTGGGAACTGTCTCGGCGTGAGCACGGCTGGGATTGGGCCGGACGCCCGGGGGGGCGGGACGGACGGGAGGAGTAGCCAATCAGCAGCTGCCCTGCTGCCGGGGGCGGTGCTGTGCGTCGTGCGCTTTCGCCGCGTGCGTTTCTCAGATGCTCCTGTTGGAGTCTCCCCGCTGAGGTTTTTCCTCTCTCACAAGCCTTAACGAGAGGTTTGTAGGGTCAGGAGGCCGGCTCAGAGGGACTGGTTGGACTCGTTGAGTCGCATACAGCTTGCAACCGGCCACCTGCGATTTTCATGTAGGAAACGAAATGCCTGGTCGTGCGTGCTTGCTTCCCTGTGGCCCGACACAGACAGCCGAGCTGCGTTTGGTCCCTGCTCAAAGGTCGGTTCATTCAAGAAGTTTCCTGATCACTAGAGTATTAACACTATACACACACTCCCCTTCTTGACTTCAGCGCTTATTACTATGTTCTGCGTAATTTTCGGTTTGTTTACTTTCCGATTTACCCTCACCTTACACACACACTAGTATGCAAACTCAGTGAAAACAGATACCGTGTCTGTTTTATTCATGTATTGTATTCTCAACGTTTAGTGATCGACACATAGAAGGTGTTCAATAAATACGTGTTGAGCGGTATTCTAAATGTAAGAAAAATGAAAGCCATTCTCCCATCTGCCTTTTACTGCCCATTTTCAAAAAGGACAAAAAAGTCTAGAAAGTGGAAAAAAGTGATAGGCACAAAATTGTTGCATTTAAAAAAGTCTCTGAACACATCCTTAGTGAAGACTTTACAGGAGATGTTTGTTAAAAATGGCGAGCCATTGTAGATTTCTAGCTCCTTAGTTAACCATGTGACAAATAATCTCTGAGCACCTACTACGTGCTGGCTGCTAGAAATGGAGATGGACTAGTGAACAAGTCAGGCAAAAGCCCAGCTCTCATGAGACAGACAGAACTCTAGTTATTGTGATGAGTGTCTTGAAACAAAGTTCAAAGCCCTAATGTCAAGGTGCTAACAACTTAGGAGGACAGGGGCGACCTGAAGGGAATATGTTGGGCCCTGATGGTGACTGGGAAAAGGTGCTGAACATTGCAGCATTTTCTCTGAGGGAGCATGGGACAAGAAAAGCCAATGCCGACACCTGAAGTCAGGTTTCTAAACGCTTTTCAGGGTCTAAAGTTTAGTATAAGTGTCGGTAAATAATGCTGAGGACAGACTCTAAGACACGTGAAGCAATTTGGGCTTTGTTCTGAGTGAAATAGCCATTGAAGAGTTTGAGGAGAAAGGAATAAACACCAGAAATACTCAATTTAGGATTATTTTCGCTGCTAAATAGAGAATGACGGACATGTACTCTTCTTTCATCCTGAAGAGAGATGGTGATGATGGTGATGATGACGATTTGTAACAGAGAAATAGTACAGTGGGTAACTTTAAATAAATATTTAAGGTAGAATTTAGAGAATGAAATGACTGGCTTGAGAGCATTAAGGAGAAGGAATTAAAGGTGGCACACATTTCTGCCTTGAACAAATAGCTACTGTTTATGTCATTTACCAAGATGGGTTCCACTGAAGAAAAAAACAGTTCAGTGACATTATGTCTTTTATTAGCTTCCTATTGCTGCTCTCACATTACCACAAACTTAGTGACTTAAAACGATACAAGTTTATTATCTTACAGTTCTATAAGTCAGAAATCTGCAATGAATCTCAGTGAACTACCAAGCAAGGTGTTGGGAGGGCTGTGTTCCTTTCTTATCAGAAAGAATCTGTTTTCTTGTCTTTTCCAGTCCTAGAGGTTGCGCCCATACCTTGTTTTGTGGTCCCTTCTATCATCTTCAAAGCCAGCACCGGCTGGTCGAATCTACTTCATGATGCCATCTCTCTGGTTCTGAATCCGTTGCCTCCCACTCCCATTTAAGAATCCTTTTGATTACATTGCCCCTGCACCCCTCCCCTCCCACACACACACTCCCCGGTGATATAGGGTAGCTCTTCATTTTAAGATTGGCTGGTTTCCTACTTTCATTCTCCCTTGCCATGTAACATAACATTTCCACAGATTGTGGGGATTAGGACATTGGCATTTTGGTGGTGTGGGGGAGCATTATTCTGTCTACCACATTCTTCTAGTCCAGCTGTTCCTGAACTTCAGACCCACAAACCTAATGGCCCATCTGACATCTTGACTTTAATGGCTAATTGGTATCTAATGCTTAACATGTCTGAAAACAAACTCCTGATTCCCCCAACCTTCTTCTACTACGATTTTCCTATCAGAAACTGACACCATCATATGCTCAGTTGCTCATCTGACTTCTTAATTAATTTCCCATCCTGATTCCAAGCCATCAGAAAATACGGTGGATGCTCACTCTCACATATATCCTATATGTGACCAGTTCTCATTACTTCATCTTTTCTACCCGAGTTCAAGCTGTCTTCTTCTCTTATTTAGATTGTTGGATGACAATCAAAAATGCCTCCTAAATGGGGATCCTTGCTTCTACTCTTGCCCTATTCAGTCCAATCTCATCACAGAACCCACAGGGAACTTTTTAAAGTATGTCAGATTGTGTCGCTTCTCTGCCAAAGTATCTTCTCTTGATGCTTATAATAAAATCTGAAGCTCCAGGACCTACAGAGCTTCCCATGTGGCAGCCCTGGGCCTCCCCTGCCATCTCAGCTTCCATTGCCCTCTCCTTGCTTCAGACACGTTGGCTTCCTTTGTGGCTGGGGAAGCTCTTCCCTGAGATATTTCTCTAGGTCTCTCCTTAGAGTAGTTTCTCCCAACCACCCTACCTGCATTAGTTTTCTATTGCTGCCATAACAAATCACCAGAATTTAGTGACTTAAAATAATGCAAATCTCTCAGCTTATAATTCTGTAGGTCAGAAGTCTGGTTAAGATCTTGCCAGGCTAGCACAAGGTTTTGGCAAAGTGGTGCTCTTTTCTAGAGACTTTTGGTGAGAATCTGTTTTTTGCTCATTTTGATTGTTAGCAGAATTTAGTTTCTTGTGGTTTTATGACTGATGTTCCCATTTTCTTGCTAGGTGTAAACTGAGGGGCTTTCCTGGGTTCTATAGTTTGCTTCATTTCTGGACTTGTAGCCTCTTGTAAGTGCTCAATAAATAATTGTTGAAAGACCAATGAGTTTACTCTGGGGCATCTTGAGTTTGAAATGCTTATGAGATAGCCAAGTAGAGCTATCCAGTAAGCAACTGAGTATATGCATGGGGCTCGATGTGTTTCTTCGTGTGGGGGTGGTATAGTGGTTAGCTCAAAAACTGTAAATTCAGATGTCCTGGAGTAAAATCTAAACCTGGCACTGCCCAGTGTAGACAAATCACATCAATCTCCATGTAAAACAGGGGAATAACCATTTTATCTACCTTTGTGGTTGTTGATAGAATTAAGTGATAGTCTGTGTATATAAACTGCTTATATTCTTTAGCATATAGTAAGTATTCAGTAGTTATGTTCTATACCTCCTTTCACCACATGTAACAGTAAGAAGAATGGATAAAGTGAGGAATGGAGTTGTTGCTCAAGGACAGATAGGAACACTAGGACATAAAGAAAAAGAGGAGGCAACCATAACAGCAAAAAGTAATAATAGCTAGAGAGGTTGGAGGAAAATCTGGACAGTATTATGCTGTGGAAGTCACAGGAAGCATAGATTGTTTCAGAAAGGTGTTCATGGTGAACAGGCTCAGATAGTGCTGAGAGGTTAAGCAGAATAATCCTCACAAAGGAGTTATTATTTTGCTTTTAATAATAAGAATATTCATCAGAAAATTTTTGCCTACAATTTCATATGTAGAGGGGAGTGAAACAGAGACTACAGTCTCTATCCACGGTTGGCTCTGCCTTCTTCCTTAGCCGTGGAACATCTGGTGTTTAGCAGGGCACCCAGGTAAAGGCTATATGTCTCAGCCTTCCTTGCATGTTGGCAAGCCCACTTCACTAGGTTCTAGCCAATGGGGTATAAGTTTGAATGATATGTGAGGCCATAAGTGATTGTCTTTAAAAGATAGGGGCCTTCTATAAAGCAAAAGAAACTACCAGCACAATGAAGAGACAATCTATGGAATGAGAGAAAATATTTGCAATATTAAAGGATTAGATGAAGGATAACCACCCAAAATATCCAAGGAACTCATAAAACTCATTAGCAAAAAAAGACAAGTCAATTTAAAAAATGGGTAGAGCACCAGAATAGATATTTTTTCAAAGAAGATATTCAGATAGCCAACAGGTACGTGAAAAAAATGTTCAACGACATTAGTCATCAGGGAAATACAAAGGAAAACTACTACAAGATATCATCACACGCCTGTTAGAATGGCTATTATGAAAGACAAGAGATAACAAGTGTTGGTGACGAGGTGGAGAAAAGGGAGACTTGTGCACTGTTGGAGAGAATGCCAAATGATGCAGCCACTATGGAAAAGAGAATGAGTAGTCCACAAAAGTTTAAAAATATGGCCCAGCAATTTCACTTCTGAGTGTACATCCACAAGAATTCAAATCAGGATTTCAGGGAAGTGTCTGTACCCCCATGTTCATTGAAGCATTACTTACAATAGTCAAGATATGGAAACAATTTAAATATCCATCAGTAGATAAATAGGTAAAGAAAATGTGGCATCCGTGTGTACCTATGGGGCACATGCCAAGACCCTCAGTGGATGCTTGAAACCATGGGTAAATACTGTTTCTTATAGATACATATCTATGATAAGTTTAATTTGTAAATTAGGCAATTTTATGGATAGATTTGTTCTTATGTAGATCTTAGCCACCTCAGCATACGATTCTTTTTTCTTGTTAAGTTGAGAAATTTCACGTTTTTACTAAAAGGAAGCACTTTCTGGCTTCTCTTTGTCGTATCCAAATTGCTAGCATCACTACTCTTGCACTTTGGGGCCGTTACTAAGTAAAATAAGGGCTACTTGAACACAGCTTACACAGTGACAGTTGATCTGCTAACCAAGACAGCTACTAAATGACCAACGGGGGTGCTGTGTACAGCATGAATACACTGGACAAAGGGATTATTCACAACCGAGTGGCACAGAGATGGATAACACAGGATTTCATCATGCCATTCAGAATGGTGCTCAATTGAAAACTCATGAATTGTTTATTTCTGGAATTTGCCATTCATTATTTTTGGACTGAGATTGACTGTGGATAACTGAAACCGCAGAAAAAGAAACTTCCAATGGGGGAGGAGAAGTATTGCGCGCGTGTGCGCGTGCGTGCACATGGACACACAGACACGAGAATCCTACCTTTTACAACACAGATGAACCTGGAAGATGCTCTAAGTGAAATAAGTCAATTATAGAAGGTCAAAAACTGCATGGTTTCTCTTATGTGAAGCATTAAAATAGTCAGATGCATAGAAGTAGACAACAGACTGGTGGTTAGCAAGGGGTAAGGGAGGGTGACATGGGTATGGGTGTTCAGTAGGTGCAAATTGCGGTTACACAAGATGAGAAAGTTCCAGACTTCTGCTGTACAGACTTCTGCTGTATTTAAGTCAGGTACTGTATACTTAAGAATTTGTTAAGAGGGTTGATCTTATGCTAAGTGTTCTTCTCACACACACACACACACACACACACACACACACGGACACAAGGAAATTTGGAGTTGATAAATGTATTTATTTCCTTGATTGTTGTGTTGATAAAATGAGTATATACATATGTCCAAAACCTCCAAATTCTGTATCTTAATTATATGCAGTTTTTGCTATACTAATTATACTAATTATATTGCAATAAAGCTGGAGGAAAAAGAAAAAAAAAAACAGAGGGCCTGGCAGTTTTTTCTTCCAACTATCTGGAATGCGGATGTAGCGGCTGCAGCTCAAATAAGCTCTTATTTGGGGATTTTCTGTCACAGGTAGCTGAAGCTAATGCTGCTGAAGTGGCAAATTTGGGATTTGCCCTGAGCTACATGTGGTTCTTTGCGATACCAGAGTAGTTTCTCTTAACTAAGGGCTCACCACCTCTGCTTTCAATGACCCAAAAGGCAAACTGGAATCCCTCTCAACTCGCTCCCCAACCCCCAGCAGCGCCCCAGGCTACTGTGTAATTGCAGGATTGGAGCCGCTTTGTTTCTGTTGTCATGGAAAGTGCTGGCCTTTGCATTTTCTAGCACCTGGGAGACTTGTGAACAATTCCGGGATGTTTTTGTGGAGTCAGGACTGTGGTCGTTGAATGAAAGGCTGCAGGCTGCAGCTGTTGTTAGTCTAAACCTAAAGTTCAATATTTGGGGACACGTTGAGTAGAAAGCTGTAGGCTTGGGGGTAGGAAAGGAAAACATGTAGATTACAGAAAGATATAGTGGGGTGTAATGGAATGAAAACTCCCCTCAGTGAGCACAATGGGTACCAGACTTGCCTTGTCTTTAAATTGGTGGTCCGGGACTGGCTTGTAACACAGGCATTTTACTCGAAGCCTCTTGGCTTTTCCTTGTAGCACAAATGCCATGGGAAAGCTTCAAACTCCTTCAGGTACCTATGGAAATACCACTGCATGGGGTCTAGCGAAGGGAAGGGGTATGCATAAACCATCAGCTGCCTTGACCTTGGCCTTCCAGTAGTTGTACTGAAATGCCCCAGTTTATGCACAATTTGTTCATGACTAATAGCCTGTATTTTTCAGTTTAGCCACTCATGTTCAGAATAGTCCCTCTGGACACAGAATTATTGAATTTAAACAAACACTTATTGGGCACCTATAATTGGACAAACTAACAAGCATTTAGGCTGATTTAGACTATTCTTACATCTAATTAGTATTCCAGTTTAACAAACTGTGCTAACTGGTCCCTGGAGGTTCATTAGTAAAGGTTTCTTTTGCTCCACAAATGCTCACTTAGAATTCCGTTCTTAAGATATGCATGAATTAAACCATAAATTCACAATTAAGAACAGTTCCTTCCCCATGTTTAGAGACTTTGTATGCCCTGATTAACTGTTTTGGACCATTTAAGCACCTAATGTCTCCTTTCCATAGGTGTCATTGCTAGCCAAAGACCAGTATTCAGAAACAATCAAAGTCAGGAGATATTTATCAACATCATTAATGAGGGCACAAGGCTTTAATTAAACAAACATGGTTTGGGATGAAAAGAGTCAAACTATATTTGTTTGTGGTTTTTCATCTCACAACCACGTCCCAGTGATGGATGTTCCTTTGTTGTGCCAGAATTAAATTTTCCACTCCTCCTTTTTACGTTTTATAGTCATCAAACAAACTAGCAGAAACTTATTTTAAGGACTTTGCAATAACTAATACTACTAAATAATTCACCTGCCAGAATTACTAGCACCCTACTCTGCTACAACTTCTCTTGAAGTTTTTTCCATACTTTTTAGTAGACTCCTGCTGAATGGAAACGTCTTTTGCATTATTGTTAAAACCTAAAGAATAGTCTTCAGATTTTATAATACATTAGAATGATTGAACACTTGTTCAAAAATAATATTATTGACTACACACCATGCCTCACTCTACACAGAATCTGCTGCTTCATTATTTAATGGGATGATGCCTGGAAACCTATTTCAAATTATACTCCTCCTCTCTCCTTCTCCTACCCCCACCTTTCTCTTGGCCTCTCTAGTACATTTATATTCTGATATTATTTTTTTCCCCTACCTCCCACCTCACCCTGTTGAGAGCCACTATTCTGAAAAACAGTATGAGGTGCTTTGTCAGGAAAAAATGTGTGATCACTTTAGAGAAAATTTTCTTCCAGCCATTTTTGTTGAGTTAGGATGATGATGTAAAGTGAAGAATGCCTGTATTGTAAAACATTTACACACATTCTGAGGGGTTTAAAATAAAGGTATGATAAGTCATGGCATTTCTCTTAGGGGGACATCATATACAGATTGAATTTTGAGCAGACTTTTGAAAGAAGAGTGACAGGTGAAGAGGAAGAAGAAGGCATCTTAGCTATTGGCAGAGGACCAAACACAAATTAAGGGTGAAGAATCACGAGTGTTCAGAATAGAGATAATGTTGGGGGAAAGTACTGACTTTCCACTTGCCAAATTTTCAGAAAGGACAGGTTGTGACAACTCCTTTCTCTCACTCCTTCCCGAGATAATGAGACTGGGCCCAGGAGATAGACAGATATAGACACTCTCTGTCTCTGTCTGTCTGTCTTTCTCTGGCTAACCCTTCTACAGAACAGTGTCTTTTCCTCCATACCCTCAGGTTCTGCCCCTACCCTGCCTGGGACTGGAAGTCAGTTCAAGAGGAAGGCAAAGCTAAGCCAGTTCTATAATCTAGCTTTATCAATAATAAGGTTGGTATTTTACCTTCATCCTTTAGACTTTTATAACTATTCCTCATCACATTTGATCTGAGAAGTTAAAAGAAAAGCAATATTATGACCTTCAAATCTCAAAGCATGGTCTGAATTTAAAAGATAAAATAAGCTAAGCATACCTGTCTTTCTGAAACTCCATTTTCATCATGTCAGTCTGTTTATCTCCACGTGATTCCAATCATCTCCATGAAAAGTCTCAGTTTCTCTGACTTTCAAGGCCTCCCATATTTTACTCCTGCTCTACTCGAACAACCTTATTTCTCACTGTGCTGAGCAGATAATTGTGTTACTTGCCATCCAAAGGCCCTTTCTAAAAGAAACTGCCCTTCCTACTTAGGGGGCAGTCTTCGGTCGCCATTTCTGCACCACATAACTCTCAGTCACACACAGCTAATTGGATTAAGGATGATTATGTGACCCCAAAGCAACCAATTTTTAAGCTGACCATCAATGTATAACGTGACCTTGTACATGAAGCTCTGCCCAAGCAGGGATGAAGGTAACAAACTGGACTGATCAGATAGCCTTTCTCAGCATTTTGAGCAGGGAAAAGGAGTGAATCAGGTGTAGTCAGAGGGAACGAGATGATTGGGGACAAGAGAAAAGAATCCAAAGAGAAGCAGAGACTGAGAGAGGCTGTTGGTGGGAGGAAGGACGAAAGAGGCAGCCTGCCTTTAGGAACATGACTGTAACTACTCGAGTTTATTTGACGTCACAGGGCATTTTTTTTTTTTTACACCAGTTGGTCACAACATTGCACATAAAATCTGGAACTCTGAACCTGCCTCGGGGCATCCTGCATGTCCTGCCCATGTTTTACCTTTTCCAGCTCGTCTCTCTTACACCAGTGTACTGTATTTTGTCCTGTTGTCCTTGAAGCTTCCAAGGGCACCAAGCTCTTGCCCTTCTCTGGGTTTTCACAAAGCTTCTTCTCTTTCTATGGTTCTTCTACCCATCCACTCACCCCTAACCCTACTCACCCTGGCTGGCTTCCCTTTGTTTAAATCCCAGGTGAGATGCCACTGATTTGGACCCTCCCAATTGGGTCCCTGTTTTAGTTTTAGTGCTTCATGCTCTATTTCTTCATAGCACTAATCTTTATATTTTTATTTTAACATTCATTTATTTGATGATTGTTCCTGGGAGCAACATGTGGGGTAAGTATTATGTGCATTCTTGTTTACCATATTTTTAGCATTTGGCTCAGTGCCTAGGACACGGTAGATTTCTTAATATCGATTGAACAACTGAATAAATGAATGATAACAAATTTTCCCCCACTTATGCTCATTCCCATCTACCTTTCTTAATTCTAGACATAAGACCCTTTACTCCTTTCTCTGTTTCAGTGTTTTCTTCTCTCATCTTTTAATTGCATTTATAATTTAAACACTATAAGTACATTTGGCATTTATTATAATATTATCTATTATTCCTTAATTGTTCTCTATATGCTAGGTTAATTTTTATTCTGATGAAAGTAAGGACAGTGACTCATGCCATGTATCTTCTCCTTTCCCAAAGTGCTTGGCACAGTGAGAGAACATATGACCTAAAACAAAGCATTTTTCAGTGACTGCACCAAAATACTGAGTTGCAGGGTGTTATGAAGTTCTGGAGGCTGATTTTAAGTCTCGCACATGAGGTCCTGCTGGTTGGGAGTTAGAGGTCCAGAGGTGTGAAACTCTGGAGGAAGCACTGGGCAGTTCTACGTCCATATTCAAACGTGTTTCAATTAAAACTTAAGCAGATAGCTACGATCTTTGAATACTAATAATCATATTCATTGGTTACTGTTGCACGAACAAAATCATCAATGGTGAGTAGGCCCTGCTTATTTATCCAAATATTAGACTTTAAGATTTACCAGCTTAAAAGTCAAAATGATTGTCCTTAACTCTAATTTTGGACTTACTCTTCCTTATTCTTTTTTTTTTATTTTACTGTTTTATCTTTATCTCGTCTCCATTTCTAGATTATAAAAATCTTTGAGAATAGGCACCATATCTTTTTTTAAAAAACAAGTAGCATCTCTTATTTCAGTTTCACTTCTTACTGAAGTACAATTTAAGCACAATAAAACTGCATGTATTTAAAGTGTACAGTTTGATGAGTTTTGACATATATGTTTATAACCTAAAACTGTTACCACCATCAAGATAGGGAACATTTCTAACACCTCCAAAAGTTTCTGTGTGCTCTTTGCCCTCCACTTTATTCCTTATACCTTGCAATCACTGATCTCTACTTTTGTCATTATAGGTATATTTACATTTTATAGACTTTTATAAAAAATAGATACATATGTATTGTTGTTTTAAATATGTCCTACACGTGCATGGTTAAGGGGTCATCCTGAACCTTTTAAAATGTTTATACATAGAATTAGGGAATACACTCCTGGCTCTCTCCCTCTTGGGCTTCCCTTCTCACTCTCCAGTGCTGGCTTTTGTTGCCCAGGCTTTTCTTGGTTGTTCTAGCCAGAAAGATGGTGGCGCCTTCTCCCACACTGTTAGCTTCCTATTCTGCATTTAAACTCTGCAACTGAAGCCTAACTTGGGGCCAAATCCATGGAGAAGAAACTCACTCCATGCTTGTTGTTACTCCAAACGTCTACTTCCCACTGTAATTGGTCTGCTTTTATTTACCCTTCAAAGTTCTCAGGTTTGAATTTTTTCCCAGGGTCTATAGTTGTTACGAGTGGGAGGATTGGTCTGTAAGGGAGTTACACCACCACCCAGAAGTGGTCTCCTCCAAGTGTGCTAGTATCTCTTTTATTTCTCAGTCTAGTTTCTTTAGAGCCAGAGCAGGGCTTTCGTGTTCAGGTCACAATGGTTTCTTCTGCTTCTTCATGAATGTAAATAGTCAAGACACGTGGAAGGATTTACAGGAGACAAAAAAAAAAGTGGGGAGGTCGGGGATGTCACTGGGGGAGAGCGCCAAAGTGTCTAAGTTTTCTGAAGCATCACAGAATAAATAGTTTGGGTCTTAAGTGAGTTGCCAATAAGTAGACTATATCCATTTTTTTTTTCTGCTTGTTTATAATATCTGCCATCATTCACCATCAGCTATGTGCGGGACATACATTATCTTTAAAACATATGTCCACAAGGACTAAAGGCTTTCTTCAATTCTATTTCCCTATGGTCAGGAATGGGTCTCAGGAGAGTTAAGATACATGTGTAATTTCACATAGTTTATAAGTATTGGCTCTGGGGACACAGATCCTTTTATTTCTGTCACCAAAGCTTTGTCTCTTCTGCTTTCATCACCCTACAACTCAGGCTCCAATTTTATACTAGTGTCTGTCTTTCTCTGGGCATCATTTACTTTTGTTGACCTAGGGGGCTGTTGGTCCCTCAGAAAGGGCTTACCATCTATGCAATGTATTTCCAGATTTGTACAAAAGTTGGGAACAGAAGAATTTTATTTACATTACAATGGGAAGCCCAGACTCATTTCCCTAGGTAGTTCTCTTTTATCAAAAGACATTCTAGATATACACAGCCTTCAATAAACGCTTGTTGAAATGAATTGAGTCCCTGGGAAAGTGTTTGGTGAGATCAAGCAAATCATTGAAATTAGCATGTCAATTCAAAATCATATAGAGTTTACCAGCTCAGTTAGCGCCTTCAGTTGTACCTTGACACATACATTGTAACAACTTAAAACTCATTAACAGCTTGCTCTCTGTCTTGTGTGATCAATGGTTTGCTTTCATCTAACAAGATTTTTTTTTCTTGCTGTTTCACAAAGAAGAGATGAAGACGAATGGATAAACGTACCAAAATCAGGAAAGTTTTATGTATTCTTAAGACCACCTTTCAGCGTTAAAAACATGCTATTTTTGTTTGTTTGTTTTGTCCACCAATTATTTTCTATCCATATCATAATAGTTGTCTGTATCTGTGAACTCAGTTATTTGTGAAAAGCCTAGGCCTTTTTCTTCTTTCTATGACTCATTCCGTGTTCATTTTGCAAACATTTATTTAGTACCTAATATGTGCCAGATGCTGTTTTGGACCCTGGTGCTAATATAGTGAAGAAAATAAACATTGCTGCCCACGTGAGCTCACCTAATGCATGAGACAGACAAGCAAATAAATTAGCAAAATAATAAACAAAAAAGTGAAATACATGCTATGCTGATGGTAACAACAATTATGGAGAAAAATCAATCAGCGACAGGAAATAGTGCTATTTTAAATAAGACCGAGAGACCTCACATGGTAAATAATCTTCGAGCCAGTACATAAGGGAAGTGAGGAATTAGGCCTTGAGTACCTGAGTATAAAGAATTTTAGATAGTTTGAAATTATTAATTGCAAGCCAGGAGGTGGGAGGGGCAGGCGAAGTGAGGTTGCTATGTCATATAAAGCACTCATTCTAAGTAATGGGGGTGGGGGTTGGTTTGAGCAGAGAAGAGAAATGATCTTTTATTTTAGCAGGATTTATCTGAATGGAATAGGCTGTAGGAGACCAAGATCAAAGGGGAGGGGGTGAAGAACAGTGGAGGCAATTAAAATAATTCAGAGGCAAGATCCTGAAGGATTGGACCAGCATAGTGACAGGGGAAGAGCTGAGAAGTGAGAGCCCAAAGGATTTGCCAAATGGAATAAGAGAAAAAGAAGTCAAGGATAAATCCAGAACTGAAATGCAGTTGAGACAGAAATAGAGAAGGCCATGAGAGGAGCATATTTGAAATAATAAGAATATAGTTTTTACATGTGAAGTGTGTAATGTCTGTAAGACACCCAGGTAGTAGGTAGTTGGACATAAGAATCTAGAGTTTAAGGGAGAGGCTGGGCCGGAGTTACCAGAATATAGAGGATATTCAATACCATGAGTATTACCTGATCCCTAGAACACTTTAAAATTAAGAGATCCAGAAAATGAACAACAATAAGAGCAAAAGATTGAGAGGGTATGGCCAGAGAGGTTGGAGGCAAACGAGACTAGTGTGTCCTGGAACCCAAATTAAAATGTTTAAAGGAAGTGAGAAATAAACATGTCACAATGCTTCTAAGAGGTCAAAAAAGGCAAGGAGCAGCAATGTGGAGGTCACTAGAGGTCATGATCATGTTAAAACAGTTTTATTAGAATGAAGGAGCCAAAAGACTGCTTGCAAAATCTTTCAGAGATAATAGAAGAGGGGAACTGCAGACAGTAAATATAGAGAATGCTTTTCAGAAATTTTCCTCTAAAAGACGAGCAGAGAGATAGGGGGTAGCTGGAGGCAGATTTAGGGTCAAGAAAATTTTAAAAAGTTTAATAAGATGGAAAAATCACAACCTGTTTGTATCCTTCTGGAAATGATCCAGTGATGAGGGAGAGATGTTAGGATGTAGGAGCGAGTCAGGGAGAACCACTGATAAGAGCAGCGAGACGGGATAGAGCCTGGGGTTCGGGTGGAAGCCATTCATCAGCATAGGAAGAGGGAAAGCTGAGCACACTGGCAGAGATATAGGTGCATGGCAATTTTCCTTTAGATTACCCAAACATGTAGTTGGTAAAAGGAAGATTAAATTAAAAATTTGAAACTATGCAGGCATATGAAGGCATAATAAATATTAATTTTACTGGGAAAAATCAAAGCTGGAAAAGGTCGGCTTCTTAGTCTTTCAATTTTCAAGGTGAGGAAACCAAGGCCGAGAAGTGAACAGCTAGTTGTTGGTGCAGTTGATTCTCTCTCATAATCCTGTACTTAGCTCACTGCATTCTGTTACTTGGTTATTTGAAATGTTACCATCCACTTCGAAACATAACATTTTAAATGGAATATCAACCTGTGAAAAAATTTTTGTATCAATAAATAGTATGTACCAAGTAAGCTTATAGTAGCAGGCAATAGTAAGTCACAGTCTTTCAAATTATTTCATCCAACCATCATGACAACCAGGAGTTATCCATTAGTGTCACCAATTTTGCAGATAAGAAAATTGATATCTGACAAATTGATCATGACCTCCAGTGACAACTTGTGTAAGGCTCCAGGTATAGGAGGCAGAACCAGATGTGAAATCCATTTTTTTTTCTGACTCAATCTAATATATTCTCTAATATATATATTTTTTACTTCTAAATAATGCTGCTTTCAAATCATGCTTTGTGGTGGAGTTATCCAAAAGGTTAAATTTATTTTCAATAACTTCTATTAATGGTAGGGGAATATATGTCAAATGTAATTAAATTATTTAACAGTTTAAGGCATAAATTTCAGTTTTCTGAAGATATCACTCAGGACTCTGATAAACGATGATAAACAAGATGTCCAAACACAAAACAGAACTGCTAATTAGATAGCAACTGATGAAAGTAAAACTTTTTGAGGTGAGTTCAGCTTAAAACTCAGACAAGCTGGTTTAAGAGTTACTGATCCTTTGAGGTATGGAAATGTTTTTTATCTTTCTAAGACCTTGAGATCACTGGTGGGAAGAAAAGCTGATTTTTGAGAGGCATGATTTAAGAGAGGATCCTTATGTAACTTGCAATCCAATGAGCCATATAATCCAAATATTTTAGAATAAAAATTTTGCATTACTTTTCTGTCTGATATGTAGGAACCAACTAGCGTGAGCAAAAGCTATCTTGAATCTCCTTTGCCCATAACTGCAGAAGTAGAAAGTTGATTGGATATCATTGCTTTACTTTCACCAGGTTGACCTTGGGACACATGCTGTGTTCTCTGGGCCAATTTATCTCAATTTGGGAGCTAGAATGTTTCTATGGATAGTTAAGTAGAATTTTTGTTGTCTTCTGGGTCAATCAGTTATCTCTCTGACTGAAACTGAGGTGTTACCATCTCACTGGTGGAAATATATCTCTTACCTACTTCTCATCTTGGGCTTCTTGCAGAGTTTTACTGTGGTGGAGAGATTTTTTTTTGACAATAACAGTAATGACAATTTATAGAATATTTATCACATAGTCGCCATTGTGTAAAATACTTTTTGTCAATAACCTATGTAAGTAGTTTTCATTCTACTTATTATACAGACAAATAATCTAAGGTTTAGAGAAAAGTTAAGTAACCTGTCCAGCGCCTTGGAGCTAGTAAACATTTTGTATGGAACTGTGGGGATTTTTTCATGCTTGAAGGTCTTAGGGAAAGGCTTGGAACTATACCAATTTTGTGAGAGAGTCCTTAGGGAGAAAGTGGAAAGTGAGAGGTAACAAGAAGTTGAGAGTCTCCTGTCTAGAAACTTCTGTAGTCCGTAGAAAGAGAACTTTTATGAGGACCACCTGTTTGGAGATGTGCCTGGTAAGGTTTGAGTTTTATTGTGTGGCCCCCACCATCTGCGAGTTGAGAAGCGCTGATCTAATTGAGTTACTACATCAGACTCATCTTGGTATTGTAGTCAGAACTTTAATAAAAATGGAGACTAGACAGAAGTCAAAATCTAATTTGGATACTAATATTTGATATAGTTCACTTTCCTTTTTCCTGGGAATATCTAGTTAGTTCACAGCAGCATGAGCAGCGACATCCTGTTCTTGCCCTTTTCTGTTTCAAACTGAAAACACTGTCCTGGTTTCCCTGGCTGCTCATTCTCTCTCACTGGGCCTGGGACCTACTAGCCTTGGCCTTGGTTCCCATTCACACTTACTGTTTACAGCCTCCTTCAAGTCTTCTAATCCCTTGACACTGCAACTCCATTTTCTGTATTTTCTTATCACACATTTTGACGTTTCTTACAAGGGATCCTGGTCTTCTTTGGATTATCACGTTGGATTCCCTACACTGTTATATCTCAGTACTTAAATCACTTCACTTTGCCCTGCCTGCCATCTGTCCAGGGCCTCACCTTAGTGCATAGGTCTAATTCCAGTGTTTTATCCACTCTACTTTCCTTGACTCTCTGGTTTTGAATACAGGATCACTTTTGCAGCCTGATCATTTGTTCATGAATTATCTCATTACGTAAATCAACAAATATTTTATTGAGTGCTTCCTAGCTTCCAGGCCTTTTGCTGTTTTCTAGGTGTATATTGGTGAATAAAATAGATTCTTTACAACGTTAAGAAAATCTTTTACTGGCGTGCTTGCATTTCTTCATGAAAACCTTTGACTTCTATAGAGTTTCAGTCAGGCTGCATTTAAATGAAAATACATACTGGTGCTTTTCAAGTATTAATACAGGATCTTAATAACCAAATTTGCTCACAAGCACATTTGCATAAAAAACAAACTAAAGGGAAAGGTAAAGATAGTTAAATAAATGTGTTTTTGTGCCTATTATATTATATTCAGGTCTAAATAGATTGGCATATTTGCTCTGGATAGAGTGTAAAACTGAGGGAACTGCCTGAATTCACCTTCTACCTGCTGTCCAGTGGTTTCCCCACTTCTCCAAATTTAAGATGTTTTCTTCATTTTGGGGTGTTACTTTTCACGTCATTGAAGACGGATGTACTTCCATTTTTACTGTGTTTGCTGAGGAAAACTAAAAAAGTCACAGTTCCCCATCCCCTGGTTATTGTCTTTGCTGGAGCCACCATAGATTTACGACGGTGTCTGCCTGGACCCAGAAATCCGGACAGTGCATTAGTGTGTGAGGGACATTTTAGAAATTTAATGGCCTTGGTTCAAACTGTGAGGTTCGAGTGGATAGACTCCATTGAAATCAATGGCATGTGCATTGTTTTATGTAGAATGTGTGATGTTTAGGATCCTGAGAAGATAAGCAAAAGCCCTATTATAGTTGTGTTGCTGAAGAGTGAGCAAAAGCAAATAGAGGAGCATTTGGGGACAGAACACACAGACCTGCCATCAAGATTAAGCAGCTGCAGCACTTATCTTTTTCTAAGAACAGATTAATAAGGGGACAAATGTCTTGAATACTGTGTTGTTAAAACATGTGTGCATCCATGCGCATGTGCACACACGCAGGCGCACACACATACACACACACAAACTCAGTGCCACTTGGGTACATATTAATTTGAATCTTAAAAGACCCCAGTCATGGCACTGTGCAATTACAGTTTTAACAAGTAACTACAAACTTTAATTAAGCAAGCTGTGAAATACAAACTATCTTAAGCAGCATAAGCATTATATTTTAAACACAACTTCAGAATGGAACTAGCCGACTTAATTCTAGTAATCAAGTTAAGGCATAAGAGATCCATTGAGTATTGTTCTTTTCAATATTTTATTAATGGTGTGTGTAAAACTCAGCCACTTAAATGTAGAATTGCTTCAAAATTATAGGCTACATTCCTAATTGAATCAAGAGAAAATAAATATATATAAAAAGCAGACTCTGGGAAACAGTGTACATGAGTCAAATATCGTTGCTTGGTGTGTGTTTTGATCATGTTCACCTTGATTTCCGTGTTTATTTTGGAAATCCAGTACAATGTAATCTATATATTAATACTTTGGTGTAGCTCATTACTATACCATATTTATGGTGCCAAGAATATAGCAGCTCATCAATAAATATTTGTGAACCTAAACTCAATCTTGCTTATAGCCACCCAAGTGATGATTATTCTCTATTTCATCCCCCTTTCCTTGTCTATGAAATAACATAGATTCATATTGTATCTATGACATCCTATAGAATACTAAAAACTCAACATAGCCGAAAAGAAATTCATTCTCTTTCATGCAATATGTGTGGTTCATGTTATCAACATCTATCTGCCTTGTCATGCAAGCCAGGAACCTTTATCTGCTGTCTTTCAGCAACCTATGCCCATAACTGTCAAAATTGTTCCTGCTTTTCCATACCTATGACCACTGCCTGAGCACCATATCTTTCTTTGTCTAGGTTGGCTCTATAGACTCCTGAATCATCTACATGACTGCTTCTTCTTCTTTTTTCTATTCTCAGTCATTCTATACCTGTTACTGGAGTTATTTTTCTAAAATATCATTTTTATTCTTTCTCTTTTGGAAATTCTCTCAAGTATAAGATGGAGTCTAAAACTATTCAGCATAACAGATGAGACACTCCATGGTCTGCAATAATCTGTTTTACTCTCATCTATCACCACTTTCTCCAACACTTCCTTCAAACTCACTCACTGAAGAAATTCTTGAAGTCCTAGAAACGTATACACACCTGTGTACCAGTTCTTTTGCTCATCTTTTCTCTGCCTCTTGAATTTCTATTGTTGCTTTAAGCCTTAGTTCAAAATCATCTCTGATAATTTTCTTCTCTGCTCCAGATAAAAATAAATATTCTAGGTTTTCTGCTTCTTAAAGTATTATTCAACATCCTATACTGTTACTTCTTTAGGCAGTGTTTTACTAGATAATGAATGTGTCTCTAAGACTTCCAATGATCCTCACTTCCAGATAGCCATGCCCTGCGTGATTACTCTGCTTGATTGTGGGCTGTACTTATCAACTCACTTCTAATGAACAGGATGTGGCAGAAATAATGCAAGGTCACTTACAAGATTTAGTTATACAAAGACCTTTGTTTCTGCCATGGGTGCTCACCCTCTCTTCCTTCTCTTGCTTGCTCTGAAGGAAAAATCATCTGCCTTGTAGGGAGTTGCCCTGTGGAGAGGCTCACATATTAAGGAACTGGGGATGGCCTCTGGCAAGCATGCAGTGAGGAGGTGAGGCCATCCGTCCAGTAGCCTGTGAGGAACTGACTCCTATCAATAACAACTGTCCTTTAAGAAAGACTGATTTGAGGTCTCCTCTCAAGGCTTATCTAGGCACTAAGCTAGGCAGTAGTTTAATAATAAAAAGAGACAGAGACCCTTTGTTGTTTCCTTGTCTGTCTACAAGCATGCTGAGGTCTTCCCTCTCCTATACAAATAAACATGAAAACTCAAAGAACCCTTCCTTCAACCTCCATACTTTCTCAAACTATTATCTTCTCTCTTTTCAAAACATAATGTGTCCTTAGATTAAGAAGCTTGTAGTGTGACTTGGACACAGTAAAAATGGGAAGAGTACATGAAATAGGGTCAGAGGAGAAGATAGAAAAATTCATGTAGAGCATTATAGGGCAAGATAAAAACCTTGGTTTTGTACCAAATGCAAAGAGAAGGTGGTATCATTACTGGTAACTGAACAGTGGTTTTAGCTATGAGACTCTACAGGCTTCGTATCTCCATGAATCCATGAGCCTGTCAGTGGCTTTTCTAAGATATGAAAATAAGTTCATTGGCTTCAAAATGAAAACAAATCTGGAATATCAGAATCAATAAAAGTATAATTAAATGTCTACAGAATGTAATATTAATGTCAAATAAACACAATTTAATTCAACTTTACTTAAATATAAACACAAGTTTAAACCACAAGAACACAATAAATAACTTTAAGAAAACTCAAATTTATAAAAATTATGAAAACCTTTTTAAATACTTTTTGGAGAAGTTATGTTTAACATGTGACATGGGTGTATTTATGTGTTTGAAATTCTATGGGGTGGGAACCTCCAAAGCTTTAGAATGCTGTGGGGCTTGGAAGGACTCTTAATAGCCATGAGTCTGCATGCTAATATCTAAAAAGAGCAGAGTATCCCAGTGGACAAGAATAAATCAAAAGATGAATAATCTTCATGTATATAACTCAGTAAATGATTCCCTGTAGTTCTTTAGAATGGTAAAAATGTACACATTTATAATATTGAATATTAAATATCAGACATTATATATATACATATATATATAAATTTTAGGCAGCTTTTTTTTTTAATTTCAATACAAGAAATATGGAATCAAGACTTCAGCTATAATATACATCACGAATATATAATCCTTGCCCCTTGAGTAAGGATCAAGTTTATTTTCACTGTCATAACAAGATGTATCTGGCAGTTCCTAAAACCAGACCCAATAAATATTTACTTGATATTTCCCTTGACAAGTGTCTGAAAATTTATTTCCTAGCAGACAGGGTTACTTTTTCCCTTTGTTAATTTTTATATCACATTAATTAGATATGCACAAACACACACACACTCATATACTCAAATACACACAAACATACATATAAACACACAATTATAAAGATCAGGATATCATATCTCCAAAGAAAATTGAAGATTTTTGCTTTTTTTTTATGTTTCTAATATAACCTGGAACCCTGCCAGCCATACCAGAATTGGATACCATCTGTGAAATTAATTTGAAATGCACTAAGTTTAATTTGCTTGCCTCTAAATCAGCCGTGGCATTCGTCCAAATTTATTTTTCCAAGTTTAGACTTTAATTTTATTTCAAAACCCTTCTCCAGAGTATATTTTGGTCCCTTTCACTAGAGAATTGTCCATTTTAACCATTAACCATTCATATATCCTATCTTCCCAGTATTTGAGTTAGTAGTTTGAGTCTCCCTATAGTTAAGAAGGAATGTTTGTTAGTTTAGCAAAAAAAAAAAAAAATTTGAAAACCTTTAGTTGCTGTTCACCCTGATTTGGAAGTAGTGCATGGCATGGCAGAGGAAGGGCGAGGAACAACTCACAGAGCAGCCTTTCTTCATCTGTCTGTCTGTCTATCTGTCTGTCTTTTACCCCAGAAAACCCTTTAAATAATTTTCAGATCTCAGAGAATTCCTATATAAAATTATATCTACAGCTCTTTTTATATTAGTATTATTAGTAAGTTGTAGATATAATAATTCAGTAACAACTCTCAATGCTCTTTTAAATGTGGAAAGATATTTTTCTGTAGGTTGGTTTACTTAGCTAACCTTTGAGATATGCTTTGTGTATGGTTCTCCCTTCTCATGCTCTAATACTAGTCCGTAGTGAAGGTGGAGGAAACATCAGTCCCTTTGGTTTTTAAATTCCTGATTGATTTTTTAAAAACCTTACTACCCAAGTAGACTTGAAAGTCTTATCACTAATTTCTACCACACAGTTGCTAAGGAGCTGTCATATGGTTTTAGTACTACTTAAGACTAAAAATGTCTTTGTCGCCATACTTAAAAAAGAATCAGTTAGGTAAGCTCAATTTACCTTTTTGAAATTATTCTCTTCTTTCCTTAAATATATTTTTTAAAATTCTTAAGTGAAAGATAAATTTCTGTTCAAACATTCTTCTACTTTCGAGGTTCCTCTGCCGGGTTTAATAATCAAATAGACGTGAGACAGATTAGCAAGAGAAAATAACCAAATTTAATACATACGAATATATGAGAATCCCACATATATGAGAGAGTCAGAGACCCTACATACTTGAGAGGTTCAGAGATAGAATGGGAGCATGGGTAGGTAAGACATCCTGAGCTATGGATCAAGTAAGCACCTGGGGGCCTTCAAAGGGTCACTACAGGATGATAAGAAGAGCAGACATTTAGTAAATAGCTGTTTGTTCTGCCTTATAGATAGGTCAAAAGAAGTAATCTCTGATAATCTCTTCTTATGGGCAGAGCCCCTAATTCAAGTTCCTCTAGGTAGTTAAAGGGAGGAGTAGAAGTCTCTTGATCCTGAAGCTAAAATGCCTTTAATTCAAAGTATCTGCATTCTACTGAAGCACATCTCGGGGTGGCTCATTCTGAACCCCCACAGTTGCTGTTTCAGATTTGTTTGTAGGCCAAGGACTAGATTCTCTTTCATCTTATACTTGCCTTAAAAACCCACCACATTATATCATCAGTATTTTCTTAAAACAAAAACATTAATAATATATAAAACATAACAGCATAAAAAAAACTGAATGAGAAAATCAACCGAAACATGAAAACTTCACAACACATTTGAGTTTGAATTTACACAATCCTTATTCAGCAATGTTTACAACAACAACAACATGGCAGGGACAGCTAAGCCATGTCATGTAAAAATTCCTTCCTTGGGATAGAAACTTGTCAAAAATCAGCTGGTGGCACATGATGGGAGGTTGAGAGAGATAAGCTGACATCATCAACCTCCTGTCCTATCTTTTGTTCAATGAAGTGCTCATCAATTATCAGTGACCTCCTTTATCTTGCATCAAAAACTGAAAACTGACTCAAGCAAATGAACATGGTCCTATTGAGCTCTGTCATACAGACTGAAAGACCACTATCAAAACACCTAACAGGGCCGTTCAATCACTGTTTGCCTCTGCAAGTACTAACTTTGAGTGGAACATTAAGTTAAAAATAAGTTCAGTATGTTTCTTTTTTAAATCACAGTCTGTTTGGGGACCCCAGCCACAAATATGCAAACCCTAGGGTTCCACAGAACCACTGTTGGGAAACAGTCTTAAACTAAACAATCTGACCTTTCCTTCTCTTGCCGAGAGAAGTTTTTGAATGAGATTCTCCACTAAAAAGTCCAAGATTTTTTGTGCATCTACTGAAAATACAGTACAGCGATTACCTTGGGATCTAGAGCTCACCCTGTCTACATCCCAGGACGTTTGCATGAGACGCTAGGTTTGGCAGATGGGGAGATGTGCTGCTAGTTCCCTTCGAGGCAGGACTTTCTGCCCCACTGTCCTTAGCTGATGGTCTCCAGCTCCCGATCCACCTCAGCCTTTGAACCAAGGTCTTGCTATTCTAGGAGTAGCCACCGAGGGCCAGGCCACTGCCACACAAGGCATTGCTCCTCCAGTAAGCAGAGCTCACCTTAGGGTGGGTAGAGACTTGTGAGATAATGGCTCCTCCTGCCCAATCCTGCTTCAGTCCTTTTCCTTTATAGGAGTTACTCTCTTAGAAACTTTATGTTCCAAGTCCATCTCAGACTTTTCCTCTTGGAGAATCCAAAATGCCACAGTCAGCACTAGGAGTAGTCTGTAAAAGTAGGCGGTAAATGGGATTTTGACATTGAATCGCTTACTGGCTAGCTGGTGATAAAAGTCCTATCCTTCACAGATCGCCCCTAGCACTAGGTGATGGTCCAAAAGTTAAAGTATTCACCCATGGTGAGCTTGGATACTGAGCTGGGATGGCATCCTCATAGAGGGGTATGTACTAACCAGTGCAGTAGTTCATGGTTTTAAAAAGTACTGAGAAATAATAAAGATCAAGACAAGGGAATTAGATGGTTATTACTAAGCTGCATTGAATCTTTTTGTTAACTGAGAAAGAAAGCCTTATCTTATGCAGTGGAGGAGTGGAAAAAGCTGAAGATTAGGCATAAGAATTACTAGAGTGCCTGAATTCCAAGGAAGATCAAATGTTCTAATGAGGCAGGCCTTTATGTCAAAGTCAAGGCTCTGGTTGGGGAAACCCAGGACCCTGACGCATGCGGTGAGGATATTGGCCCAAAGAGTTGATTTCTCAGACTTATCAGATCTTCTGGGCCCAGTCCTCCCCTCAAGAGTTAGCATCTGCCTCCCCTCACCCCCTTGCCAAGCCAGGAGATAAGACAACAGGTATCCCACCTCAGAAGCTACTCCCACTGCTTTCCTGACTCCAGGCCTGTAACTGGGGTGAAATAGCAGCATAGCTGGCAAGAGGTGAACTGTATCTGACAAGGGAAAACAGGGTTGCACTCTGAAGGAGCCCCAAGACCTAGCCAGCATGGACCAACAGGGGTTGGAGTGGAACCACGCGCTGGGGGCCGAGGTTGCTAGATCGAGGGAATCCAAACATGAGATCAGTTATTGGAGAGTTTGTTGACTTGGGGATACTTGGCAGGGGCCCCAGGGGATGGAGCAAACTTGTGGCTAGAATGGCTCCTAGAGCCTAGACAATACTTTGCCTTGCCTAGTGAAATACAATAGAGAAAGGAATTAAAAGGCTAGTGAAGTGGACACGCCAGAATGGATATATTACACGAGACCAGAAGAATCACCAGAGGATTATGGTCCATTGGAGCGTCCCCAGATTAAACTTTCAACTAGGCCATCAGGAATTTACTAGTGAGAGGGACATTAGCATCACTATGGAGTTCAGCATTGGGCTCTCTTTTGTGGACCAGAGCCAAAGGTCGAAGAAACTGTTGTAGAAACTGGCTCACTAATAGCAACGAGGATATTTGGGTTCCAATGCAGTAGAGGCCAGGAAATAGCTCTTAATACCAGAAGCCAGGATATCATTCTTCTCCTGAGCATGGATAAGATCAGAGTGGCAGCCAAGGGAACCTAACCCACAGAAAACAGTGAAGATGGTTAATAGACCATTAATGTGTCTTGCCATGGGTTGCCAAAACAATCAAAAGAAAACAAGAATTGCTGAGCTGGAGTCTGAGGTCTGTTGTCCAAATAAAGCAACATTTCCTCGTTTAGTTACTGGACCTGAGCCTGTTTGCAAAATAGCATCTACTGACCTCAAGAAGTGTGGGGTCCACAGAGGAAGGACTCTGTTATACACTGTAATGGTTCCCCCAGTTCTTCAAAGGAGCCAACAGCCTACTTGAGTGATTATATATTGGGAAAGGAGTAATACCCAAATATATATAGGCCAATTGGATGCAAGACGTGTTCTGTCAACCAACATTCAGTGATGTGATGCCTCATCATGCCTGCTCTGTAGATTGGGGCATATCAGAAGCAGGCAATGCAAAGAGCCCTGGCCAAACCAACTGTGGATGGTCTAGTGGGTCTGCAGACATACCCAGTGGTCATTTCTTCATTCCTCGAATGTATATTTGGGATTAACACACTTGGCTTTTGTGGTAACTCCCACGCTGCATCCTGGTCCTATGAGATAAAAGCTATCATAGTGGGGGAGTTCAAGTGGAAGCTTTGAAACTTCCCCCATATGCCTTAGCCAGGGTGGTCAGCCCCAAACTGTATTGTATTCTGTTGGGGATTAATGCTACCCTTGAGAATCTAAAGGATTCAGGGGTGGTAGTTTCTATCATATTTATAGTTCATCTCTTTTCCCTATTCACAAACCAGATGGATCCTAGAAAATGGCTATTGACAACCACAGAATCAACCAAATCTTAGCTTTGATCATAGTCATTGTACCTGATGTGGTTTTATTCCTATAGTAGATTAATAAGGACTCAGGTACATAAAATAGAGACATTGATTTGAAAAATGTATTTTCTATTTAAATCAAGAAAGAGGAACAGAAACAGTTCTCCTTCACTCTTTTTGTTCACTGGAACAAAAAACACCATTTCATTTATTGTTTTGCCCAAGACAAAACTCGTAATCTCCCACATGTGATTATCAGACGATCTCTGGGCTGTACGGGCATCCTGCAGATCATCACCTCGATCCACCACGTGGGTGGCATGCTGTCGATGACACAGATTGAGTGAGAGAGAGCCACATGCTGGAGCCCTTGGAAGGACACGTGATTTTCAGAGCGTAGGAGACAAATACTTTGACAATGAGGGATGTGCCATTCACTGATGATTTTAGGGGCCCAGGAGCTAAGGATATGTTGGGTCATCTCCTTCCATGTACATTTCTGTAACTTGCATTCATCCATCCTCTACCACAAAGCCAAATGCCTAGTCGGCCACGTGGGGGTCAGGAGGCAAGACATGATGCACCTAGTAATACTATTCTGACCCTTAGAATGAGGGACAAGAAAGGCTGCCCATGTGGAGTGAAGCCTAGAGGAAGAAGGGACTCTAGCAGGTCCAGGGTGCAGCCATTTGGGCATCAGACCCTTTGGTTGGGACAGAGAGCACATGCGGTGAGGAAGGGAGACTAGGCAAGAGAGGCAGGCGAATGGGCCAGTCAGGGGTTGAGGGCCTTCGGTGCTCTTCTGAGGAATATGTTTGTTCCCTAATAGGCAGTAGGGAACCATCAGGTTTGTTTGTTTTGTTTTGGTAAAAGAATAGCTTAGCAATAGAAGTTTCTGTAGAAACTGATGAGATCGAATGTACACAGTGGTCTAAAAGGTGCGGCGTGCTTACCAGGAAGATAATTTAGTCTTTTACATTTTTTTTGTTCCTCCCCCATCTCACCTCAAACGTGCTCATTCAAGACATTTATCTAAACTAGGGCTAGGGAGAGGAGGAATGAGAGTGAGCTGTGTGCACGACACATTCCATTTTGTCCCTGCTTGATTTAGAGCTAACTTTTTTCTCCCTCGCTAGCTGGCTACATAGTGGCTGTTTCATTCCTTGCTCCAGAAGACTGGGAAAGTCATTTCTATCAATACCTTCATTACTGCACAAATCCACTACAACCAAATTGTATGTCTTGAGGAATTCATTACAACGGGCTTTTACCTGTATAGTTGCCTCCAAAGGACCCTTCAGTTCCTTGGAAGAATAAAGTCATTTATTATTATTATTATTTTTTTGCAGCTCTTTTAGAACCTCTTTTAAAAGTGTTCGATTTCCAGCAGACTGAAAATATTTCTATCAGGGAATGCAATGAAACTTTCTAGACGTTAAAAAAGCAAAATCAAACAAACAAAAGACTTGTAATAGGCAAGATAATTGAAACGAATAAAGTCTTGAAATACAAAATTTTGCTTCCATGATCAGGGTAATTGAGTTAATTCTTTAGTTCACTTGCAATAATTAATATTGTGGAATTAATATATTAGTTTTATACTTTATATTAGAAAACTCTAACAAAGTTTGCCAAATATGCCTTAATTGAGGACAAAAAAAATAATAAATTTGCTCTTTAAACTCTCTTTTAATGAAAATCTTGAAGAATATATAAACACAGGTCTAGAGGGGGATCTTATAGCTTAGTGCTTCTTTTTCTATTAAAACAGCACACATTTATTATTTTATATTTCTGCGGGTCAGAAGTCCAAAATAAGCCTTAACTGAGCTACAGTCAAGGTGACTGCAGGGCTGGTTCCCTCTGGAGGCTCTTGACTGTGTCAGCTTCTGGAGACGTCCTGCACCCTGTGACTTTTTCCTCACATCATCCCAACCCTTTGCTTCTGCCTCACACCTACTTCTTGCATCCTTTTTAGGCTTAGGTAATTAAGAGTCAGGAGATTCCTTACAGGTTTCAGTGTTTCTCCTCAGAGCAAGGCCACGTTAGCACTTGAGTAAGAGCTCCCTCCACTGGAGTCTGAGCTTTAAAACTCTTTTTAAAACTACTTTCCAGAAGCTTCCCTTCCTACACCCACCTACTACTGCTGGCAGATTAAACCAACAGAACCCTGAATCATGTCGTTCAGGAAAGCTGCAAGGAAGCCCATTTATCAATCCAAGGAGGCTGAACTGGAGAGAAAAAGAAAAACTTGTGCAGCAACTCTCGTCATTCTCGAATCACATCGGCTCTGCAGAATATGTGCTTGGACGCTTAGAGCATAAACTGACTGTAATCAAATGCCTTCAAGGTCTCAGCCCAGTTTTTCATCAAATGTACCTTTTGATGAATTATTGCTTTCAAGGAAAACTTAGAGATTTACATCTCCTGCCCCAGGGTCACTCTGTTCTCTTTAGGAAAGTTTACAGATTTGGGCTGTATTTCTAAAATGAACACTTTGGATATTTAATATTGTTTTAGAGTATCAGGTTAATCAGATATTCTGGTTAGTGTGAGTGACCCCTTTTGTCAAACCTGGATTGCATATTTTCAATAAATTGGAATAAAATAAGACCAGATAATTAACACAAACTCTATAGGTCGTGTTCAGCCATTCTCGTGTGGCCTAGGTTCACCATAATGAATATTCATTACTAGCCGTGTAACCTTTAAAAATTACATAAGCATTTTGAAAAGTTTCTTCATATAATAGGGCTATTAACACTTTACCTACCTCAAAGATTTGTTACAAACATTAAATGAAATAATGAAAGTGAAAATGCTTTGCAAACCATGAAACCTGTTATAGGAGATATAGCTTTGAAGCAATGAGATGGATGTTTTCAGAGCACTGGCTGAGCTTTATGAAAACGTCTGTGAATGAGTATCGTATGTGGAATTAATGTCATTGCTATAGAGACACTACAAGTACTGCTCAATAGAACGGGCTGCCCAAATAATGTTTGGCCCCACGGAGATCATTACCTTTTCACACACTAGAAACACATTAAGGTTTTTTCTTTCCGTTGTTATTTTTCTAAATCCAGTCCTTTCTCATGTAAAAAGAAATGGAAAAAGTGAAATTTCATCCTGAAGCTTTTATTGTGGATTTCTTTTCCAAGTGAGTGAATATTTCTGACTTAACATAATTTGACAGGTCAGTGAAATTAGAGTATCTTTGCATAAATTGCACTATCAGAGTCAACATAAAGCGTTTGATGTATATAGTCCCCAAAGTCAGCTGGCTTGTGTGCTCACAGCGTCACACGGGTGTGTGCACACACTTCCTGTGCTCCATTTCACCGGTGTCCACTCCTGACCACATCCCTCTCCTCCCAGTGTTGCACACTCAGTTACATTAGCAGGAGCTCAATAAATTTTGGTAGAAGGTGGTGGTCGTTATACTTTTGTATGGTAGAAATATCAGGCAAGGATGTTGAAATTAAATATTATAATTTTCAAACACTGAAAAAAACCCGAGATGCCTTGCATGCGACCTTCCCGAGTGTACTTCGGGTATTTTTCCATGGGGCGGATACTGCTTATCAACTGCAAATCACTATGTACTTGGCTCAGTGAATGTTTGCTGATGACTCTGATATTGAATTATTTCTTCAAATTAATTTTGCTTCCTATGACCAAAGAAGATGAGAAACAATCTGTCCTTAGAGGTTCAGATTTAATTATATTTGTGTGCTTATGACAGCTGCATCTCATTACCCCTACCTTTTTTTTCTTACCTTGTCTTTCCTGGTAGTTACGTGCTTCCTTCCCTATGTTCAAATGATTCTTTGTATAATCCACAACACATTGCTTTTTTTCTCACTCCTTTCAAGGACTTCAAGGACTCTGAACTCCTTGAAGGTGTTTTTTTTATATCTTTAGTACCCTGTGTCACCATCAAAAAGAATCTCAATATACTGTTGTTACATAATGAGAAAGTACCAAAAGAAAATGCTTTCCTTCTCCCTCTGCCTCGTTAAGAGCCCTGAGATGTGACAAGGTGCTATCCTCGGGAAAATATTCTTAAGTATAGGGGCAACTGCTTGCTTGATTTAACAATTTGCCTATAAAGTCTACTAAAAAAACCTGAACGTCCCAGGGGGTAAAAGTAAATGATAATTTTTTTGTTGTTTAGGGCTGGAATATATAAAGTGAACAGCTGGGACTATACCCTCCTTGCACTTTGTTCATATATAAGAAGAAATGAAAATTCTGAAAAGACATCTGTATTGTAAATCAAAATACATTGCCGAAATCAATGTTGAGTTGACATTCTGCTTGCAAATATTCTTTTGAGATTGGTTCTTGTAAATCTCTTTCCCATCTGGTTTTTATGTCTGCTCTGGGACTTGCCTGCACAGAATCGTCTCGGATCTGCTCAGAATGTTGAAATAAAGTACGTGGTTTTTAATAAAAGGTTAGCTGGGAGGGGAAGATACCGTCTCGGTCATATCTAAACTGCTTATACATCTTGAGGCTCAGCTTACTTCAGGAAACTTTGGGAAGTGTCTTCTTGGAATAAGAAAACTTATCTGAGGTCATGAAATAATTCTACCTTGTGACTTATATCTTTGTAAAGAACACTTGTTGGAAGGATACTTTTTATTTTTAAACCCAGGAGGAGCAAGCAGCAGAGGAGATTTGGAGATTGTAATTTCCTCTCTTACTATAATTGTACTATTTTCATTAAATTAATGATGGGGAGGAACAGTTTTTGATATAAAAATTTCTTTCCTTATTAAGTTAGTTAATTTGAGAATGTTTACCTCCTCTTAAAAGACAAATTCAGTGATGGCAAAGAGATGACACATCTCCTTCTCATGAGATGTGTCATGAGAAAGAAGCTTATAATTATAACTTAGCATCTGGAACCAATATTTTTCCATGAGTTTTAGGAGAGAAATGGTGTTCTGAATGGACTCTTTCAAGTGAGAACATAATCGCCACCGTCATCGCATAATGTTTATTCAATTCCAGTCTCCAATTGCAGGTTGGGAGCTAATCTTTACATGGCAATAAATCTTGGATACATACAAAAAAAAAGAGACATTATCTTACCCCTGAGAAGAGTGAAATAGACCTGTGCTTTCTCATTTTCTCTCTGTGTGTGTGTGTGTGTGTGTGTGTGTGAGTGTGCATGTACACACATGTGTCAGAGCATCCTAGAGGCAGATGGGAAGAAAAGGAAGCACTGAAGAAGTTCTGTATGACCCTGAATGTCCCCCAAACAAAGTAATTCCTAATTAGAGCCCCTGGAGCTGGGGACTTTCTCTCTGAGAATAAGGATAAGGCTCCTGACTTCATTTTTGTCATTCTGGGGGTTCTTTTTGACTCAAATTTTGCAGACTAAGAAATCATAGGAGGAATCAAGGGAATTGAAACTTTCCTCCTTAAAGAGCTTTGGGGACCATTGTTGTGTTCATTGGAGATATAGGGGAAGGATATTAAGTCAACTTCAACATCTTCCACCTTCCAGCAGAATCCCCACATCATAATATTTAATGTTCACACCCTCACCTAAGTCCTCATAGCAACAACACACCACAGATACACTGTTATATATTAAAATTTTAGATTTAATTTTAAAACAGAATGAGGCAAGCCATTTAGCAAAGTAGAATGTTGTAAAATTCTCTACTGATCCTTCATTTACCACTAGGGATTTCAGTTATCATAAAAGCAGAATAGCTTTTAGGCTTTAACATCTGAAGTTAGCTCTCTCTTTTCTTTCTTTGGTGTAGATCAGTCATTTCCAAACTTTGATATGTATAAGAAAGATATTTCAATGGTAATTTTGTCTGCATGTGCTCTTTACTTATTGACTTAAGACTCTCACCTCTGCTTAAACTATAATTCTTCTTATTACATTCCCTGAGGCCTCCGTATTAAGGGACAGTTGTTAACAGGATACAGGCTCTGCATTTGTCTTCAGGAAGGAATTTATCCCATGTGGGGCCAGGTTCCTGTGTGACCAGGCAGCGCACTCTCGTTTCTGACTGCATGGGCATGCCAACACTAGGTTTGCCCAAGCTCAAGAGCAAGCCCAGAGTGCGGTGGGCACTCCCTTCCTATGCCTGAAGACAGCAGCACCACTGCACACACCACAGGCCTTATGACAAGGTTAGAAAAATGTCAGTAACACGTTTGCTCTGTGAAGGTACCGGTTAGATTACTAATGCTTACAGTTAGGACTCCCCAACATTACACAACACTGAACTGAATTTACAAAGTGAGGCTGGGCCTTCTTTCCTTCCTTCCTTCCTTCCTTCCTTCCTTCCTTCCTTCCTTCCTTCCTTCCTTCCTTCCTTCCTTCCTCCTCCGTTCCTATCTTTAAACATTCCTTCCAGACAGCCTGTGAAATAACTATGTCTCCTTGTGGTTATGGCTGCATTCTAAAGTCCCCTAACTTATCTACCAGTCTGTCTTTAACTTCAGGCCGTAGTCACCTTGCCATTCTCCTGTGCTTCCATCAACCCTTTCAATGTGGAGTTTTCTTTAACATTCTTTATCTGTCATTAGACAGCCATCTACTCATTGCCCAATACTTTATATCTAAATATGGTGACACCTGCTATGAAATAAAACAGTTTTTATTACTAGTCATATTATCATTATCTGATCTAGTAAGAATGCTCATGAATTTGTGCTGTAATGAGTGAATATTTACAGGTTTGTGAGCATGTGTGTGTGGTGTGCAGGCACACTGTATAGTAGTGTGCCTCTGTTGGTTTAATTAGTGATGTTCTTGACAGATTCTGTTCCTGTTGGTCTCAGAAGTCATTAGGATGCAGTTTGTACTAACAAGTCATTTTAATGCCATCCACATTTCTTTCTATTACTCCACAACATAGCCCCATTACGATGGCTATAAGACAAGAAAGGCTACCTTAATATAGATCATGTCATTTCTGAAGTGGTCCCAATCCAAGATAATTGAAACCTCTCTTGCCCATTGGGAAGAACCATCAGGTAGTATAAATTATGTCAGTGTACCGCTCTTTAAAAACTTATTTAAGTGCATTTTATGCAACAGAAGCATAGCCTCAAGTAAGGAGATATAAAAGCTTATTTATAAACTGATCCTTTTTTGTTTCTAAACATCTGAGTAAATAGGTAAATATTCTGCCCAGCTGAACCTTGGATATCTGGGCAAATGAGCAGATTGGTGAGAGGCGCTAAAAAATAAGCAATAGGAGGGTTGTTCTGTCCAACAGTCAGTTTCAAAGGACAGAGATTGGCATCCAGTGAGTTATGGCTATCACAATATTTGTTTTGAGATAACAGACTAATGATGTGGAAAGGGGCAAAAGGGAGAATTTACGAGTGTTTCATTAGACATATAAACAAGCGTCAAGGAAAATAACATAAATGCAGGGCAACTTTTTCACATGCTTGTTTTAGCAGTTGTGGCTACCTCTATCAAGATTCTATTGGTGAAGATGCAAAGGATATTTTTTCCCCTGTAGATTGATCTGTATTTCAAGGAAAAATAGAGCCCAGACAATCTCTGTAATAACTTCTGGAGAGGCTCATTTGTTTCATTTCATAGAATATGGTCTCTGTGAGAGAAATAGAGGTGAGGAGAGAAGAGGGGAGGAGGATAAGGAATCTCTTGATATTCTCTAGCATCATGGCCTTTCGAGGTGTTTAGGACTTTCCTTTTGTATGAGATTTTCTAAGCCCTCACTCAAGTACACGTTAAAAGCTAAGGACAGATTCTCTCTCTCTGTCTCTCCCCACCTCGACCTCCCTCATCTCTATATATACACACACACATACACACACACTTACATATGAATTCTAAAAGGGTTTGGATACAGGCTGTGATATGTGTGTATAGGTGTACTCACACACGTGCCTGTGAATGATAGTGTGTGTGCAGATAGTTAATGCCCTATGGATTTTAAAGTTTTTAAGATTAAAGAGAAATAACTTTTTTATCTATCTGTTTAATATACAAAGACAAATATACTTTGTAGGTTGAGTCAATTTAGTAAATTTAGGGCTTTAAGAATCATATTAAGAAATTTGATCTTTCTAAGAGATATACAGTATATTTAAAGTGTTAAGTTGGGGTGTGAAATAATCAGAGATTAATTTTAATTCTATACTCTGGCTGCTGAGTAGGATTGGAAAAGGGTAAAAGTAAATGAGGCAGAACTGTTAGGAAGTTCTTTGGGGATGGTGGTGGCTTGATCTTGGGTGATGGAGTAGAGATTTTGAGAAGCGAATAGTTGTGAGAGGTGAGAGGTAGAACGGACAGGCCTCAGTAATGGGTTGGATATGGGATTAAGGGAGAGGAAGGTGCCAAGCATGGTTCTCAAATTTCTGGCATGAACAACTGGATGAATGGTGTTGAACAGTAGAGAAGGAATGTATTTAAAATTGGGGTAGGTGTTTAGGAGTTCAAGTTGAGGCATATTCAATTAGAGATACCAGTGAGAAAAGATTAAATTGCAATTTTTAATTCAGATATTTTAGGCTGGTTAAATTCATAGAGCTGTACTGAATGCTATTGTATGGCCTATCGTCACTCATCTCTAATGAGATCCAGTGGCAGTTCTTGTCCATTTGCGATGGAAGCAGTCATCAAGGTGAACTGGCAGAAGGGTGATAGCAATTCAGAGTTTCATATCAGATCTATAGTGTGTCTGTAGACAAGTGGAAGCCCAAGGCTAATGGTTTTTATGCTATATTTACTTAAGCTGGTGTAAATCCACACTTTGATAATTTGGCTCAATAGAGGAGAAAAAAACAACACTCTTCTTTAAGAGATGTCTATGCATAAATATCTCTGTGAGCCAAGTTCATGGTAGGGCCTAATTTGCATAGCTCTGTAGGCTATGGTATGCATATTATATATACATATACTTTTTTTCAACAGGAAACATTTGTTTATGAAATCCCCTAGGACACAGGACACTTACAAAGAAACAGAGAAAGGGACCAGGAGATCTGATGTTCATGGCCTTGGGGATTTTAGGATTATAATTCTAAAACAGAAGAGGGATTATATACAGTGTTCAGGAAAGGATTCATAATTATAACCAACCCAAATATGAAATTTGGGATACAGGCAATACTGACTCCTGTGAGATGTATGAAGGTGGTTAGAGAATGTTTTCTGCCAGAGAAGGAAGAATTATATCTTCATTTAAAGCCAGAAGAAGCTCTAAATTCCCACTTGAGTAGACTTTGTAGAAGTCAGTTCAAATATTGAAACAACACATAAATTCCTTCCTTTCAAATTTTCCTAACATAATCGTGCAGCCAGACAAAGTTTTAGTTCTTTTATAAGTCAAAGACAGTGACATAAAATAGAGATATGGGTGTTTCTGTTATAATGCCAATGATTGTGCTATTGAAAAACTTTACATTCTGCAAAATTGAATACTAAACATAACAGGGCCCATGGTGAAAATAAAACAAAGGAGACCACTCAAAGGTTTGAGATTTGAAGAGCAGAGCACTAACAAAATAAAACAATTACTGTAACACACACACACACACACACACACACACACACACACACACACACACACACACACACACACACACACACCACACTGTTAACCCGCTAACAGCATTTGCACCTGGCATCAGTGTAACTTGCTCATTAGCAACCTTAAGTCCTGGAGCTGCTGCTTGTTTCCTTTTGATACAGATTTTCCAATTTGCACAATTTTTATCAAAACTAAAATCTGATCGAATGTGTAGCCTTTTACATTAATCCATAGTTTTAATACAGGGATTAATGTCTCTGCAGCTTCTTAATCTGTGTTGGCAGCTTCAGCAGCAAGTTTAACAGTTGCACATGTAGAGATAACTTTTTTCTAATGAACGTCATATATATCATTTTCTTTAGTTGTGACAGAACTTGCTCTGGATAACTTTAAAACATGAAGCTACTAAGAAATAGTATATAAGAATTAACATTACTTCTGAGATAGGAGAACACTGTTTCCTATTTACCGGTCATATGTGGGAAAATTTACATCAAAGAACGGATTCTGCTAATTCATGTGATGTGTAAGGTTCATGTAATGACTGTTGGAGTAGTCTATATAAAAGTCTATCTCATCGACTGTATTCAGGGCCTGTTTCATTTTAATCCATGCCAGAGTTTTAGAATAACAACGCAGTAAACAAGATATTACTTGTAGACTAGCAGTGTAGAGGAGGCATATATGGTGGACGTAGACCTTAAGAAAGGGTGAAGTGAAGCCTTGAGAAAGAAAAAGAAAGAGAAACACCTCTATAAGTCTAACAAGTAGTATTAACTATGCTGGTACATTTGTTTTAGGTTAAATTATCATTTACCTCAATGAATCTTCTGCAATTATATGATCCTTCTTTTTTTCCCCTTGCTTTTACTCCTTCATTTTTTCATTCTTTCATTCATATTTTTTATTTGTCTTTTTTCTCTGTTTATTTACTGCACATTAAATATCTGACATATACCAGGAACACTGGGTTCTGAAAGTGAAATGGTGAATAAAAACAAGTTTAGGTCTTGTGGGGAGATAGGTGTTAAACACATAATCATGCAAACAAATGAAAACTCAGAGATGATGATGTATGATACCAAGAGGAGGAACTATAAAATCCCATCAGCAGGGAAATACACCTTCCTCAGATGTCACCGAGGCTTCCCTGAGGAAGGGGACTCAGATAAATGAGTGGGATTAGCTAGGGAAGGTGGGCGAGAAGAGCTTTCCTGTGTAGGGACTTGCTTGTGCCCTGACCTTGCAGCCCCAGTGACCCCAGCTTTTATGAGGAATGGAAGGAGAAGCAGTGTGGTTGGATGACAGAGCTAGGAGGGGACTTGGGGTAAGCCAGATCATGCCAGGGCCTGGCTACCTTGGTCAGGAATTATCATTAAATGTTTCAAACGAGGAGATGCAAGATATGATCACATTTGCATTTTGAAAATATGTCTCTCAGTTACAGTACAGTCATGCTCTGCTTCATGTTGGGGCTATGTTCTGAGAAATGCTTCGTGAGGCAATTCCATCATGTGAACATCATAGAGTGCACTTACACAGCCCAATCTGCCATATCCTGCCACACACCTAGGCTATGTGGTATAGCTTTTTGCTACCAGGCTGCAAGCTTCTACAGCATGGTACAGTGTAAGACAACACAAGATTAAATCAAGCACAGAGAAAATGATGCGATCAAGAGGGAAGTAAGTACAAGAGGCTGCTGCTGGTCTAAAATGGCACCGTTTTACAGTAAACTTTTTTTTTAATAAGTAGAAAGAACACATTAAAATAATGATAAAAGACATAGTATAGTAAATATATTAACCTGTGATATTGTTGTTCATTATCAAGTATTACATACAGTACATAATTGTATGTGCCATACTTTGATACGACTGGCAGCGCAGTAGGTTTGTTTATCCCAGCATCACTACACATGTGCGTAATGTATTGCACTGACATTGTGAAGCCCACAAGGGCACTAGGCGATAGGAAGTTTTCAGCTCCATTGTAATCTTGTGGGACCACCATCATATATGCGGTCCATCATTGACCAGAATGTCATTATGGGGCATGTGACTGGATAAAAAGATCAATATATAATTTTTGTGCTTGTTACAATTTTGCATCTTTAAACTATCCCTGTAAAGGAAGAGCAACCCTGATATTTGTATTTCCATTTTGCAGGTAGAGACTGAGGCACAGAGGAGGAATCATCCTTTGCCTAATTTGGCCTATTTTATTCCTTACATTTCTTCTAAGGGATAGCAGTGTCACGTGGGGTGACATCATAACTATGAAACAAAGCGTATAGATGTAATCGTTAGATGTTTCCTTTTTTATTTTTTATTTTTATTTTTAATTAAATTTATTGAGGTGACATTGGTTAAAAGATTATATAGGTTTCAAGAGTACAATTCAATAATACATCCTATCTATACTGCATTGTGTGCTCGCCATTCCAAGTTAAATCTCTGTCACCATATATTTGACCCCCTTTACCCTTATCAACCCCACCCCCATCCGCCACTTTCCCTCTGATAACCATTATACTGTGATAACATGGAGGGATCTTGAGATTATCATGCTAAGCAAAACAAGTCAAACAGAAAAAGTTGACAACCATATGATTTCACTCATATGTGGGATATAAAACTGAAAGCAACAAATAAACAAGACAGACAAACAAACAGAGACTCATGGGCATTGATGTTTCTTTAAACACAGGTCCCAAGTCCCTTGTTTTTTCCTACTTTCAATTCAGAAAACAGCTTTTACTGCAGCCTGAGTTCATATTTATAAGTTACTTCTTTTGGAGGTGTTTCCAGAGTTTTCTACCACATTAAACATACATATATTTAGAGATCTATCACCCAAAAGGGAAGTTTGAAAGATCACTGGAATTAGCAAAAGAATAAGAGAAAAAGAAGTTAGAGCTTTGGCAGTAAACTCTCTACCTCAGGCCACATTTTCTTGACAACCAAGCTGCTATTAACGGTTTTCATAAATAATTCAAGCATCCCATTTACACTCTGCATAATCCTTCGTAGAGCAGCACCAACACAGTAATTTTATTGAGAGGTTTCTGGTTAGGCCAGGCACACTCCCACCTCTCCATCTTTGCACAAACTATTAAAGTGCAGTATTAAGAGCTCCAGCAATGTGCTAGGTCTTGTGCAGAATCTGAAGGAAAGACGGAATACATCCCAGCTAATTACATCCAATTTGCCACCTAAGCCATTGCTCTTAACCTACTTTAACGACATGTTCTTTCTCTTAGAAAACAGAGCTCTTCCGAGAGGGCACCATCTTGACAACTGTTGGTTCTGTACTCGGCAGATTCTAACTACAGAATTACTGCTTGGGGTGAAATTATGAGAGGTGGATCCTACACCAGAAACAAGAAATTGAAGGAGATGGAATGAGCTGTAAATTTTTCACTTGTCTGATGGACTGTATTTTTAGGGTCAAGAAATGGGGTAGCTGGTAGGGAGAAGCTGCATTATTACAAAAGTGTTTGAAGCAAGAATGCTCCCTAGACTTTTATCGTGATCAAATCTTTAAAACTCCTGGATGTAAATGGGAAGCAAGTAAATTAACATAGGGCCCAAGCACTTTGAATCTAAAGTGCGATCATAGATATTCTGATGACATTAAAAAATTATCACATGAGAGCTAAGATAGTTCTGGACTATACATGACCACACATTCCTGGCATTAGTCTCCTGACATTGAAATGTTCACTAAGCAACAAGTAATGAACTGCCATGGGGAAGAATGAGCAGGCTTGGGAACATTTTACAATTTTGGAAAGTTATTTTGCCTGCACTAAGACATTCAATGACTTGGAACTAGAGATGGAAAGAATGAAATGAATGAGGAGAGGATGGGAAGAGAAAATTCAAAAGAATGAGAAACAGTGAGAGAAGAAACATTCTTAAAATAGCTAAGAATGTGAGGAACTGAGACCATAGAAGACTCCAGCATAATATTGGTTAGGAACCAACTAAGAATGTTTTGTAATATAAATAGACTGTATTTATGATACATTTTAATCTGTTTCTAAATGTGAAGTATATAATCCTTTCTAGAATGAGGTACAGTACAAGTAAATAAAAACAGAGTTTAAATGACTTGTGTTAAACTATACCAAATGTTGCTAAATAAAAAATAAAGATTCAAGAAATAAAGTGAAGTGAGGAGAAGTATTCATGTGAGCTTCCTATTATGGAACTATACTTAGCTCTGAATTCCTGTATTAGAAGGCAGAGGGAAAAGTGATTTAATGTGGCTGGATTGAGATTACAAGAGCAACAATGAGCAAAATAAGCAGCCTAAAATTTTATCAGAAGTTTAACACTTTTTTTCTGGTACTGTAAAATAATTATTTATATACCAGATAAGAAAAAGGGAAATGTTTCATTATGGTTTTCAAGAAAGGAAGAGAGAATCTTATAAAAGTATTTTACATTATAATTTATCACATACCTTAATTATTTCACTTGACTTTCACAACACTATTACTTATATAAGGTACATACAATGATCATTTTACAGACACAATTTAAAAGCTTACAAATAAAACACTCTTGATAAAATTGATGCACAGTATACTTATACTCAGATCTTCTGATTCTTATTCAGTTCTGTCTGCTTCTTTGAAAAAGCTGAAGGTAAGTGATTCTACTAGCTGTGTATCCTCAAAATTAGTTGTGAAATTAAAAAAAAATAGAGCTTGTTTGGACCCATCCTCGACCTCTTGATACAGATCTCTGCTGTTGAGATCCAGGCATGTTCATTTATAGAAAGCTACAGAGATAATTTTCATGCACATCAAAGGTTGAGATCTTCCTTAATTAAACCTTAAGTTAGTAAAGAATTTGTCCATGAAACTAACATCATCCAGATGTGTTTTTGTCTGTGACTGGACTTAATACAGATACAGAACTTGAAGATTTGATAGGAATGTCCCTCAGGCTCTTCCTTCTAAGTGTCAGATGTTTCAAGGTAGCCTTTGGCAAAAATTGGAAGTAGGAATCAGTTCACAGTGCATACCTGACATACTGATACGCTAAATTGATTATTAAAAATCAACCCACCCACCCTGTTGCTCCTCATCTGATATTACCAGGCAAGCTCCTACCAGAATAGTCCTTCTGCAGATTCTGTATAAAATGCAAAAAACAACCACCTGGGGGTTCTAAAGAGTGAACAGGCAGATTCTGAAGGGGAATCGATGCTTGCCAGAAAGGATCAGTATAATGTGTTTTCCATTTTTTTTCTTTTGGCCTAAAATTGTGAAGGATAGCTAAAATTGCAATAGAAAATTTACAATTTTCCCGTCTTGAATAACTGGGGAAAGTTTGAGGTAATCGTAACTATTGGAAAGTAAGATGTAAAAATGAATAAACTGAAGATGGGTAGGCGTGGGGTCAGCTCAGACTGTCTACATAAATTATTCCAAAATCTCTGGCCATCCATGAGCCAGGTGTGTTGCCATGGGCAGGATGCAGTCAGCCCAGCCAAAATTAAAAGAACTGAACTAGGATTTGAATTGCCACCCAAAAGGCAGAGTTGGCAGTTTGAGTCTATTAAAGTTAGTTGCTCACTAAAATAAAAGTATCAACACTATTTGGAGGAATATGATGGAATCTAGGGACTCCTCAACATAATATTCACAATGTCCAGGATATAACTAAACATTTCTCAGCATAAAATAAACCAGGAAATGTTATCTGTTCCTAAGAGAAAAGAAAAATCAAAGAATGACCTAGATATTGGAAGGTTATTCCTGACAAGTACTCTAAAGCAGGTGTAATAACTGTGTTCAATAAGACAACAGAACATAGCCTCATAACAAATGGAAAGATTGCAAATCTCAGGAGAGAAATTGGGACTATAAAAAAAATAAACTCGAACTGCAGAAATCAAAAATACAGTATCTCACATAAAAAATTCAAAGGATGAGCTTAATAGCAGAATGAAGATGACAGAGGAAAGGGTCAGTAAACAAAGAGGTCTAGCTAAAAAAACCCCAAGAGATAAGTTAAAATAGAATTCTAAAAAATATTCAAATAAGCTATAAGTAGGCAGGTAAAAGGGCACAAAAAATAAAAGAGGAGACAAAAAGAAAACATCGATAATTACATTAAACTATAATGCACTAACACCTCAGTTAAAAGGGCAGAGATAATTAGAATAGATAAAAAAATGAAAATCAGTAATATGCTTTCTAAAAGAGACATTTTAAGTACAAAGTCAGATAATTTTAAGTAAAAAGATATCAGAGTACTTTACTAGTATTAGATAAATTGGACCAGTGATATTACCAGAGATAATAAAGCAGAATTTTTTAATTTTTATAAAAGGGTCAATTCATTAGGAAGACAAAGCTCATAAATAGAACTTCAAAATACATGACGCGAAATTAATTGAATTAAAGAGAGAAGTAGGTAATTCTACAAATCAGACTAGATTTTCCACTCTGCTCTCCACAATTGATAAAGGAGGTAAATAACAAATACATATGTGACCTGAACAACACTACTACCCACTTCAATGTAACTGATATCTTAGTACACTTTATTAAAATCTAAAAATTACACATCTTTTCAAACATCTTTAAAGAGATCTATTTGGGACCATAAAATATATCTCAGAAACTTAAAAATATTGAAATGATATAGATTGTGCTGAACATAACGAATTAAACTAGAATTCAGTGCTAATAAAATATGTATGAAAACTATGTATATTTGGAAATTAAATAACATGTTCTTAAGTAATTCATGGAAATTATTTTGAACTGATTGATAGTGAAAATATCAGTAATCAAATCTGTAGGATGCAGCTAAGTAGTGTTTAGAGTAAAATTTATAGTGTTTAATTTTTATGTCTAAAATTAGTTATCTAAATTTCCACCAATAAGAGGTAGAAAAAAGGGCAAAGGTGACCAAATTAAGGAACTGGGGGATGGGGCAAATAACCATAAAACTACATTAATAAGGAGTTTGTAGTACAGGCATAAAGATTTACAAATAATCAATAGAACAGAATAGATAGTTCAGGAATAGACCCCCACTTATATGGTTATGTGATTTATTTTCTTTGAGTTTGTATTTTTTTCTTTGTCGTGGTAGTAACACTTAGCAGGAGATTACTCTCTTGAATTTTTAAGCACTCAATACAGTATCATTATCAACAGGCACAACGTTACTTGAATTTTGAATAAGTTGCCAATACTATCCAGTAGAGAAAGGAAAACCATTTTAATAAATGGTGCTAGAATAACTATTGAAAAAAATGAACTACACTCATTACTTCAGATAATATACAAAAAATTAATTAGAGATAGCCTTAAATGTAAAAGGTAAAACCATAAAGCTCTTAGAGAAAAAAAAAAAAAGAATATCTTCATGATTTAGGTATAGGTAATGGCTTCTTATTCAGTCCCAGAATGAAATAATCATAAAAGAATAATCAATAAATTAGACTTTATCAAAATGAAAAAGTTCTGCCCATCAAAAGTCACCATTAAGGATATGGATAGGCAAATGACAGACTTAGAGGAAATTATGACAAAATGCCTGTTTAACAAAAGGCTGGAATTCAGTGTGTACACAGAACTCAAAGCTAGAATAGATAATTAAGCTTGTGTAAAATAGACAAAATATTTTAAAAAGTCATTTTATAAAAGAGGTTATAATTAAATAAAAATATGTCCAACATCACTAATCATGTAATGCTAATTAAGATTGTAAAAAGATACCTCTGCATCACCACCAGGATGGCTACAATAAAAAAAGGACTAAGTACTAAATACTGGTGAGGATGCGAAACAGTTGGAACACTTACACGTTGTCGTGGGATTCTAAAATTTTACCATTACTTCAGAAAATGGCCTGGCCGTTGCTTATGCAGTGAATCATAATGCATTTTATAACTCAGCAATTCTGCTCCTAGATATTAACCCAACAGAAAAATATGTTAACAAAAAACTTGCATTAGAATGTTCACTGGTAGCTTTACTCATGTTAGCCTCACCTATATGAGAAGGGGTAAACATAAATACAAATTTTCACTCAGTGTATTTAAAGGAATGAATTCTTGATACATGAGAAAATGTGACTATATGTCAAAATAATTATGCTGAATGAAAGGAGCCTTACGCTGTATGAAATATATTACATTTGTATATATTGCTACATGGTGCCATTTATATGAAATGTTGAAACTGGGAAATCTAATTTGTGGTAGAATAATATCTGGGCAGTGTTTGCCTCTGGTCATTGAGTTTGTCATTTGTCAAGGAGCAGGAGAGAATTTCCCTTCGTGATAATAATGTTCTATATCTTAATATAGGAGTTTCAGTTATGCAGGCCAAGTCACTTGTCAAAATTCACTAACAATATACTTAAAATTTGTGCGTTTATTGTATGTATTGTATTCATAAAAAGGAAAACTGTAAACAGATATGGAACTCTTGTTAATGATAAGCGTATTCTTCAGATGTCTGCAATTTGCTTTGAAATCCACCAAGAAATAAGGTTGATAAATGGATAGAACCATGCATATGTGATGAACAGGTATAATACAGTGTTAGTGCTGGAACCTAGGCATTTTGGACACTGTATGTGGATGGGCTCAAGTGACTGAAACTGCACAACCTTTTGGGTTAGAGCACAGCCCTCACTTTGTGGCTCCTCGCCAACATTTTAGAGGAAACATTACCAGTTGTTTGCCTCGTCAGTGGAACTTGGGCCTCCTATTTAGGATGAGTTTGCCACAAAATGTCTTTAAGCATGTGAACATTTCAAGCCCTTAGTTGAAGATATATGTAGGTTTTTATCTGATGAAGACAGTGATTTTAATTTTGGTTTATCAATATCATATACCTATATACTTATTGTGTGTTTTTCTCCCTCCAAGTCTACTTCCAAACATAGCTGTAGGTTTGTGTAAAAATCTAGGCTGAGGTAAAACTATTAGTTCACTTAACTCTTCTATACATTTTAATACTTACTTGCACAGCAATTTATTTTTATTTTTATTTTTTTTGCAGTTTTTTAGTAAACTCCTCCTCTCTAAATCAAGGCTTATGATCTCTGCCAGATATTTATAGTCTCATGAGCTGGGACCTTCTCTGGATTGTATGTTTCCATTTCCTTGGTGCCTAGAATAGTTCATGGCATATAGTAAATGACCCTTAATGCTTGTTGACTAAGTTAATTTTAAAATAAATATTTAAACATATTAATTAGAAGTTGTTAGTTTCCTAAACCCTGTCCTTTTAGAGAGGGTATTTAAAAAATGTGCACTAATTTTAGATGACAAGTTTGGCAAAGGCTACTGGATATCATAAATAAATTAGCAATGCTGAAAGGCCAGAAGTTAATTCATGAGCACTGTCCTTTCATTCCTGGCCATGGATGGCATTCATTACATAAATATTCCTGTGCAATAGAGCAAATGTTACCAGTTAATAGTTGAGACAATAGATGCTCTCTAAAAATGTCTTTTCTAACAGTCAGAAATATAAAGGGCAATACCAGGCTTAAGCAGGAGTCAGATTTCCAGCAACCTCAGAACTGTCATAATTTCCTGAACTAAATGAAGTAGACTGCAAGTGGAGAGAAAAAGAGAAGAACTTGGCTGCATTTGCTTTTCCACTTGAAGAAGGCTTGGACTATGTAATGGCAGGTTTTGCTCCCAAAGCAAGACATGGCGTAGAATAGCCTCCATAACCTGTCCTCTATCAGCTTCCCCAGCATCCCTGTTAACCATGCTTCACCTCACCCATAGTGCCACATTCACTACCAAATTACTCATACTGTTTTTCTAACCCCTGCCCTTCCTCTCTGCCTCTGCTGCCTGACGTGCTTTTCTCCTTCATGGCCGTTGGCAAATGGCCTCTCATCTTTCAAAATTTAGAGCCCATGTCACCTTCCCTTTGAATATTTTTTTGACACATCTCAGATAAATTGCTCATTTTCTTTTTTGTGCCACACTGCAACCTTCTAGATTTCTATTACATTGCCTACAACGCTTCATTGCATTTGTTCGTAATTGTGTCTCTTTTCCTGTTAGACTGTAAGCTTTTGAGAACGGCCTATGTCTATCTAGTTTTTGTTTCTGTCGCGCTTCAGACAGCATCAATTGTCATACAAATCGTCAGTAAAGGGTATGTGAATAGGTAATTGGGAATATAGAATTTTATAATGATCTTCAACCGTTCCCTTCTTTGACTTGCATTATCTTCCAGAAAGTTAAGAACTGGGTAAAGTTAGCCAGTGTCTCTGTTCTGTCTTTATATTAAAAAAAAATCTACTTCTAATAATGGACATCATTGGGCACACAATTAATGTTTATGGTTTACAGAATGAAACTTCGGTCGCATATTACATTTTTTCTCTGTTAATCTCAGACTGCATGTCACAAAATGATTGTGGTGAGAACATACTGATTTAGTCCCTGATGTAACTAAAATGAATATTGCAAATTAGCAGACCAAATTCTGACATAATTGGCATATGATCAGTGTATTGGATTAGGCCAGTTTTATTGATGTATTTCATCTCGTTACTAACAAATCATAATGAAGACAGCACATTTTAAAGTTTATAGAAAGAGTTGAATTAAAATGTCTGGATATTGTTCAGTAATATTTCCCATGTTTTGTTGCAATGGAAAAATCTTTGAAAAAATAGAGCCCTTCATTGCATGCTCTGTATTTAATAAACTTGAAGGGTAGTTTGTCCTCGCCCTTATCTGTTGTTTCCCTTTATTTCTGTAGGTCTGTGCTTCCACCTGAGATGATTTCTTGTATGTAAGTCTGCTGAAAATAAATTATTTCAGGTTTCATTGCTTGTCTTTCAGCTTTTGTTCATTTTTACGTTTCTTTTTTGTACTTGCCTTTCTTTGAAGGTCATTTTATGGTATAGATTTATAGGTTGGCAGCTCTTTTCTCTCAGCTCCTCAGAGAAACTTTCGTAGTTTCTATTCAGAAGTCTGCTGTCACTTTTATTGTTGTTCCTTTGAAGGTAATATGCTTTTTTTTTCCTGCTGATTTTAATGTTTGTTTTCTTATTGGTGAACTAAAGTAATTTGACTATAGTGTGCCTAGTTTTTTACTTATTTAAAACAAAAACCTTGCATAAAATTTGCTGAATATCTTGAATTTGTATGTTGTGGTCTTTTATCAGATTTGGAAACTTTTCAGATAACTATTATTTGAATGTGTAACATTTTCTCTTTTCCTTCTGGAACTCCCATTATACTTGTGTTAGACATTTTCTGTATGTCTTGCATGTGTCTTATGCATTCTTCTGGTTCAGTTCTTCAGTTTACATATTTTTCTATTGAACACTTTCTAATTCATCAATCCTGTGTTCCACTGTCTTTAGTCTTCTCTTTAATTATGAATTTTAAATGTCAGATATTATATTTTTAAGCTTTAAATGCCAATGCAAATTTATTTTTTATAACATACTATTGAAATATTTTAACTTTTCATCCATTTTTGCATATTTTTTCTTTTATATAATTTAACATACTGGTGATAGTTATTTTAAAGACCTTGCCTGCTAACTCCAGTATCTGTAATATCTCTGAGCCTCTTCCATTGATTGTTTTCTCCCTTAATTAATATTTACTGTTTCTTCCTTCCTCACTTACCTGGTAAACTTTTTATTTTACATTCTGGACATTGTATATGATAAATTGTAGAGGCTCCAGGTTACATTATCATCCTCTAAAGAGAGTTATATTTTGTTCTGATAATCATTTAATTATCATAGGGTTACCTTGATTCTGCTGAAACTGCTTTTAGGCTTCCTTAGGATGGAATTATGGCACTTTAGCTTTTATTAGAGAGTAGACCTTACTCTTCCCCCCACTCCTAACTCTATTGAGATATTATTGACATATAGCATTGTCTAAGTGTACAGACTGTTGATTTGATATATATTGCAAAATGGTTACCACCCTTGCATTAGCTAACACCTACATCATGTCATATAATTGCTACTTTATTTTTGTGGTGAGAACACCTAAGATTTATTCTCCACAACTTTCAACTTTCAATAGTTCTGTATATAATACAGTACTGTTAAGTATAATCACAGTGCCATTTATTAGATCCCCAAACTTCTTCATCTTATAACTAAAAGCTTATACCCTTTGCCTAACATCTCCCCAGTTCCCCACCCTCTAATCTCTGGTGACCACTGTTCTACTTTCTGTTTCCATGAGTCTGACTTTCTTAGAGTCCACATGTGATAGCATAAAGTATTTGTCTTTGTCTGTCTGACTTATTTCATTCACTTTAATACCCTCAAGGTCCATCCATGTTGTTGCAAACAGCAGGATGTCCTTTTTTTCTCATGGCTAAATAATATTTCATTGTATGTGTGTATCTTTATCCATTTATTTATTGTTGGATGTTTAAGTTGCTTTCTTATCTTGACTGTTGCAAATAATACTGCAGTGAACATGGGAGCATGGATATCTCTCTGAAATATGATTTCAATGTCTTTCTTCTAGGAGTTTCATGGTTTTCAGGTCTTATGTTTAAGTATTTAATCCATTTTGAGTTAATCTTGTGAGCAGTGTAAGATAGTGGTCCAATTTCATTCTTCTGCATATGGTTAACCAGTTTTCCCAGCACCATTTATGGATAGATTCTCTTTTCTCCATTGAGTATTCTTGGCTTTCTTGTCAAATATTGACCATATATATGGTCATGTATATGTGGGTTGACCATATATATGTGGGTTTATTTTGGGGCTTTTGATTCTGTTCCATTGTTCTGTGTGTCTATTTTAAGCCAGAACCATATTGTTTTGATTACTATAGCCTTGTAGTGTAGTTTGAAATCAGGATGTGTGATGCCTCTAGTTTCGTTCTTCTTTCTCAGGATTGCTTTGGCTATTTAGGTCTGTTGCGGTTTTATACACGTTTTAGGATTTTTTTATTTTTGGGAGAAATACCATTTGAATATCTTTAAAAGAAATTAAAAATAATTCCACTCACAATAGAATAAAAACCTACAAAATAGGAATAAATTTAAATAAGGAGGTGAAAGATATGTACACTGAAAACTACAAAACTATGATGAAAAAAATTGAAGAAGACACAAATATATGAAAAGATATCTCATGTTCATAGTTAGGAAAATTAATATTGTTAAAATGTCTCTGCTGCCCAAAGCTGTAGAGTCAGTACAATCCCTATCAAAATTCCAATGGTATTATTTTACAGAGTAGCCCTTACTTCTAGTGCCTGGTCACTACTCCTGAAGCATGGTTCCTCCATGGTCTCAGCTAAAACCCTGATGTGCTCACAGAGATCTTTTATACTCTGGCTGGGCCTGAAACCCAATATTTTCTCAGCACTGTGAAGCCTCTGAAATCTCAGCAAAGCTCTCCAGGATCCCCATGGTTTTTCTTTGTGAGGTCTTTTTAAACCTTACCTTGTAAACATGCAATTTAGGAATTAGCCAAGATTCCTAGGGGGAGTGTTTAGACAGATTTCAGTGCTCCTTACTTTTGGCTCCTTCCTATGTAATAACTTGCCACCGAACTCCAATGTCTTGGAAGCCTCAAACTTCATTCTCCATGTATGCAACCCAGCAAGGGTGCCACTCTTCCTGGGCTTTATTTCTTTGTGCCACAGTTTAGAAAATGTTCTCAGGAAGAAAGCCAGGATAAATGTGGCCCACTCACCTTCCTTCTCCCCTTGAGTCAATGACCAGGGCCCTGTGTTGCTTGTTTAACAGTGTCATATTATAGACTTTGTCAACCTCTTATAGTTGCTTATGGTGAAAGGTAAGTATGATGCCAGATACTCTGTCATGACCAAAACTGAAAGATCCCACCAGAATCTCTTATTTCCACGGTCACTCCCTATCTGTGCCAGCATCTCATATTTTCTTTTCTGCTATTCTTAACCTGTTCCTCATTTTTCATTTAATTGCTTTTGCTTAAGAACAAACACATTCTCCCTGCTTTTTCTACAAATAAGTGAACTTCGACTTATTATACTCTGTGATTCTTGTTTTATTTATCTAAAATGATGAACATATAGGCAATATTTCTTACAGTGTGTTCTAAATACTACCTATATTCTAGTTATCTGGGGAGGCTTGCTAAACATACAGATTTCTGGGATCCTGCAAGATCTTCTAAAACAGAATCTTGGCTGAATAGACCCTGGGGATATGCCTTTTTATTAAGCCACATGGATGGTTCTCATGTAGACTAAAGTGTGAGAACTCTGTAATAGGCCAATTTGAAGACTAAATAAGTCACATTTTGTGAAGTACCTAAAACATAAATGCTTAATGAGTGCTAGTTTTCATTTCACTATCTTCCACCGCATACACTTTAGAAAAATATTTAAATAGATGTGCTAATATATGAAATATTTTAAAGCTATTCAGAGAATGGAATTCTATCCATTCAAATTATTGCAATTATTAATTAAAATACTTTATGATCCAGCTTTTTTTGCTATCTTTTGGACTGCTTAGTAAAAGAGGTGTTCAGCTGTAAACTTGATGGAAAATATAGAAGTGAAAAGTCTTACAGTAGTCGAATCCATCAAAATATTTCAACCTTGTGAAATATGTTGAAGGGTTACTATTTCTTCTTTTCCTCAGAAAATCTGAAAGGGAAACTAAATTTCAACAGGCACATATGTAATGTGTGAAATAAATGAAGCCAAATATACTGCTGTTCTGACTTGTGGTTTATCAGAGTGAATACAAGTTAAAGGAAGAAAATATCAGAAACTGAAGGAATGTAGAACTCCACAGTTCTATATAAAGCTAATTGTCTTAATTGTTATAAGTGATTTAGAGGTTCTTAACATTAACTAAGGTAAAATAAAAATGAATAACCCCCTCAGTATTATCTTCCTTGGTTTAGTGACATACAGAATCAATTGTGTGCAGCATTTAACATGCATTTTTAGGAAATTGGCTTCCTTTTTAGAAATGGCTTCCAAAGCATAGCTGCAAGGCAAATGCCATCAATTACCTGATTACTTCTATTTTAGTATAATTCTCACTGGAAATAGATTATACTGTTGGGGGTTTAGGGCGAAAATTAATCATGCCTTTCCTGCCTCCAGTTCAAGTTTGAAATCACATAAGAAAATTTGCTAGGAGGAAGATGGACCAGGATCAGAATTCTAGCCTTATTTTTAGTAAATGTAGTTTGGGAAACGTTACTTGGATCTACAGCCACAGCTGGCCTTTCTACTATTTTTACCCCAAATGAAACAATGTAGTTGAAGGAAAATCTGGATATGCCAAGTAGGCTCACTTACCCAGAAATGTTGCCCTATATCTGTTGAGTCCTATTAGTGGTGACTGAGAGAGGTGAGCCTGTGGACTTGCATCTATAAGAACTTTCTTGGTCCTGAACTATGTGCACTTGTCTCAAGGATGCAGGAGCAGAGCACGATTCACTCCTCATGGGCAGGAGTATGAATAAGAGAATGAGATGACACTTGAGTCTTACATGTTTGTTTTTCTTTATCAAATATTATGACATAAAATTTTACTTGAGGGTCAAAATAGGAAGTTGGGGTATAAGGACAATATAATACTAAGGATAAGATATGAAGTTTTTAATTTTTTTAGGACAGAATAGTATACTTGTCCACCTTCATACTTCCTATAGATCTGTCCACTCTATTGCCTAGTAGAATTCAAAACAACTAAGAAAACTTGGAATAAATTGATAACCAAATGATATCAAAATACACAAATACTAAGCCAATATTATATTCCATATTTGGATAGATTTAAATACATGTTATATTTCTAAAGTCCTCTTATATGTACTATGTATTTAGTGTGTAACCTAGATATGAGCTTATCTTTGAGTTTCAAATAAAGTTGGCTCAAATCCCATCTGATGAACAGTGGCAGAGATTCTGCATGTGTGTATATATGATTGGGCAGTGATGTTCGGGAAATGATGTCTGTATTAACCTGATTACTCTTGTTCTTAGATCTTGCTTCTGATCAATCAGTTCAGTGTTTGCATTAATCTGTTATACCAAGTGTGCTATGTCCATTTCATACTTGGTACATTGAACACAACCTCTTTTGCCCATTTCCATCAAAACTATGAAGATGAAAACATTCTCATGAAGTTTTTTTTTTTTTTGTAGATTCTTTTTGAAGATGGGGATGACTTATACAATCATAAAAATAAACTAAAATTTAGTATTTGCTCTTTTTCTTTAACAAAACTTTCTATTCTCAACACTATGTTACTTTCCTTTCTCCTTTCCTTTTTCTCTCTTCCCAAAGTACTTCCTCTGAGGAATAAACTCTGACCTTCTCAAAATTATTTTTATTCTTCCATGCAGTTTTCTCCAGCATCCATTATGAAACTCATCCCAAGGTCTTCAAAGTCAAAGCCTTGGGCCACCTCCTATGTCTTATTTTCCTGATCCTCTGCAAGGATATGGGTGGGACCACATCAAAATTTATTTCCCCAGTGACAGGAACTATACCATAAGTAGATGGAAGCAGATTCCACCTCTTTTGATTTCAATATTAATTGTTAGACCTTTATTATGTGTAAATTGGATATCTATAGCTCTGTCTATTATAAAAAGATTATAGCTTTCACTTGCACAGAATTAGCAATAGTTCTATAATTTCATAAATGTAGTCACACGCCCATAAAGTCTCCGTAGGATCTATTGCTTATCTTGTTGTAACTATTGCCTAGCCTATTTTATATGATTTCAGTCTATCAGATTGCCTCATCCTTATGGGACAAAACGACAAAATTTCCATAGCCTGCTTTAAGATTCTTGACATTTCTACAACTATTTCTTTTACATGGTAGTTGTTTTCAGATAGATATCTCTAAGGTAAATAAATTACATGATCTTTTTCTAAGAGTAGGTTTTGGCCAGGTGATAGGTGAGCAGACATCAAAGACTCTGAGTTCCTGAAAGGAAAGGTGCCGCTGAGTGAGAAGTGTATTAAAGCGTGATATGCCAAAATCCTCATCGTACAATTTGTCTGAAGGCTGCCTTCATCTAATTTGGTAGCATTTTGGGGTAGATTTAACTCTCTTTTCTCTACTTCTGATAATAGAATGTTTTCAAAGATAAATGCATGTTACATTTTTACTCAGTTACTTTTGATAAACATATTTTTTCATTTTTACATTTTGCAGTTTGATCTAAAATCAATAATTCAGATGTGGACATATAGCAAGCTACATGAGAGAGTTCTTAAGAAGACTGACAGAGTAATTTTCTAAAATACCCAGCACTTTCTGTGTCTGAGAATGCAGATGAGAGGGCGCTTTTCTAATCCTATCCTAAACAGGATGGGAAAAAAAGATTCCCTTTGAATAGAGAAAAAGATTCATAAATTTATAACATACTTGGGCAAATTTTAGTTTCCCAGTTGATTAGTTGCATCGCTTTGTTTTTAATACATGTAGATATCAGGTGAGAAAAACAAAGAAACATCTTTTGAAATTTTTAACTTCTCAATGAGATTCTAGGAAGAAAACTTGTATTTTTCTATTAAACGTTGAGAAGTAGTTAAAAGTCTGAAATGAAAGACACTGAGATAGTTGAATATAGATTGAGTATTAAATATATATATATTTTTAAGCCTGAAATGAGCAGCTAAAAAATAAGTAGCATGAATGCTTAAAATTCAAAACTAGTTTTAAAAGTTTTTTCTAAAGCTCCATTCTCCAAACAGCATGATGTTAAAAATCACCTGAATGCTTATTAAATATACAGATTTATGGGTTGCACTCCAGACCTCCTGAATTTGACCCTCTGGCGAAAGGGCCCAGGAATCTGTGTGTTTAACAAGCATTCCAGCTGATTCTTATCACAAGGTAATTTTTTAATACCCTTTATGGTTTAGGAGTATGTAAGAATCTCTTGGGTGGGTTCCCCAAATAGATTACCCCTCAAACCAAGATACTGATACATATTCCTCCATACCTAAGCAAACCAGTATCACTAATTTGTTATAATATATCCCTCCTGTGTTTTGGGAGATAAATTTAGGAAGGCAGCCTTTACTGAATAAAATTAGTATTAGAAAAAGCTTAAAACACACTAGAGACTAGTGAAGAAAATTGTCTTCCATATTTTTTCATGACGTTTATTTTGAAGTACCAGTGTTAAATTTAGCATTTCTCCTTTGCTTACCCCATTACTGTCCAACTTCTTTAAGGGTAGAAATAGTTCCCTACTCATCTTCACATCTCCAGCCCCATTGAAAGGTTCGGTACATTTATTATTGAATAAGCAAATGATTTAATATATACTAAAATTGCCCCGTTAAAGTTATACAAAAATCTTTGGTGCATAAGGATGGAATGTTCTTAACGTATATTCATAAATAGCAAGCACATACCAAGTGTGAAGGCGTCGCAAAATTGAGGCTCAAACTGCAAAAAGGAGAGTCACAGGGTGACAGTTTTATGACAGTGGCTATACACATTTGATTCTATTGCTTAGACAAGTGAAAATGTCCCCAGCTGGGTCTTCACTTCAAATTAACCTTAGTCTCTAGCAGCAGGAGCAATTATTTGGACCTGCATTTAGAGACAGGAAAAGGAAAAAGATTCTTTTTTTATGCCTCATTAGGCTACAGAATAAGTAACACAATACAAATGTCCCCGAAAGGATTAACGATAGAGCTCAAGATAGCTACTATTTGTTCTAATTGGAAATACGATCATCATTTCCTCTGATCTTCAGATCTGGGGATGAGCAAGGATCACAGCTTAACAGAAAAAAAAAAAAAAAGAGAGAGAGAGAGACAACTGGAGAAAGATGAAATCATTCCAAAGCCAGCTATTATCAGTTTGTCCAGCACTTCTTCTCAATTTTACACTTCTGCGGGAGCAGGGCAACATGGAGCAGTTCCAGTATCATTGAGTGCTATGCTGGTGTCCTAAAGATTGTGAGTTCTGTGGATGCGTTAATAGAATTTTGCAGGGGGCCATTTGGAGATGATGAGAACCTAATCAACTGTGTAGATTTTGGGTGAAATTGTTCTTGGTCGATACACTCCAAGTCCTAAAAAATTCTCCCTTTTTAGCAAAAGAATTAGAGGGAAGAACTTGTTATTTGAGGTAATCTATTTATTTTAGATATATGTAGGGAAATTCTGAAAGTGATACTGTTACTAACAAAGATTGTAATATTGAGAAGCAACTCTACTTATCTGTTAGTATCCAGTTACTTTCTATCACATCAACCTATTATATAGCATAGTGCTTGAGAGTATTTCTGAGAGCCAGGTTGCCTAGGCTTGAAGCTTGGCTCCTCCACTACCAGCTGTATACCTCAGGCCAAGTAACTTAACTTCTCTAGAAAAATATTCCCTGCTTCATAGGGTTGTTAAGAGAATTAAGTTAGTGAAGCTACACAAAGTGCTGAGTTATCTGGTTCATAGCATACACTTCCCACATGTTACTTGTCATTAATTCTCTGCATAGCACATAACACAGTAAGATATTTGTCTTGTTTGCTTAAATTGTTTGCTTAATTGTTGTCTATATAATGTACTCCACTAGAATGTAACCCCTAGGAGAGCAGGGACTTACTGCTATATCCCCAGAGTTTAGACTTGTCCAATGGGGAGTAAGTAGTCAGAAAATACTTGAATGAGTGAGGTAGGTAGGACCATATGAAATGCAGATGTTAACCATTGTCGAACTGCAAAGCAGTGGCTTTGTGATTCAAATAGATAGAATGGTTGCCATGGACTTGGGGACAGTCAGTTTTGCCTTTGCCACTTAGTAGCTATGTGACCTTGATCAAGTTTCTTCAATTTTCTAATTTTAGTTTAGAGATGATATTTACCTAATTCCAAGCAAGCATGGTTAAGGGGAAACTAAACAAATAATGTATTTGGAAATAACTTACAGTAAGTAATGAAATTTTTTATTTTTGGAAAGCAAATTCTAACATTAATATAGCACTTTAGAATTCCCAAAAAGCATTTGCAAGTTTTATGTCATTTGTTCCCTCTAACAATATGAAGTGGTGCAAATGAAAGAAAGCCTTATTGTACCAGGATAGTTGTTTTCTAGGAGGGAATCCACTTAAAGCTGCAACCAAAATTTCATAGTGGGGTTTCTATTGAGACTTTATCTTGGAAAAAAAAATAGAGTTAAAGTAATGAAAATAATGTTTTTTAAATAAATATAATAATTTTGGTTATAATGACAAATAGGGCTAATAATTGAAAGTAGTGAATTATTATTATTTTTAAATATGCCTGGCAAAACCGTTTTAGAGCACAATGTAACAGCTTTTCATGTTTAATTAACTTTCAAGCGCGACTACAAAAGAAGGTCATTTTTGAGTAATATTCAAGGTTTTTATCAGTTTCCCCAAGGACTTTTATTAATATTTTGATATTAAAATGTTTCTCCTTCAAAATACCTGCCTTGTCATTTACTTTGCCTTTTCTGTCTTCTACAGTTTTGAGCTGCTTTATATGTCAGTGGCTTTGTGTGTGATTTGCGCTGTTCTGCAGTATTATTATTCTCTTTCATTGCTTGACATTCTGAAACTTTTCTTAGATTAATAGTTTTGCTTGGCAAAGAATTTGTATTATGTTTATAGAGGAATGATCAAAGATTGATTTAATGGTTAGAGGTAGATACGAATCCTAAGAGAGCAGGGATATAGAGAGAAGACTAATTTTAAAAATGATCAACTCATTAGGCATTAGAGAATATTTCCATGTTGTGATGACTTTTCCTTTCCTGTGCAGTCTCATTATTGTACAGATTTGGATAATAAAGCAGATAATAAGGAGCTTCTGTATCATTACTATCTTTGTTTTATAAATGATTAAAATGCAGCTCAGAGAAGTTTAGTGACTTAAGGAAACACAACAAGTAAATACTCTCCCCTAATCCATGCTCCTTATGTGAAGGAGCAGTGGGGTTGGGTAGCAATTTGGCTTCATGTTTTATTATAATGAGAAAGTCTTTTATATAAAACCAATTATTTTATATAGATGTTAGGATTTCTGAGTAGTCTAAGATTCCAGAATCATGTCTTTTTTTCTGCACTTGATGTTGGTCTCCACAGGAAATGAATGATTCCATGTCTGCGAATTCCCTCTTGAGAAGATTGAATGAAATAATGGAAGGAGGTTTGAACTGAGAATCAAGATTTATGAGTTCTAGGTTAGTCCAATGCTGATGAATTATTAAAGAAATCAAGTCTGACCTCAGGCAAGGATATTTCGCATTGAGTCTTGGTTTCTTGAACTTTAAGATAAAGATCCTAAACTAATTGATCACTGAAGCCCTTTCCTTGTCAAGATTCCACATGTCTACCCATCACCTGTAGTCCACTGCAGGCTAGGCAGGCTGTCCTACCCTGCCATGAATTTGACCTCTGAGGTCCGACATAGGTGTAGTGTAACTGCAGCTCTCTGCCTTCCTTTTCCCTGTAATTCTCCTTACTCCTTACTTTAAACCTCAAGCTTTCTGGCAACTGGTGTTTTGGTAAGAACATGGCCTCAAGAGTGAGACATACCTGGTTTCAAATCCCAACCCTGTGATTCTAGAAAACTCTCTGAGTTTGAGCTTCTTATTTTAAAATTGAAATATTGGACAAATACTGGCTCCTGGTAATTATTAAATTTGTAAATACAGTAGCCTCCCTTATCCATATGGTATACAGTTTTAAGACCCCCAGTTCATTACTGAAACTGTGGATAGTATCAAACTCTATATATTGTATCTTTTTTCCTATACATACATGCCTATGATAACGTCAATTTATAAGCTAGGTATAGTACAAGGCTAACAATAATAACTCATAATAAGATAGAACAATTATAACAATATACTCTAATAAAAGTTATGTGAATATGGTCTTTCTCTCTCTCCCCCTCAAAATACCTTATTGCATTGTGTTACCTTTCTTCTTCTTGGGATAAGAAATTGAGATGAAGTGAGGTAAATGACATAGGCATTGTGGCATAATGTTAGGCCACTGTTGACCTTCTGGTTGTAGTCAGTAGGAAGATTATCTGCTTTGGGTGCTTGTGGATCATTGAGCCATGAAGATGTCATGTAAGAAATGCCCAAACCTGCAAAAAAAAATTATAAGTGTTTCTTTGAGCCAAAACTGATGACAGTTGCCAGAAAGCAAGATCTCAAATGCTTCAAGAATGAGTTCTGTAGTTTCTTTCATGCATTTGGAATTAAGGAGTGAATGTAAGGAAGACTATACAACGGTGGGAGAAAGCAAGGTGGGGATTGGATTACAGAATAGTTAACAAGTTTGTGTGTTTTTCTTGAGGGTCGTTTTTTCAAAGATGTTAGGATTTCTGAGTAGTCTAAGATTCCAGAATCATGATGCACAGAAACTATGGACAGGGCTTGCTTAGGGCAAAAACAAACCTTTTACTAAAATAGTCATATGCCTGGAGTGTGACTACCCACCATGACCTGCCTTATTAGGAACTTAAGATCAGATCACCCTGGGAGGTTTCTTCCTGTTGAATCCCTTTTCCATCTGCAATGACAGACCTTAGCTCTTAGGAGCAGATGATTTGGTGGTTGGAGATGCTCAGTAGTTTAAGGTTCTCTGACCAGCAGGCAGGAAACATGGGTACGCTGGACGGTGGGATGACTTACAGCCCTAGTGGGACAGTGTGAAATTCCAGCGCTCTCCTCAGAGCAGCACAAAATTTAAACTTATGAATTGCTAATTTTTGTAATTGTTCATTTAATGTTTTTGGACTGTGATAGACTGCAGGTAGCTGAAACCCTAGAAGGTGAAAGTGCAGATGAAAGGGGACTACTGTAAGTGTGAAATATTTGGAATGGAGGAGAAACTCAGTAACCACCAGTTCCCTCTGTCCCCCTTGACCTTCTCCAAGCATAAAAGATGTAAAACACTTTTGCTGTGGGGCCACCACACTCCCTTCACTAGGAAAACATAGAGATGCAAATGGTTAAAAGAAAACAATAAACTAATTATTAATTGAAATGAGCTAAGATATCTACTTTTAAGCAGCGCTTACTTTAAAGGGTGAATCTTGAGACTGTCAATAGCTGTATGTGCATCCACTTGGAAGTACATGAACAAAGCACTGATGTGGTTACATCTAACACAGCATCTTCCTAGTGACCTTGGATTTCAAGCAATTGCTTGGCTCTTTTGCTAATCAAAAAGCTTGGTGTTTTTATTCCCAAAAGCCATGTAGGGGATCAGATCTGCCTTTAGAAGATTTTCTTAATGTTACGCTATCTCACCTCTTTCAGACAGGTCAAGCTGAAGACTCCCTTAGGTAGACTGGAAATGTGTTCTTTTGGTTAATGTTCTTAGCTTCCCCTAGACTTCCTTTAATATTTAATAGCTAAGTCTCTTCCTTCCTTCCTTCCTTCCTTCCTTCCTTCCTTCCTTCCTTCCTTCCTTCCTTCCTTCCTTCCTTTCTTTCTTTCTTTCTTTCTTTCTTTCTTTCTTTCTTTCTTTCTTTCTTTCTTTCTTCTTTCACCTGTTTATTTATCTGTATATCTAACTACCTAATTACCTATGACTATACTTAACACTGATATCAAATATTTTTTGATTTAGGACCTGTATAGAATGCTCACAAACAGGTTTTCAGGGTGAAAAAATTGCTTTAGCCCCTTCATTTAGTTATTTTCTAGAGTATCTTAAGTAAATTCACTTTAATGAAATAAGTTTCTGCCATGTGCACTTGCCTGTGATTTCTTCGGAAGAGACCTCCCCTCCCCCCCAAAAGTCCCATCCTCTGAGCTCAAATTTCAATCTGTCTGAAAATGTAAAGCCATCCAGTGGAAGGCAAAGCCAGGTCAAGCTCTGAGGGCGCCCTGCTCCACCTCGCCGTCTTTGCTACTGTCATTCTGTGATTCTGGCTGCAGCATAGTAGGCATTTCCCTGAAGGATTCAGGTAAAAAAGGCAGGAGTTTTATCTCTGGCCAGGCAACTGAGTGGTTTAGGAAACTTTTTGTCTTCCAAGTTCAGGGTAGTGACCAGAAACCTAAAAGTGGTCAGGATCAGAAGGTGGTATCAGGTTAGAGGGGAAGATAGTCCTAGGAGGAGGAGGTCAACCTGCAGTAGGAGTTGGGCTTTGGATAACATTAATTCAGGATCCAGGTGACCATAGTACAGAGTCTGAAACTGGTGTGGATTGGAAGCTGCCTTAATCTGGGTGCTTCAGACAACTGTCTTTGCCATTATTTCCTTTCTTGCTCACATATTTAGGGAATTGAATCCTATTACATAATCACGTTACAAAATAGTAGTAGCTCCTGATGATGGCTGTTTTTCTCTTTGTCATCTATAGCAAATGTCAGATATCCCTCATAGTATTTTAAATGGTCATTCAAAGGCAAGGCCCTTTTCCTCTTGCAAAGAGACACATCTTTGACACATTCATGGACTCGAGTTTAAATCATCACATCCCTACAATGAGCAAGAGAGTCCAGAGAACAAAGATGGCATTTCCTTCTCATTTAGATGCTGTGGCTGACTCTCCATACACATGTTTTTTTAAATTGAAATGAATAGGTCCAGATTGTTAAGAGCAAATCAGATCGAGCCATTTCTGTTATGAAACGGTGTTTTTTTTCCTTAAGCCATCACTTTCCCTGAATTGGAAACTTTACTTGATCAATAAAGACTTTCTGAAAACCATTAGTCCAGGACCCCATAGAGCAACTCTTGGGGCCGCTGGGCACTGCACATCTGTCACTGTTCTCTGACAATCTGCAAGGTGTGACTGCAGCATCTGTATAGGGTGGGTTAATAGCTCCATCCTGCTTTGTGTGAGAATCCCCAAGGTAGAACGGAAGGCTCAACACAGAGTCTGCACACGCTTAGTGTGCTGACTGGAATTAAACGCCTTATTTGAAAACTAAGACACATAAGGAAGGAAATGGAACAAATTCCTTACTTTTAGTTGCATTGCGAATAGGACTAAGTGAGGCTTAAGTGCAGAATTCTGCCTGGGTTGTTCGGAATGTAAACGGTTCATCTCTTGTAGTTGAGTTACTTTGATGTTTGAGACCAGGTAGATATATCAAGTGTGTCATGTACCTTATTCTTACATTCAAGTGTTTCATGTACTTTATTATTACATTCTAATTTACTCATTTGCCAAATATCTATTGGATTCCCAATATGTGCGAACAATGAAGCAGAGGTTATGACAAATCCCCTGTCCTCATGGAGCTTACATGCTGGTGGAGACATAAATTTAGCACATGATGTCAACAGTGAATAACAGTAAGTCAGAGTAGGCTGATAACTGTGGTATCATAATGTGTAGTACAAGATATGATGACAGTGGCAGATAATGGTTAGGATGGCTTTCCTGAGGAAGTGTCTTTTGGGCAGAGATGTGAATGAAGTGAGGGAGAGGGTCATGTAGAGGTATAGGAAAAAGGTTACTGGCAAAAAAGAAAGAGAACAGTCAAAGTCTGTGAGGTAGGAATAAGCTTTGCATTCTGGGCACAGCAAGAAGATGGGTGAGACTGAATAGAATTTAGTGGGAGCGGGTGATGGAGGGTAAATAAGAGGGTAGAAATGGGCAGCTCACAAAAAATGTGTTTGCTGGATGAAGGTTTTGGATTTTGTTGTGTAAATATCAAGGCAATGGTGGATGTATAAAAGGGGAAAAGAAAATCCGACCTACATGTTTAAAGATTACTGTATGGTGGACAGAATAGTGACTCTCCAAAGATGTCCATGTTCAGATCCCTGGAACCCATTAGTGTGTTACCTTATATGACAAACAGAAATTAAAGTCGCACATGGAATTAAGGTTGCTAATAAACAGCTAACCTTCAAATAGGGAGTAGCTTGGTTTGTCCAGCTGGTCCCAGTGTAATCAAAATGGTCCTTAAAAGTGGGAGAAGGTAGAAAGTGAGATCAGAATGATGTGATGTGAGAAGTACTCGATTCACGATTCCTGGCTTTGAAGATGGAGAGATGCGGTCACCAGCCCCACAGAGTGGTCAGCTTGCAGAAGCTGGAAAAGGGAACAAAACGGATTCTCCACTAGAGCCTCCAAAAAGGAATACGGCTGAACACAATCTTAGGTTAGCCCAGTGAGAGTCACGTTATACCTACAGAAGGGTAATATGATACATGTATTGTATCAACCACTAAGTTTGTGGTGATTTGTCACAGCAGCAATAAAATATGAATACAGTATGGCTTTCATGTGGAGGATGAATTGTACAATCTAAGAATGGAAGTAGGAAGTCCATTTAGGTTGGTATCATGAGTCTGGAGGTAGCAGTGGCTTAGACTGGGGTGACTGTAGTGGTAGCAGTGGTAAGTGACCAGATTTGGAATTTATTTCCAAACTGGCAGAGATTGTCTTGAATAACTTCTGGGATTTTGGTCTGAGTCATTGAGTCTGAACAACTGGGTGAACAGTGGTGCCATTTACTGACATGGGGAAGACATATTTTAGGGGAGAAAGTGAGAACTCTGTTATAGGGCTTTAAGTTTGAGATCCTTCTCAAATATCCAAGTGGAGATGTTGATTGGGCAACTAGATAAATCAGTCTGAAGCTCAGGAGATAGGTCGGGGCTAGAAATATAAATTTGGGATAGCAGAACTGCAAAATAGAAAGACTTTTGTCTAAGATTATGCCACCTCCTTATCAGCCCCAACTGCTTGTGCTTGAAATGTTATATGAGGAGAAAGGATAGCTCTATCCCGTAGAAACTGTAATTTTTTGGAATTGAATGATAGTTGAACTGGTATCCTAACTAATCTCCCGAATTGTTTAATCACTTTATATCCATCATAATTTAAGCCCAGAGAACAATAGAATGTAGCTTGTTTTGTCACAGGTTTGGGGCTACAGCCATGAATATTTACTGATCATATTTTCTTGTCTATACTTGCTGGGGAAAACTGGGTGACAAAGACAACTGTGGTTTCAGTGGAGTGGTGGGTATAGCCTTTAGCTGCAAGTTGAAAATGTCTCATCACAATGTCAACTTTTGGAGTAGCCTGATGAAGAAAGAGGTAGAGAGGATGTACTACTTCCTCTTTAGGACATGACATTGAAGTTGTACACATCTCTTCTACTCATATCCCATTGCTCAAAATTAAGTCCCATTTATTTATCTACAGGGAGATTTTTGTCTGGATAGCCATGTGTACAGCTGAGAGTTTGGGGTTCTATTATTACTAAAGGATGGAGGAGAAAAGAGATACCGGGAAATAGAAATTTTAATCTCAGTCTGTTCCTGTCATCACCTAATAGTTCATGCATCCTTCTTCCTGCTCCTAAACACACCCACCCCCTCCCTGCGGGTCATACACTAGTTGTTACATCAGTCCCAAGCACAGTATCTGCAGGTGTTGGCTAGGTGTGGCTGCTCAATGCCCAATGAGCTATAATGTGGAAAACCAGTTATTTGACCTCTTGTTAATGCAAGGCAGCAGATTAGGTGCTGTATAGATGCAATTAGAACAAACAAATACCTGCACCCACAACCTCCCATTTATAGAAAAGGAAAAATTAGAACAATACAGAACTGGCTGGAGCTGCCATAACAAAATATCAGACTGGATGCCTTAAATAACGGAAGTTTATTTTTTCATAGTTTGAAGGCTAGAAGTCCAAGATCAAAGTGTCAGCAAGTTTGATTTCTCCTGTGGCCTCTTTCCTTGGCTTATAGATGGCCACCTTCTCCCTGTGTCCTCATGTGGTCTTTTCTCTGCACATGTATTGTTGGTGTCTCTTTTATGTGTCAAATTCCTCCTTCTTCTAAGGACACCAGTTAGATTAATTTAGGGCCCACCCTAAGGGCTCCATTTACAATGAGGCTGTCAATCACCTCTTTAAAAGCCATATCTTCAAAGATAGTCTCATTCTGATGTATTGGGGGTTAGGACTTCAATATATGAATTTTGGGGGACACAATTCAGATGATAACTTCTTTTATGGGCAATGGAGTAAATTCCTTCTTTAGCTCACCTAGTATCCCTGGTTCTGTTTTCTGGGCAGAATTTTCTAGGTTAATGCCCTCTGTGTCTCTTTCAGAATCTGGATCAGAGGGAGGTGAGACAGGCATTTGCACAAAATTTAAGGGGGCACATAAAAAACCCTGAGTAATCAAGATAAAAAATATTTTAATAAAATATTTTATGCAAAATGAATGCAAAAGATCTATGAAGGACAAAATATTTTTTAATAAAGAGTGGATCAATTACTGTGTTTTCCTTTTGCCCCAGCATCTGACATAGCTTCTTATGACACTATAAAGAATTCTTTATGCTAATTTTTAATATTCAAAATACTTCATTAAAATCCCAGTCACAGTATTACTGACATTTTTTGCAGCCTCTGTGGTCACATCAGTTCCTCACTCTAATCCTGCTCCTTCCTCCCCATCCCCTGGCTTTTTCTTCTTGTCCATTGTATCATTTACAGATTAAATTGTAGATGGTTCTCATTCCCAAGTATGGAATTAGTCATTCTCAACAAATCTTTTTGTCATCTTTGTAAAAATCCCGAGTTAAGCACCCACCACGGGCATTATCATGCATAGATGCTTGGAGTAGTTAGACTGTACAAGTTATAGACCCATTGTCTCAAAAGGGAAAACCCAAGGAGGCAGCTTTACTCTAAACTTTTGATCAGATGTATTACCCAAGGAGCTTAGTGTTTTCAAATCACTAAATAGTAGGGAGGTGTCCTGGCAGTTTAGGTCACCATGTTTTTTCACTCACAGAAGTTCTGACATTTGTGCCGAATATCATTAGTTATTTTCTCACTGATGTAGGAAATATCAACTATTCAAAAACATGTCAACATCTTAGAACTTAGAATATCCATGATCCTATTGGCCAATGCCCTTATGCTCTAGTCGGAGGAAACTGATGTCTAGAGAGAAAAAGTGAGCTTTATCAGATAAACGATGAGTTATTCGTAGTCCTGCTTGGAGTTTTTGTCTCTGCTTCTTGTTCTGCTGTTATGTTCTACATGTTATGCTTATTTTGACATTTAAATCTTCCCCCTTCTTTCTAATTTTTAAAATTGCCTAAGTAATAATGTGTTTTCTAACTTTTAAAATATCACGTTATAGATAAAGTCCATTTGCTACTAATTTTAGTTTTTTTTGTTTTTTTTTTACCTTGTCCTGAGAAATGACCACTCTCTGGATTGAGTATCCATGCCCTTTAACATACATATCTATATCTGTATATACTTCCCATAGAATACTTAGAGTTTTGTTTATAGATTTTTCTTTATGTAGCTGAGATCATTCTATACATATAGTTTTGCAATTTGCTTTTATTTTCTTAATAATATATTTTTATGATCTATCTGTATTGATATACAGATCCATTTTTTTTTTCATTTTAACTAATGTATGGTAATCCGTCATCCAAATAGGCCTCATTTTATTTATCTATTTACAGTTTTGTATCTTGCTTTTTGCTATTAGTATTATATCATCATCATTTTCTCCATTTAATAGTCAATAAAAAGTATTTTTATGGCTACATAATATTCTATTTTATGAGATATTTCAGAATCTCTTTAATCACCTGTTATGGAACATTAGGCATTTTTACTGCTACAAATTGTGAGTTAAACATTATTGAGCACTCCTATGAGCCAAGTATTCTGCTAAGTCTTTTATATTCACTGACACGTTAAAGATTCATAACAGCCTTTTGTGGAAGGTGCTTTTATTATACCCATTTTTTAGATGAGCAAAATAATGACTATAGAGTTTGGTTCCTCATCCAAGACCCTGGAGCTGGTAAATGTTAAAGTCAGAATGCTAACCCAGGTGGTCTGGCTCAAGAACCTGTGCTTGAATTATGAATACAATCATGGTAAATTCTCCTAACACAGAATTCTTTGTGCATATTAATACTTTCTAATAAAAAAAAACAATGAAATTACTGAGTCAAGGGATAAACTTAATGTCACTTATTCCTCATACTTCTTTCTTATTCCCTGCTCACCTTAAACATATTTTAAGACCCTAGGCACTAGCCACCATTCTCCAAGCATGCCCCAGACGTGTGGGGCTAGACCAAGGTGCTCTCCCATTTCCAGGCTTCTCTCTAGGTGAGTTTGTGTGGTTTCAGTCAGCACAATATTTTGGGAGAAAGTCCAGAAGTCATTGATTTTTCCCTTATCTTCTCATGAAAATATTTTTCATCTGGAAACTCCTAGAATCTCACAGATGAGTTCAGAATATTTTGCCATGAGCGTGGTTTAGGGAAGATTATAATTAACTGGCAATCTACTGGACCCTTGATTACTAGCATCTTTGATCAACATAACATTACTATGGCTGAAAAAATACTGTCAGATAATGAGAGCTTGTTCTGGTTGCATATCCCAGTCCCCAAATGAGGCCAATGGATTCTGTTCCCCTACCAGCTTTCATTGCAATTTGTGTGAATTTGTTTTTAGCATAGTCTGCATTTCACAGATGATCATATGTTTTTTCCATTTAGTATCAACACAGCTTTTAAAGTTAAAAATTCTTTGGCATATTAATATGCCCTAATAAATCAAGTACATATGGCCTTAAACCACAAACACAAATTCCATTTGCCATTAAATTTGTGGATACTTTTTATCTTATAACATTTTTTCTATTTTACTTTGACTGGAACTCACCAACTTGCCTTTTGAAGTTTTCACTTATGGAAAAAAATACATTTAATATAGAAATGGAGTTTTGGGGGGATGAAAAGTGGCAGAAGAGGGCTAGAGGATTTTAAAAGAGAAAAGAGGAGGAAAGGAAATTTTGAAGCTAGGGTATCTTTAGGTTTATGGCAATCTTAACATAACAAAAAAGAAAGAGGTAAAGACACTACAGAGAGTGAGGGGTTGAGGACGCGAGGAGCCAAAAATGGAAAAGAAGCATTGGAAGCAATGAGAAGGTTCAGAAGAACTGATGGAAAAAAGGGATGGTGGTGAAACAGTTGGCAAAGATGAAGGTCAACACTAGAATGAAAAATCGTTAGCAGAAGAATAAAAATACAGAATTGAAAAGAGAGGCCATATACCTCTCCAGCCTGTCAACTCCCACTCTACCTTCAGTAGCTCTTTGTAATTTAACAGCATCTTTCACAGCCAGAAAACTTTATTAGACAGAGGGGAAGTGAGCCAGAAATGAAATTGTTTTTGCTGACCAGATAAATGCTATGATTCCAATAGCTACTATGGCTCTTTTAATGAAAAGATTGATTCCAGATTTTGGCAGAAAATAGTCTGGCAAAGCAATAACAGTTCTTTGGGCTTGGCGTGAAACTCCACCACTTTCGTGCCTCCCTCTGTCTGTCATATTTTGCCAGGCCAATTCCATGCTTATAAAGAGAGACAGAAACTACTGCTTATGTAGGAGGGAGTGTTCCTGTTGAAACCAGAAGGAGAAATTGGAGAGTCATGATTTAAACACTAATTTTCATTTGTTATTTAATTTACTCATGCAGTGAATACTCATTGAACACCTACCTAATAACTGTCAAGCACTACTAGATTCTAAGGATGAAGAACTCATTGATATTTAAGGAATCACAGTGGGTTAATTCAAGGGTTGGCAAACTATACCCTGTGGAACAAACCTACCCACTGCCTGCTTTTGTAAAATGTATTGGCCCATTCACTTACCTACTGTCTATTCTCTTTTTGTGTTACAGTGGCAGAGTTGAATGATCAGGAGAGGGACTCTATAGCCTGCAAGAGTAAAACATGTTTATTATCTTGCTTTTTACAGAAGAAGCTTTCTGACTACTGAATATATACAATTGTTACAATAGAGTTATAGCAGAGCTTAATAAATTACAGGAGAAGGAGCCAGGGCTGTTATTGAAAGCCGCAAAGAAGAGTTAACAAATGACATTTGCTTTCAGTTGAAAGACATAAAGGAGTTTCTGTGCATGAAGAAATGAGAGTGTGCTGTAGGAACAGCAGTGACAAAAATAGTGCTCTGAAATAACTTGTAAATTTTAGGAATCTGCCCTCTGTTTGTTCTGGCTGAAACACAGGTTGGGGTGGGTGACTAAGAGTGGGAGTTCAAGGCCAGAGGGTCCAGTAAAGTTGAGTTCAGATATAGAAGGGCCTCATATTGAGAACTTCATATGTACACACTCAGCATGCTATTAACCCTAAGTTAATAGCATACAATCTCTGTCCTCATGAAGAGCAATCTCCAATAGGATGTCTAAGACTTATTAAATAAAGCACAGGACAGAATGAGATACTATAGAAAAGTCCAAGCACAATATAGTGGGGATTTTTTTTTTTTCAGTAAGGAGAAATCACATCCGACTGGAGAGATTAGAAAATTAAGTTCTGTTAATGTTAATAGCATACCTTAAAGGCTGGCTATAATTTTGTTGGAGGTGGCATAAGGGCAGATAAGCACAGTCCCATAAAAGAACATAAAGAGATATAGACAAAAATAAATGTTGAGAGATTTGGGATGCATCTTAGAGCAGAATTCCATAGAAAACAGAATCTGAGATCAAAGCTTTGTGCTAATACTTCATTGGACAGTACGATCCCAAGGAAGCAGGAGGCAGGGATAAAAGGGAATGAGGCAGAAGTGGAGGAAGAGCATCCCATGTAAGGTATGCATTTCCAGGCAGGCCACAGCTGCATAACAAGGACAACTGATTGCAGTGACTTGTGGGACAGCTTCCTAGAGACTGGATGAATTTCTACATCTTAGAACAGTCCACTTGGTAGAGTAGAGGGAACAATGAGGAAAGAATTTATTTGTAATATCCTTCCCTCCCTTTCTTTCTGCCTCCCTGTCTCCTCCCTCCTATCCCATTGACCAGTTCACTCATTGGGGGCATTAACCAACCTTTGCTGCTCACTGTGCCTCCCAAGCTCTCCCAGACAGTTACGAGGAAAGTAAAACTCTCCCATGTGGTTCTTCTGGCCAGATGAGTATCTATCTGTCCTTGCCATAGGCAGAGCTCCTTAGTCTGTATTGGTAGTAGTAGTGGCAGTAACAGTGACCTCGCTCCATGACCTTGGAGACAGCACCAGATTTTCCTAGGGATGCTCCAGCCAGAAAGTGAGTAGGCGGATCTGAGGTGGGATGTAAGCTGAGTCCAATATAGAGAGCATTAAATTGCTTGTCTGGAATATAGGGTAGGGAACTAATAGGAGAAAGCCAAAAGAGTTGGAATGCCTTACAGAAGACACTGGTTGTTGGGTGGGGACCATGTATTTTTTTAGCCTCTGGGAAACAATGATTTTCCAAAAAGGAGATGACATAATCAAAGATATGGTTTTGGAGGGACCCTAATCTGGGGGTGGTATGTGAGATGGATGTACAAGGTACAGAAATTAGAAGCAGGCCTCTTTCTGAGTGATAAAGGATCTTGGCAGAAAGAGTCAAACTTCTCAGTCTTATATTCTAGACCTTTAGAATGGGCTGGTAGACTCCTTAAAGAGGCCCCTCCCCAGCCCTGCACTATGAATCATCTTCCTTCTTGAAGGAGGTTGAATAGAAACATGTGTCTTGCTCCAGAAGACAAAATGACCCTCAGTAGTGTCAATTTCAAGGCAGTATGTGGATTTTACATTGAAGTATTTCATTTTTAAAACTATAATAATTAAGCGCTTATTATTCAGACTATACCTGTATAGGTAAATAAACCTAGTTCTCATTTTGTGATATAAAGACTGAGTAGGCAAAGGCACAAAATCCACATCCTCACCTCTCTGAGAGAAGGTTGACCTACATGGGTAGGAGGGGGAGAAGAAGGCAGTCCTGTCAGCATAAGCAGACTCTGTCCACTTTTGCTTCTTCAGTGATCTCACCTCTGCTTGAAGGCTTTAGTGAATGTGTCAGTCATCAACAAGTAAATGGTCGAGGGCTTACTGGATGCTAAGCCATGTCCTAGGCACTGGGGAAGAGGATAGCATAATTGGAAACACACTACTTGGTCTTGGGGGAGAATGTGGGGAATAGCAATTTGGCAAGGTCACAGCCATTGACTGTGGCCATTCCTGAGGCAACACCACTGGCGTACAGTGTTGGGTTCCTTCTGTGTCATGGCCAACATTGTCCTTTTAGAAAAAAGACAGTAAGTATAGTAGTTCAAACCGTGGTCCTGGAGCCAAAATGCCTGAATTCAGATTCTGAATTCATTGACCTTTACTAGCTAGCCTGTTCTCGTTTTCTCATCTTTAAATAACTATGATAGTTGTCTCTTAACAAGGCTGTTGAAAGGATTAAAAGTTTGGAGACAGTACCAAACTTTCCTAGGGCTTAGCATAATTACTGTCACGTATTATCAATATTACTATAGGACAATAAATCTCGTATTTGTGATTCAGAAATTTAAAAATCCCTGACAATGTAGAGTTGTTTTGTAACAACTTCCAGGACAAAAGATGCCTAATGAATAACAAAACAAGAAGATATCATGAGGGCATAAGCAGTAATAGGACTACTTCATTAGAAATATAATTATCACCCTTAAAAGCAGTATTTATGGTGCTGTTTAAGAGTTGAAAAGTATTGACAGCATATGTTGGGGTTTTAGGCAGCTAATAGAGTATGTTATTTTGTTTATTGATTGAGTTCTATGTCAAGAGAGACAAGAGATCAGCCTGGTCCATTGCTGATGTAATTATTGAAAAATGAAGCTTAGACATCAGGCAACAATGGGCTTCCTGATACCTAACGCTGTTAATAGAAAAACTCAGTCACTCAATGTTAGGTAGTGCTGGTCAACCACAAGCCTTCTATGCAAAAGGTTATGGTTGCTATTGTGAAACTCATTGAACAACCAAGAATAGAGCAAAGTGTATACTCTTGAAATCAGATAGATTCAAAAAAAGAGAGAGAGAGAGAAGGAGAAGGGAAGGAACTCAGACATACATGTCTAGTTTCTGTTCCTAAATTTATGAATCAGATAGTTTAATCCTGCTCCCATGAGGAAAAGTTAGTGAGGTGCAGAGGAAGTCAAGAATGTTACACTGATTGATGTCCCTCTTCATGGAAACATGAATCAAGGTCAATAATAAATATATCACTCAATAATAAATCATCCTAAAAGTAATAAAAAGGATCAGATTAACACATCAGCAGCATTCTGCCTCTGCCCTTCCCATCCAAGAACACATATAGATGTCCTGGAATCAAGCGTTTATCACCCAGGGCAAAACTTTGGGGGATTTTCTCTTATAATTGCACTGATTGTCAGAGAGTGTAAGTATAGGTGCCACAGAGTTAAACCTCCTCTCTTTTAGTCACTTAGCACTGTAGATCACTGTGACATACTTTAGGATAGTTTGACCTTAAATTTCAGCAGTAAAATCCTAGTTTGCAGTCTGCATACACCACATACATTACTTTGTCAGGTACCATGGTAGTGTCAGAGAACCTTAGCCAAATTTGGCTCATGGGGTGAGAGTGGGAGCTTTCACCAGGGCCCAACAACAAGACGTATGCAGTTAGTGGGAGAGAAACACATCACTGTTTACACTACTGGATTACATCTCATTCTCCCAGTCTGAACACGACTGTAATGAAAGATGATACCAAGGAGTCTGGTTTTTGCTCTTACTCGGGAAACATTCTTTTCTGCTCTGACATCAAAACCACATCAACAAAATCCCACAGCAGGATATCAAATTCAGGAAGATGGGCACAACAATATTTTCTAGGTAATACCAGCAGTCTCACTTGGTTGAACCATCTCTGGACGATCCACATCTTACATTTGAGACTATTACCATGGAAAGTGATTCACTCTTTAGCACCATGGAGATCTGTCTCTAAGGATTGCATGCTCCCTTTTCTGCCTGAAAATAGTCTTTTGTTGTGCAATAGAGAGTGAAAGAGAGAGAGGGCACATAGAAAAAGGGACATGAAAAATTTAGTAGATTTAAAGTACTAGCAAAGCCAATGTGTCAAGTTTAACTGAAAATCACAAGCAACAGATCTGAGAGTGATAAGAGGTCCCAGAGAAATACCATGATCAGAGAAGTAATTATTCTTCTTCAGGGTAGTTTTATTGCTCATTCAGGTGGAGTGGACACATGAAATAACACACAATTACACATGACAAGTCTGTCATTATAAGGGCACTGCTATACCTCTCGATGCCATTGTTCTCTGCTCGGTTCAGAAATTACAAGCTCTGTTCAAGCGTACATACCTTGGAGACTGCAGGTTTGGCTCCAAACCACTGCCAATAAAGTGGCTCATAATCTCTTTGCTGGTGGAGGGTCTTGCCTTTAACTTGTAAAAAATGCAAAAATCTGTGAAGTACAATAAAGTGAAGCACAATAAAATGAGGTAGGCCTGTATTTCATTACATAAACAAAATTCCTGTTTTTTGTTGCTGCATAGTACTTTAAGCATGTTATAGCTTCTTAATAGATAACATTCCAAATCTTAACTACCGGAAATGCCACCGCTTCCCATTTGTATTTCCTGACAGAAAGAAAGAAAGAGAGAGAGAAAGAGAGAGAGAGAGAGAGAGAGAGAGAGAGAGAGAGAGAGAGAGAAAGAAAGAAAGAAAGAAAGAAAGAAAGAAGATATAAAGTATTTGTTTAGTGCCCATTATATAGTAGGTGTTCAATAAGTAAGCCCCAGACCCCAAACCCATTGTCTGAGCTGTGACTGATGCAATGTCACATGCCCTCTGAGTCACCTTAATTCAAGGACCCCGTGTACTAGAAGTGAGCTCTGAGCATCTGGAAAGCCCTTTACCATCATCTTTTCTCTGTTTCTGCTTCATGGTCCTAGCTATGGTTCTTTATTTTTATTTCTTTCTTTATGGTTTCTGCTTAGTTTTCCTGTTTATTACCCCCATTCAGCTTACTGTATTTTCTGTGAATTCTAGCAAGCATCTTATCTGGTTCTTGAGAGCCTTCTTTCCCAAAGCTGAATTCTGTTTTCCTCATATTTCTACCTAATAGTGAGACATCTACATGGACAAACCTAGAGCCACCTGCTGTTCACCTCTCCCAGAGAACATTCACCACTGGAATTGGCATCACCATATGCCGCAACTGGACAGATGGGCATGGCAATATGCTTACACCATCTCAGTGTTCAGTGCCCCTTAGAGTTTTTGTGTCTGAGATGCCCCCACTCATATCATTCTGTATCCTGGTGACATCGATGCTACTGAAATGTGGTTTCTCACCTCTCCACAAAAGACATGTCAGTGGCCCAACTTGCATCTCACCTCACCTTGTCTGTGCCAACACTAATTTCCCAGACTGGCTACAAATTGACTGATTTTCAAGTACAGGGGTCGGGGCCAGAAGAGAGAGAGAGTCATAGGCTCATCACTCAAAGATGTTTATGAGCTGAATCCTGGCCCCTCTAACCCAAATGAGCTGAGGAATTAATTTTTCCTGTCTTTGGCTTTCTAGAACCACAATTCTTCAATATTTTATTCATCAGATTTACTTTCTTATTTTTTTCTGAGCTGAGAACTTCTGTGCAAGACAGAATGAGAAAACAGCAAAGCCCTTCAGGCCACAAATCAGGAATTGTTTCAATGACTTCGTTTTTGATGAAGCCCAGGATATAGGTCCTAATGAAATGATATCAGCACTTTTTCTGTTTTCTTACAGAAAAAATTTGCTAATAAGAATCCTGTTTATGAGGATAGGAATTGTACAAATTTCCCATAAGAATTCTGACAGAAGTGTTTCCCTGCTAAGGCAGAAGTCAGTCTCCTGTTATCAGAGATCTGGGGCATGCAGCCAGAATAAGCCTGATATCCCTTCCGCTTACCAGGATACCCTTTCCCAAAGCTGTATAATCTGATTGGTTTGAGAAACATAGTTCATTTCTGTAATTATCTCAGAAGGGAGAAGTGTAAGTCTGCGTAATTATGGTATTCATGCATATTGAGGATTTTGTCGAGGTGGATGTCAGCAGGCTGCCCAGGCAGGGGTTGAATGGCGAATTGAAGTGCTGAGGCCATAAGCAGGGTGGCGTGGAGGAAGTCCCATAATGACATGCTAAAGCCCAGTTCCATACTGATCAGTGCAGGTGTGGAAGGCTGAGAAGAGCAGCCGGCAGCATCAGTGACAAGGCCAGCCATCCATCCCAGGCTAAAGCACTTTGCAGGAAAGCATGAATGAGGAAGCTGTGAGGTGGCATCACCGCTTAGAACAGTGACAGTCAGACTAAAGAAGTCTTCACGTGTGGCAAACAGTATGCACGAACAACAATAACTAACGCTTATTATGCATTGACTATATTGAATGTTATGTATACATTTCATCAGCAGTTTTTTTCCAAGTGTCTTCTCACTGCTACTGTTCAAGGCACTAGGGATTCAGCAGTGAGCGGATAAAAGAGAAAACAGAATTACTATCCTTACGGATCATCTAATACTCATTGAATACTCCCAGAGTGTTTCAAAGTCTGGGTTCTTTCTGCTAAGTCATGCTACCTCCTCTTGGTTAAAAATCTGGCTTTACCTCAAAGCAGTGTTCTGGAATCATCAGTTTTGCCAGGTCACATGGCTCAAGTAGCAGAACAGCTAGCACCACGGCCTAGAACTGTTACAGAATTTTCTCTTGCTATGGCCCCATTCAAAACTTGGCTTTTCAGGCCACCAAATAAATGCATTGGAAAACAATTCCCAAATGCAGCCAGAAATATAAAATCCAAAGAGGCACACTAAATACTATGCCTCCTTAGTAGTTGAAGGCACAAAATAAAACATTGCCATCATCCTAGAAGGGATATTCCAGAATGTCTTAGACCACTGGACCCCTAAAAACGTCACCAATGTGGTAGGCAGCTAATTTCTCACAGAGTTTACCACCAACCATCTGATATGTATTTATTTTGCTAGAGATCCAGAGTACTTACAAGTCCCTGTTCACCAAGTCTAATTTGCACAAAACCATCAATATTGTGGATTAGTGTGATTCCTGAGGAATGTCAAATATGATCAAGGTTTCTGCTGACTACATTGTGACAGAGAGCAGACTTAGTATAGCCCCAGGAAAAGGAAGTGACTGTATAATATTGTCCTTCCTACATAAAAAGAAACTGTCTTCGATCCTCCCGCCTGATAGAATTAGGAAACACATTCAGAAGAGTGGGAGTCTCGCACCCTGCAAGGAGGTCTGTGTTGCTCTGTTTCATAATGATTTCTCCTCCGGCGCTGCAGGTGAGGTGGGATGACAGTTACACTTGGTGAAGTTTATGAGTCTCTTGTCTTCCACCACTACTCATATAGGCTTTATATTTTCAGGGTCTCTGTAGGTAAATGTAATAAGGATGTGTAGGGACCACTCTTCCCGCCGTCTTTAAGTGTGACACAGCGGATGTTCAGATTTACTCCTGCAATGCAGTATTACGCATGCTTAAGTTTCTTGGCAAGGGGGTGGAGGCAATCTTAGGAGTTTTCTATGTTTTTACTCACATCTCATAGGTCAGAGAATAGTGTGCCAGCTGTTAAGCACATCAGCCCCCATTATGTACTTGAGAATTGGAAAAGGGGTCTGTGGGCTCAGTGAACCTGTGTGGAATGGATGTGGGTGAGAACTTTGTTTATCAATGGCCTGGTTTTCATTAGCCTCCATCTAGAGCTCTTGGGTGATATTTGGGGTCCTGTGTTTCAGTGTCAGCTCAGACCCTGTATTCAGCTGTCTTTGGAAGGTCTAGGTATTCCATGTTCTTTTTGCACATTTACTTTAGTAAACCAGCTTTGGAGAATGTTTGTTGTGTATACATATTACAGTAGTGTAGAGTCCTTCCTCAAGAGAAATGAGCCTCCTTCCAATTAATAACTTCTGGGTCTATGAACTAATTTAGATCTGGAATTTGGGTGAAGGACTGCAGTTTTTCCTATTTTTGTCTCACATCAGCCATCCTTTGATTTTCTTTGTGTGGAGGCAGATGGGGTTACAGTAATTTAAGTTGAATAATACCTTTGTGGGCTTTCCATCTGTCTTCTTTCCTGGAAGATTCTAATTTATGAGCCATTACCATAGAACCCTGTAGGTCAAGGCACCTTGGTTGCCATCCTGGCTCTTCCCATTATGATAATCATATCTGCTTTGCTTGTGAAGGTTACGTGCTGCCTCTTGGCCTTTGCTATTCTGAGATCCTTTCATGAGCCACTGATACGAAAGAGTCCAGTACCAAGATAGCATCCTGCAATCATACCAACAGATGCAAGTCTCCACTGAGCTTCTGAAGTCTGTCCTTCGGCATAGCCTTCACTGAGGCGTTGGTGAAGAATATCTACGGGTCTTTCCAGCCAGTGGGATTTTCTGGTCTCACATAACATAGTCTCTCTAATATTCTCACCTCCCTTGGCCTTTCAGCTCCTTCTTCACTTTCCTGTGTAGACAGTTCTGGCATCTCCACCTTGTTTACTATGAACCAGTATTGTGCAGAACCTTCAAGGAACCCAACAGCACATTAGAAATGGTTGTGAGTCTCTTTGCCAGGAAAGTAAGTTCTGAATGTTCAGGCTGCAACTCGGACAAGGCACAAGTTATTGGTCTGGGCAGAAAGTGTTGAGTGGTAGTGAACCTTGAGGAGAAAAAGCAACACCTTGCAAGGTGTTCCTCCTCAGGTAAGGAAGAGGAACCCTTCATTTTGGGCAGTTGGAAGCTGCTGTTCTCCATGAGGGGAAGTTCTTTTTGCCAGCGTGGAGTGTTCAGGAGAACCTAAAATTTGAAGCTTCTTAGGTCCCTGCGCTTGTTGTGAGGGATGTTCTGGGGCATTGATTTTCCTTCACTTGTAGGGTCTGCATGAGTGCTGAACACGCTTCCTCCAATTCACTGTGCCACCATGTCACAGAAGACCTGGGACAGCAGATAAAAAATGGGTGGTACGTGTGTGTGGTGGGACATTTCCAGTGAGTCAAAGACTCTTGGGACTATTTGCTGTAACCATACTTGGACTTAGAAATGAGGCTAAGAGAATGTGAGGTAGTGCACAGAGGTCTGGAATGAAGGGGAAGAAGAGGGGAAAAGGGAGAAGCAGAAGGGGAAGACTGGCCTAAGTTAGGTGAATTGTCCCAGTTGCAACATCTTTGCCTGGCAGACTTGGAATTAAAAACCAGCCTCTCTGCAGACCCATCCCTTGACCATTGCTGCTTTTTCTGGGCAAATCATACAGAAAATTAGCATTTTGACATTCAAGTAGGAGGGCAGAGCTTAGCTCAGCAGCCATCTGTGAATGCTTTACCTTTAGTTTCCAAAAGAGTATAGCTGCCTTAAAACTACTCACCCAATGTCTCAGTGCCCCTGGGCATTCAGAGCCTGATAAGGATTACCTACCACAGTGAATTTTGAATTCCCTAGGGAAATGGGTGGTTTTTACAGCCCTCCCTAATCTCAAGCCTAAGTGTGTGTTCTTTAAGACAGAGCTTGCTACCACTCCAAAGTCTTTGCTCTTATTTCTGCCAGAAACTTGCTTTCCTTGTCTCTTCACTTGGTGGAAGGCATCTTATCCTTCCAGGATCAGCTCAAGTGCCATCTCCTCAGAGAGGAGCAGACACCACCCCTCTCTGTCACCCTCCACACCGTTCCTCTTGTCCTGTTCTTCACAGCAGCATCACAGGCTTCAGCTACTTGCTGTTTGTTTATAAGATTCTCATTCCACTCCCTCAGTAGAATGCAAACCCCTTGAGCATAGACTCTCAATCCAGTCTATTTACCATTGTATCGCTTGTTCTTGAATTGTGCCAACCACATAGGAAACACTCTAGAAGTATTTTCTGGTAAAACGAATGAAAGCCATTACATACTTTTTTTTTTTTTTTTTTTTTTTTTTGCTTACTGTCTATGTATGGCTTTCTAGGAATTACCAAATCTCTTAGAGACCCTGGGAACATGATAGCATCAGTGGACCAGGGCCAGTATTACCAGTGCACTGCACAAAATGCAGAACAGGCTTTATCCTCTACTACATGCACTTCTTTCTAAATATGAGAAAATATTTAGCAGCTAGACCAATGATAATATTACCAAATGTACAGACAAACGTTCAGAAGCTTAACAAAGAGCAGCAACCTTTCAGAAATGTGATGTCAACTCGTCATTTTTTCCTTCCTCTGGGAAAGAATTGAGGTGGCATTGTCCATTAGCAGTTGACAAAACTGGGTTGCATGCTAGGAGGTTCAGAGGGTTCTTCTTTGCCTTAATTTTAAAACCCTTTATACCTCCTTTGACATTTTTTCTTAAAATTATTGGTCCTTTTGCATTCTTTATTGGTTTTCTCTCCAGTTTTTGCTTTGACCTGATTTAGAAATTGGCTCCAGATTATGCTTTGTGACTGCCTTTGAAATCCCATAAAATCTTCAGTGAGGAGTGACCCTAAGCTTCAGAATCCAGCTGAAATTCCAGTCCACTCTCTGGTGCCCAGTTTCATAGAACAGAAATGCAGTTTGTCCCGATAAATAGATACATATTTTAAATCTGCAAGACACACGCAGTGACTGGAGCACTGAGGGTCTCATGCGGAGACGGCTTCGCCCCGCTGACAGTGAACAGGAAATTAAATGCTCATCAGATTGTTGAGTCAACACCAAATGGAGAAGGGGAGATTGTCATTCAGGGTCGAAAGGACCAGCGCGCCAATCCAGGCTGCCACTCATTAGCTATGTAAACCTGAATTTGGTCTTAACCTCTTGAAATTTCAATTCCATCGTTTATTAAAAGAACAGAGTAAAAATAGTATCATCCTCATGAGTGGATGAACTGAAAAAATGCACAGAAAGCCCTTAGCACAGTGTGTGGCCATAGAAAGCACTCGATAAATGTTAGCTATTAGTGATAACAATAAAAATCTGCTTGGAATACCTTTTCTCTCGCTCTCCACCAGAAAACCTTCCTTTCATTCTTCACAACTGTTCAGAGTTGTTTTGCTCCACTTCTCCCACAGATGGCCTTCCTCACCTTCCTCACTGTGACACCATTGTTCATACTTCCATGCTACTGGTGATATTGTTATTCATGTCTGTGCTACAGGGACGAACCCATGATAGTTATTCTGTGAGTTCTGACTGAATGAATGCATACCCTCTGCACACATTACCCTTGACCTCACCTGAATCCAGCAGCAGCTTATTGCAAAATGAGATTTTTGAAGCTCTCAATTGCTAGAGAAATTACTGCTTTACAGTAGCCACACACAGAAAAGCTGTCACACTGGAAGCCTGGACCAACTCTGTTTGTTCTCTGGGCTTTGGAAGGTTGGGAAGAGATCTCAGCGTTCAACCCTAAAATCAGAGTTTTAACATTGTTAACATACTTTGAAAAAATGCTGGCCCTGGAAATGAAGACAAGATCTTAGATCCACTCTTACTAGGTGCTTCTGTTTGAAATCTGAAAAAAGAAAAAAAATTATAGGGAAAGTGCCAAGAACTGTAGGAGATAACTAAGGCAAGCGTTTTCTAAAATACCTGCTGTTAAAGTCAGCCTGTAGTTCACTCATTATAATACTCTTAATATTTAATTTAATCAATTAACCGCCTGGCTGGTAAACATCTTCTTCATCCCAAATCTGTTTTCCTGGGCTGCCATAGAGTCTCACTGATTCGGAAACACTAAACTCCTCACACCCCTCAATGGTCAATGCAGAGTGAGGGGTATTAGGACTCTCCTAACTCTGAAAGTCTATGATTTTGAGATTCCTTCAACCAGACAAAATTTTATTAGTTTTTATGATCACACCAGGATAAGAGAGGCCATCTTACTCATTCAGGAGTAAATTGCAGTGCTGTTTAAAAAATGTATTGGGTAGTTCAAAAAAAGATGCCATAAAACTCTTCAAATTGTGCAGCAACAGCAATTTTGCCAAGAGGAGGATTCTAGAAGGTCCCAAACCCAAAACCTAAGAGGTTATTGAAGCCAAGCTTTCTTCCCCTGAATCACCTTGAGACAAACTCCCTTTCAGTTTGCTCAGCTCTCCAGCTTTGTAAACTTCTCATTTCACACCACCATACCTCTCTTTAGACTATATATTGCCTAGAAGTAGCACCAAATGAATGATCAACAGCAAATAAATCTGATGAATCACTTTGATCTGTTTCTCTCTCTATGTTGGTCTCCTTTTTTTTTTCCTGAGAGATTTTATTTCTGACAGTCTCCCTAGGAGTCATCTCATGAATCATGTTACTTCCTCTGAGAATATCTGCTCTCAGAGGCTGCAAACCCTCCAGGGGAAGCTGTTTCTGGCTGAAGTGCAGGCTGTGCGAATCATGAAAATGATTTAGCTTTAGCTGAGGAAGCACTGCTCAAACTGCAGCATCACCTCTTCACTGTAGTGTTCAGCTGTGGCAACTTTGCATTCATTCATTCTGGACCTTCATTCATTCTTTCATTCACCTTTCACACATACTCTTTCAATGAGAGGTCAGCATTAAACAACTCCAGGATATTTTCCTTCCTACATTAATCGGATGTTACTTGATTTACCATTTTGCTTAACACTGAGTAATCGATTTAAATGATACATTTCTGCATCTTAATCTTTTCCATATGTCACACTATTAATGTATTCGATTAAAATATGAAATATGTGTGCTTTAGATTGGGCCATAGTTGGGATCATAACCATGAGCATCTTACTGTGCCAGGTACTCTGCTCAGCTATAAAAAGCTGAGAGAGAGAGAGAGAGAGATATTTTTATTTTTTTAGGATCTCCTTGATTTCCACAGTAAGCGTATGAGAAGCCATTGCTATTCTTTGTTTAGTTATTACAAGCTCTGGCAACAGTCAGATCATGCCTTGTACCTCATCTCATGCTAGATGGCTGCATCCAGTGCCTACCAAATACTAGATGCTTATTTATTCATATATGTGCTCGTGAAAACATTATATGCACCAGGCACTGTCCTGGCTCCTGGGGATGAAGCTCAGTGCAAGGTGGACGTGGTCCCTGCTTTTATAGAGCTTATACTCTCGTAAAGGAGATAATAAATATTTGGTGAATGAATAAGTGAATGCAGAGAGTAAGGTGAAGAGGAGTTAAGTAACTTCTAATCAGTCACAGAATTATGATTCCCACCCAAGTCTTTGTGACCCCAACTCTGTGCTCCTTTCAGGGCACATCGTATGGAACGATTTTAGGCAAAATACTAGCCCTCGAGGAGCTCACAGTCTAATGCAGTGGTCCCCAATTTTTTGGCACCAGGGACCCGTCCTCCTATGAGAATGTAACATCTGATAATCTGAGGTGCAGCTGAGGCTGTGATGCTCTGGGGAGTGGCTGCAAACATAGGTGAAGCTTGGCTCACTTGCTCGCTGCTCACCTCCTGCTGTGTGGCCGTTCCTAAGAGGCCACTGCTGGTACCTGTCTGTGGCCCTGGGATTTGGAGACCCATGGTCTAAAGAGAAGAGGTAAAGTGTAGGAGGAAGGGGAAGGAGTGTGTAACCAAATATTTACAATGCAAACTATTTGACTTAGTGAATCCCTGCTGTGTACCAAGTGAGGTTTGAATGGCTTTATGAATATTGACCTTTTTAAGTCTTAGGACAATCTTTGGGGTTGGTAGTATTTCATCCCCATTTGCAGATGATTAAAAGAGGCACAGAGAAGTTAAGTTTCTTGAGATCACCCAGTCAGTAAGTGGTAGGATTTGAATTCAGGGTGTCCAATGCAGTATGAATGCTGTTTCGGCCCATGTCTCGTTACCTTTCTCAGTGTGACAGTGTGCTAGGAACTGTGCTTGCCTCGCTGGATTCAGACAAGTAAGATATTCCCTGCATTCTTTATTTCTTTTTTTAAACTTTTATTGAGGTATACTTATGCAGAAACATTGTGCATCTTTAATATGTACATTTTGATGAGTTTGGACATATGCATATATCTATGATACGATCATCGCACACACGGCAATAAACATATCCACTGCATCCAAAAGATTTCTTGCATCCACTTGCTTTATTTCTTTCTCTTGCCTCCCTCCCTTCCTTGCTCCCTCTCTCTCCCACTTTCATCTCTCTCTCTCTCTCTCTCTCTCTCTCTCTCTCTCTCTCACCCTCTCTCTCTCTCTCTACACACACACACACACACACACACACACACACACACACACACACACACACAGACAGAGAGAGACAGCAAATGAGCGAGCGAGCACCAGAGGACAGAAGTGTGTTTCCTGCTCTTGTTTTTCTTTTTTCTTCATCACATCCAGGAGGCATGGCCCCTTCTCAGGTTGTCTCTTCCACCGTGTAGAACTCTTGCTTTCCAAGACTGTAGCCTTGGGTCCTGCGTACATTCAAATCCCTTTCTATGTATGTATGTATGTATGTATGTATGTATGTATGTATGTATTGCCAAAACTCTGAGATACCAGATTTTAAGCTTGTTTTCATCGTTTTCCAGCTCACGGTGGGGATTTCATGGTGAGAATTACTTATTGGCAGTTTTCTTTGGACCCCGTGTCCCCTGTGGTCTGTTTCTCTTCTCTTCTTTCCTTTCATCTCTTTAGTATCTGTGCCTGACTTTTCCTCAAAAATTGATTTTAAAAAATGTTTCCTACTTACTAGTGTTTTAGTATATTTTCTGTTTCTTAACTTGCAGAAAGCATAGATTATGGGTGACTTAATTTGCGGTTCCTGTATATCCAAATGAGTTTTGGGGGAATATGTGAAGAGAATCAGATTTAGGTAGGCCACCATGATTCTGTGTCAAGTCAGGAAGACCAGAGGGTGAGGCAGGGAGTTAACCCTGGCAGAGTTTTCCAGAGTAACAGCCCTTCTGCTGTCCTCAGCCTGACTATGCAGTTTCCCACCTGAACACATTTCCTCTTCCTGGGATAATAGTGCCCTCAATTTTCTCAGGTTCTTTCAATGAGCGAATTTTTATCCACTTTAAGTGTCTTCAGTTACTTACTTACACTTTATTTTACCCTCTTAAGTATCAGCTGCTTTGGGAAGCCTTCTATGACTTACTGAGCTGGATTTTGGGTCTTTCCTCTGAACGAGAGCAAACCGTACACATCCCCATCGCTGAACTTGACACGTTGAGCTGCTTGTGAGGCTGCCTCTTCCTGTAAGGCATGGATGCTTCACAATTCTTTCTTCATCTTTGTGTTTCCCCAGTGTCTCTCCCAGAGCCTGACATTTAGTAAATGCTCAAAAAGCACAGGTGAAATGAACTGATGGCTAAAGAAATGAGTATAATTGTTCTAGAAGTGTCTGCATTCTGCATGACCCCAGCCTACAAGAAAAGTCCTCCCTAAGGCTTTTGCTCCATATGGTCAAAGGGTCACTGGTCTCTGCAGAACAGTTTCTTATGCTCGTGTCCCTGGCTCCAGGTGCTTGGGCATAATACTGACCAGACATCCCCTTCCTCCTCCCCTAACTCCCCCGCAATAGCCTGAAAGCATGGGGCAGTTTGCTGAGTGAGCTCTCAGGTGACCTCCTTTCTGCTCTTGTCTCCAGCCAGGTCCCATTTGGGACCCACAGATGAACATCTCTTCTCTATATGAAGCGAAATCTGTCCTTCAAGTTCTTCCTTCCCTCATTTGGTCTTTCACTGTATTTCAGAAGAGCATTTGATAATGAAGGACGACCTGCTTTTGTCCCAGATCGTTACAATTCTTGGAATTCAAAAGTCTGCTTCTTTCCTCTTCTCTAGAGATGCCCAGGACTATGCTAGTCACTGAAGCAAAGAATTTAGAATTCAAAGGGACCTTGTGATACTTGCCTTCTCAATTACAGACCTGGTTAATTGCAGAATGATTTTAATAGTAAAATCAAAGTTTCTAAACTCATAGCTTTGCATTCTTTACACACATACTCTTTCTCCCTCCTCCTCCCTCCTGCCCTCTCTCTTTCTCTCTCTCCCTCCCTCCCCACCTGCCTTCCCCCCAAAGCAGAGGAGGCCTCTATTTTAAAGCCCCTAATGTATTCTGCTTGGCTAAGTGATCCCAAAGGGAAGTTTTAAACCACTACACTACACCATTCAAGCTCAATAGCACACATATAAATATCCCCCTGTCACATCCCACCAAAAATTTGGAGAATTTATTCTTTTATTTTATTTTTGTCATGAAAAGGAAATAAAATATTCTTTAAAATTGAAAAGCAGGGATAAAGTTCAGTTTTTCTATATTGTTACATCATTCTCCATCAGCTCTAGTGTCTCTTCCAAATTTCCCACTTAGGAAGGCAGGGTTGATAACTGATTTGGCATCTTTGGGGAGAATTTGTTGTCTCAGAATACCACCATCTACTCTTTTTTTCTCTATGTTTTCTCATAAAGGAGCAATTCTACTTTCTTTGAACATGGAGAAGAGTAATTCACAGCCCTGGTTTTGCCACTCCCCAGAGTGTCGTCAGCCATAAAACAGTGTCAAGAGATTGTCAAAACAAAATTAATTGAAATTGAAACAATAAATTCCTGCCATATAATGTCTTCAGAAGGTGAAAGAGAAGGTTTCTCTCAGAATAAATCAGAAAGAGAGTGCCCCGAAGGGTCGGAATTGTTGGTCCAAAGGGTAGGTGAAAAACCTTTCACTCTGATGTCATCCATGTTTTTAAAACCCTGCAGGTGTTTAGAATGAGGAAAAACCAGAATTGTCAAAACAAGAAACCCCATCTCCTTACAAGTCAGGGCCCTCCACAGTGTATCTGACAGTTTGAGCACCAGCTAAGGTTTTTTTTCTAACACCAAATTTAACATGCACAGGCCTTTCAGATCTGTCATAGAAGCAGGATGATGTCAGTGAGAAAATCTGGTGTTGTTTCATTTTCACAAGTTGCTCGGGACCCAAAAGGAGCTGTTCGTTGAGCGTGTCACTGCAGAAGGGTAACGGTGATCTGAGAAACATGGCTTGTCGTGAGGCTAAGAATCAGAAGCTGCTTATTAACAAGGGAAGGGCTGTGGGAGGCAGGCAGGCAGCGAGACAAACATGGCATGTGGCTCCTGGAGGCTCTGGTTTGTTTGGAGGCTTTGGAATTCCAGGCCTCGCATGTGGTGTGACTAAACTCAGAAACTGCCACTTTGGGGGAGGCTGTTGCAGTCATGCTTGATATACATGTCCTGAGGTGGGCAGCCTTTTCATCTCAAAGCATTTGCACCTGCCTTTCAAATGAAGGTGGCCTCTCAACTTTAAACTTTTCATTGAAACGTGTACGAAAGCTCTATACCAACACAGACATTTTTGAAATACATTAAGCAATAATGAAGTTTTAGGAATCTTTCAGATTCTCACCCCATTCGGTTCTCTGCTTCAAGTTAAGTGGCAATTTTCTTTTCTTCCCTATTAAATTTTCTTTGCTCTCACTTAGCATTTAATTATTTGAAAATGGCTTCCTGTCCGTTAGTCTCTGTTCTCATGAAGATTTGAGAGTTTCACATAATTTAGCTAGTATTACGTCTCTGTAAGAGAAGGGTTATGGTTCCTCAGTATCAATTTGCTCCATTTCATTAGTAGTAGAATCCAAGTTTTATCTTGGTAGCAGTGATTCTGGTTAGAAGAAGACAGCTCCCAGATTTTTTTTCCAGCTTACTGTGTCCATGAAATTAAGTTGAGCCAACAACATTAAACAGAAAAGTTGTATGAAGGTAGAGTAACATTTTGAAAAGGCATTAACTCATTCACGAATGTACTGATTTCATTCACCTTTCTCCTCCTTGCAATCTGGTATTTTCTGATGGTTGGAGCTCTGGAAACCTATGTATTGAGTTGATTTTGAAGGTGGAAAGTGTGCTCTAGGACAAAATAGCGAAAGATAGAAGAGGGCTTTGTTTCTGACAGTTTCACAGAATCACTGTAGTAGCCTGGACTGCTAAACTCGGGGGCTTCATGTTATGTGAGAGGATAAGCAACTAATTTGTTGAAACACTGTTAATTCTGTTCTCTGTTACTGGCAACCAAATGCAATTCTTAATTAATATGCTCCTTGTTACTAGCACATAAGCTCAGTGAAAGCAGGAAAGACAACTTACACATTTTTGTTTCTCTCTCCCTGATTAGTACAAAGCCTTGCTCAGGGTAGGTGCTCTAGAAATATTTGTAGAATTGATTATTTCATTCAACAAATACTATTGAGGTCCTAACATGTGCCTGGTACTATGCTAAGAGAAATTAAAGGATGTGTACTAAGAGCTGTCTTAACCAGCTCAATGGGTTATCCAGTACTCTCCTGTCTCCTGTAAAGTGTCAATGTCAGATGCCCTTGGCACTCTTTGTATTCCTAAACCTTGGACCACTCTCTAGTGTGGCCTTCTGCTCCCACAGGTTGAGTTTTATGCTTCAGAGTCAGTTTTATTTGTTACCAAGCCTAAATATGCCAGTTTTACTTGTTATTGTAATTACATAATTTTTATGTAACCAGCAAAATGTACACGTGCAAAGAAACAGAATTAGTTGTATAAAACTAAGCCGAATACTCTGAAAAGACTAAATAAATGTGTTGCTGAAAAAGTGCTGGCAAATCAAGTGGGTGCAAGTTGACAGTTAAAAACCGGGGAAGGGGAAAAATAAAAACAATGAGGGAAAAACTTAAAAGTTTCACAAGAATTCTGTACTTAGATTGGTTTGTAATTGCTTTCCAGTTTTTGCTTTGTTTTTGAAGAAATGGAGACTGGAAATCATAGAAGATGCATCTTGGGTGTGGTTTATGCAAGAACAGCCAATCATTAGGCAGCCAATCATAAAAATAAGGCCTTATGCATCAAAGGATGGGCAAATGTATGTATATTTATATATTTATAAAATGTATCATTTAAAAATACCTCCTTTTAAATGATTTTAAAAATTCTCTGACTACCAATTTCATTTGCATCTGATGTGAGCTTTTCCTGTGTAAAATTCACAGTTTTGATATTAAGACATTTGTAATTCAGTGTTAGATTCAGATATATATAGTGATGAAACAGATTCCTAAATATTTGCATTAGGACCCTATCTGTTAGAAATACAAATAACCTATCTTAGACCCATTTAAACTGAAAAATAATTTATTGGCTCACATGGCTGAGAAGTCCAAGGTCAGATGGACTTCCAGCATGGTGAGAGCCAGGTCCCCAGGCTGTATTATTGGATATAGTGTCATCATCTTCTAACTCTGCTTACTACTGTTTTTTTTTTTTTAAATCTATTGGCTTCATTCTCTCCTGCTACAGAGAGACTCTTTCTGATGGAAAAATTGGCTGTAGGCAATTCCCCAAGCAGGCATCACTGTTGCTTATGTTATTGAGGAAAGAGATGTCTGTCCCAAATTTAATTGGTCCCGAATGGGTCCTGTGCTCTTAGACTAATCAGTGTGCACAGATATGGGTCATCACGTCTCTCCACTTTGACTTATAGTCCTAGCAGAATCACTTGGAATGAGGGGATGGTTGAGCAGCCCCAACCTCCCCACTGTTTCAGGGGTCTGTATTCTGGGCCATGACCTCAGAAACACAACTCTGTCCCTTCATGATCTTGTCCCCCCAGGATACTGAAGCCATGTGGGGTTCTATTAGCTCATTCTAGCCAGCAGAAGGGCACTCACCTGCACATCAGAGGGCCTGCGGGAGAGGCTGGTAATTTATTAAATGGCTTTGTAGCCTCAAAAATTACTCTTTCTAGAATTCAACCGTCTGGACTGTGAAAGACATTGGACTTGATACTCTTAAAGATCTCTTCAAATCCTAACATTTTACAACTATGGATCTACAATTTTGCTCAAACCATACATCCTGTTCTAGGAATATTTTTACCCTTGCAAATGTACATGTATAAACTCTGTCTTCAATGAATAGCGTGGTTCCCTGCATTAACATACAAAAATTCTAGGAATGTTTTTTTGTTTCTTCCTTTGGCCATTTTTAGTATTTTAATTTGAGAAAATTGGTGCCGCCCTCCTATAATAAAACCATTTTATCTAAATTAATTCAAATTAAACAGAAAAAAAAGTCATAATAAATGAATCCTTACAAGAGATGACAGCAGGGGTATTGGTAAGTGGGAGAAGGAAGCTAGAATGGCTAAGGGTATGAAGAGACTTGATCGATTGTCAGGCCCTCCACTTTAGAGAAAGGAGTTGTTCACCCAAAGATACTCAGTTTGAACATTGAGCTTTTATGAAATAATAGAAGAAAAATTAAAGCTTACTATGTACTTTATCCCAGTCACTGTACTAAGTTCTACTATCTATTTTTCCTCCCATTTATTTCTTATTATACCTCCAGAGGGTAGGTTTTGTTTTGTTTTGTTTTGCTTTTTAATTAGAACCACTCAGAGAAGAAAAAGAGGTCTTCAGTAAGTAAGTGGCACAAGATCACTTAATTCAAAAATGGGAACTTGGGTTCAGACTTGGGGCCTGGCTTTAGAGGCTGGTAGCCACTCAGAAAGATGTCATGGTTAGGAGCCTTTTTTCATCATGTTTTCTTCCTCTTTTCCTGTGCCTCCTGGTGTTTGCCTCTGGAAAACTGTCCCACACTGTCCCATTGAAGGGCAGACCTTGAAGTACACACATAATTAGAAAGCTGAACTGGAAGCCCCGAAAGCATGTGGCTGCTTCTGAAAGCTAAAGAGAATTAATGAGTTCACTTAAGAGTCCTCTGGACAAGGCCAAGAGAAAGGGGGTCTTGTCAATGGCTGTGTGCTCTTCTTAGAGTTTGTTAATATTTATTTGGAAGGAAGAAGGAAAAAATGTATCCACTAGGTTGCTCCCTACCGTAAGGTCCATCTGTGTCTCAGGTATGTATGCCAAATTACATGATTAAAATAACACATCCAAAGGGCTGTTCCTTTTATAAGCTGAAAATCTGTCTGATTTTTCACACTCTTACCAAATCAATGTCTAAGGAAGAATTTTATAAATGAAAAAATATGTTCTCTGTTGCTGCTGCTTCAAGTTATGATTAAGTTAATCCTAAATCTCATTTAGAAGTTTTGAAATTTCCCCAGGTAGGATTCTACCGGAGCTAAGTCTGTGTTAAAGTTGGACATTTATGCCTTTTCTTCTGCAGATCGGTAAATTCTTCTGCTGTTCATCCTATAATCTGTTTTCTTCTTTTAAGATTATTAAGGCCATCTCCAGGATCCCAGCTTTTCTCCTTTTACTGGATTATTTTCTGCTGTTACACATGTCATGGGCATTGTCATCACTTCTTCCTCAGGGACTGTGAGCCCTTTGAGTAGAGGGTCTGCTTCATGTTCATCTCTCTACTTCCAGCATCTAGCACAGCAGCCCAGGAGTATTTGCTGTGTTGAAGTGATTCTTGGACACAGCTCACCTCCAGAAAGGGTGGAGTGACACGTGAACAGTGCTGTGGCCGGTGGGTCTGAATTCAGAATCAATCCTGGGCACCACATAAGAGAGAATGGCTACACCGACGTCAGTGAATTGTGAACTCAGTGCAGCCAAGCTCCTTTTACAAAGCCATCTCGGCTGACAGGAAAGTTCCTGAAGGCACTTCCTCCGTTCTGTGGTTCAGGCACTTGGGGATGTGGTAGCAGGAGGAGAAAAAATGAAATTTTATATAAACACGAAGCCTGGCTTTTACTATTTTTGTTTGATGTGATATGTGGAGCTCGTGAGTACAGACTTGAAAAGATCCAAGAGATCGAGCCAAACCACAGTGATTTTGAAATTTCAGTTTAAACAACTGTTTAAGCCTCGTGCCGGGAACAAGCTTAAGAACAGTTTCCCCCGCGTTATTTCGGGGCTCAGGATTCGTGTTCCACAGATGCAGCTTTCAGTCACGAAATAATATTTGCAGGCTGTTTCCCAGACTTTGTGTTACCTCGCGATGTTACTGGTGGCTCATTTAAATGTCACGATAAAAGAAGTTTTCTGTTTTGTTTGGTTTTGTAAATGTCGGATGCAATTACAACAAATACCAAGGAGCAATCAGTTTTTTGAAATAATGTAACTTTTTCAAATATATTTTCTCCGATGATAACCTGTTTAAACAACTGACTTCTGTCTCTCTCATCTTCTAAGTGATTAATCTCAGGGAAATAATATAACTTCTGCCAGCCTCAGTTCCTTTGTGTATGAAATATGGTTTTTATGATAACGTGAAAGAAGATATGCAAAGCCCATGGCACACTACATAAAATGTATTAGAAACTCAGTAAATGTTACTTTTTTTCCTCTCATAAAAAGAAAAAAATACTTGGAACGATTGCTGTGTCACCCCCAGGTCTTCTCCCACTTTAACCAAATAATTCCTTTTACATGTACTTTCAGATCTCCACAACTCTTGTTATTCCATTCTATCTTAAAGTACTTTTCTCCCAGTCACTGTGAAATTACATCATCAAAAAATAATTAAGACAGCATTTTCAGTATTTATGACCACTCAGCTTTTTGTAGCCAAAATTGGAAGAAAGTGCACAGGTGGTCACATTTGAAGGAAATTAATTAGTGATGGTGAAAGTTACAGCATTTGGGAGAACTGAACAAACCATCTTTTTTCTAAACAATAACAACAATGAAACATGTTGTCTGAATTCTAAATTCAAGTCATTTAGGTAACTTTTTATGCCTCTCCCTAAATTTGGGTCACAGAGGGCCTACAAAAGTGTTGGGAGACAAGCCCAGAAAAATATGCCCTTCCTAGCCTCTGGCTCATAATGGAAAGGAGCGTGTGTGTATGTGAGTGTGTGTGTGTGTGTGTGTGTGCACATGTGTGTGCATGTGCATGTGTGTCCTAGAGTGGAGACCAAATCTGTAGCCAGTCCTTTCAGTCAAAACTCTTGTGACGATGTTAATGGTTTAAGCGCCTTCTTCTACCTCAGAGATGCTCCAGGCAGTCACTAGTTCCGCAGAAGCTGTCAACAGGTACGTTTGGTTCACCATTAGGTTTGTAAGGATGTTGGAGAATAAGAGTGAAAATGCTCTGAGGCACAACACTTTGCTTCCTGTGTTATGATTCCTGTGACTCTGGCAGATTTGAGAGGACTTGGGAATTTAGGGAGTCTTACTGGAATTTACATTTATGCTGAATACCAACCCTTCCTACTTGGAAATTAATACTGTGGAAGTTTTTGTTGTATCCCTCATAAAGAAAAAGATAGTACTCATTAAGGAATAAAAGCGGTTGATAACATTAGTGTTGATTGAAAGTTCCAGGTATTGTTTTGAGAGCTCTTTACATGTCTTATATAACTGAATCCTCCACAACCCCGAGTTACATTGCCCCATTTCAGAAGAGCAGAGAATTTAAATAATTTTCTCATAGTTATATAGTGATTAAATAATAGAGCTATAATTCAAACCCGAGTAATCTGACTTCTTTTTCTTTGGCAATGTCAAATATTCTGTATAGTTTTTCACGACATGGATCTAGCACTTAATGTGCTAACTCAGGAGTCAGTTAGATTCTCACAGGAAAAGAATTGCAGAGACCTCTGTCACTTAGCTCCAACATAGCTTTCCAAAGTTATCTTTTTATAAACCTTTTATGAATTGGATGCTTTATCTGAAGTGGGTTACTGACTTTTTCTTAAATCCATCCTAGGCCTTTTCATATCCATTCATTTTCTCATGCTTTTGGCTCTATTTTATATGCTTTATTTTTTGTTTTAGCTGTCTAACAATACAATTCTACACCTATCTCCAAGCCCACTGTAAGTACAAATGCTTCTATGAACTTTTCTAGGTCTGTCTTTCCAGATAAAATCAGTTTCTCTTATTTCACTTTGCTTGGGCCTCTCTGGAACCTGTGGTTTATACTTGTACTCCTGTCTTATTTGCTTTGCAAGGTTATAAATTCTGGAAAGCCGGTGCTACCCCTTAGACATAGTAGTTACCTAATGACTATTTATTGAATTGGTACTGAAGACCCCAACTCATGTCTTGGCAAATGAGTCACAGGTTGCCCTCCCATTTCAATGCCCAGAAAACAAAGTCAAATCCTAATGTTGATGGGCCAGGTGCATTTCTTAGTCTAAGGAGGGCTGTTTCCCTTCCCTGTTACGTGCATAGTCTATTTCCTTCTCTTCTTTAATGCTGCCATCACCCTTTCCAGCCTTCTGGGTTCTTATTTCACCAAGAAATAGTGTGATCTTCCTAGACACTATCATCTTTGCTGCACCAAAGCCATGTTTACAGTATCTTTTTTCTTTAAAGATTTGTCTACTTATTATTATGGAGGATACAGGTGATACAAAAAAAGTGTGAAGAAATTAAAAAGCTTAAGTAGTCTGTTGCAATGTTTTTTGAGTGGTCCCTTATGGGTCGTTTCTTTTGCTGAGATTAGAGACTCAAAGTTATCTTGGACTTTTCTCAACCAATTACTCTTGCAGGGGATGTTTCCTGAGAGAAATAATCATGATAGAAAGTAGAAGTCCATTGAGATGCCCATCCACATCCAGGGAAGTAGGAAGGCATAGTGATGAGAAGTATGTCTTAGGGTTAGCAGATCTATGTTTAAGTCTTAGCTCTGCCACCTTTGTAGATATGTGACACTGGAACATTTATATAATAACTAAGACTAAAGGTTCTTATTTTTAAAAAGAAAATGATATTGTGCTTATATCACTAAGTTGTGGAAAGTTTACAGGAGAGATGTAGGTAGAGGGCTCTGGGTAGGCACTGATACTCTTACTGTCACCCAGTTTTCTATTTCTAGGCACAGGGGATGTTTGCATTTGCCAATGCCCTTGACACTAGGAGTGGTCACATGGCACAGTCAATGGCATGTGAGCGTAAATAATGTGTGTCGCTTCTAGGTACAATATTTAATTAATGGCGCTGGTCTTTCCAGCCTGCATTTTCCTTCCTGGGCAAAAGCACATGCTGGAATGATGGTACTACAAGGGTAAGGAGCCTGGAAAACCGAGAAGCCTGGAGAAGGCTTTGTACGACAAGGGGGTAAACCTCTGTTGACTTTTGCTTCCAGAATCGTGGCATCAGCATTACACAGCATGTTCCCGTGTCACATTTACCTGCACAGAATGTCTTTACTCAATAAGACAATTAGAAGCCTGAGGGGCAAACGTTTTTATAAGAAGACCTGTCACTTTTTTCTTGCACATAAAGGCCACTGATAGCCCTGCTTATCATATCTTTGGCAGCATCACTCCACATGCAGCCAAATTTAATCTTTTTTTTCTTTCTTCTTCATATGAAAAAGCCATTATGTGTCTGTTTGCCACAGACATCCTCAGTAAGTCAAGTGTTCCATTCTTCTAGTTGTTGAAGATGATGTATTTTAAATCTCACAGAGTCCACAACTAATATAAGCTAATGGGTTTCATCACTGGAATCGGGGTGCTCTGGTCAGTGAGCAGTCTGGATGGTAATTCCATGATGAAGTGTGGGTCATTGGGAAGAGCACTGGTCTGCTTCTCACTGTCGGGTTACAGGCCCGAACCTAGCCTGGCCTTGCTACGTGACTTTGATCAAGTTTCTTCCTTTCTTGAGCTGCCTAGATTTTTTTCTCATTGGATTGTAAAAAGTCTTTAAAATATTTAACTCTTACCTCCGTATATTTGTTGCAATTTCCCACAGACATGTACATACACCCTGTGGTTTTCCTTCTAATGATGTTCATGTTTTTGTAGATACAGGTCTTCTTTCACATCCTAGCACTGCCTCTGCTAACATATGTAACCTAAGACAAGCTCTTTTACCTCCCTGAGTCTTTGTTGTTTCATCTGTAAAATGGAGATAATGATATCTGACTCACTAGGTTGATGATAAGGGTGGATGGCGTGACACTGGAAATTAGCATGTACGTAGCCAGAGGTCAATGCATAGTAGTTTCTCTTCTTATTGTTTGATATCTCTCCTGGGATATCAAGATTCTGAACTTCAGTATTCCATATGGTCTAAAGAGCATGATTATGACATTTGTACAGTTAAAAAAAAAAAAAAAGACTTGGCCATTTGTCACTTCAGAAAATTTAGGTAGACTCACCGGCCTCCTCCATGTGTAGTTCTCACTTTTGTGGTGCCTCGCAGTTTGCATTTAGGATGTACTCAATTAGTCAAAGTCAGCTAGGCTTTTTCTGCATTAAGATGCCAGTTCTCAAGGCAGTGCTATTAATATGATAGTATTGCTATTAAGAAAAAGAGCCAGCACTTATTGAACATATACTATGTGTCATATACTATTCTAAGTACATTATATAAAAATATATTTATATATGTGATATATGTAACAATTATATGTAGAATTGTTTAGGGATCTAGAGCATATTATATATGTGCATACACACACGTATATACACACTAACAGCTCCATGAAACAAGTGTTGTTATTGTCATCATCATATCAGTCTGGGTTTAGTCAGGAGAGTTATTTATTTTGACACAGAAAATTTAACAGAAGGTATCAAACCAAAACAGTGACACTGAGCTATCACACAGGTAGTAACTGCACCTCTAGTCTCTGGAGAAGAGAGAAAGAGGAAGTCAGAATTATTAAAACTTAAGAGCTTGAAGGAGGGTCCCTGTGGATCAGAGTCTCAGACCTCCGTGGAGGGGATGCTGCCTGGCTTGTATTTGCGTCCTGACAAAGCCCAATGAGTCTGATTCTAGGAGCTGGGAGAAGCGCAAACTGTCATCGAAGACCCACTGCTGCAGTGACACAGAATAGGAGACGAAGCAGGAGGGAGTCGTGCTTCCTCCCCCAGTCTCGGAGTCCTCCCCCTAGCATCCTGTGGCAGAGTCTAGGAGATGTAGCTGGCGAAGGAAAAGCGTGGTGTACAGTGTTCCAACTCTTGCATCAGAACACAGAGCAGAGAAGCTGAGAGACAACACACTCTACCCCTTTGGCTATTAACAATCTATAAACACCTTTCTATATGTAGTTAAATTTCAAGACAACAATAAAACAGCTTTAGGTTCCCACTGAAGAAGATGCTACTCTCTGTTTATACAGGTCTCACCCTCTCAACAAGAGGAGGAGGTGCGAAGTTCCACCCGTTATTGTTGCATTTCTGGGAGGCAGTCATCACAGCCACCTCTCAAGTTCTGAAAGGCAAGCAGGGTGATATCCACTGGGCACCTGCACAAAATTTCACAAAAAGGATCCAGTGAACTGTGCTGGGAAGGTAAATTTTTCCTCACAATGATTTTCCTTGGCCGTTGGCTGGTAGATAAGTTTAAAAGTTCGGTGAAGCTCTGCAGCCCACTTGTTTTCCCACTTGTTTTCATCAACATGTTGTCTCCAGCACTGTCTTCCCCTCTCTCCCCCTCTCTTTCTTCTTCTCTGACCCCTCCTTCTGCTCTTCCTCCTTTTTATATATTTGCATATTTTTAAAATCAACTTGAATTTTTAAAATCAACTTAAATGTATAATTATACAGAACTCAGAAAAGTTTGCCATTCCCCACCCCTGACCCCCAGAAACATTCCATGTTTGCATGCTTACCTACCTAACTGGGATAAAAAGTGTTTCTCTCACCCTAATCCTGTCAATACTCTTTTTTTCCCATTTCTTTGCTAATATGATGGGTAGATAAATTGTATCTCCTAACTTCTATTACTTTGATTATTAAGTCAAACTTGTTTAAAGTCGATTCCATTTATCTCCTTTTCTCTTATAGAATTTTTATCTTCTTATCCATTAATGCTCTTCTTCTGAGATCCATGTTGGATTGTTCTTACTAATTTTTATGAGTTCTTTATATATGAGAGACATATATCCATCATACCATGGTTGAAATTTTATAGCTAAATTTTATTTCTCTTAAAATTGTGATCTCTGCTATTGGATTTGAATCTCGGGTCAATCAGTGCAGTAGAGATTTCTCAAGAAGTGATTGCTGAGAGCAGCTGCAGGATATGGAATAGGTTAAGGATCGCCAACCAGGTTTTCAGCTTGTACTGAAGACTGTCAACATGCTGCTGACAAACATGTTAACCATTCAGAGATAGTTTCCTAAGCTCCTGGTGACATTTTACCATAAAAAAGGAAGCTTACATATGACTCTGTGGCTTCATCTTTTAGAGTGATAACATAGCAACAGCTTTTGTTAGTCTGCAGGATCCAGAAACAGATTGAATTCTTGGCAAGACAGAAGAAAAGAGCTTTCACAGACTCAGCTGGTGACAGTGCTCTCTGTGCCGCAGGTGCCACTGGAGGCAGACCCTGTGATAGAGGCTTCCCCCGCTGTGCACCGCTCATCACCCAGCAACAACCATCTTCTCACAGGTTTGACAGAGAAAGCAGAATGTGCCAAGGTGAAGATACTAGGAAAGAGGGCATTAAACACTGCCAATTTGCTTTTTTTTTTTTTCAAAACGAAACACTAAGGAGTAAGCAATAAAAAATAAACATCGAACCACCACTTTTATTCCTATTATTGAAGGTGAGCGAATTTACCAACAAGGCTATCCACAAACTGAGTGTCTGTTTCATTGCCTGCCTGCATGTTGGCAGAGGTGAAGAAAAGGTGATTCAGGTTCCAGATCAGGGCAGGCCAGCTCTGAATAATATTGACAATGAAGTTACGTGGTTCGGTTTTTCTTTTGTTGACTTGCTGACGGCCATGGTTGCCTCTGTCAGGCTCAGTCAGGGCTGCCCCTTTTCAGTAGCAGTGTATCTACCTATTGTCACTCATTCCTCACCTAACATTTATTTTCTATCTTACGTAGGAACTTACTGCGCCAGGTACAGAGGACTTAGTATTATAGATGCTGAAAGTGTGAGAAACCCAAATCAAAGGCTCTTCTCATAAATATTTATGACTCTCATAACTTGGAAGCCAAAGGAATTGTTTGCTTTACGAGAGAATTCCAGGGTGACATTATGCCATCAAGATCCTCTCTCTCCTTCTCTCAGCTTTTCTTCTTCCTTGTAGGCTTTCATCTCAGGAAGTGTTTCTCTGTGTGACAGCATGGAGACTCCTGGATATTTCTGGCTTATATGGCCCATTCAGATTTCAATAACATAAGGAGATAAACTGCCTTTAAGTGGCCAAATTTTCCAAAACAGGACTATGATGGATCCTACTTGCAGCACTTGCCTACATATCCAGTGGGAAAGGTGTGTCTGTGTGATGGAGATACTATCTCAGAAGAGAGTATGGGAGTTTCTAGAAGGAATTCATTGAACAGTAAAAAGATTATACCTTTAAAAGGAGACAGGGTCCTTAGAAGAGTACAGCCCAACAGAAAGGAAAGGGAAGACATAAGTGTCTGTAGTCAAGTGTGGTAAGTGTTGTGATAGAAATATTTTTTAAAAGCGGCAAAGCAGTTCTGTTTCTGGTATGATGGCGTAAGTCCCAGTGAGATGTGCCCTCCTGTGAGTGACAATCTAAACTCTGGCCAAAATACAAAAATACCTGGAGGGACTAGAGAGTGAACAAAAGCAGGGAGACTGACTGTAAAAGAACCTGAACTTGAAAGAAGGGAACAAAATGGAATGACATTCCCATTATTTTATTGGAGCCTAAACTTTCAATTAAAAAAAAAACCAAACCAAAAAAAAAAAAAAACAACAACCCACAATTTCTGGCCTGGAGAACCAGAGGACACAGCTCCGAAGACCCACAACAGCTAGAAAGTAAGGGGGTGGTGGTAAAAGTCCCAGAAAAAGAAAGAGTGAAAGAAAGAGAGAGAGAGAGAGAGAGCCCCAGATTTTTTAAATAAATCCTACCCAAATGTCTGGCTAACCATGGGATCACACTTACACGGGGACAGAGCTAAAGCAGCCCAGCTAAAACACAATGGAAGTGAATTGAGGTTGGAGCTATTCCCCACAAGGCAGATTGCAGCTAGAATCCAGCCAAGTTAACTGTCTACTAAAACAAAAATGTCTGTTCTGCGGAGGAACATAACAGTCTATAATATCACCTTTTAAGATATAGAAAATTACTTGACATTCAAAGAGCCAGGAAAATATGATTCATTCTTAAGACAGTCTACTAAGACCAACTGGAATCAGAACACATGGATTTTAAATCAGCTATGTGTAATGGTATAAAAGAAGATAAAAGTTATGGGGGTGGGAGCTTAACAGAATGGAGATGACAAAGGAAAGACTCTGAATAAGAGAGAGCTTTGGGAACTGAGGCACAATGCTGAAAGTCTAACATATGCATAACTGGAATTGCAGAGGATAAGGAAGATACAGTGGATCTGAAAAAAATTGGAGACACAAAAGCATGAGGAGCAAATAAATATAAATTAGACTACATCAAAATTTTAAAATTTTGTGTATCAAAGGAAATCAAGAAAGTGAAAAGACAATGCATAGAATGTGTGAAAATACTTGCAAATCACATATCTGATAAAAATCTAATGTTTATAATATATAAATAACTCTTGCAATTCAACAATAAAAAGACAAACAACCCGTTTTAAAAATGAGCAAAGGACTCGAACAGAGTGTTTCCAAAGAAGGTTATGCAGATGACCAACAAGCACATGAAAAGATGCTCATTACCTTCAGCTGTTAGAGAAAGGCAGATCAGAACCACAGTGAAATACCATTGCACACCTACTCGAAGGGCTATAAAAAATAATAAGCTTGATGAGGATGTAGAAGAATTGGGACCCATGTACACTGCTTCTGGGAATGTCAAATGGTGCAGCCGCTAAGGAAAAAAATTAAAAAGAGGTATTCCAACAAACACCTTCACATGAATGCTCATGGAAGCACTAGTCACAATAGCCTGAAGGTGAAAACAACTGAAGTGTCCACCAGTAGATGAATGAATAAATAAAATGTGGTGTAGCCATATAATAGAATATTATTCAGCCCCCAAAATAAGCGAAGTCTAATATATGCTACAACATGAACGAACCTCAAAAACATGATGCTAAGTGAAAGAAATCAGACACAAAAGGTCAGATATTGTATAATTTCATTTGTATGAAATATCCAGAGTAGATGAATCCATAGGTATGGAAAGCAGGTGGTTAGTGGTTGTCAGGGACTAGGAGAAGAGGAGGCCGAGGAGGAGCTGCCTAGCAGGTCAGCTGCCTTTGAGCGAGATGGGACTGGTTAGAAGTGATGGCTGCTCAACATGGAGACTATATACTAAATGCCATCAAATTGTACACTTTATGATTAATTTTACGTTATGTGAATTTTACCTTGATATAAATTTGAAGAACAGATGGTGGGTATTTTTCCAAATTTGGTGAAAGACATAAAAATGGTAATTCAAAAAGTTCAGTGAACTCCTAGCAGAATAATTAAGAAGTAAACCATGCCTAGGAATCATTCAAGCTGCTGAAAATCAAAGATGAAAAGAAATCTGAAGAGGTAGCAGGAGAAAAAAGTAGGCAGCATACAGGGAAGCAACAATTCAAAAGATTATAATTCCCTAGGCTGTAAGATAGAAAAAAATCTATAAAGCTAAAAGAAAAGCAAAATTGTCAACCCAGATATCTGTGTCCCATGAAAATAACCTTTAAAAAAAAAGGCAAAATAAAGACATTTTAAGATGAAATAAGAGTAAGTGTATTCATAGACTACAAAGAATACTAAAAAGACATTCTTCAGATTAAGGAAATGATACCTGAAGGATACTCATTAGAAATCACAAATATTGTATAAATATATTTTTTTATTAAGTTTTAAAAGTACATTTAACGATTGAAAGCAAAAGTTAGAACATTCTCCTATCAGTTTTATAATAGAAATATATGTAATCCATATAACTGTGAAGTAAATAACAAACTGGGGTGATAGGTGGTTCTATACAATTGTAAGATTTTCACATTTTACATGAAAGGTGCAATATTTACCCACAGTAGACTGAAAAGTTAAGGATATATGTTGTAATTCACAGAGGACTAACTTTAGAAAAAATTACAGAGGCATAATGAAAAGCCAACAGATAAACTGAAAAGGGATTCTCATAAAATATTCCAATGATTTAAAAGAAGTCAAGAAATGAAGAACAGAGCTAAAAATAGAAAGGTAAAAGGTAAACAAATAAAAAAATGGTAGCCCTAAATCAAATCACATAAATAATTATATTAGCTATTATGAACTAAACAATTAAAAGGCAGAAATTATCAGAATAAAAAAAAAGCCATTACTGCTCTATGGTTCTATGTTGTATAATAGATGCAATTTATATATAAAGAGGCATTTTAAAATGGATAGAAAAATTTAACATACAAACAGGAAACATAAGGAAGGTTAGAGCTATGTTAATTTCAGACAGAAGACTTTAAGACAAAGGGATAAAGAGGGACATTTTATAATGAGAGTCACTTTATTTTGAAGACATATAGTGAAGACATAAAGTGTCTTCACTTTATTGTGAAGACATAGCAACTCTAAATGTGTATCCTCAATAATAGCTTGAAAAAAGATGAAGCAAAAATTAACAGAATTAAAGAGAGAGAAAATTTTATACAATTTTTGGGGATGTTAACATCTGTCTCTTAGCAATCGATAAACAACAAATCAATAAAGTCATAGGTAACCTGACATTCACTATCAAACATTATCAACTGCCTTGACCTAATCGATATTTATAGTACAATACACTGAAGACATATAGAATACACATTCTCTTTAAATGCATATGGCCCATTCAACAAGATAGGCCATGTAATAAGCCATAAAACACATTTTACCAAATTTAAAACATTGAAATTTTACAGTTTTTTCTTTGATTATGGAATTGAAACAGAAAATTACATTCTAGGAAAACTGAATATTTGAAGATAAAACGACACTCATCTAAATAATCTACAGATTGAGAAAGCAAAGGAAATTAAAAATTATTTTGAACTGGATGATAAAAATACATCAAATTAAAAATTTTAAGAGGCTTAAAATAAATTTATAGTCTTAAATGCCTATATTAGAAACTAAAAGTCTAAAATTACTAAAATTTTACTTTAAGGAACAAGAAAAATAAACACAAGGAAGATTTTCTAATAAATATTAAAGCAAAAGTTTATGAAGTGGAAACCAGACAAGAAAGAAAGTGAATTAAGTTAAAGTATGGTTTTTTGAAAAGATTATTGAATTGATTAAAACCCTTGCTAGACTGGCAGAGGAAAAAAAGATCAAGAACACATGCTTTCAGAAATTATAGAGGGATTATCACTGCTGAATCTATAGATGTTAAGTGAACAATAAAAGGATATTATAAATAACAATTCAGTTGAAACGACATTCCTTGAAAATAAAAATTACAAAAACTAACAAGATGAAACAAAATATCACTAGCGCACATTTATTAAAGAAGTTGAATTTGTTGTCAGCAATCTTCACAGGAAGAGAGCTCCTGGCCCAGTTGGTTCTTCAGTAAACGCTTTCAAACATTTAAGGAGGAATTATCACCAAATTATGCAATCTCTTTCAGAAAAGAGAAAAGGAGAGAACACTCCCAAACTTCTTTTGAGAGCTTCAAGACACTAATACTAACCTGGCAAAAAAATTACAAAACGAAAACAAACAGATAACTAAAACTGCAGATCAATACCCCTCTTGAACATGGGTGTAAAAATCCTCAGCAAAAGATCAACAAATAAAATTTGAATATCATCATCAAACAAGGTGTATCCTGGGAATGCAAGGCTGGGTTAACATTTGAAATTCAATTTAGTTCACCACATTCATAGAATAAAGAGGGAAATCCACCTGTCGATTCAACTTTTTTAGTGAGGTAGCTGGTGTATAACATTATGTAAGCTTCAGGTGTGCAACGTTATGATGGGACATCTGTGTGTATGACATTGAGCTCACCACCAAGTGTTTCCACCCATCACCTTGCAGGTGACCGCTTTACCGGTTCCCCTCTCCTGCCACATCCTTGCCCTTCTGGTGACCACTGATCTGCTGAGCATCTCTATGAGCTTGTTTTTGTTTTGTTATCAACTTGTTTTTGTTTGGATATTCCCCATATAAGTGAAATCATACGGTATTTGTCTTTTCCATCTGACTTATTCACATAGCATAATACCCTCAAGGTTCATCCGCGTTGTTGCAGATGGCAGAATGTCACTTTTTTATGGCCGAGTGGTATTCAGTTGTTTATATATACCACATCTTCTTTATCTATTTCTCCACCAATGGACTTAGATGGAGAAAAGTATTCGATGAAGTGAATTATTATTTATGTGGTGACCTTGGCACTTCTCTTGATCAGAACTTAACCTTAGTGGTAGTCACTCAGCACTTGGCATGGAGAAGGGGACTTCATGGGGGAGGGGACATGGAAGGACCAGGCGGGCCACTTGCGCCTGTGGCCAGGTGCTCTGTGCTCCAGGAAAGCGTCAGCTTCACCCCAGGTTTTCTCCCCCTCACCGCAGGGGCTGGGTTGCTTGCTCTTGTTCTGCTTTGTAGTTTATTAATCTCAAGGCTATATTGAGGAGAGGAAATGGTACATGGGAAATCGCATCTTTGCTCCAGATCCAGATGTTCTGGGTTAATTACTCCACCTGACTCTACCCAAAACATATGGAAGGATCTAACCCATGGTTTTCCCTTGACTCTGGGGGTTTCTTTCAGTGTCTCTGTCTCTGTCTCTGTCTCTGTCTCTGTCTCTGCCTCTCCCTCCCTCCCTCCCTCCCTCTCTCCCTCTTTCTCTCTTCCTTTAGCTTATTTGGCACCTTCAGGGCTGAAGTCATGCAGAGAAACTAGCAACAGCTTTCCAGTTGCCCACTTTCCATTTTACACAGCATACACATCTACATCATTGCCCCACTCTGATTGCCTTCTTTCCTCCTAAAAGACTTAATTAAACATTTTAAAAATTAGTTTTATTTTTACATCCCCCCCCCCCATTTTTTAGAGCTAATTGACATAAGCACTGTGTAAGTTTAAGGTGTACAGCATAACGATCTGACATATATTTTGTGCAGTGATTACCACAACAAGGTTAGTTAACCTTCAGTGATGCTGGCTCATACTCCTCGAACAAAGTAAAATTCATGACTTTGTAAGCCACTCTTTCCCATCTTCTTCTGACTCTTCACATTTTTGGTAATTAGAAGATTTATAGTTTTCCAAAAGCTCACTGCACTTTCCCAGCTCTGCATCTTCAAGCTCATCAATTCTTTAATGTGGAATATCTTGCTTGTTCTTCCCATGGAAGCCTTCGACATGACGTTGGTCCCACCTTGACTGGTACTTCCTTCGTGAACTGATGTAACGTCGTGGAAAGAAGGAGGACTTTAACGTGGGACTCTAATCTCTTACTCTTCCTGTTCTGTATATGGTCATGTATTGCTTATTTTTCATTTCTCTGCCTCAATTTCCCCATTTGTAAAATAGGTAAAATATTACAAACTTCATAGGACTTCTAATGATTTTATGAGATGAGAGTGACCCGATGCTAAAAAGGCCAGTGAACAGTTCGTCCTCTTTGTCTGTGCTGCCTCACTTCTCTCGTGTTTTGCCTCATCCATTTTCTTCAGCCCAATAGAATTTATCTCTTCTTCCAACAAAATCCCATATCATTTTAGGGAACTGATCCTGTTTAATCTGAGCTATAAGCCTGAGTAGGAATTTAAATTCTATTTACCTCAGACGTTGTTTTCTAGCCCAGAAAGGTGTTTCAGGAGAAAGAACAATGCTAATACTTAAACAAGAACTTTAGAGTCAAAATCTGAGGGTTCGAGTTCCTAATATACCACTCAGTAGCTCTATGGTTGTGAGAAATTTTCATAACCTCTCTGAGTCTCATGTCAAAAATGGGAATAAATTTAGTCTTTAACTTATAGAGCTATTGCAACAATTGAATATGATAATACATCCAAACTGTTTAGCACAGTGTCTGATATATTATAAGAGCTCAATAATAATAGTGATTATAGAAGCAGAAGGAATTAATGCTATTTAACCAACAGTGAGAATTACCACCTCCTGCTCCATGCCCTGTATCCCTGCCCTGCCATGCCCAGATGGTTTCTCAGTCTCCAACAATCTTCAGCGTTTTTTAGCTCTCTGAGGTATTCCAGCGTTTTGGATTTTCTCCTAAGCTCCTAAATCTCCTTGGTCGACTGGCAGAATCAGATTTCTGTTGAGCAGATGTTTTTCGTTTCAATAGTCTATGTTCTTTTGGCATTTAAAGACCTCTCTGTATTTTTTTATGCATTTCAATTTATTTTTTCTCTTTTGCTTACCACAAGGAGCTAGTGATAAAACGCATCAGACCTGGCACCTGGCCAAAGTTCCCAGGTGGGGCTTGGCCTATTGGCCGGGTTTTGAAGACAAAAATCTTTAATTTTTCAGGCCCTTTCTAAAACTACCAACCTTGCAACTCCGTAATTGCTCATGTATTTTTATTTCAAATCTTAAGGCAACCTTTTGGTATGGCCCAGATGGACTCTATATATTATTAAAATGCTTGTACAGCGCTACTGTCTGATCCTGTGGCTCAGTTTTGTGTCCCATTTCCCACCAAAGGATCTGAAGTCAAACTGAAAGACTCCCGTTTAAATCCTGAAGGTCACTTCCTCGTGATTTCAGGTGAAATGCATCTTCAGAATTTATCCCTTCTCCGACTTCACGCCAAACTCCTCCTATGGCTCTTGCTCAATCTACTTTCTAAATATAATGTAAAAAGATGATTAAAATTCAACTTGAGAAGAAATCTCTTCTGCAGTGCCTGATTTCATGGGGTCAGTGTTTTGTACTTGACTTGGCTTCCTCATTCCTCCACTCTGTCATCTGCAGACTGTTAGGTACAAGTCACCATGCAGGCAGAGTGAGATAAATCAGGAGGCTTTATTGGCAATTTATCAGGAAGCTGCTGCAAGGCAGACCCATGAATTTACTTGTTAAGCCTCTACTTTCCATTCTCTACTCACGCAACAGTAATAATGCTTTGTAACTACATAATGGCGCTCATCCTTCAATCTCCAGTGACATTGCCCACGGTTAATTGGCTCTTACAGCATCCCTGTAGGGTAAGCAAGTGTTGCTGCCACTGTTCCAGCTTTGCCAATAATTGAGATACAGTGTGGTCAAGTGTCTCTTGGAAGGTCATAGAGAGTGTCACTCAGAGAATTTCTTGACCATTATCTGTTTGCTCCCATCACTGGGTTTCCCTGTAGTGCATCATCTCTGGGTGAAACCTGCTAATCAGTCTCTGGGCAAAGCCAGGGGATGAAAATGTGAAGAATGGAAGCTCCTAGACGTCCCTCCTGCACTCTCTCTTTACAGGAAAATACACAAGGAGTTAGTTTTCACAATTGTTTTTGCTTTTTGAAATTTATGGTTTCCTATAGTTGGAAGCTTCAGAGAGGGCATAATCTCTCATCTTCAGCTCTTGCTTAATTGTAAAAGGATCCGCTAGAGAAGCATGGGAAGGAGATGTATTTATGATAGCTGAAAGTGGGAGATGTGTTTCCCCAGGACCTAGAGTGAAGCCTGTCCTGTCTCCTGGCCTCTGCTGCTATGCCCACAATGAGAGGATTCACTCTCCCACCAAACTTACCCCAGCTCGAGTCCCTGGGAGCATTGCTGCTAGCTCAAGCCTTGAGACCCAGCCTCAGGTTATTCTGGTTATACTCTCTCTGCTTGGTCACCTTGCCAAAATTTCAGTGATTAAGTGAGGCCAAATTCGATTCTTTCAGGACACCAAGATACAACAACCCATTCACGAGTTAACGATTAATTCTTAGAATTCATAAATATCTATCAAAAGTCTCGTGTATATTTAGACACTGTTATAAGTGCTGGAGAATAAGAGTAAATGACAGTGTCTGCCCTCATGAATCTTTAATTATTCCCTGTTTTCTTTTGTTCCCTCCATTCTGGTGATGCTAAATAATATTCAGAACTCCCAGAATTACACTTGTGTCCTATGTTGAATTGTGTCCTATGTGGGAATTATCTCAAAAATCCATGCACTGTAGAAATATGGCATGTAGGCAGATGGTTGAATAGTGACTCCCAAAAAGATACGTCTGTGTTCAAATGCTTGGAAAAAGGGTCATTGCAGATATAATTAATTTAAAGATCTTGAGATCATCGTGGATTACCCAGGTAAGCCTTAAATCCAATGACAAATGTCCTTCTAAGGGACAAGAAGACAGAGAAGACCATGTGAAGATGAAGGCAGAGGTTGGAGTGATGCAGTTACCAGAAGCCACCAGGAGCTAAAGGAGAAGCATGAAATGGATTCTCTGCCCAGGGCCTCAAGGGGTAGTGTGACCCTGCTGTCACCTTGATGTGGGATTTATGGCTCCAAAACGGTGAGAGAATAAATTTTTGGTGTTTTCTGCCACCCAGTTTGTGATAATTTTTTATAGTAGCCACAGGAAACTACAACATGGCACTTTGGTCTTAGAAGTTGAACACAGCAATGTTCAACCCAAGACCAATGGGTATGTATGTCCATGTGACTTCTTCCAAGTCACAGTCCTGACCTTCTTAACATAACATAATTTAACATGAATGTGAAGCGACTCAGTAACAGCTAATCCTAATTTTACCTCCTTTGAAGGAAGTTCCCTTGCTTTTCTCTAAGAGCAAGCAAATAAATTAAGCAAAGTTATCAGGACACATATTTTATTTTTGTTTCAGTATGTATAAAGTACATAACAGTAATAGGCAACACCCACAATGTGCCAATCTCACCCATTTATTTTCAAGAGAAAGGCAGAAAATAAATATTCACATGACAAATGTCAGGGAGCTTCTCTATAAAAAGAATTTGCCCATCAGACTCCCCAAACAGCCCCTTGTGAATCAAGAATTGTCTGGTCTTGTTTCTCACTAAACCTAAGTTCCCGAGGGCAGAGACATCTACACTGCTTGTCATTGTATTCCACCACATGACTAGTAACAACAACTATAGCTGACCTTTATCGAATTCTTAGTGTTTCAGAGTTCATTCTGAGTGCCTTCCCTATATTGACTGATTTGATTCTCAGAGCAATCCTGTGTAAGAAGTACTTATATGACCCCTGTTTTATGAGAAAACAGAAGTACTGACAGGTTCATACATATTTGTTTTCTGCCTGATGCAAATTATCTCACTGATTGAATTTCTAAAAATCTGTAACTACTGGGTTGTCTATTACTTTTTACTCTCTCCATTTACAGACAAACTCTCCAACTCTCTTCACAAAATTGTTTTTATCAGTTTTATTGAGGTAACATTTATACACAATAAAACGATCCAAATTTATTTGTACAGTTTAATGAGGTTTGAGAAATGTGTTTAGTTATTCCAGCCCAATAAAAATAAAAAATATTTTCATTACCTTGAATTTTTCCTTCATGCCTTTTTGCAGTCAACTCTCTTCAATTCAATCAACTGAACTGTTTTCTGTATCTAAGGATTAGCTTCATATAAATAGAATCACATAGTATTGTTGTACCTGGCTCAGTATTTTTGAGATTCATCCATTTTATATGTATATATAGTTTGTTTCTTTTAATTGCCGAATAATATAGTTCACGGTTTGAATAGACCACTTCTTGATGCAGCCTGTGGCTATTACGAATAACACTGCTTTGACCATTTGCGTACAAACCTCTGTGTGGACATGTGTTTGCATTTCTCTTGGAGTGGAATTTCTGGGTCACAGTAAGTGGATGTTTAACTATAGGAAAACAGCCAAGTTGTTTCCCATTGTGGTCGTACCACTTAACACTTCCACTGAAGGTGTATGAGAGTTCAAGTTGCTCGACATCCTTGCCCTCAGGTGGTATTGTCAGTCTTTTTATTTGAATCCTTCTAACAGGATGCTGTTGTGATTTCATTTGCATTCCGCAGTGGAATGCTGGTGTTGAACCTTCTTTTGTGTGTGCTTATTGGCCATTTGAATATCTTTTGCAAAATGTCTGTTCCAGCTTTTGCCAGTTTTTATGTCTTACTACTGAAATGTAAACTTTCATAACATTTTGAAAATGCTTTTTGTTAGATCTTGCAGTATGTGTTGTAAATATCCTCTCAGTCTTCAGCTTGCTTTTTCATTTCCTAAATAGTGTCTTTTAAAGAGAAGTTTTTAATTTTGATGCAGTTCCAGTTTATCCATCTTTATCTTTTATGGTGATTAATTATTGTACTAAAAAATTTTTCCTACCCAAAGGTCACAAAGATTTTCTTCTATGTTTTCTTCCAGAAATTATATAGTTTTGATTTTTTAAAAATCTCATCTATTTCAAGTTATTTTTCTGTGGTTTGACATAAGGATTGTGGTTCATTTTTTGCTATTCAGTCATTTTAGTACAACTTGTTGAAGAGCATCTTTTTCCATTGAATTACCTCATAAACTTTCTCCAAAATCAGTTTTCTTACCCATTAATATATATGGCTATGCTCAATGTCATAGAATGGCCTTTTAACTACTATAGATTTATAATGGACCTTAGGAAGTATAAATCCTCCTACTTGGCCTCACTTTTTCAAAATGGTGTTGGCTTTTCTCTGATGGATCCTGATTTCTCATTTCTTTACGTGCCTAGTAATTTTTTATTGAACACTGGGTATTGTGATTGCTACCCGGTGGAGTACCAGGATTTTGCTTTCTTCTTAAAAAGAGTATCACATTTATTTTTCTGGGATTCAATTACTTTTAGGTCAACTTGATCCTTTCAAGACTTGTTTTTAAAGCTTCATTAGGGCTTGTCTGGAGAAGTGTTAACAATTCAGCTAGTGTAATTTTGTTCTTAAAGTATAACCATTATAATATGGTATCCAAGTGCCCTGAGTGTTCAGTGAGGTCTTCTTAGCTCTTATCAGTCAAACTCAGAATTTTCTTGACCTCATGTAAATCAGGTTAGTTGTTTGGTTTACACCCAGGGTTCACATTATTTGTTTTCCTTTCTTTTGGAATTGCATTACTGTGCTGTTTTTTTGCCTAGCATCTACTATTGTTTTTTCATAAATGTTGTCCAGTTTTCTAGTTATTGCTGGTGGATTGGGTAATCCACCCAGTCCTAAGTTTTTCATAATAGTCAGAAGCAAAAGTACTTAGCATAATTGTAGAACAGAGAAACTCAAATCCTCGTCTCATAATTTAGGGTGAGCTTAACACTTTCCTCCAAATTCCCAAAGTTTTCCGGGGAGTCTACTTATTTTCTTGATTCTTTCTCCACTTACCTTCACTCCAGAGGAATGTCTTGATCCCTCTGACTGTCATGTATTTTGTCCATTTCCCAAAAGATCACCAAGACCATATATTATGTGTGACAGTGTATTACTGAGTATTGGTTAATAACAACATTGCATTACAACAGAGGACAAGTAGATACTTAGAATATTTGGCATCAGTAGTCTTGAAGATATTTGGCGATCAGTGGCAGCGAGTTCCTTACTGTATGTCTGCCTACAGAGGCCCCTTCTGAGCTATTCTTTGGGGTTCAGTCTCTTTTCTAATCCCTTTGCCTATATTCTTTCTTTATATCATTCTATAATTCTTAACCCCTGTTTCTCAAACTATCAACCCCAAACTAAGAATTCTTATAAATTTGATTAAGCAGAGCAAATTAGATTTTTTTTCTTCCCAACCTGCTTCTTGAACAGTGGTTTTCAGTTCTGGCTGCTCATCAGAATCACCAAGAGGAACTTTTATAAATTCTGTTTCCTTAATTTATACCCAAGAAGAAAAGAATTACCTAGTGAGTAGTGGGCCTCTCTCCTTCTGTTTTGAAAGAGTCTCTGCTGATTCTGAAGTGCAGTCAGTTGAGATCCACTTCTGGAGATTCTGCCTATGGGGCCTGTTTTTCTCAATTGTGAAGACCCTTTCAAGTGTTTTCACCCAAACAATCACCACGAACCTCATCTTTTCACCCTCAAAAGCAGAAAGTTTGAAATTTTTTAAAAATTTTATGTCTCCCAGATCAGATATTTAAGCTGGATATCATCTTCTAATTTTTTCAAAATGAGAGAAAGGGAGTGGAAAAAAACTATTTTCATATGGAGCAAAACCCATAAGTCATGTTTTTCTCCTTATCCTTATAATGCTCCTGTCCTTTAATGGTTGATGCATTTGGAAAATTTAAAAATTTTAGGTTTTAGCACCTCACATCCTGCCAATGTTCAGTAACTCCTAGTCTATAAAAAAAGTTGATGTCATTAACCCCTGGTAAAAATTTTCTAAAGTTGACTGGTCCTTGAATTTATCCAAAACTAAATAGAGAGTATTTCGGTTTTTTTTTTTTTTTTTGGCCACATTTCATGTTTTAGGTGATGGGATATAAAATTCTTGGGCTGTGGATTCTAAGTCTTTTCCCCTAATTTTCTTTATCTGGACTTTAAATTTTATTTCTAAGAGGAAAAAGTATATGAGTCTCCAGATATCTGTCTTCTCAATTTTTTTCATATTGTGAAGGCTCCTTGGAAAAGTATCAGTGTTGGCAATGGTTAGTAGAACTTTTGCAAGGGTTTATACCAAGAAAAGTACATTTCCTTTACTGTCTGTCACCTGTGAAGAGAGGCCTCCCTTTTGGACCCTGCAATTAAACTGTACATTAACTAGTTCTTCATTGGAGATTAAGGGAGAAATTGTTCATTATTATCAGCATCCCTAAATTTGGGAATCTTAGTCTATCACCTGATGGTAATACTTAAAACTCCTTAAAATACTTAAGAAAGCTCAGCTTCAAAGAAACGACTTAACTTTATTCTTGGTCTCTTACGTGGGTGTTGGCAAAGCCGTTGGCTCTTGTGACTCCCGGATCATATTCTTTCCACTGTAAAATCGTGATATTCATTTAACAGATATTTTTTAAAAGCTTAAATGTAGCACAGTAGTTCTTAAACTTTGGAAACTGACCAAACTGTGGTCCTCCTTCACAGAATGCCCACACATGCATACAAGTGCGTGCATACTTTTTTACACTATTTTGCACATATTTCCAGGGAGTTCTGGAATGTGAGACACCCATTCTTGGATCCTTCACTAATAGCTACTCATGTAGGTGTGGGTTCAGGGTAAGAATAGAATATCAGATGCTCCAGTGTTGATTTTCTGAGAATGGTGGTGGAAAGGGCTACTTTTCCAACCTTGCCACCTTAAGATCACGGAAATCTTCTTCCCAAAAAGGCAAAAATCTTTTTGTCTGCTGTTTTAAGCATAGCCAATACCTTAAAATTGAGCTAGCCTAGGATAAGCAGCCAGTCAAATGCTGTCGAGATGGCTACTGACTTAGGGGTGTTCAGCATCGCAGACATTCCTTTCGACACCTCTGCTGGCTCTTTTGTGCTTGCGCATTTTTTATTCTTTTTCCTATGTTTTAGTTTTAAATAAAAAAGGCATTTTAGTTTATGTTCTTAAACATATTCTATTTCCATTGGAAAAATTTCCTCCAAGAACATAAGCTGATGGGAAATCTGAAAGACAGTGAGAGGCGGTTTTGCTCCAGAGAGGCAAGAATCATAGTCTGCCCTCAGCAGATGTGTTTTGAGGTGGATCTGAGTATTTATGAGTCTTTCACACCACAGCTTAGTGAAACACTATCAGTGTGCCAAGACACAAGGTAGATTTTCACTGTTAAAAGTGAATTAAGACACAGGTTAGGAGAATTTTGGGGGCACAGAGGATGTACCAACTAACAGAATAACCTACTGTGGCACTTCTAGACTAGAGCTAAGCAAAGTGGAACAACTGCTTGATGCCAGTACTCCTGGGATCCCTCGAGTCTGCAGGGACAGATGGCTGCTGAGTCGGGCGTGGCAGCAGGAAGGGGAGGTAGCAACTCTATCAGTCGCCAATATCTGAGGCTCACACACCTTTCTGAGAGAGAGTGGTGGCCCTCACCTTCTTTTACTCACACCTAATGTTGGGCTGATTGTTGACCCTTCAGATTTCATTTCTCATTTAAGATGACCTTTGATATTCCTTTTCTATGGAAGTTAACCCTGCAAATGCATGCCTTTGAAAGTTTGCTCTCCTTAGACTTTGACCATGGTTTCCTCGGTTGTCACTTAGTCCCAGCCCTGCCTAGAATAAAAAAGCCAGGAGGAAGAGTGGGAAGGGGTGGCCTTCTATCTACCACCCTATAGCTAAGGTTTGCAGCGAGCATGTATATTCACTGAGGAAGGAACAGCTCCCCTTTCTCTCCCTGCAAGGCCCTCTCACTCTGCCCAAGTTTAAGTTCTCCTTGGGCATTCCTGCCACTGAAAGTGTAAAAAGAGGCTGAGATGGAATATGCCAGAAATTTGCCAAGACGATTGTTGCTGGCCTCGCATTTGGCCTTAGCTATGGAAGATGTGAAGTAGCAAGCACCTCAGAGATGCATCTCTGCCATATGCTACAAAGAATGAGTTTTGCAGCAGGTGCTATAAGAATTTTTCTTTCCACTCACTTCTTCAAAATTTCTTCCATACATCTAACCTAGCGCTTGGCCCAGAGGTGGGAAACCTCATTGTCTATCACTACAGCTCATCATTCCTCTACTTTTAAAGCTTTTTTACTTGCATTCTCTAATTATACCCTCACAATCAAGCCTGGTATAAATTATGTTTATTCCTATTTTACAGATGAAAAAAAAAAACTAAGTCATGGAGAGTTTAAGCATCTCGTCCAGAAACATACAATGAGCAATAGTGTAGGAAGAACTTGGACAAAGGGTTTCCAGCCAAACGTTTGTTTTTCTACCACTGAGCGCTGCCTCCTACACTAGTAAGAAAGGGCATTTGTGGCCAAAACTCTCCTGCTGTCCCTTGTCGACTCCAACCGCATTAATGGGATTCTCATTTTGTGCAAGATGTGATGCCCCAGGAGTACCATGTCACCCCCTCGAAGAATGCTAACAAAGGAAGGGTGTGAAGGGTGGGAGGTCTGGTCATTGTCGCTATTCTCCTTGATCCTCTCACAGCGATTGTAAGTGTGGCTGTCAGAATCTTCCTCTCGAGCTCCCCGTCACAATTCTCTCTTTTAAAAAATGTCAGGCCCATTACAGCCCACAATGTTTGTGTGTTTGGAACTGGCAGTGAGGGCGGATAGTGGGCTGGGGGGTGGGGAGGAGAGAAACGCTGAGAAAGAGGCCAGACGGGGGGTAGCAGTCCCCGCAGGTTCTCGAAGCCGTTCCTCCACCCTCTCTCTCTGCTACTCACAGGGCGTGAAAGTATTAAGGAGAATTCCTGCACCACTGAGGAACTGCTGTCTGACAGTTCTGGAACTGCTAACCGTGGTCTCGCATATTTTGGGCACATTCTTTAATTTGTCCTCCAGGATGTGGGTAATTAAGGGGTATGAGCTTTGGGCAATTATCCAGCCTCTTCCTTCCCAGTGCAGACTGCACATATGACAACACCGCCCCACGCTCGCCTCTCTGCCATCGTCAGCCTTGCCCCCTTTCACAGGTCACATTCTTTCATGCCACATTTGCTTGGGAATAAAGAAGACTCTTCATGCTCGTATTCTCCTCTCTAATTCGTCATCTCCCTTTCTGTTTCCTGGGGGAGCCATGCGACCCTCTACCACGTCAGCCCTTGCCGTCCACTCGGTGCTGGGTGGCGTTGTTCTGTCACTTTGCGACATAAACATCTTGCCTTCAAGGACCTAAATATGCAAAAGGCCTTGTCCAAGCCCTTCTGCTTTTGTTTTAGGACAGTTCCTCAGATACCCAGCTTGAGATTTTCTTACTGGCGAAGGCAGCGCACATTTAGTCAGGTCTTGTGTGTCCTGCTGCCACTCGACACTGAAGCGCAGTCTCCCGTGGCACACAGTCACCTGCAGGCTCATAAGCTGTTTTATAAAATTGTGGGGGATCCTTTCTTTCGTCGCAGATTGAGATTCCCGCCTCACCCATCTCCAGTGGGCCCTCACCGTCTCATCCGCAGAGGGATGCGAGAAGGCGTCTGTTCTCATTAACTGAGGACATTATCCTCTCTGAGTCACTGCTGCTTAGGCTTAATGTTGACAGGCACTCGCGTCTTCAGCTTCTCCGCTCCCTTACTAGGTAGGGGTATTATGTCTCCATTTTACAGACGAGGAATTGGAAACTCAGGTTGAATATCTACCTTACACAGGATCACATGGTGTTATAGCTGGGAGTAAAATGCAGGTAGACTCTGTCAACCATGATGACAGGGACAGAAGTGGCTGAAAGTTCCAATAATGACCCAAAGGGTGTGTTTCTCCTCATGGAGCATTGTGGGGTTGAAATGTATTCCTCATGTCTCATGTGTGCAGCAGGAGCTATAACTTTTTCTTTTAAATAACAGGTCTCATCTCGCTCATTTCTGATGATCGTGTGTGTGTGTGTGTGTGTGTGTGTGTGTGTGTGTGTGTGTAGGGTGGCATTTCTGAGAAAATTCTTAACATAGGGAATATAATCTCTCCTGGCTTTTAGTCTGAAGTTGAAACTCGCTAACAGAACTCTTCCCCCTTTTGGGGTGGTTTTCTTCCTATTCTTTCTTCTGAAGATGTCGTGTGGGTACAGACATGGGTTAGGTACCTTCAAAAGAGCAGAGGGACACGACGGCCTCCAGTGCAGTGGTCTTCCTCTAACTCATCCTTCACCCTCCATGGCAAGGCCCCCATTCCTGGTCACTGGGGTCCTTACAAAGTGCCACTGGTTCAACTATCTGTTAGATTTTATGCTGGGTGTTCAGCCATCGTCTCCAGTTATAAGGTCCTTGCTTTCTGCAGCTCTGCTCTCTTACTCTTTTGGTCCATCAGGCCTCTCAGGTGCTTCCTCTACCCAGCGCTGCTATTTGCTGTCAGACATGAGGTGCTCCCAGGTCTTTCCTCGGCCATTGCTAAGTCAAGTCTGTGTTAAAGCTTTCTGAAGTTCAAGTTGTTCTGAAAGACTTTAACGATCTCCCAAGTTGAAAGAAGTGGAACACAAGCCACCCACCAACCAAAACCCACCTAGGTAATTATATTTCGGCTTTGATTATAGCCTCAGGGACAGCGGGAAAAGAAAGTGACATCATTTGTACCTGATGCCATGTCCAAAGCTCCTGCTCCATCCTGACACCCAAAGAGTTAGACATCTCTCTTGTGTCACATTCCAAATTCTTCCCTGCCGTGTGATCTTTCCTAGTGTCAGTTCTCCAATGTCTGGTTTGTTGCAATTATAAAACCCTTTGATCACTCAACAGAATTTTTCCTTTTGCAATCTGAAAGCACTTGCTTTTAGACTACTGGCTGACTGTAGGCTTAAACAATTTTATTTTGAAACCCAAAGCCTAGAAAAGGACTTCTTTATGAGAGAGGAGAGGAGGCATCTGAAAAAATACAAAGGAAGAGGCCTGCAGAAATGACCGACTGAGCCAGTTGAAACCTCTCTCTCCCCCCATGCTACCCATAGCCCCCTCCCCCACCTCCAGGACTCTCCAGCTCACATCTGCTGATTCCCAGCTTGCTATCCAACTAATGTTCTTGTCTCTGTAGCTGTGTGGGAATAACGGGACTGTGTAAAACTGCTTGTTATGTTACAGTTAGAGCGCACCTTTGGATAGGAATCTGCTGAGCAGGTGCCGGCATCCGTAAGTGCTGCTCCCTGCTTATAGCCCTGGAGTCTTGTCTCCCTGTTCAAGAATCCTACAATGGTGCTGATAACACCAAGGTCACAGATTCCACAAAACAAACGACCTGTTAGAAGGTCAGGAGATCCTTCCCCCTTACAGTCCCCCACCTGAAGCTCCCCTTTCCATCCTGAGTCATGAGGGACATGTGAAACCTCAGACAAAGGAATCACATGCGCCCTTTGCCTGGACACTGCGAGGGTATACAAGCTGTAGGAAATCTAACCAAGGGGAGATCGTGCTTTGGGTCTGTTGAATGCCCCACGCCCTCTGCTGGCAATAAATTCTCCCTCTTCTAACAAGTTGTCTGAGCATCCAGTTTCCTCCATCGGGTGTCACTTCCTATGACACTTTTTCTCCATGGCAGTGGTGCAACCTTCGCCCTGAATGGACGAATTCCATGTTTTAATAAGTGTGAGGTAGCAGGGCAGCAGATTTTATAGGGGTTGTACAATTTATCAATTTAATATTTCTAAAGATATTATGGCCTCTAATCATGATGACATGACATGCTTTTGAGAAAGTAGGGCAAGGGTTAAAGGTGGAAAAGTTACTTAGATGTTCTTTAATTTCGCATGATGTACTAGAACCCCAGAGTTGACAGTAGGGAGGATATTTATGACAAGTTCAAAGTGGGTAGGTGGCAGCTGTAGGCTGGTTAGGCTCCCAAGAGATGAGAGTGCAGCTGCAAACCCAAAAGCATTGTGTATGCAACTTTGTATTATTAAATGATTAAATAACCTGATGCCATACATCTCTTTCCAGCAAACCCCGCCTCTCGTCACCTGCTGTGTGGTAACGTTTGCCTGTCTGTTGCCTCTGCTGGACTATGAGACTTGGGGTTGGCAGTCATGTCTTCTTCGTCTTTATTACTGAGCATCTAAGAACAGTGTTGGACACATCAGCATTTGTCAAAAGAAGGTCCCATGCGACAAGAGAATGCTGGGATGATTCTGTATGATGTCTCACAAATTATAAGAATTTAGTAAAGAACTATAAATTTGTAGTAAGACGAGAAGGGACAGTAACAGTTTCAGGCTCAGCTTAGTACAGAACAGGGAAGAAAGTCAAGTCTCTGACCATTTTTACTATGTGCTCCCCACACTCAGGTGCCTGCCACTCACAGACCACCTCTGGGCTCCTGAAGGCCTGCTGGAGACTCATGTTTTAACCTCCTGGGGTCCATTACAGTGGACATAAGACAAAGCAGTTGTGAGGTGCTCCCAGGTCTTCCCTTGCTGTCCGGTCAGGGGTCAGGACATTTCATGCACTTGGTCATAGCCAGCAGAGGACCGCCCCCCCCATCTCAACACCCTTAAAGATGCACACACGAGACTGGAACTGGCAGGACTAGACAGATGCCCAGAAGGTTAAACCAAATGCTTCCTCCAAATACATGGAGTCTGAAGTGCACGTGTGTGTGTGTGTGTGTGTGTGTGTGTGTAAGCAATTTTTTACAATTTGGACTAAATTCAGTAGAAAAAACAACTTCTAGTTTGTAAGGCCTTGGGTGGGTTTGAGGGAGCCTGTCTTTCTCCCCAGCTGCCATCAGGTGGCACTCGTGCCCCAAGGACGGCACCTGGGCCGGCCTGCTGGGGACTGGAGCTGGGGTGCAGGGCAGGGCAGCAATGCCCAGGTGCATCAGGTGGAAAGAGATGAGACGAGGATCTGGTGTGGGAGGGACATTTTAAAAAGCACGCACTTCTCTCTCAATTGTTACCACTTTGGTAAAATGTTTTCCGAAAGGTAGAAAACGTGCTCCATCTAGAATGAGCCCATCGCTAGCCAGCATCTGCTTCTTTCCACTGTTTCCACACAGGAAAAAGCTGCTTCCCGCAAAGTGTGGTTTGTCTTGGAGTTACACGCTTTTCTGAACTGCGCATTGGAAGATGCTCTGTGACATTTACCAACGAATTTCTCAGTGCTGGCCTGGTCACTTACACCAAATGTGCTTATATACACAAAGGAGGTAGTGTCAGAGTTGGCTTTCGTGGAGGTGGAGACTTTGCCTTCCAAAAGGTTCCAGGAAGGAGAGGTCAGGTGTAGTAGCCTTGTCAGGTCCTGCCATGGTCAGTGGGTCAGTTTGCTAGAATCAGCCTGCAGGAGCAGGTGCGAGCACACACATGTGTTTGTGGACGTGTGTGTGTGTGTGTGTGTGTGTCTGTGTGTTCTCTGAACCAATAATCGAGGCTGGCTAAAAATCCTCAGTAGAAACTCTGCCAAGCAGCCCACCTTTCTAGCCCCAAAAGAAAAATAAAATTGATCACAAGCATGGAGAAACTCCTCAGGAGAAAAAAAAAAATCATTGCCTGCTTTTTCATTGATTCGGGAGACAGAGTCTCAGAAACAGAATAATAGCATTCTTAACAATGGTTTGTTGCATCATTCGTTTGTTTCAATAGTGAAAGTGTCTGATACCCTGTGTTAAAGCATCTGAGCTTAAATATTTACTACAATTTAGGAGAAAGGAGCTCATAATGCAAGCATTTTCCTTTTTTTATGTCTGAAGCTTCCTTTAAAAGCCGTTTGTTGACTTAATATCTTTTCAGGAAAAAAGAAAAAGAAAAAAGACCCACCTGTGTTTTTACTAAATTTTTCTTATTGGGCAATGGCTGAGTCTGGTGCAAGTGAACTAACGGTTGGGGAGGGGTGCCATCTAGCGGGGTGACTAGGAATGAAGAGGTGGCTGACAGGCGTGACAGGTCAAGTGCCTGGGGCTTCAAAGCACTCAGGGGAAAGCAAGGGAATGAGAATCCCTCCCCCCGCGTCCTTGGGCTCCCCTCACCACTTTGGGGACCCGCCTTCTCTTTTGTGGCTTAGTTTAAGTTTTCCCACTTTGCTGAAGTTGAACTTGTGCTCTGAAGGGGACACATTAGACTTTCCAAAGCCACTTTTCACTTAGTGTGAATGGGTTGACAATCTCATCCTGACTTAATTTCTGATAAAAAAAAAAAAAAAAAAAAAAGGAGATTCCTGCAAACTGAGAATGGAACCAACTTATTGGGATCGGAATAAGAGAAGCCTGAGAGCAGACTGGGGAAAAGAGAGAGAAGCTTCTCGGATGCAGTAGGAGGAGCTGTTGCTTCACCATCCGCTTCATTTGGCCAATTTCTGAAGTTTTTTCCTTCCTTCTTTCTTTCTTTTTTTCTGGAAACAGAACCACAGGATTTTTCTTTGTTATATGTCCTGAAACTGAAAGGTTTGTAAACCAGCAGGGTAGAATCATTCTTAAAAGGTCGTATTTTGCAGAGCTGTTTATCTAGTCTAGTCATATTTGTCATCGTCTACAGCAGCTTCCTGTGACAGGCGACCTTCCCATGCAATCAAGAGATATTTAGAAATCTTTGGCGAATACGCCCTTTCTTTGTACAAGAACATGGTAACGTATTTCCTGATTTACTTTATTACTCGTGGTCCTGAAGCCATGAGACCTACTTTCTGAACAGTAAATTATTTTTCTTAGTAATTGCAAATTTAAAAGAAGCTTCTAACAACTGTGTATAGGGATAGAAGTCAGCTAGGCTTGTGATCATTTTGCAGTATGTACAGATATCGAACTGGTATGTTGTACACCTGAAGCTAAGAGAATGTTATACGTATCAATTATATGCATACCTCGTTTTATTGCACTTCACAGATGTTGCATTTTTTGTTGTTGTTTTTTGGGGTTTTTTTTGTTTTTTACAAATGGCAAGGCAACACCCTTCACCAGCAAAAAGATCGCCTTGCAGTAATCTGGAACTGGACCCTCAATGTCTCTGAGGTATGCATGTATATTAAAAAAAATAATAGTAATAATTGAAAATAAAGTGAGATAAATGAGCCTTTCTCTTCATGTGAAATATGTTGACATGTAGAATGTGGATGCACATGTGTCGTCCTGGAGAGGTGACAGGCTAGTGGCACAGCGTTTGGATCACTTGGAATCAGACGAAACCCATTCACATCTCAGCTCTCCTCCTGCATAGCTGTGAAGATCTGGGCCAAGTGTGAAACTGGCCTGAATCCGTCTGTAAAAATGGAGCAATAGTACGAATCCCAGAGGCTTTTTCGTGAGGATCACGGGAAGTAACGTGAATCAAACACTTAACACTTCTTTACTGTACAGTGGAAACAGACAAACCCTCCTCACTTACAGATGTTGACCATTTAGGTTCCGAAGGCCACGTCAGTGGAGTCTGGCCCTGTAGGAGCCCCAAATGTTCCTTATGTCACGTGCAAGCCATCACAGAAGACAAATGGTATTTGTAGTGTGGCTAAGTTATGGTCGATAATTTGGCCTCAGCGTCACAGGTGGGAATTTGAACCAATAAATTACCTTTTCGACAAGGACATGGCTGTCCTCAAAAAGAATTCTGGTATCTTCCTAGGCCAACGTTTTGCAAACTTTTTACCCGCAGTAAGCAATACGTTCTGCTTCTTTTTCTCCTTTCCTTATGTGTGTGTTTGTATACTAGTGGTCTCCCCCAGGTCTCGGAGGCCCTGGTATTTCTTCATTTGCTTTTTCTAAAAAGATAGGAAATGTGTGCCATCTAGAATAGGACCATAACTAGACAACATCTGCTTCTTTCTAATCTTGCTTTTCCACACAGGAAAAAACTGCTGGCAAAGTGTGGTTTTTACCGGAGTGACACATTTTTCTGAACGTTGTGTTGGTAGCTTCTTTGTGACATTTACCAACAAAGCTCTAAGCGCTGGCCTCACACTTTCAGACTCTTTCTTCTGCCTGTTAAAATGTGCTAGAGTCTTCTAATGAATTTTTCATTGTGTTTATTTTACTTTTCAGTTAACAAATTTCTATTTTGTTCTCTTTTGCAATTTCTTTCTTGTCACTGATAGTCTCTGGTGATGCATCATTCTCATACCTTTTAAAAACTTCTTTAGACATAGTTCCCTTCAGTTATTTGAGCATATTTAAAAGAGCTGATTTAAAATTTTGTCAGTGTAGTAGGCTGAATAATGGCACCCAAGGATATAAGGTCCTGGAAATGTTATCACTTTCAGAAAACAAGGGACTTTGCAGGTGTGTCAAAGTTAAGGACCTGGAGATGGGAGGAGAGTCCACCTGGACTCTCCAGGTGTGCCCTAATACAGTCACGAGTGATCTGGTCATGGGAAAGCAGAGGGAGATGGGACACCACACAGATGGGAAGGTGACATGAGTTACAAAGCAGAAATTGCTGACAGCTCGGTAGCAGAGTGGTCTCAAACCTTTTAAGTTATCCTAGGTGAAAGTTTTACCACATTTTTACCAAGTGAGCACAACAGCCTTCTCCAAATATATGATCGGTTACAGTTTTTTCCCACATCCCCATCACCTGACTGCTAAGCCAATGCCACATGTTCTAGTTATTGGTTGTTGTTACTGTTGTTTTGGTCATAGCCTCAGCCCAAATAAAGGAGAGCATTTCTCTAATGGTTAGGAAAATGGAGCTGCTACTGCAGAAAAAATCCTCCAACTGTTAATTCCTTAGCAGACGATCACTCACTTTTCACTCTTGAAACAGTGCGTAGAGGGTGGGTGGATGTGTTACAGGGGTCTCCCGGGCAGTCCTGCTCCACACTGTGGCCCAGAGTTCCATGCGATTCCAGTTGGCAGCTCCGTTGAGCCCAGAATTCTCTGGGTAATCACAATATAGTAAAAACATGGTTTGCAAAAGCTCATGATTATTGAAAAGGCATTTTCAGCTCAGCTTGGGAGTGATGCTCATCTTTTCTGCCACATTTCATTGATTTCGTTGGCCAGAGCTCAGTGACATGACTAGAAAGAACTGGGGGTGGGAGTGTAGTGGGGGGTGGATGGGGGAGCAAATGTGTCTAATCCTGCATTCAGTTGGAATACAAAATGAGTTTTGGTGACCACAATGGCCTCTACCATGCAAACTATTTCTTTTTCATGAAAAACCACTTTTTTTTTTTTACAACTTTTTTAGGATACACTTGGCATAAAACAAACCACATATATTTAATTTGTACAGTTTTATGAATTTGAATATGTGTATACCTAGGACACCATGAACACAGTTAAGAAAATGAGCATATCAGTCACTTCAGTATGTCCCTTGGGTCCCTGTGTAATCTAGTTCTTTCCCATTTCCCATAACTGGGCAAACACTGATCTGCTTTCTGTCAGTACAGTGTAGTTTGCATTTCTAGAATTTTACATAAATGGAGCAATAGAGTATGCTCTTTTTTTTTTTTTGGCATTTTTCGTTCAGTGTAATTATTTTGAGATTCACCCATGTAGTTGTGTGTGTCGGTTTGTTTTCTTTGCTGAATAATATTCCATTACATAGCTATATCATGATTTATTATCTATTCATTTGTCAGTGAATATTTGAGATTTTCCATTCTTTGCTCTTATACATGAAGGCGCTATGAACATTTACATACAACGTATGCTCTTATTCTCTTGAATAAATATCCAGGATCGTGGCTGGGTCATATGGAAGGTGTCTGTTTAACTTCTAATGAGGTGAGCACGTATTTCCCAGCCATTTTACGTTTGCATCAGCAATGTGTGAGAATTCAGTTGCTTTATATCCTCATCAGCATTTGGTGTGATCATCCTCTTAGTGAGAGCTGTTCTAAGTGAGTGTGTTGTGTTAGGTATCATGGTTTTAATTTACATTTACCTAATGAGCAATGGTGCCAAGCGTATTTTCATGGGCTATTTTGCCGTCCATACAGTTAAGTTGTTTAAATGCCTGTTTAATTCCTTTGCGATTTTTTCTTTTTTTTTTTTTTAATATTCTTTTTCCATTGCAGTTGGCACACAATATTATCTTAGTTTCAGGTGTACAGCAGAGTGGTTAGACATTTATATAACTTATAAAGTGGTCATTCCATTGGGTCTAGTACCCATCTGACCCCATATGTAGTTATTACAATATTATTGGCAATATTCTTTACACTGTACTTTACATCCCCACGACTATTTTGTAACCACCAATTTGTGCTTCTTAATCCCTTCATCTTTCCACCCATCTCCCAACTTCCTCCCTTCTGGCAACCCTCCTTATTACTGAGACAGCAAGGACCTTTACAAAAAGAGATGCAAGTCTCTTGGCAGATGTATGTTTGGCAAATATCTTCACCCATGCTCACCTTTTTATTTTTGAACTTCTTAGGAGCAAATCATTTAATTTTGATGAAGTCCAGTTTATTGGTTTTACTTTTATAGTTTGTGCTTTTCATGTTCTGTTAGTACATCTTTGCCAAATTCAAGGTAACTATAAGATTTCCTCCAAAGAGTTCTTCTGGAAGTTTTATAATTTTAGCTTTATAGTTAGGTTAGTGGCTTATTTTAATATATGGAGGGAAGTAAGGATTGAAGTTTATTTATTTGCATCTGGTTCCCTAATTGTCCCAACATCATTATGTTAAAAGATGATCCATTCCAATTAATTACTTTATCAAATTGGTCAAAATTCAGTTCAGCATATAGAAGTGGGTTTTTTCTGGATTGTTATTTTGACGAATCTAGGTCCTTTGAATTAATGTCAGAAATAGCTTGCTAGTTTACACACACACATACACACGCACAGACACACATACAGTCTGCTGCAGTTTTTATTAAGATTGCATTGAATCTGTAAATTGATTTGCAGAGAATTGACATCTTAATATCGAGTTTTCTAATCCATGAATGTGATATAATGATTTATTTACTGTTTATTAATTTTCTTTTCTAGTGTTTTGTAGTATTCAGTGTTTAGGTCATACACATCTTTTGTCTAATTTATTCTAAGTATTTCATATTTTGATGCTATTATAAATGATATTGTGTTTTAATTTCACTTCATAGTTGTTTCTAGTATATAGAAATACAATTGATTTTTGTATCTTGACTTTTCATTAGAAAATCTTGCTGAACTCATTTATTAGTACTCATAATTTTTTGGTGAAATCCTCAGGATTTTCCACACAGATGATCATGTCTTCTGTGAATATAGACAGTTTTACTTCTTACTTTCAGATATTTTACTTGTCTTGCTGCATGTGCTGGAGCCTTCAGTACAGTGTTACAGAGACGGGGAGAGCAGATACCTGTCCTTGTCCTTGGTCTCTGTTCTGGCCCTGAGTTGGCCTTTCGTAGAAGTCCGAAGCTTGAGGAAATCCCCTCCAGTGATGCTTGGCTGAGGTTTCTTATCATGAATGAAGGGTGGATTTTGTCAAGTGCTTTTTTTTTTTTTTGACATCAATTGAAATGATTTTATCATTTTCATTGTCTTGCCTCTTAATATGGTGAAACTTGATATGGTTAACTTAAATATAATATTTTGCTATTTTCTGATTTTCTCATCTGTTCCTTGGCCCCCTTTTCCCTCTTTTTGCTTTCTTTTGAAAGAGTTGAGTTCTTAAAAAATGACCTCATTTTATCTTCTTTTTTGGCTTGTTAGGTAAACTCTTTGTTTTTATAATAGTTGTTTTAGGTGTATTAGCTATGACTTTATCTGATCGCAGTCTATGTTCAAGAAATATTATACCCCTTCTTGCATACTATAAGAAGCTTAAACAATTTATTTCCATTTCCTTTCTCAAGACCTTTGTGCTGTTGTTAATATGCATTTTACTTCTGCATGTATTATATGTACCACAGATCATAATTATTTTTTCATTTAAAAGTCACTTATCTTTTAGAGATAGCTATAAAACTAAAAAGAATGTTTTACCTTTACCCATGTGTTTATATCTCTGGTTTCCCTCACCTTTGTGTAGCTCCCAATTTTCTTCTAGTATCATTTTCTTCTCCCTGAAGGACTTTAACATTTAGCATATTCGAAATCTGCTGATAATGAATTCTTTCAACTTCCGTACTGTCTCACAAAATTTTTATTTCACCTTCACTTTTGAAAGATATCTTCACTAGAAATAGAGCTTTAAGATAAAACTTTATTTCAGTTCTTTGAAGGTGTCGACCCACTATTGTCAGGCTTATATTCTTTCCAACAAGAAGTCTGCGGTCATTTTTTTTAAATGTATTTTTTCTGTTTGTGCCTGTTCTCTCTCTTTTTAAGATTTCCTCTTAATCACTGATTTTATTCATTTTCTTATGATGTGCCTTGGAGTAGTTTTATTGAGCTCGGGGCTCATTGGAATTCTTATATATGTAGGTTTATAGTTTTCATCAAATTTGGAAAAATTTTGGCCATATTTCTTCAAATATTTTTCTAACACCTTCACTTCAAAGATTCTAATTACATGTATATTTAGCATCTCGAATTTATTTCACAGCTCACATTGGTTCACTTTTTAATCCAGTCAGTTTTCTCTCTTTTATTTTGGATTGTTTCTATTGCTATATATTCATAATATTTTTCCTGCCTTGTTTATCTCCTCCTTGTTAACCACATTTTTCATTACAGACATTTACTTTTCATCTGGACTATTTTTTTTTTTAACTTTCATGTCTCTCTTTAACAATCTCAAGCTTTATTCTACCTTCTTGAATTTATGCAACATAGTTGTATAGATGTTTTAATGTTGTCTATTATTTTCAGCATCTGATTTCATGAGTTTATTTTTATTGATTGATTTTTCCCCCCTCATGATGGGTCATAATTTCCTGCTTTTTTGCCAGCTTGGTAATTTTTTATTGAATGCCAGACTTTGTAAATTTTATCTTGTTGGTTTCTAGGTAGTTCTGTGTACATTTCAGCAATTTTGGTATTTATTCTGGGGTACAATTAAGTTATTTGGTAACAGTGATCCTTTCAAAATTTGAATTTGACATGGGATCAGTGCAGCCTTCAGTCTGTTGCAGGAAGTGACACTTGATGGAGGAATTTGGACTCTCAGACAACTTTGTTAGAGGAAAGAGAATTTGTTGCAGGCGAAGCACGTGAGACTTTAAACAGCACAAAAGCACGAACTCACCCTGGTTAGATTTCTTACAGCTTATATACCTCTGCAGTGTCCATGCAAGGAGCGTGTGATTCCTTTGTCTGAGGTTCTACATGCACCTTGTGACTCGGGATGAGAGGAGGAGTTTGGGGTAAGGGTTGCAAGGGGGAAAGAATTCTCAGACCACCAGTCCTATCTATTTATAGATAGCTTCACTGGTAGGCATGACAAGAGTTTCCAGAAGGCCATTCAGAGATCTATAGTGTGTGGTTAACCTATAACCACCTGAGTCCCTCATTTCTGCAAGCCCTTCCCCTTGCATTTCTCAGATGCCTCCTCTCTTTGTCGGGGACTAATTTTATCCCATTATTGAGGCAATAGCCTTGGAGTGCTCTACCTGATACATCATTTATTACAAGGTTTTCGAACTTTGGCAGATGGGAACACACGTTATTCTCTGCTCTGCGAGAGCCCAGAGGTTCTCTTCCTCTTCAGTCCTCTCTGGCCTCAGGTAGCACCCTAATATGCATGCACTGAGCACCACTTACCTGAAGATCCCAAAGGAACCCTCTTCAGATGCCACAGTGCCCTGTCTGTGCCGGCCACCCCTCTCTGTGAAGCGAGCTCGTCTCTGGTTGTTGTACCTCTAATTTTGAGACACCATGGGCTGCCCAAATTTGTAAGTCTGTCTTGTCACCTCAGGAAGATTTCTGGGCACGGTTTGGCTTCCCCTCCTTGCAGACCAACCTGAAAACTCTCTAGGAGCCAAGATGGGAAATCAGAAGGCTCATCTCTTGTTTTTCTCTTCTCTCACTGGTCACTTTTCTGCATTGCTTGTTGTCCAGTGTCTGAAAACCATTATTTTGTATTTTCTGTCTGTTTAGTTTATTAAGGTAACAGAGTAAATATTCTTCTTCATACTTAATCATGGCCCAAAATCAAATTCTTAAATATTTCATGGATATTAATGTTTCAAGAAACATAATAGCATGGAAGCAGCTCTTCAGAGACTTTTTCAGAGGGTGATACTGAGTGTGACAGTCCTATTTTGTCCTGATAACCACTTACAAATTGAGGTAATACTTGGAAGCCAGCATGTTCATTTCAATATCTACTCCCTCTGGAAGGTTCTATTCTATTTGAACTCTCAATACATGCTCTCATGGCTTGCATTTTTGTTCACACTTTGCAGCATGAAATCACTCTTGTTCAGCTTTAATTGGGCTGAGTGCCAACTCATTACTTGAATCATTGCCTGGTTCAATTTGGCTATAAATTTAGCTAAATACTGGTTATACACCTGGATATTTTGGCCTTGTAATATAGGCCACTGTAGTCTGCTCTTGGCTAAATATTCCGACGGCCACTATTCACTGTAAAATGTCATGCTTTATAGCGGTGACCTTAGTATGCATAATTGAATTTTTCTGGCATTGTGGAACTGGAACACATCTGCAAACTACAGCCGGTAACTTCTCTAGTTAATCTAGGCAGAAGTACAGCTGGGCCAGAGAATGAACATCTACAAAGAAAAAAAAAATTAAAACAAACAGAAAACCCTAAACATAAGTAGAACCAAGAGCTGATGTAGAAATGTGAGAGTTTATTAACTCACTTATTTCTCTAACCTCACCTTGAGGTAAGTAGTAGAAGACATGAGAAATTCATCATAATGCATGTGTAAAGTAATACTCAGAATATTGTATCTTGCAATCCATGAAACAAATACATACGTTTGTAAAGGACAATAGATTTGAAACATCCTGAAACTTTGATGCATGTTAACTTTGTGGTTGTTTCTCTTAGAATTGTCTGTTGCCCCTTGACTCTAACTAACTCAGGCACATATTCCATGTTTCAAGGTGGCGATTATTCAGATAAATAGAAAAAGGAAAGTTTTCCTCAGCTTCTTTGTTTGAAAAGTCTAGGTCTCTCAGATGATGGAAGGAAAGAGCCAAGCCCCTCAGAGTCCAAGAAATGAGGAGAGTTCAAGGGAAAACGTTTGGGCTCCTGAGAAGCATTCAGACATCTTGCCATAATTTCACACTCGATCCAGGAGAGAGAGGAAGGAATGTCAGAGGCCACAGAAAAACCAGGGAATGTATTTACAAAAGGGACCTCTGCTCTCTTCTCTGTGAGAACCTGGAGAGGCAGAACCTGAAGTGAGACTGTCTACCCGGTGCTTCCAGACAGACGGGTCCAAGACAGATGCCTTGTATCCTTCTTTATCTTCACAAGATGTAGATGCTTCAGAGCAATTCCTGCATGTCTGAGAGCAGCTCTGGGTTTCCTTCATTTGAGAATAATCACAGGCTTCCAAAAGGAGATTAGCCAAGAATGAATCAGAACTTGGATCCTTCCTGACATGGATTGAGACAATCCAGCAGAGAGTGACAAGCAGGAACAATGGTGTCCAGATTGTCCCTCCCAGCCCCTTGTCCCTCCTCATCATGCCCTATGAGGAACCTCCAAAACCTCAATAAAACTCTGGAGGGAAAAGAAACCCTGAATTAATTAGAGGTTTTTCTGCTTCCCAGAAGAATAGCATACTCATATTAAAAGTAATAAAAAATAGTTTCATCATAACAAAGTTAATTTTCTTATACACCTGAGTTTGAAAATTAAGATTTAAACCAGTAATTCAGCAGAAGTTTCTTTGAAACACTTAAACTTACTATTTTTTGAGCCTAGTCAGTAATACTGGCATGGCAAAAGATATTCCTTCAATAAGTCCTGGACAGAAATGCAATTAGAATTTAGACAAGGAATGTGAAATGATAATCTGTGAGATATTGCAGCCTAAACTAATCTACCTCAAATTTCAGGGACTGCAAACAACCATGATTACTCAGATGTCTTCATGCTGGCTGAAGTTTGGGTGTTCTGGGCAGGACTTGGCTTGGTGGTACTGCAGACCGCTGGCCAGTCCTGCTCCGAGTGTTTTACCTCCTTGGACCAGCAGGCTGGCCAGTGTTTTTGTGTGTCGAAGATGGAGATCTCTTCAGGCTCAGCCTCAGAATGGGCACACTGTCACTTCTGTCCACCCTGATGGGTCAAAGCCAGTCCTGCGATCAAACCCAAAGCAAAGGCTGAGAAAGTGTACTCTGCCCAACATGGGTCATGGCAATGGTGTGGATTTACATGGGGGTGAGGAATTGAGGTCATTCAACTGACCACAGATGGGAATGAGTAGTTTTTGAGCATCTACTGGTAGCCAGACAACTGCTAGGTGCTTTCAATTTATGCACCTAAGTCTGCAAAACAGTATTGTACGGTTTACATTTTTTTTTTTTAGTATATAAGGAAACTGAGGCTCAGAAAGGTCAAGTAACTTGCTCACTATGTATAATTAACTTGAGATGAACTGAGATTGTAACCTATGTCGTTGGAATTCAAAGCCTGTGGTTTGGAGGAGCCATGCTTATGGGTGGGTCTCTGGTTCCTGATGTCAGTCAAGCCCCCTTTTTCTGCAGTGACCTTGATTCTAGATTAGATAGCTCCCAGGTTCCTTCTTTTTCTTCTTTCATGCTCAGTCCTTCATCCTTTCCTTTTTGATTTGCTAATTAGTTCAATTACATTTCCTGATTCCTTTTAGTAGATATCACCATGATTGTTACCATTGGGAGAACATTTATCAGAGTCCTGCATGGAAAGTTTCAGAGTGGGAGACAAAGAGGAGACCCTCAAGAAGAGCTGTGCCTGCCACAGTGATAAATTACCAGCCCTCGGGTTATCCGCCAGAGCTCTCCCTCCAGGTTTGGGAGCTGCACCTTTCCCACTGCAGTGCCAGCCGTGTTATTTACCATGCGTTCAGTAAAACATGTGCCCTCTGAATAAAGTGGGGAGGGAAGAACTGCTAAATTTGCATACATGAGCTTTCAACAGAATTATTCCTGTCCAACTGTCTCAAGTGCCTTCTCCCTGGATAATCATGCTTCATACTTTTAGAAGCCCAGATCCCAACAGCTGGAGATAAAACTCCCAGTGAAATAGAAGAAAATATGTTTATCCTTTTAATTGGTCCCTGAAGTGAAACCCAAGGAACGATTTAGTGGTTGATGGATTTGAGGCTTCCGACCCTGCAGAGCTGCATAGCGTATGGTAAAGATAAACACATTGGAAATTTGTGGCTAATTATTAGAAAGATAATTTGATTTCATTAAGGATATGATAATCCAGTGAAAAGTCACTTTAATTAATTGCTATCAAAGTTAAGATGCATCTGCTTAAACGTAAGCATGACCACCAGCATCTTGGATCCCGCTGTGGCTTTCCACAAGTCTTGAATCCTCTGAGGGTCCTGAACCTATAGACTGAAATAAACAAAGCTTCTATCCCCAGCCACACAATTCCACTGCTCAAGTAGGAAAGATCTGGTGAGGCTGAGGAGCTCTGAGAGGCTGGACACCAAAGACACACGAGAACTTCAAATATTGCACACCTGTAATATTAGTCAACAGTTTTTGCAATAACACTGCAGAAATCAATTCCCAAACCTAAAGGCTTGTAACAACAAACATAGCAAGGACTCAAAGTATTTCTTATTAGTGAATATGTACATTCATTCCTTGCCCACAGGACTGCAGGTCAGCTGGGCCGGGCTCTGCTTCAGGTTAAAGGTCAGGTTCATGTCAGTTCCTTGTACCTTTTCTTCCAGGATCCAGGACCAAGAGTAGCTGGTATGCTCTTTCCATGGCAAAAGGCAGAAACAGCCCAGAGATGGAAAACAACTTGCTATATTTTTTTAAAGCCTCAGCTTGGAATAGGCACATCATCACTTTTGCTCACATTCCTTTGGCCAAAGCAAATGGCATGCATGGCCTTATGTCAGTGGACAGGAAAATACTCCACCCTAGGGGCAGAGGAGAGTGAATAGTTGCTGAAAAATAATTCAATAAAACATACCTTTATTTTCATTTTTATAGCCTATGGACTTTGTTTTCCTCTTCTATACAATTTATGGCCATTGAGAGTACATTAGTAAAAGTATATGCATTCGAAATAACTTATGAAGAAATAAATAAAATGAGGAATGTGTGAACATTTTTGTAAATTGTGAAATGTCATGCAGTATTACAAATAGGGAACCATTTATTAAGCACCCATTATGAGTATGAACCTTTATTATGAATATTAGCTATAGAATGTAAAATGTTGAGAATAAATGTTTTATGCAAGTCATTCAGATTTCCAAAGCCTGCCACTGCCTACTGCATAAAGAATTTAAAAATATAGTTTCAATAATGAAAGTCCTAGAGATAAGAGCCTTATAGTTATCCCCTTAAACAGAGATTTGCTCACCCATTTATAAAAAAAAATATTTATTGAGATTTAGTCTGTGTAGAGGTTTGTGCCAGATATTTCTTGGTAGTGTTCAGAGTAGGTTGTAGGACCAATTGAAGGAGGAATGAGGAGAAATATAAAGATGAATAGAATGTGAATTCTGCTCTCTGAAAGCTTGAACTTAGTAATAGAAATAAAACATGTTCATGAAAAATTATGGCTCTTTCTTTCCTCCTTTCTTTTTTTTCATCCTTCTTCTTTCTTTTCCTCTTTTTTTTCTGTGCAACAATGGGAGCATAGTATAATGGTTAAGAGTGCATACTCTGGAGCCAGATTTCAAGGACCGAATTCTTACTCCACCCTTTCGTAGGTCTATATCCCTAGGCGAGTCATTTAACCTGGGTGCCTCCATTGGCTCATCTGTAAAGTGGAGAAATCAATTGTAGTAGAAGTTGTTGTCTCACCACATCCCCTTAGCATTTGCCTCTACGTGCCTCAGGCTGCTTACTGTAGAATGTCTCTGCCTTTCTGCCGGAGAACTCTCTTTTTCTGGTTGTAGGGGAATGTCCAGTCCACCTAGTGGGCCCCTGGAAGGAGCCCTCGACCAATGATAGATGTGGAGCTGGTGATAAGTACTTCAGCTTCCTCATCTTCTAATTTGGGATGACTGTGAAATTTATTCTGCTCATATCCCAGTGCTTCACAATGAGATTAAGTTCCAGTTACATATTATACTGGCTTAATAACCCATATTTTATTGTCTTCCATCCTTCTGTGTTTTACTTCCCAGCTCCCTATTGTGTTTCCTGGGATTATTACCCAAATAAAGTACCTGCACACAAATTCTTGTCTTAGGGACTGCTTCTGGAGAGTCTAAACCAAGACAATAATTCTACTCCATTGTATGGTTGTTACGAGGATTAAACATGTCAACAAATATTTCAAACCCTTAAACCAGAGTCTGGCACTTAGGAAGCACTATACAGGCAGCATTAGCTACTATTTTCCCACTAGAATGGAAGTTCTATGAGGAGGGAGAGCTTTTTTTTTTTCTTCTTTATTTTTTTAACTCAGATTTCATATTTTTTTGGAGTGAAAAGACTCTTTATTGTTTACAGGATTTTTTCTGAGTTGATAAATTATCTTTTTCCATGTTACATTCAGATTTGTCTGCCACAATCAGACAGAAAGCCGAGGACCCTTTTTTTTTTCTTGTGTTTCTAGTGGAAACCTTAGCAGCATATAGCAACTGCTTCAGGTCTCTCATACAGATACATTTTTATTCATTTAAAAATTTTTCAGCATCCTTAACTGCCTGATCCATAGCAAGCATTCATAAATATTTGATAATGAATTTAATTACTTAAATGCCTACTAGGCTTTGGGGATACAAAAAGCATTGGAATAAATACATGTCTCAGAGCATCTTGAAATCTAGTCAGGGATAGTTATATAAATAGAACAAAATTATCATAAAAGATGAACATGTCCATAATAAAGGTGTAAAACAAATAACTAGAGAGACTATGAGAATGAATAGGAGTAGATTAAATTTAGATAGGTAGGTAGAATCACAAGAAGCAAGGAAGATTTTACTGAAGGAACATTCACACCGGCCCCTGAATGATGGATAGATTTTTATGTAAAGAAAGGAAAGCTCATTTGAATGTTTAGAGTTCTTTTTCTTGTCCTATGCATGTCATGTGACTTGCTGAAGAAATTTCCATTTGATTGGATCTAATTGCTACTTCTGAGTACTTGTCAAGAAGTAAGTTACTATTTCAATTCAAATGGTCAGTGCCTTTAGGGACCAACAACTCTGCAGCATTCCTGACAAAGAGAAAGAGCAGCATGGAGGACTCTATGTACCTTGAAACTAGAAATTGTCAATCTGTTCCCAAAGGAACTGTACAGGGAATAAGAACCTTAGTAAATGAATCTGAGAACAACTGGCAAAAAACTTAGAGCCATCGTCAGAGGGTTCCTTTTTGCATGAGTAAATACAAAATAACTATGAGGTACTGTTTAAGAAAACACAGGAAATTCAAATGGCCCATGCATCAAGAATCCCAGAAATATCCTATTAGTAGCCCAGAGACCTATGCTAAACAAAACAAAACAAAACAAAACAAAGCAAAAACCCTCTTGGAACAGAATTCATGTTGCTTGTGGTGAGAACACTAGTTGATTCAAGTACTTGTGAGACAGGGAGAGATCCGGAGGAGATAGATCAAAATTGGTAAAAAAAATAAATAAATAAAAGGAAAATCCAGGTGAAGATAACACTTTGGAAAGCAGGGCCCATAGATTTCTAGAGGAGAAGATGATAGAAACAGAAGCTTTGCTGAATCAGGCTTATCCAGAGAGCCAGAGAACTAGGTAAACAAAAATGCCATATTTTTTTAAAGCTTCTCTATAACAATAGAAGAGGGGGATTCCTTGAAGTGTGAATCTGGGAATGCTTTCCTGGCCTACCTGTAACCTCTGTAAGAGAACTTTCACCTAATAGTCTCGTTTAAATTAACAACAAAAAAGTAATTTTGAGAAGATATTGTAAGAAAAATAAATGAAAATCAACTAAAAATCTTCATGGACAATAAAAGTGTTTTTTAAAAATCACATTTTTGTCTACAAAGAAGATTGAAATTAAAACAGAATTTCAAATTCAATAAACAGAAATTAAGAATATGACTAAAACAGTGAAAGAATAGCAGAAACAAGACACAAAATATTTTAGAAATGAGATAATTGGGTAGCAGAGGGAAATAAAAAGAAAGATAAAAGAAATTAAGCAGGAACTAGAAAAATTCCTTCAGGAAAAAAAAACTACTGAATTAAAGTAATACAAAAGCAGTAGATATTATATAAAGTGTAATGTAAGAAAACAATAGAAAATAATAAAGTGAAAATAGAGATAAAAAAAACTATTCAAGAAAATGTGCAAGATAAAGGGAATAGAGCCAACATAAGTGTAATTAGAGTCCCCAAATGAGCAAAATAATCCATAGGGCAGAACAAATATTTATATCTTTGTTAAAAAAAACTTACATGAAATAAAGTAAATTAGAAATCTACTAATAAAAATACACTCTATAGGGGATATAGTTTTTGTAATTTGAGCCTGAGCAAATTAATTGTCTATGAGAACAAAAGACTAAACTCCTCAAAAGTTCATTACAGAATTCAGAGTTGCTTCAAAATATTTCTTAAAAGTTACAGTTTTCAGCTAAAATAGTAATTATGCAAAGAAATAGGGAAGTATGACCCATACTTAGGAAAAAGGCAGTTTTTAGAAACAGATCTTTGAGAGGGATCTTTTTGGATTTAGTGAAAATTAAAGCACCTGTATTAAATATGTTCAAATAATGAAAAGAAGACATGATGAAAGCATCAAGGGAAAATATTGCCTTGATGATCGAACAGGTAGAAAATATCAACAGAGAAATAGAAACTATAAAAAGAACTAAATGAAAATTCTAGATCTGAAATGTAAATTTAAAAAAATGAGAAATTAACTGGGTGGTCTCAGTGGTTTAGAGGCAGCAGATGGAAGAGTCAGTGACTTTGAACATAAATCAACAGAAATAATCTGATCTGAAGAACTGAAAGGAAACAAGTTGAAGAAAAATAACAGAGCTTCAGAAACCTATGGGACGATATCATGTTCCAATATACATATAATTGGATTTCAGCAAGAGAGGAGAGGAAAAGGGCAGAGAAATATTTAAAGAATTAATGACTCTAAACTTCCTCAAATTTTTCTAAATTTACATATCTGATAGGCTCACCAAAACAGTAAAAATACAAATAAAATTATACTTATTTACTTCATAGTCAAACTGTTGAAAGAAAAAGGTAAAAAGAATATCCTGATGATAATAAAAGAAAATTATTATTACCTACAGAGGAACAACAATGTATTAATAAATGACATCAGAAACAAAGAAATCCAGAAGACATCAGAATAACTTATTTGATGTTGAGAGACAAAAATTGTCAGTCAAGAATTCTGTATACCAAGCTATTCTTCGAAAATGAAAGAGGAATAAATATTTTCATATAAACAAAATAGTGAGATTATTCATTTTCACAAGATCTGCCCTAATGGAAATGCTAAAAGGAGTTTTTCAGGGGAAAGGAAATGACATCAAATGGTAATGAGATCTATAAGAAGGAAAGGAGAACATCCAAAATAGTAAAGGTGAGTGTGAAAATAAGACATATCTATATTATTTCTCATAATCACATTAAAATATAAATGATTGGTTAAAGCAAAAATTAAGACTGTATTGTAGAGATTATAACACTGATACATTTAAAAACCATACAAGGAATGGTAGGGGTAAATGAAAATTTTTTTCAATGTTTTTGTAGTATTTTTTGAAAGTGATTCACTGTGTGTTAAAGGAGAAAGGAAAAATGAATGAAGAATTTCTAGAAAATAAAATTAACAGAATCTGAATTTCAGTGTCTAAGATACATATACCGTCAGCAGTAGAAGGAAAATTTGTAGCATTAAATACCAAAATCAATTAAAAAATGCATTAAACATCCAATTTAAAAAATCAGAAAAAGAATAAACAAAAAGTAGAAGGAAGAAATTTAAAAAGATAAAGCAAATTCATAACAAGACAAAAAAATACAGTAGATCTAACAATAAAACACAACATAAATATTTAGAAAATCAAGAAAATAAGCAGTCCACTTGTGTTTGCTAGTCTAACTGGAGAGAGAGAAAAAGAGATGATGAGGGAGAAAACTCTTGTTTCCTGGTAGAGAGACAGGAGGATATCAGCATAACACTCCTGACCCTATGTCCCTTGGAGAGGGATGACTTGCCTTATTGAGTGACTTTGGAGAGAGAACTCATTTTATACCACTGGATTAGCTATGTGCTAGTCATTACTTTGAAATTTAATAATCAGAGGAAGAGAATTAAACAATTACCTTGCCTTTCTGACTTGATCTGTATTTCAGGACTTATCACATAGCTTTCATGGACACAGGAAAGTTCTATACAGAATAATTTGCACAAATAAATGCAAACCAGAGGATAACTAGAAAGTCATCATTTTCCAAGCCCAGTGAAATAACTGATTCGGACATTGGAAATCAATGATTTCATGAGTGGCCTTCAAATTGTGTTCTCCTGTGAAGCAGCATGAGCATCACCCGAGCATCTGTTAGAAATGAAATTTTTTTGGTCCCCGGCCTAAACCTGCTAAATCAGAAACACCGCAGGCAGGGCCCAGCGGTCTGTGGTGTGAAAAGTTATCGGGGTTCCTTGTGCACATCAAAGTTGAGAACTGCTTTACAGCATGCTGGCTCACACATTTCATTCTTCAGACAAGTCAAGGATAATCGGGGCTGTTCCAAGGACATTCAAGTTTTTACCCAAATCCTTAATTTTACTGCTTGCTTATTTTGGCCATGGCAGAGGTTCAGAGGTGATAGAAATTTCTTTGTGCTTTGGAGATTCAATGATGCTATTATGTTTTTTCTTCCATTGGCTCTGACCCTTAAGGTAAAATGGTGCGTCAAAAACAAGTGCAGAAAGATCAGAAAGATCTTTGCCATCCAAATTGGCTAGTTGAAGTTTTTAATAGTAATTTTGATTTCTGAAGCTTTCCTAAGGAACTGGGACAAATCAAGTTAATCAGATTTTCTAGACTGCTTAGATTTCCCTACAGCTATAGAGACCTGGTTCCTGTCATTTTCAATTTCTGAGCTTTTATTTTTGTCAAGAAAATTGGTAATATATTCATATCCTTAAAGCAGCTTGCAGTCCTCTTAGCAAAATGACCTCTATGTAATATAAATGTTGCACCAACAATCTGTGCATTGCTTTGAGGTTTTTATTTGGCTGTTAGAGTGTGTATAGGTATTCTTAATTTGTATATATTCCTGGAGGGCTGAGTCTGAATTGTGTGGTGTTCCCTTTGTAGCAAGCCAAATGCTGCATTGCCATCAGGTATTAAATTCGTGTATTTGATGATCAAGCTGCTGTGAAGAAAACGGAATTGTTTGAAATACTTTTTCTGAGGTGTGTGTTTGTTTCCCTTGTAGTCCTTTATGCCCAATGTCCTTGAGGCAATAGTGTTCAGAGCACTTGCAACCTGAATTTCTCTGTTCATAAAAGGTAAATCATAATAATGCTTTGCGGGAATAACTGCACACTATACCGGTATTGCTTTCAAGTAGTTCTGCGTGTCCCCAACTGGTGTTTCACCTGTAAATGATAAACCTTGCCCTCTTGTGTGCCATGTGGGGTCTGCCATTTATTTACCTCAAGTCTGACTCCAGCTCCCTGTGATGATGTCTCCTGGTAGAGTGGATCCCACAGCAGCGGCTAGGTTGAATGGTTTAGGAGAACGATGGAAGATGTCAACATAGCCGCCCCTAATCTTTGCTCTCCACACCTGTGCTGCCAAGGAGGGGCTGACCGTGTTGAAAGGGTGGCATTTCCCAGTGCTGCCCAGTGCCCCAGGGGCTAATACTGCACCATATCGTGATTGTTTTATTGGACTAGCTTTTTCTAGCTTTTTCCTGGCCCACTGGCCCTTAGACATTGGCGTGGGAAATTATCAGAACGACTGATTTACTAACAATCTTACCCTCCTTCTATTCTGGCCAGTAGCCTTAGATCCAAACTCACATACTCAGATCTCACTCATGCTTTGAGATGCTATTCTCAGCTCCACTTCACTTGTCCTTCGACACGCCCAGACGTGCCTGAATACTCAGACAAACACAGCTTGGGGGTGACATTTTTGTCCCTAATTTAGATAAACTTAGAAGGTAATGAGAACTTAATTTAAAAACAACAGTGGGTATGACTCCTTGAAAACCATCCAAGGGGGGAAAAGAAACAGTGCAAGAAAGGGGTGTAGTGGCAAAGCCCCATAATCTTTAGAAACATGTCTGTTTATTTGTTCATTCAACATGTATTTCTCAAACGCTTACAATGTTCTAGACCAGAGATTGCAAATAGATGTCATTTTTTTTGTGTGTGTGTGACAACTCAGATCAATTGGTTTTTGTCTGTAGCAGACTTGAGTGTACATGTGGGCTCAGCAGGAAAGCAACATGAGTGATTAGAGATGTCAGCTCTGGAGGAAGAACTGGGGGGAGTGGCAGCAGACACACCAGGCATTTGCTGTCCATTTTCCAGTCTCAGAGATGCAGCAATAAATAAGCCACATGCATGCTTTTTAGTAGCTAAAATATCCTGGCAACAGAAATTCGCAGGATTTTAATTTAAAAATTATTTTGGCTCATAGTCCCTTTTCAAGAGGTGTCTTCAGTCACTCAAGCCAGCTCTGCCCATCTTGGCATGTACTTGCATTTATCTCCTACTGATTCCTTGCCTTCATCTGGATGTACAGCATCTGCAGCCTGTCACAGCCTCACGGCTTGTGGTCAGTGCACAAGAATAGTTCACCTCCTACCCAGAGGAATTGGAAATGACATAGCAAAGAAAAATTGCCCCCCACCCCCAACTCAAGAAAAGTCGGTCCTGGAACAATCTCCAAAAGTTCAGCTCCCTGCAGTGTGATACAACCTGACATCCTAATTGAAGTAACCACTGTGGAGAGTCTAAGAGGGAATGAAAGCAAAAGATCCACGTTGCAAGCGGCAAAAGGAAACCCTTTAATTGACTTGCATACAGATGAAAGAGACCTCAGCCTCCGAAGCTAATTACCTCCAGCATTAATTCAAGATGTGAGAAACAAAGGAAGCACCTTGGTAAAAAGGCCCCGAGACAGTCAACTGAAGCAGATTTAGTAAAAGCAAAGCTGGTGGGGACTGTGAGCAGGCAGTTGTGAGTCACAGTGTCTTGTCAGTTTCCCGAAGAAATTGCCAGCCTGTGAGATCTGTAAAAATCAATCAATCATTTGAAACCAGATGTATCTTATATTAAACCTGGCTCTTCCTTATTAAATATAGTGATTAGAGCCAGAAATAAGGAAATAATACTTTGAATGATCCATCATTCTCCTACATACTTTATTGCTAATGAGGCAAAAATATTTTTATTCAATAGGTATTGCAATAATCAGATATAAAACCACAGTGTCTCTTCAATTTCCTGATACAATTAATGAATAAATACAATGTTCATTTGAAATCAAGGCCCTCCTTCACCTCGACAATCAAAGTAATTAAAGCATCTGGGTTGCTTTCCTTTGGTTCTTAATAAGGGAAAAAATCATCCTGGTTCTGTAGATGGCAAAGTTCCATATCATGCTTGGTCTGCTTTATGAGAAAGAAAAAAATGCCTTTGCTAATGAATATGTGTTGTCTGTGTTATGTCTTCCCACTGCTGGTTCAATGAAAATGCAGTGCTTTGTTTTCCTCACCTCTCTTTCCTTTCTTCCTGGGACAGCATCCCCCCTAACCCCCCTCCCCCCCATACACCACCACCTTTTCTGGGAACTGTCCACATTTTGACTTTGTGATTTCTCATAAGAATGCCCACATTCAGACATGATTCTGCTCCCCACTCCTCCCTGTAGCCCAAGGGTGATTGGCGCCAGACCTAGAATTGTTCGGAGTTTTTTCTTGATATTTTAAAACTTGGAAACAGAGAGAGATGTGGGCTGCCTTTCCTTACTGGATGAAGTTTTCGCCAGGCATGTTGCCCTCCAGGTGACATGACAAAGCAGGGATAGCTAATACACAGAAAGACACAGAGGAATGAGAAAGCTTGAAATAATAGACAGGGTGTTCTGACCAAATCTCATTCTCTGCAGAAGCCTAGCAGGTGTATTCCCATGGCTCCAACACTTAATTCTTGCATGAAATGCGCCACTACCCTTCCAGATAATTTCTCATTTTGATTTATCTAATTTAATTAGAGCTTCTATAACAAAACTATTGAACTACCCACCAAGCATGCTCACAACTTACCTGGTGTTAGCAATGCTGAGTCACTGGGACTATTTCATTTAGCCAGTGGGTAGACATTGACCATTAGGAAGACTCTAAGGAATGGTGATGAGGTGGGAATGTTCCCAGGGGTAGCTGGAATGGGTGGAGAAGACAGGGCACATTTTACTAAAAGCATAGCATGACAGTTGGCAGTCAAATGACCAAAACCCAGACCCTTGCCATTTCAGAACTAGTAGGGAGCCCCTTGCACGGGATTTACATAGCCAAGAATTCAGATCGTTAATCTCCTACCCCTTACCAATCGCTTGCTGCTCATGCCTCTAAACCTGGCATCATGTATTGGCTTTGACACCCACCTGCCTCCTCGGCATCCCCTTTAGTCCAGCCTTACCTTTCCCTAAATTTCAGCTTCCTGGGTGAATTCCCCCCCATTTTCATACCCATGGCATTCATCCACAGCCAACTGGCCTTTATTCTAGAACAGCTCAGGCCAATATAGTGGCCAGTAGCTACATGGGTCTATTTAAGTTTACATTTTTATTAGATTTTTAAAAGATTTTTAAAAAGAGCTTCTCAGTCAGATTTCGGTTCTCAGTAGCCATGTGTGCCTTGTAGCTACTGTCTCAGAAATTTGCAACGTGGCAGAAAATTTCATTAGACAGCCCTGTCCTATCAGGTAGCCCTTGCTTGACCAGACGACTATTTGGTTACTCTCTCAGCAGCAACTGAGAGGATATGCAGGATATAATAATGAAATACAGCAGTCAGAGGGTCTCTTATCTCTCTCAGGAATAGCGTATAAGTGCCTCTATGCCTCACCTGTCCACCCTTGGCACACATGGCTGGTTAATCATAGCACTGCTCCAAGATGTGGCTTTTGCAATCTTTCTGAGCACCATGCTCCTGGAAGCTTCAAACAAAAATTATCAAGCTGGGTATTTATGAGTATGAGTGGGGAATTTTAGTAATTATGCCTTCCTCATAGGATTGTTGTGGGGAGCTAATGTGATACATACTGCATGGTGCCTGGCACACAGTAAGTACCAAATAAGTTATAGTCATTATCATTTCTGTGTAACACCAAAGGCCCCACTCGTTATTTCCATCTTGGAGATGAGGAAGCAGAACATCAGAGATTAGACTACCTGTCAAGGTCATAAATAGCTCACCACAGAGCAGGGCTTCTTACCTCAATATTTTTATTTCCAGTCCAGCACTCTGACTGCCATATATATATATGTTCTCAAAGTAAATCCTGCTTCTTTAGATACTCTAAAATTATTTTTTACCCTTCCCAAACAGGGTCCTAAAAAAAAATCCATCGTTTTGTGTCTTACTCAGCCCTTGACACAGCTGACCAAGATCCTGACAGATAAACTGGCTGTGAACCTGCCCTGTTGTGACCTTCTTGCCTGAGTAAGCTTTTCCTGCAGTTGGTCCGTCAGCGAGTTGAGAGCAGGCATGACGTCTGGATCACAGTCGCTTTCTCCACAGCTTTCCTGGTCACAAACGTCGCCACTTGCTAGGTAGGACTGGTGAAACTACTGATATTTGGTATCAGGTATTTGCTATTTCTCACTCACAACAACAGCCATTTCTTAACCTAATAGCTATTGTCATTTTACAAATAAGAAAAACAGACTGAAAACACAGGAATTTGCCCCAAGTCATAAAAAGTAGTAGAATTGGGATTCAAGCCTAAATCAGCCTGACACAGAACCATTGTGTGAGCCATGGCCCTGGGCAAAGAAGCCTTAAGACGCCATGGGGCAGAGGTCGGAGTGACCGGTCTCAGCAGCAGAATGTAACCATTCCCTGAATACCACCCCCATCACTGCTGAAGCAATTCATGCCATCATGCTGACAGCCTGTTGTTGAGAATGCCATTTTAATGCAATTATATTTTAAGCCACCTGTTTATTACCTGCTATTGTGGAATTAACAAAGGAGCCTAAAGCTTTCTCATATTTGGAGTTATTTAGGCAGCATTTTTGTTCCTTTTTATTTCCCAGAAAACCTTAATTCAATTTTTATATTCTTACTGGAATTTTCTTCTGTCGTCCACCACTTAGTGGCATGTACTATACAGCTCTTTAGGAGTGAGGCTTTCTAAAGACTTCTTCGCTCTGCAATAAATGTTTGATTTATTTTTTTTAAAATGAAACTTTCTCCAAGAAGGTGTTTTGTAAGTGTGAGTGCATTTTAAACCTGAACATCATCCATTATCTTTTTTTTTTTTGTCCAGAAAGATAAAGTAATTTGTCCAATGGATGATGAGAAAGGAAGCCTTTAGCTTGCCCCTAAATGGCTCATCCCTCAGGCAGTTGCCAACCAAAGATAGTTCTCTATGATATAAGGCTGTGTCAACATGGTAAACAGCTTATTTAAAATTAAAGAGTGAGTGATTTGATTGTTTTTATATGTCAAATACCTGAATTGGCTGACTTTTTTTTCCCAGAAACGTATCTATTTTTTAAGCTCAATTTATTAGTTGTTGTGTCTCTCAGGCAGGGCCCACCCCCTTTACATGTTTACCTAAACAAATAGCAAACTCATTTCAACATAGACTGTAAGGGACACTGGGATGCTGGGAAGTGACCAAGCGGGAGTCTGTTAATGTTAATTTACCGTTCTCAAGTTTCAGCTGAAGGTCACATCATAGCACTGGATGCACATAAACTGGGAGCCTTTAGAAAGAAAACAATTTGAAAAGTAGATACAGGATCTCCCACTTGTTCATTTATTCTTGCCCTTGTCACTTGCTCTAGGTACTGGTTGTTTTGGTGAGGCATGATGTAAGTTTTATATGCATACATGGAAATCTATTTTCTGCCCGAGAAATTCTGTTTTTCTCAAGCTGATGGGGAAGCCTCCAGTCGCTCCTGCTGATCGCTGCTGTTGTCTTCAGAATCATTTCATGACCGACTTCCTCGGGCCTAACGTGTGTGCAGGCCGGGTCTGTGTCTTCCCCATGTCGATGAGCTCGGGACAGAGGGACCTGCCCCAGTTCACTGCCCCAGAGCAAACCAACTATTAATATTTTAATGGGTGACCTGAGGGACACCACGAAAACATTCCTGCTCCCTGAAGCGTTTTTCTTGTTAAACCTCAACAGTGTCATCTTTGACTCTTTTGCCACTTGCGTGCTGAGAGTAGCAGAGACTTCGTAGCTTTTTCTTTCAGTTTTGAAACTCTCTAGTTCACTGGTGGGTAACAATAATTTCTAGGCAATGTTTGCAACACATTTAGAGTCATTTGGGAGAAGTGAAAAAAAAATTCAATCCATGATAAATGGAAGACATTTCATATCTCCCAGTGAAATAGAAGCTCGTTTCAAACGTGATTTTCAGTTTGACTGACTGACAGGGTGATACAAGCCCTCAAGTTTGTATTTCACTGAGCACTGGTGTTGAATCTGTTCTCAAAAGGTCACAAGTGGACAAAGGGATAGAAATAACACTGTGGTTCTCTACTTGATTTGATTACACTTGGGCACTATTTTAAGTCTGGCTCCCTGGTCTGGTTCTGCCTTTGCTGAGTTTTCAGCACCTGAGACCCACTCCTGCCCAAGGCGTTTTGGAGCCTGTGAGAGGCCCACTAGATGGCAGAAGCGCACTGCCCAAGATCCGGCGGGCAATTAGGCCGCCCTCCCTAGCATCTCCGCATCCTGGCCGTGAGGGGGTGGGGAAGAGGAAGCACTGGCCATTGACTGATGTGCCGACTTCTGTCTCCTCCTACCCTCCTCCAACTCTAATTGGCATCCCACATGCTGGCTCAGACAGCTTCCCAAACACTCAGCCAGGCTGGGTGGCTTTTTGACTTACTCCGGACTCCAGCTAACAGGTCTGCAAGATGACAGTGCAGGTTTAGTGTAAGGTGGCCTGAAAGTCTTTTTAACTCTCCCCAGCCCTGTGGTCCTAGCAACTGTTTGAAGAAGGGCCTAAAATCGCCTGGAATTAGATTCTTAGCTTCTGTTGGGAAAAAGGCAATAGGTAAAGATGCTACTTCTCATAAACAACCCTCATTTCTGCCACACACGTTTGTTCACACTTTTTCTCTTCCCTTAAATGTGTATTTAATTCCTACCATGAACTAGGCACTAAGATACAACTCTAAATGAGACATATTTAGGCCCCGTAAGAAGCCCACAGTTCAGTTATGAAGATACATAGGCAATTAATAGGCAATCAAAACGAGAGTTGGTTGCTACAGTAAGGGTGAACACGGGATGCTGTTTTGTCACAGATGAGTTTTCTGTTGTGAGTAAAGACTAGAGAGAGATCTCAAGGACAATTGGGAGTGAGCCAGGCAGAGTCAGGGGAGGAAAGATCCAGGCTGGTGTCTAAAAGAGAGATAAGGATCTAACCTACCAAGATGGGAGAGTGCTGTCGCTTATGTGGCTGAAATTCAGAGTGGGATGATGACAGTGGAGGTGCAGGGGAGGTAAACAAGCACCGGATTAAGAAGGGTCTTGCATGCCCTGGCAGGGCGTTTAAGTTGAACTTCCTTTATCTGCAGGGAGCTCTGAACGGTTGTATAAGAGGCAGTGACCTAGTCTCTGCTCTTGAGAGAGGCCATTCTGGTGGCTATTGGAGTACACTGCGATGGGAGGCAAGAGGTGAGCAAAGTAAGACGAGCATTTCTGATGGTCACAACAAGGTAGTGGCAAGGGGACAGAGGGAAGCGAGGGATTGGCTAATGAATTGTTAGGAGGATAGAAAAGGCATTTGGAGATTTACTACATATGTGGGTGAGGGACCAGTAGGCCCAAGAATAACCCCTTGGCATTTTTCGGGAATAACTTCAGAGACTGTTGCCCGTTAACCAAGTGTTGTACAAGGCAGACAGTTAATACTGAACTCCAATGACGTGCAAAGAACTTGGTTAAAAGCGTCACAAAACTGTAATTATGTGATAGTCCTTCCTCAGTTTCTTCATTCAGACAACACCCATGGTTTATGTGGTGCACACACGGCCACACGTCAGCTCTTGTGTACAAGTGTGTTTATTGCTTCTATTACACATTTTGGATTTTGGCTACATAGTGTATTATTTTCCAAATTTTTTTTGTGTAAATTATCACTTCACCTAGACTGAAAGCTGCAACCAAAACATTGAAGGTTTCACACACACACACGTGACACACACAAAAATTGAAAATTCTTGTCGAGTGAAATGAAATATAACAATAGATCCCCAAACCACCTTTGGCACATAGTTTGGAACTCTCCTGTCATTAGCATTGTCATGGGAGTTGAAAAACAAAGTAAGAAAGAAAGAGGTTAAGTTTCATTTCAACCACTTTTTGGTGACATTCTCATAATAGTATGCAATCGAAGCAAGCAAGTGGGACAGGAAAATGGTTCAATAACTGGATTTGGTAATATGAGAATTGAATATCTAGTTGATCATATCCCTAAAATCTAGGAGACTTTATTGTAAAGACATATACAATAAGACCAACTGTTTGCAGCTTCAGGCTTTGAGATGTTTTATTCATTTGGCCAGTTAGAGAAGCGTAATGTCCTTACTAAATATTTACTAAGCTCCTCTGTGTTAGCACTGGTGATACAAGGGATTAACAAAATAGGCACAGTCCTTCTTAGGATGCTAAAGATCTGCGGAGGCCAACAGACCTTAAATAAGAAAACACAAGTATAACGTATTCCCATAATAATATGAACCTGCATTAATCCACTGAGCTTTGTCTCCCTTGTGACAACACATTTATGGAGGAAATGTGTAGTTATGCTTATGAGACAGGGAAAAACCAACTGGGTTATGAGGACCTGAATCTATTGCCTTAGTCATGATTACAGAGCTTGAATTCAGTCGTATTCATGGTCACATGAAATAAGCTCCTAACGGGAAGAGACAAGAAGTAGCCTAGGTCCTTAGCAAGAGCCTCTGCACCAAGGGGGCATTCAAACTGGGCTCCGTCTCATGTATCAATTCACATCGATCAGAAGTGGCCGCCTGGATTGCCATGCTGAGCAGGATTCAGTGGGAAAGAGGGATTGTTTTCAGATGAACAACTGGGAAGGGAGAGTGGTGGCACATGGCACACATTTGTGCATCTTTCACTATACTATGGCTTAATCAATAATATTGACACGTTTAAAGAAAGAAGGCATGGAGAAGTTGAAATGTGCCATCTAGAAACACGGGACTCAGAGAAGGAGCTTAGGGTAGGAAACACTCATTTCTGAATCTGCGAGATCCTGACATTCAGCTGGCATAGGTCAGCCATATTTGATCAGTGTTCATCAAGGCATTGATTGAGACCCTTGAGAATCAATTTTTCTTAAGTCCTGTGATCAGGATGGCCTTTCGATTCAGCTGTCAAGCTCACCAGTACCAGGAAGCAAGGCAGTCGAAAAGGAAGTTTGGGATCACTAGAAACAGCTAAAATTTGTTTTCTGGAATGGTAAGGCTGAGGATTAGGTCCCTGGTTATGGTAAATTTATCCCAAAATTATCCTTTCCTGAGGTTTCCTGTTGGTCAGCCAGGCCTGGTGACATGTGTTACAGGAAAAGTGCTTTTCTTTTGACTTGATGAAACCCACATGAAGTTGTATCAGTTAGCTAGATAAGCTAATTTGTAAACCACATAACCCATGCAGAAAACTGATAACAAATTATTCAAGAAACTCACAGTTTAAAAACAAATGTGACAAAACATATAAGAATTCAATTTTGATAATTTTTGGCAAGAAAATACTATTTACTTTCTCTTCTCACTGGCACCTTCCCTTGATCTACTTGCAGGTTCTGCAGAAATCTTTGTTTTTGAATGTATTTAGATGCAAATTTTAAGTTTACTCACACATTCTGTTAATGATGTAAGTGTTCTAATGTATTTTATTTCTCACTTAAAAGATGAAGGAAAATGCAAATTTGAAGAACATTGAAGGGGATTTCTTTTTGCCTTTTTAAATGCCTCCAGCAAGTGCCTTCTTTTGTATTGAAATACAGAGGGAAAATGCCTAATAACCATGGATTCTCAGCCTTGGCAGTTGGCATTGCATTTCTTGAAAATGAGTATCTTAGAATTGAGTCACAGGAACTATGGCCCATAAAAGTGCATGTAAACTAACTTTTTCCAAGAGAAAGGAAGACTTGAAAACATTGTAGACTCTATAAAACGCTGATGTTCCAATGGCTCAACAAGCTGAAAAGTTCATTTGGAAGTAGTTCGAGAATGGAAAAGAGCTGGGGGGAGAAAGGATAAGGCAGATAGAGGCAGAGAAGAAAAAGAGTCATAATCAGTCTGAGCTTCAGCTGTGATGGTGCTGAATGCGTTAGGCATTATGGAATGTTTGACAAATGAGGATCTAAACTTTCAGCATCATACAAGGATATTGAATCAAAGGGTTAAGAATTTCAAAGCAAAAGCCACGCTACTTACTTAAAACATATTATACCCCCTTTGAGAGACTAACAGACACGATTTCCTCACATTCTAATATGCAAGCAATGAACTTTTGCCATTTTTCCCATCAAGAGGTAGTCAAAGTCCCCGTCTCATTGGCTCTGGGCTTGTCCATGCAATGTGCTTTGGAGAACAGGACTTCACTCAAGGAGAAGCTTGAAAAGTGCTTGTACAATGAGGCTGGCTCTCTGGGCACACTCCTTGAGTCCTGGTACAGCCTGTGGGATAAGAAGGATGAGAAGCTATATTGGTTTCCTATTGCTGCTGTAACAAATTACCGCAAACTCAACGGCTTAACACAACACAAATCTCTTCTCTTACAGTTCTCACGGTCAGAATTTGAAATGGGTCAGCAGTTCCTTCTGGAGGCTCTAGGGGAGAATCAATCCATCCTCTTGACTTTTCCGGCTTCTAGAGGCCACCTACATTCCTTGGCTTGCCCATTTTTTGTTTGTTTGTTTGTTTTTGTTTGTTTTTGGCGGGGTCACTCTGACCACTGCTTCTGTTGGTACATTTCCTTCTCTGACTCTAACCCTCCTGTCTCCCTTTTATAAGAGCCCTTGTGATTAGATTAGAGCCCCTTGCATAATCCAAAGTAACCATCTCATTGTAAGATCGTTAGCGTAATCACACTGCAAAGTCCTTTTTTTTCATGTAAGACAAGATTTTTGGGGAACAGCATTATTCTACCAGGAAGGCCAAGTGCAGGAAAATCAAGGTGAGAGAAACCATCTTGCCTCTTCTGGCCCATTTTAGAATGCAATCATGTCAGTAAACTCAGCTGAGCTTGGCAAAAGAACCACCCCTCCATCCTATAGAACTAGAAGAAATGATGAATCATTGACTTTTAACTCTAAGTTTTTGGTTGGTGAGCTATTCTAGGGGTAAAAACATTTTTTCTTCTTCCCTTCTAGGTTCTTTGGCTGGTCTAAATTGGAGTAAGTCAGATTAACAGGAGAAAAACAAATTATGGAAGGAAGCCCCTCACAGACCATTAGACTCAAAGGCAGTCAGGCAATTGAGGTTTATATTCCATTCTGAGCAAAGGAGCCTGAGGCTTCAAAGGAGAGGAGAGCAATTCACAGGAAGCTAAGAAGGTTAGAGGTCTGGAAATCTGTTTGCCCTGTCGTGTGCAGGTAAGTCTTTCAGAGGAAAAGTTATCTCTGGCAGTAGCTCTCTTCCTGGGCCAGGCCCTTTAAAGCAGTTAAGAGAGAGGTAAAAATTTTTCTCAGTCTGCTGGGTCTTCTGCTGGGTCTTGATGGCCTTTAGTTTAAAATAATACACATGCCAAAGTGCACATTTTGGGATGACATATTTTGCTCTCCTTCAGCACGCAACCTTCAAACCCTAATTTATTTATTTAATTATTATTATTATTTATTATTATTTATGCCTACAGCACCTGGTCTTCCTAGGTAGTCTCCCATCCAAATAATAACCAGGCCTGATCCTGCTTAGCTTCCAAGACCAGACATCAGGCTTGCTCAGGGTGGCATGGCCATGGGCCATGGACTGTGGCTCCACTGGGATGAAAACCAGGACTTTCTTGTGTAAAGCAGACTTGCTAACCACTTCACTATAGAACCACATCTTCAAACCGTAATTTAAATAATTTATTTTCACAATAATTTAAATCAACCTTTGGAATCTGGAAAATTTACATCTTTATTGGTAAGGCAGAGGTTTTGAACGTGAACAATAGTCTTATGACCTGTACAAATAGTTCTCTTCCTGCTATAAGAACTCATGTCCTTATGTTGTAACATGCCCATGATGTTTTCCTGCCTACCTCTAAATATCTCCTTTTTGGAAAGGTTAAGAAGAAATCAGAAATGGAGACGATTTTTTAAATTTAGCATCCTAATTCATTCTCTAGTATTGATTGTTTCCTTCAATCTTTCTATCTTTTCTTGATCCCGTTTAGAATGCTAAGAGGTGTTAGTGCCCTTGGTGCCATTAGAAATTGTTTCAGTTTTTCATTTTCTGAAATTACAAATACTTGAAAATGTTCACTTATCTATCTAAACTCTTAAAATCATAGATGTCTATCCTACAGTCTCCTTGGTATTTCTATGCACTAAGACATTATGGGCTGCTCTGTTCAAATCTATCATCTGAAATTCGCTAAGCATTAATCTCCACAGTGGGCTCTATGGAATGCCATACAAATCAAGTGAAAAAGAGCCACAGCTCCTCAAGAAGTTCTATAAAATTTAATTCAACAGGCTCATTGGGAGAACAATAAAAAAATCTTTTTGGTTCTTCATTAACTCAAATGTGAAACACTTGATTTGCACCTCAAGTTTCTGACTTTGAAGATTATTATTTGGCATAATAAGTCACTTCCTTTTTAGAACTTTATCCTGAATGTCAGTCCATTGCCTCAGAAACTAGACAAAGCTGAGGTTGATCATTCTTGATTGCAGTTTCTATTGTAGGGATTTAGGATGATAAATAGAGAGGGGCATATATTCTATTTTCCAAAGTTTCTTTCATGGGTTAAGTTACTGATAATTCTCCTACCTTTATATCGTATCTCCTAGCTTACCTCTGATTTTTCTCTCTTTGAGCATGTGGCAGTTTGAAAATATGTCTACAAATTATTTGAAACCATTCACAATGAGAGGTGGGTTCTCCCTCTTGTATCTAAGCCAGCCTTAGTAACTTGCTTGTAAAGGATAGAATGCAGTAGAAGAGATGTTGCATGACTTCTGAGAAGCTGTGTTTCATAATTTTGAAAAAGCTTCTAGTTTCTGCTTTGTTGATTCACGATACTTGCTCTGGGGAAAGCTAACCACCATTTATGAGCTTCTGACACTACCATGCTGGAAAGGCTGCCTGTGTAGACACTTTAGCCAGCAACTCCAGCTGAGCTTCCAGCTGATTCTAAGTATCACCAGCTGCCACCCATGTGAGCAAGCCCTTTTGGCCATTCTGCCCAGTAGACTTTCAGATGACTGCAGCTCCAGCCTGCATTTGATTGTAGCTGCAAGAGAGACTAAGTGTCATCAACTCAGGTAAGCCCTTCCCTAACTCTCAACTGCAGCATCACGAGCAAAATAAAATAATTGTTGTCTTATGCCAGTGTGGTACAGGGTAATTTGTTATTCAACAACAGTAGCTAAAATAGACTTAAAAAAAAAAGCTTGAGCAGGTTTCCAGCTGTATTTAAATCAATTTCCTAATCAAAGGTGACCTTGTGAGAAAACATGGTACTCATGGTTCAGGTTCAGAAAACTGTTTCTGAGGGAAGCACCGTGTGGAGAAGAGGCTGAAACTTAGGCAGTGGGTGTCTAGAGTTCAAGACCGAGTATCACCACTAATGGCTGTGCATATTTGGTCATATCACTATCTAAGACTTAGTTTCCTCATCTGTAGAATAGAAAATCGAGACGACATACAAATTATGTATGGTTTCTTCTGCACTTTAAAATGTTATAGCTCTAATGACTTTTGAGAACATTGAGTCAGGCGAATCGATAAAATGAATTGATATGTAATATCTTCTAGAAGAAGCAGAGAGTTTCCAAGTGGAAGAGTTCACCTATAAATTGTAGGAAGTTCTGTCCAAAAATATTGAAAAGCTTGATTCCAGGTTTAGAAAATGATGACATTATCGTAAAGATTTTTATTGAACTGAAAACACTGAGCTTTTAAAAGATGACAGTAAAGAGAAAAAGCTTTCCTAATTCTATTGTCATTAACTCAGAATGGTGTTATGTGTTACTCAAAGTTACTTCAGTGTAATAGTTACTTAAATTATTTGTCATAAAAAATAGTCATTCTTTTTCTTACTCATGAGATATTTGAGCCCTTTGTTTCCCAGGTGATTTCTATTTCCTTTGGGACATGGCTTTGTTAGGAACTGAGATAACTGTGTGTTCACAGTGATTCACCCCCACACTCTGGGATGTAGGAAGAAGAGGATTCTTAATTCTTTTACGTTAGATGTTTCTATAATTTTTATAACTGCATGTTTTAACAAGTAGGCATTTTTTTCATAGAAAAAATATTTAAGTATACATTATTCAGAGAAAGAAGTATAAAATAAGAATGATTTTTCATAATTTCATTCATTTTTATGACTGCATGCCACTTCATATTTCATAGATTTTCTTTTACCTTAGTATATTATTGCCTAGCTTTATCTTACTGTATGTGTGGATTAATCAAAGTTTGGTGTATATAGCTGTTTGATTTAAGGATATTGCATTCTGTGACAAGGAAAATAATACATTGAGATGCCAACAAAGTACTAAGGGAATGCAGAGGAGGAGATAATTAATTTTGAGTGGGAGAATCTCTGGTAAGCCTTCTTGGGGGAGGCATCATATGAGCTAGGCTAGTAAATGGAAGATGTAGGTTTTAACCGCGTTCTGTCTGCCCCTACCCCACCCCAAACTCAAGCTCTCAGCCCTGTACTGTACAGGCTTCCCAGCCCCCGCCCCCCAACCCCACCCCAGATCTACTGTCTGGGTCTATCTGCAGATCAGGACTAGCTTCATTCCAGGGCCTCTATGATTGGCAGGTAGGATTATACTAATACTAATAGTTTGACATTAACAGTAAAACTAATACCTAACACTAATTAAGCACGCCCTAGATACCAGCTCCTTTACTAATAAGTATATCATATATTTTATCATCCAAACAGGGACATTTTTTAAAAAACAACTTTGTTGGGGTATAGTTAACACTCAATAAACTATACATGTTTAAAGTATAGAATTGAATACATTTTGGCATATGTATTCACCCTCGAAGCCATAACCACAATCAAAATAGTGAATATTTCTATGACCCACAAAAGTTTCCTCATTTTGGTTGTAATCCTTACCTACCAATCACTTCTGTCCCCAGGCAAGCCCTGATCTGCTTTCTGTCACTATGGATTAGTTTTCATTTTCTATAATTTTATGTAAATGGAATTTATGCAGTGTTTACTTTTTTATGTCAGACTTTATTATTCCCTGCCAGTTGTCACGTGTGCCAATAGTTCATTCCTTTATGCTGCCAAAAAGTGTTCCAATGTATGGGTATGCCACTGTCAATTCAGCCATTTTATCTGTTGATGGACATTTGAGTTGTAGTTAGTTCTTGACTATTACTAAAAAAGCTACCATGAACATTCATTTAAAAAAAAATGACTTGGATTTTTACAGACAGAAAAGGCTAGAGTCTAGAGCCCTCTTCTCTGAATGCCTCATCTCTGCCCCTCCACCATAGCCATCCGACAATCTCCACTCCACTCTTCATGTCTCTACATAGACTTCACTTCCTTTTAGAATCCCTTCTCTATCATCAGTGGGTCTGGTGTCTCACCTATGTCCCTGCAGGGATGTATTTTATATCTATACTTCCCCCCATTTTGGGACTTATCACCTCCTATTATAATTGCTTCTTTACATATGAAAGTTTCTCCATAATTTACATTGTCTGGCTAAATGCATGTTAAGTGATTGAACAAATAAATGAATGAATGAAGAGTAAGGAGTAGAATCAAAGATACGCACAAAAGAGAATTTAAAATCTTATATAATTAGTTTGTGGTTATGGTTGCATGACTCTGAATATACTGAAAAATAAGCGAACTGTACATGTTGGGTTCATTATGGTATGTGAATTACATCCCATTAAAACTGTTTAAAAGGGGGAATTTAGAAATAGTCATCTTAGTGGAAGAATATATTAAATCAAAGAGTAAATAAAAACAAGGCTAGAAAGAATCCTTAACATTTCAGCATCAACTCTAAGTGTTATAGATGATTAAATAAACAAAACAACTTACGATCAAGTTTTTAACCCAATATATTCTTCTTACTTGATTCATTTACTTATTTATTCATTTTTGCTGACAAGCTTCAATGTATGTTAAGATGAGGTTTCTAACTGTTCTTGTGTCACTTTCCTGCTGTGAGGAACAATCTAACCTGGACTGGATAGCATAATACACACTAGGATCAAAAAGGAGTTCGTTCCACACTTGGCCCCATTGCTCCCCAGGAGACTGGATGAAAATCAGAATCCTTGTTTCCTATGTCTTGAAGGATAAGGGAGGACTTACCATAATGATAAAATCGAGAAGCGTATTTGTATGCTCTGAGAAGACTGGTCGGAAAGCATTAGTCATCAAGATCATCACTTGAGGATTTTTCCCGTTGTTCAAGTCTATGGATCAAGGGAGGGATGGGCAGGAATATGAGACCAGAGAGCTAGGTTGGTGTAAAATCTCTTTGCTCTGGAAGAAGCTTTGGATTTTATTCTGTGGCCAAGGGAAGGCCAACATTCACATTAGGTTTTTAAGAGGGAATGAAGGACCAAGGGGTCATTGTGAGGATAAGTGCGATAATAACTCTGAAAGTATCTCGAACCCCTGGGAAGAGAATGCAGTACAGCAGTTCCCCAGTATCTGTAGGGAAAATGTTCTAAGACCCCCAGTGGAAGCCTGAAACCACATATGGTACGAAGCCCTATATGTACTATGATTTTCCCTACATATACATACCTATGATCACGTTTTTGGGGCCATTAAGTAAAATAAGGGTTACTCGAACACAAATCTGAGAAATCACAACAGTTGATCTGACACCCAGGTGGCCATTAAGTGAGTAACAGGTGCATCTTGTGTGTAGTGTGGAGGTGCTGGACACAGGGATGATTCTCGTCCTGTGTGGGATGGAGCAGGATGGTGCAAGGTTACATTACGCTACCCAGACTGGCACATTATTTAAAACTTATGAATTTTCTATTTCTGGAATTTTTCATTTAATATTTTCAGGGGTAATGGAAATCTGTGGAAAGCAAAACTGTGCATAAATGGGGACTGCTGTCTAAATCAAATTCGCTTGTCTAATTTGACCATAGCGTTAAGTTAGCATCTCATTCGAACTTTCTTATGCCCACCTCCATCCCCTCTCCTGCCCTCCCAACAGGCTCTGGTTCCAAGCATTTGGTTGAATACATGCTCTTAAGTGCTCAAGAGGTCTTACTTTGTGTGTTTAGGATTAAGGAGGGATGTGTACTCTTGGCACTTCTCCTTTTGAGGACTACCTTTTATCAGCACAGAAATTCCACCATGAATTGAAGGTTATACAAAACAACCTGTCTCAAAAGGGAACAATGTTTACCCATCCTGATTTTCATCTACTGAAGCCAGCTTGATCTTAATCCATAACTTCTCCTTGTCCTCAACACTTATTTCATACATGTCAGAAGGTTATATGTGTGTGTTACATTGTGTATGTGTGTGTAAGGTATTATTCATTTTTATTGCTCCATAACAAATTACAAAAACCGTAATGGCCTAAAATAACACCCATTTATTAGCTCACGGTTGTGAAGGTCAGAAATCCTGGCAGGCCCAGCCGGCCTCTCTGCGTAGGCTCTCACAAGACTGTATTCAAAGTGTTCAAATGGGCCAAGTTCTTAGCTGATGGCTCTGGGGATGAATCCGCTTTCAAATTCATTTAGGTTGTTGGCAGAATTCAGAACAAGGACATTCTCTTATATAACCATGGTGTAACTATCACAACAGGAAATTTAGTGTTGACCAAAAACTATTACATCATCCACAAATTATATCATTTCTTCCAATAGATCTATCGTAGCTATTTACTTCTGCAACCCAGGATCCTGTCCAGAATCTTCCATGTCCCTTTGGTTTCCTTACTCTGGAATATTTCCTCAGCCTTTCTTTATTTTTTTTGACACCAGCACATTTTAAAGACCACTTACTTTTAGAGAATATTCATCAGTTTGGATTTTCCAGTGTTTTTTTTTTTTCTTGATTAAATTCAAGTTAAATATTTTGGGCAGGAATACTAGACGTCCCATGATCAGTTCTCAGCGCAGCGTATCAGAAGGCACATGGCATCTCTGTGCGCTAATGTTGGTGAGATTAGCTTTGATAGCTCAGCTACTGGGGTCTTCCAGGCTTCTCTGCTGCAGAATGTCTGTGTTTCCCTTTGTGGGCACTATGTGAGGAATTACTTTGATCTATGTAAATATCTGTACCTCATCAAACAACTTTTAGCATTCCGCGATGATTTTTTAAAACTCTATCATTGTCTCTATATTTAGTAGCATTCTGCTGATCACCTTGCAGAAGGAGTGTTTACAGGTTTCGCCATGGTGAGGTTACTGTCCTTCCTCCTTCTATTCTGTTCTCTTTGGAAGGGACTCACTCCCCAAAGCCCACAGTGTTTCTTCTCCTTGAGGGTGGAGGAGCCACATAAACCATTTGGAATTCTTCCACAGGAGATTTGTCTTTTCTCCCTCATGTACTTAATTATTCATTTATTTACATCAATATGGCCTCCTGGATGTTTATTTTATACTTTGGGCTATAATCTAATGCAACTTTATTTTGTTGCTCAGACTGTTCCTGCTTTAGCCACTGGGAGCTCGTTCAGCTGGCTCCTCTGTCCCTTTGATATGCACCTGCTAATGTGGTTTTTGTTTATTTGTTTTTGAGCACTTCCTTATTTTCTGGCATTAACAGATGCTCCAAGTTCCTTTTGTGTATTTCTTGCCCCAGTAGGCTTGCTTTTCATATTTGTTAGTCATTCCGAAACTGTATTATGTGCAGACTTTAGCCAGTGAGTAATATATGGTGGGAAATGGGAGCCAGGTGTCTTGCTCTTGGAGAAAGGACTTAGAAATATGGAAAAGAGGAAGAATGAAAGGTGCCCTGTGAATTTGGATGAACATTTAATGTTTCGGTATAAATTCATGGTTTTAAATTTAGGCTTATCGTTGACAGTATTGCTTGTCTCAAAGCCTGTTTTGCCTGATATTAAGATAGCGATTACAGCTTTCTAATGCTTACTTTTGCCTAGTGCATCTTTTCCTCTCCTTTCATTTTCATTCTCTTTGTGTCTTTATTTTTAAGGGGGATTTCTTATACATGGAAATAGGGCTTATCTTTTTATTGGAAAATCTCTGCTTTTTAATTGAAGTATTTAGTTTGTCTCTACCCCACTCATCCCCACCCCTGTTCCCTTGCAACTCTGCCTTCTGCAGTATCCTGCCCAACAGATTCCAGCCACTTGATAAATGGGCAGTTCCAAGCTCTGCATCCTTAGTTTAGTGAGATTCCAGCCCTATGTGGGCTTCTTTTCCCTGTTCTGCATCAGGGACAAAGTCTGCATGATCATGCTCCCCACCTTGTGTATTGTCTTTCTCTGGCTTATATGCTGCCAGCTTAGAAGCCCAGAAAAAGAGAGCTCCTCAGTCAGTCAACAAATAATCATTGTGTGTCTGATACGTAGGTAATAGAGGATTCTGTACAGTGATGAACAATATTGTCTTTGCTTTTAAAGAGCTTACAATTTGATCACATGAGAGAACAAAGTAAAAAAATAAAATTTGGGGCCTTGGAAATTAATATGAAAAAGATAATATCGGGTAATGCAGTAGAGAGTAAATATGATAGCTAGTAGTACTTCATCATTCAGGAATTTCTGTCTGTTTAAGAACCATTTGACTTAAGACATGAATTATTATGAGAAAAAGGCAACCAAGTGATAATCTAGGGAAAGAATTTTTGCAAATAGAATAGTAAATGCACAGCTTGTAAGATGGGAATCAGCATAGTCTGTTCTAGGTATAGAGTAAAACTAATATAAAGAAATAATGATGATGAGATAAATGAGGTAGCTGGAAATCAGATCTCAGTGGCTTCGTGGGCCATGGTAGGAGTTTGGATGTAGTCTTGGTTACAATGAAAGTTACTTGAGGACAGCCAAGAGCTATGATGTGACCTTTTAGAATGATCATTCTCATGCCGTGTGGTAGATTGCCTAGCAATGATCCAGGACTAAGAATTCCACCCTGGCATGGACGATGTGCCCATCCCTAAGTCAGTCACCGTGGACAGGGTAAGGTGATGTTTAGCTTAGCCCATCTCAAGCTAATTTAACTCCTGAGGCCAGATGGTGAGTTCAGCTCCATCTGAATGAACTTCATAAACTAAAACTAGGGATGGGAATGACCCTCTCATATTGAGGTGTTTTTTTCCAGAAGAATCATAAATGGATGCTGGGTAGATAGAAACAGCAAAACACGTGTCCACTCTATTATTCAACTTGAGCAAACAGTGATCACCTTTATTGAAAAAGCCCTAGATCCCTGCTGTGTTCTGGGGACTGTCACTCCCAGAAGAGTTTTTCTCACCATTTTGAGGGGTAGCATCTGAACACTGGGCCAGAATCTGAACTCAATGCAAATGTAAAAATCTCGTTAAGTAAGATAAAAACACGTTTTCTCATTTTTAACTTTTGTAAACTATGGCCAAAGATCACACAAGAGACCACATTTGGAAAAAAAAGAAACTGGTAATTTGTACTAACAGTGTGAGTAGAAGCTGAACTCTTTACATTTCTATAGCACGAGTATTCTTCATGGGAAATTCAAGTGCATCTTCATCTCTCTAAGGGGTTCAGTTCTTGAGTAACTTTCAGGAACTCAAATATTGTAAATCACTACTATTCCCCAGTATTCATCTGAGAATTCTGAAGGAAATAAACTGTGAAATAGTGGCACTGCCAATACAGATGCGCTATGTCCTCCTCAAAGGTTGGAGGATAAATTGCAAAGCTGCACCATCAGGGGAGGAAGGGGAAATGAAAGGAGATTCCAGAAATTACAGACCATTGAATCTCATCTCATCATCTCAGGCCCAGGGAAAATGATTGAGGGTTTAATTAAGTCTGGATAGTTGAATAAGTATAACCAGAAAGAGTTTCACTCACAGAATTTCCATACAGTACTTGGATTTGTATAATAGAACCTATCTTAAGGGAAAACCTGCTTCCTGGCTGGGAACTTTTATGCATTAATCATAAAAATGAGTGTCTGGCTTCTTTCATGCTGTCTCTGCTGCCGTGGCTAAGGTCAGAGCATGGATAACACTGAGCACTTCTTTTCCTTAATAAACAAAGCGGGATGACAGTGATTTGGGTTGTGACATCTGCTGAAGTTCCTTGTCTGTTATGAGTTTGCATTATTTAATGGTCAAAACAGGTAGTCATCAGTTTTATCCACAAACATAAGTACTGGTCTATACAAAGCACTGTGTTAGCTGCAGAGGCTCTGAAATATGCTCTCTATTTAAGAAATCTGGTAACACAAGCATGGCCTGAACAACCATATCGAAAGGAGAAAGTAGCATGGGTGTTAGAGGTCATGTAGATGCGATTGAGAAGCTATAATTTTATTTGGGTCTTAAAGAAATGAATAAACCTAAAAACAGAAGACTGGTAGGTGAATGGCGCTGTGTCATCCTTGCTTTTTTTCAGTTTCTGCACGCTTTTCTGGAATTAGTTCTTTTATTGCTACAGTTTCTAATACTCTTTATATGTGTTCATGAGGTCCTATTTTATATATCTTGCCCAGGCCTTTCTCTAAGGCAGATTCAGATTCTGCTTCCTGTTGTATACCTCTATCATAAAAACCTTAATAGTATAGCCATTATGGAAAACAGTACAAAGATTCTTTAAAAAATTAGAAATAGAACCACCATATGATCCAGCAATCCCTCTTCTGGGTATATAGCCAAAGGAAATGAAATCATTACCAAAGAGACATCTGTGCTCATATGTTCATTGCAGCATTATTCACAATAGTGAAAATATGGAACGACCTAAGTGTCCATAGATAAATAAATTGCGATCTACATATACATACACACCATATATACATATACATTTACCCATTTATATGTTATGTATTTTTATGTAGTGAATATTCTATATGTAATATGTAAAATGGAATACAGTTGAGCCTTAAAAGAGAAGATCCTGCCATTTGCAACAATATAGATGAAGCTGGAGGGCATTATGCTAAGTGAAACAAACCAGAAACAGATTTAAAAAACCCTGTATAACCTCATTTATATGTTGAATCTAAATAAGTTAAGTTTATAGCAGCCAAGAGGAGAACGGTGGTATCAGGGACCAGTCACCCCTAAGTTAAGCACCAACCTCAGAATCGTTCTTGCTTATTTATTTTTCCCATAATTCCCTAACTCATCACCTTCTAAATTCTGACAGTTTGACTTCCATGTATTTTCTTGTACATCCTTCCTTTGCATTTGGTATTTACTTGCATTGATGGACTAATTACATAATGTTGTATGTAAGTGTTCACGTGTGTGTGTGTGGGGGGGAGCAAGTTCTGAGTATAGCGTATGGCTTCTTAACATTTGATTCCATTCTCAATGGCTAATGTTATACTTAACACGTGGGCAGTACACAAGAAATGTTTGTTGAAGGAATTGTGAGACGTCTCTTATCAATTCAATCAATTATTTAATCATTTAGCTAACACACCTTTATGGAGGACTTGCTATGTAATTGGAATTGTGCTTGCTTGATACTGAGGACACAAAGAGGAACAATAAACCATCTTTGTTCTCTGCTAGCTCACAGAAGAGTAGGAAGAAAAACACATCAATAGTAATATTGAAATATTAAAAGTCAAGATGTACCCAGTAATCTCAACATTTACCTTTTATAGTCTTAGCATATGTATATGTGTGTGTCATCTTGTTATTTGATAATGATGTTGCAGATTTTGCAGTGATTCCTATTCTCTCCCTCCCCCCATACATATTGTTTCAATATGTCATAAGTTAAATTTGATGATATCTCAGGTTGAATTATCACTAATAAAGTACTTTGGAGAATAAAAACATTTTCTCCTAAAAGGGTGTATTCCTAATAATATGATCTCTGCTAGAAAAACAAAACCACCATGAGATCCTGTACTTAAAGGCAGTCCTGATAAAAATAAAAATTCATCTCACAGCTACCTGTGCTTGAGCATAAATCAAGATACAGTGAACTTAGGGACTGTAGCCAAGAAGCTAGTGATAAAAATCTGAGAATATTGATTGTTTCAGGTACACTGAAAAATTGGCTTAAGAAAATTAATTAAACACCTTAGAAAGGCAAAACAAACCTTAGAGCCTTTCCCAGAAATCTTCTTATCTCAATCACTTTCTTTTAAGCTGATGGAGAAGGGCCCTTTCAGATAAGTGCTAATATTTACCCCAAAAGTTTCACTTGTTGTCTGACTGCCTCCAGATCCACTTTGAAAATTTTTCTGTGGTCAGGTAAGGTTCTAGTAGCTCTTTTGAAGTATATAAAAAAAGAAAGATTGTTCTTCAGGTCAAACCAGCTTGAAGGTTATTATTATTACCGCTGAAAAATTTAAGAGGTTCACAATGAGCTTCCAAGTGGAATTAGTATGCACAACTACAAAAACCAAATGTTCTTTATGTTCAGAAAGGGAAAAATGCTATCTATTTTTATTTCAAAGACAGGTTATAGCACAAAGTAGACAAGGTACATTAGATCAGCAGTTAGTACAGTATTTCATGTTAGCACACCATTAAAGTGATTAAAAGTCTCCCTGCTCCAAGCGCTACCACACTCAATCTCAGGTGACATTACCTCTTCCTTCATCCTAAAAACTGAAGCGATCGAGTTTAATCTCTCTTAACTGTCTTACCTCCCTACCTAAAACGTATCTGTAGCCACTTCTGTCTTCTTTGATTCCAGGGGCTGTGTGAAGGGACTGCTGCACTAGGGATTCCACAGGCTGCTGTAGAGTGTCCAGAAAAACAGGCTAAATAAGGGGGGGCATTTTTTCCCTCACATCGTTAAGAATGGAAGGGGCATCCTGGGGCCGGTGCAGACCCTCCTCATTGGCAGCAGTGGTGGCCTGGGCTCCTTTGATCTCTGTTTCTCCTTGTTTAGCACTTAAGCTTCAAAGAGTTGCCTCATGATCAAAAAATGGTCACTATAGCTCCAGCCATTATGCCCACATGCCTGGAAGTAGAAAAGAAGAAAGAGAGTAAAAATCAAAAGGACATCTTATAGCTTAGATAGCCATATTTTTAAGGAGACATTCTAGACCCAACAATTTCTGCTTACACCTCGTTGGTCACCCTTCTGTCATATGGCCAATCCTATCTCCAAGAAAAGGATGAGACACAAGTCTTCTAAAGCTTGGCACATCACTATCTCCCCAAAACCAAAATCCTGTTAGGGAAAAGATAGCAATGGATCTGAATAAGTAACTCAGTTCCTGCCAAGGTATCTTAAAACATTTTCTCTGTCTTCATATTTTCCCCTTGTTGAAATGCTACAAAAAGGGCACTCAGGAAGAGGAACTGAAGCTTTGGAATCAGACAGATTTTCACTTACTGAGTTCATCACTAATTAGTTCTTGGATCTTGCTCAAGTTATTTCAGATTCCCAAGGCTTCATCTCTCTGTGTATAGCATGGAGATAAAAATACCTATTGTGAGCACCTGCTTGGGGAACTGAGTAAATGTAGAGCCTGAAACATAGTGACTGCTCAATCATTTATAAATATAGGAGCCATGGAATAATGCTTCTTTTTGAAATGACGATGCCTTCTTATTGCCTCTGTAGACACTATTTTTCCCCTGTCAAGTAGGTATTGATGTGCTCACATTTTGTGCTTGGCTCCTGGCCCCCACATTCTATGTTTCTCATCCATCATCTTGGTTTCAGTTAGCACTCAAATGCTGATGACTCTCAGTTCCCAGACTCCTCCTTCAGCTTATGACTACAGCTAGATGTTCTCAGAGTGGCTATAATGGGTTGAATAGTGAGTGGTCCCTTAAAATATGCTCACCTGGAACTCAGAATTGACCTTATTTGGAATAAGGGTCTTTGCAGATGTAATGAAAGTAAGGATCAAGAAATGAGATCATCCTAGGTTAGGGTGGGTCCTAAATCCAATGACAGGTAGTAGAAAAGAAGAAGACACTGAGGCATCAGGAGAAGGCCACGCGAAGGCGAGGCACAAATTGGCATGATGCATCTATGAGCCAAGGAACACCAGGAGTTACTGGCAGCCACCAGAAGCCAGGAAAGAGACATGGGATAAATTTTCCCTCAGAACCTCCCAAAGGAACTCAGCCCACCAACACCTGGATTTGGGTTTTCTGGACTCCCAAACTCTGAAAAAATAATTTTATCTTGATTCGAGCCACCAAGGTTTTAGTAATTTCTTGTGGCAGCTCTAGAAAACTAATATAATGTCCCCAATTGAACTCCACATTTGCCTCTATGAATGTGTTTTTCTGCTCATATTTTCTATTTTTTTGTGGTACCACTGTTCATTATCTTCAGTTTATTACCTTCAACTTCACCTCCACCATCTCTCGCCTCACCCAACCAATTTTCAGACTGCACACCTGAGTAATCCCCATGTCTGGCCTTCATTCTCCAGACCCATTGGTGACTTCTTGGGTTCAAACTACTTATCTGGATCTATTCAAGAGCTTCCCAATGTGACTTTTCTCAGATTATCCCACTCAAATATGTCTGCCACACATTTGCCAGAGACCTGGCCAAAATGCAGAACAACTCATGAACCCGACTCATGTAGAACTCTAAGATGGTGCCTCGTTCCCTGCAGGATAAAGCCCTTGAACCACACCGACGATGACTCCGTCCGTGCCTGTGTTCATGATGCCCCTGCTCCTGGCACATCCCTTTGCTCACCTCCATGTACCTACCTTGCCATCTAATGCCATTCATTATCCATTACAACTCAGTGTGTGTGCCACTTTGTCTAAGAAGCCTTCCTGGTCCCTCTCCCAAGTAGGAGCTTTCCTCTTAGCTTCTGTAACACCCTGGGTGTTTATTCTGAGCTGAGTGCATTACACATTATATTAAACTTAAGTAAATTCATTATGGTGGTAGTTAAAGGGTCTCACTCCCCGACTAGTTTGATTTCCTTGAAGGCAAGGACTGCTGTCCTTCACCTCTTTATCTCTAGGAACCTGCACAGTGCCTGGGGGACACTTGTGCCTAGATCTTCAATTTATCCTCAGTTTATTCTCATTCAATGGAGGTTGAGAGACTGAAAAGGTTAAATATTTCTCCTCTGAAACTATCAATTCCCTTTACAATGTTTTATCTCCATCATTGGTACTGGTGCTCAACCTTGAAGTCATCTTAAATTCTTTTCCTTACTGGCCACTACCGTCTCTTCAGCCAAGTCCTTCATTTCTTCCTTAATCAGACAGGGTCTATTCAGAGACAGGAAGGGCCCGTAAAGGGCCACCTACATGTACAGGCTCCAGTCAGAGGGCCTGGGGTCAAATCCTGGCTTTGCCACTTCCTAAGTGTGTGACCTTGACCGTGTTATTTAATCTCCCTGAGCTTCATCTGGCTTCTGTGGAATAGGAGTGATCGTAGCACCTGTCTCTAGCATCACTACCTTTCACAACCCACACAGAAGGATGTGAGACAAAGGCAGAGAATGTATCAGGTGGACTGAGGATCACACAGCTCTCCTGGCTTCAGGTATCTGTGTCACCTCTGTCACATGGACATGGGCTTTGTGCTCAATGTTAGATTTTATTATTTTTTCAGATGGTACATACATGGCTACTGTATGCAGCATCCCTTCTTCCATGTGACCTGCAAGCCTTATTGATCCCAGAGAAACTCTTTAGCTCAGAATAATTTCGCTAGACTCCCAGGTGTCCTACTTCCCCTTACCATGTTCCACTTTCACCCTTCACAATACACATGCAGTTTTTACATGAAGTATAAAATTTCTGTGTCATTTGGATCAGAATACCCTTCTTCAAGGTAGCAACAAAAGCTTCTGGTCCTGCATCACATTAAACTCAAAGGCTGGCTCATAGGCTTCAAGGGTCTTACTAGATTGTTCTTCCCACCACACTGCTCTGACCTACTTTACTGGTCCCTCTTAGTTTCCAGCCAGGCACACTCACCCACTGTTCCCATCAGGCAACGTGCCTGATGGTCGTGTCAAAGCCGTGATACATGTTTAGTCAGGATAATGTCTTGGAAAAATATGGACGTGCTTCTCCCTTTCGCATTTTCAGGTTTATGGGCTTCGCCCTAGTGAGGCACAGACATCCATCCACCAAGAGGAGATCAAGTTGTCACCACAAGAAAGAACTGAGCAGGAGGAGCAAGGTAAGGCTGAGCTTCTGGCATTCAAGATGGTAATTGCCAGCAGTGAGACAGGTTTTCTGAGACACTTGGAATTGTCAAAATTCCCCGAGTTTCTATCTACTGAGAAGGACAGAGCTGGAAGTGTGAAGCAAGCGTCTCCTGTGGTGGCTAGACCATGAGGTTTGTGCTCTGGCTTTAAAGAACTTATAATGGTGAAAGTGGGAAAAGCCTGTTTTTTCTGGCTCTAGCGACTCATGGAAAATAACAGCAGATGGAGTTAAAGCAGTTAGTCGCGTCCCGACAGTTTAGACGTGGGTTGGAATTGAGTGTACCTGATAAGCTGAGGGACAGACAGCCTTGGCTTCTGGCTTCAGTCTCTGAATAACTTCAGCAACTCTGGGGTTTTGTACTTTTATGCCTTTTAAATTTCATTCTTTTCCTGCTCATAAAGCTTTCTGACTTATTGATGCCAGAAAATGGAGAATTCTTCCCAATAAGCACACAAATCATCACTGAACTATTAGGTAGAGGCTACGAGATGAAAAATGCATCAGTAAAATTTGTGAGAAAAAGATGCAAGGTCATTATTTACACTTTCAGGCTAACAAGTGTTCACTGCCTTCCACAGAACTGTGGCCACAATGGGGTGTGTGAGGAAAGACCACAGACTGGTTCAAATCTCACTGCAAAACTATTTCACATGTTTCATCTAAGAGCCTCAAGATTGACTGAGAAGCCAAACAGCTATTTATGCTAAGAGCTGCCGAAATGATTATGGGGACTGTGGCCAGAGAGATTCAATATTATATAATTTATGAAAAAGCAGAATAGGGAAAACATATTGTGATGGAATTGATTAGGTTTCTATTTGCTGAGTGTGAAGCGTATGCCAAGAACCGTGCTCAGGCTAGACTCAGAGAGAGAGATGTTGTTCGCATGGTGAATATTTACGGAACACTATTCTGAATACTTCATGAGAATGAGTTTATTAATACTAATGACAACTTCATGATGTACGACTATCATTATGGATTTTCCCAGGTGTTCAAGGTCACACAGTTGGTAACAGATGAAGCCAGAACGTGAACCAAAGCAATGAGCTTTGGTGTTTGTGCCCTTCACCAATATGGTTTGCAGGCTGTCATTGGGGTACATGGCTAGGTGCATAAGGTTGGCATCAGAGAGACCTGGGAAAACACCAGAAAAAAATTTGGGAGAATAGTTTTATGTCTTGGAATGTGGAAAGACTTTCTAACCATGAACCAAACCGAGGAGCCATAAAAGAAAAAACTGGCACATTCTGCTCTATGACAAATAAAAACCTTTGTAGAGTCAAAGAAGCCATGTATACACATAATATGTAAATGCCTGCCTGAGGGAAATATTTGCCGTATAATTAACATACAAGAGGTTAATGATATTTATAGGAATCCTATAAATTACTGAGAAAAAAAATCTCATAAACAAAAGAGGTAAGGAATAAATTAGGAAAAGGCAGATCACAGAAGACAAAACACAATGGCCAGTGAGTCACATAAAAAGATGCTTAGTATCACTACCAAAGCAATGCAAATTAACACTTTGTGATACTTTCAACTAATTAATTAGCAAGTAGTCAAAAGTTTGTTAGGAAGTAGAATTGCACGAGGGCGTGAACACACATTCATAATTGACTCAGAGACAGTGAAGGCCTCAGTCAGTCTCAGGGTCTAAGTAGATCACAGTGATTTGGAAGTTCCAGGGATAATGATTGATTTTACTGTTTCCTCATAACTTAATTGGTATTTCTTCATTGATAAAACTCATAATAAACCCAATAAGAAAGCTGAAATAAAATACAAAACTTTAAACAGCTTTAGAAGATTCTCTCCAGAGTGTCCTGGGAACCCACTGTCTGCTGTCAATGATGACAGCTTCCTCTGCATGGTGTGCCTTCACAGAGAGAACATTTGTAACCACAGGCTGTTTTTTATTTTATTTTTATTTCTTGCTTTGTTTTATTTCTGCACACCAGACATTTGCTATCCTGCAAACCTACATTCATCAGAAGTTCCTGAAGATATGGTGAAGTGTGAGAAAAATGTGGGATTGACACTTGTTCATATTATTCTGAATAACAAAATCTCTTGAAATTTTTGGAGGAAGATAAGAATGTCTTGGTACTTTAGGTAGGCACCTTAGAGCTATTTTCTCTGGGAAGCAGAAAACAAAACAAAACAAAACAGAATAGAAAAAGTTAGGCATTGCAGAAAACTTTGAAAACTGCTGCAAACAGATAAGCAATCACTGTGTGAGAAACACTGCATTTCACAGACCAGCTCTTCACAAGATTCCTTTCTGCTGACTCGTTCAGATATACCTCGCGGTAGAACTTCAAAATTAAAAAATGGAGAGAATTAAGGCGTGATCCCATTATCCTCCAGGGAGAACTGCTGACTTCACTGGCATCAGTCCTCTAAAGACTTATGTAAATTTTCAGTCCGAGGAGCTAGAATTCATTTTTTTCCCCCCAATAAGTGTTTTACTGAGATTCTCTCTGGCTAACTATCATCTTCTAACATTTTCTGGATGAGCACCTTCAAAAAGGATCAGATTCGCTCATGGCTTTTATCCAGCTTGACTTTCTTCAGAGCTTAAAAAAAGTCACCTTTTGGAAGATACATTAACTCTTTCAGAGCACACAGGTGTCATCAGGCAGTCACCACAGTGGGAAAAGCCTCCTGAGCGTGGGGTTGGAAAGCCACTCCAAGTCTCACTGAAACGTGTCATCCATGGATACTACCACCTGTTCCTTTCAAACCTCTCATGTTTTCACATCTCTCCTTTCCAGCTTCCGTTATCATCACCATCATTACCTCATTCCTCTCTCCCTACATTATGCTCATTTGGCAAAGTCTCAAGTCTCAATCAAACAATCTACCTATTTTTGCCTGCATTTCTGTGGCTGAACATTTGTGGAGAAAAAAACCAGACTTAATGACCACTTTCATCTTGAAATCATGATTTCAAATCGCACATGGATGCTCAAAACTTGTTCAATTTTCACATCACTTTTCTAGCTTTTCCACTTTCCCAAATCACTATTTCATAGCTTTTTCTCGCCCCGATCCTTGCATCTTTTCTTTCCAATATTACACCGTCAGCTAGTGACTTCACTTCATACAGCATTGAAAAGAAATAAAATCTGCCAGAGAAGAACATTTAATTTTCTCTACTCCAAAATATACAGTGCCACCTGCATCTATTCCTACAAACTTTGCCTTCCCTTTTCTTACTCTGGATGAAATGTGTTTACTGCTCTCAAGGTCAACCCTTCCACTTGTGTGTTGGTTCCATCCCTTATTGACTTTGCAAGGATGGTATGTCTGAAATTGTATCCTTTCCTTCTGCATTCCCAATTCATCTCTGTCTCCTGAATCATTTCCATCAACATACCCACCTTTTGTAATGTCATTTATATTTTCTTTTTGATGTCCGCCTGAGAAGTACACATTTTGTTGGCAGCTCCCTTTGATTCCTGTATGTGCAGATTTTCTAAATGCTACACAAGGCTATCTCTGACATTTGATCCCACAACCTTTCAAAGATTTCCAAAGCCTCTTATTCCTTATATTAAATCCCTTTCTGCTTGAAATATTTGGAGCGATTTCTACTTTCCTTTCCAAATCCTGACTGACACGTCAAACTTCATTGCCTTAGAACTTTGCTCTATCTCACTTTTCTTCTTGAAATGTTATATTTTTCCCCTGACCATAGCTAGTTGCTTCTTTTGTCATTTGTTTTTTACCTTAAATAGTATCTTCTCACCCAGCCATTCACAAACATATCATCTTAATTTAATTTGTGATATACTGTTATAACTATATTTTTTATTATTTATTTATAAGAAGAAGATGAGTGATCTTTTTTTATATGTGTATTCCCAGTATCAAGAACAGTGTTTGGTACCCAGTAGACACCTAATAAATATTTGTAGAATAAATAAATGAAAACTGACCATCATGTAACATTTTAATGTATACCTAAGAATATCAATGATTTAAATTTTAGGTTCCTCTGATAAATTTTAAGAAAAAACCATTAAGGACAAAAGACTGTTTTTTAGTTACTATGAGAGATACAAAGTTGAATGAGAGGAGCCAGAAGGGGAAATAAGAAACACGATGCATATACAGTCATAGTGTAAAATAGGAAGTGGTATCATTATGCACATTTTAAAGTTATGGGAGTTCAAAAAGGGAAATGCTCCTTTCATTTGGGAAGATGAGGGAAGGTTTTCTGAAAGGAGTTGTATTTGGATTGGGCCCTGGAGGATAATTAGGACTTAAACATGTGAGATGGGTGGGATGAGCATTCTAGAGGAAGTATTATCAATGGCTCAAAGTGGAGGAAAAGTGAATTCAGAATGCAGGTATTTGGGGATAGTTTCACTTACAGGGTGAAAAGTGCAGCAGTGTGAGATGATAGTCTATTCTCGAAAAATAAAGACATCCCACCCAGATTCCCAGATGCACAGAGGATCCACTGTTTTTCACTTCACATGCAGATTTTAAATTTATTTAAGGTGGGTATTGAATCACAGCTAGAGAATAGCTCATCTATGCTAACAGCCTGAAGGCTCTAAGAATTCTCTTTATTACATTAGAAGCCTCACCATGTTTTACATTCTGAATATTCTGTTTCAGATTCCATGTGGTGAATCTCCGCTCTCTCTCTCTCTCTCTCTCTGAATATGAAGTAGGCTGCATGCAAACGCATTTGTTCATAATGAGCTTTTAGCATCTCTCCTCCTCTCTGAGGATAAAAATCAGTGTACATTCTGCTTCTTCAGTCACGTCAGTAATCTTCCTGGAGAGAGCAGAAAATGATTAAACCTACTCTAAATCATCACAAGTCTGTTGAAAGACATTCTCCTCTTGAACTTCTGCTTTGCTCTGAAACAACTCAGCAATCAAATTTGAAACTATCTCAGAGTGAAGTTAAAAGAAGATATAAATCTTCCTTGATGTTCTTTAACATCTAATAATAAAGTGATTGTTGCTGTATTGTAGCTTTATTAGTTCCTTAGACACTCTCTTACTCACCACCCATAATTATCATTCAAAAGTGCATTCTCCTGCCTTGTCTTGCTAAACAGACTGTTATGTTACAGTGCTGCTCAATTAAAATAGCTGTTGCAAGTTGGCTGTTTGATGCAGTTAGAACAGGCAATGTATTTTGCCTCCTGTAAGCTCTTCTGTCACTGGATATGAGTCTCTGGGCATATAGACAAAATGCACAACAAAAGTTCACAGATTTTAAATTAATCACCAAATATCAAGTATTCATTTAAAGAACACTTGAAATACAATATCACTCAGACAGAGAAAGACAAATACCCCATGATTTCACTTATATATGACATATAAAAAAAAACAATGAATAAACCGTACAAGACAGAAACAGGCTCATAAACATAGAGAAAAAACTGATGGTGCCAGAGGGGTCAAGGGTGGTGGGAATGGCTGAACCAGGTAAAGGGGAATAAGCAGTACAAATCTCCAGTTACAAAATAAATGAGTCACAGGGATATAAGGTATGGCACAGGGAATATAGCCAATGATGTTCTAATAACCTTATATGATGACAGACAGTTGCTAGACTTAGCGGGGTGATCACCTTGTTAGGTGTATTAACGTTGAATAACTATTGTGTATTCACTATATTTTAATAAAAATACAGTATCACTGGGAGTGATACTACCGGTAAAAGAATATAGGTTCTGCCCTTTGTCTTGTGCAGGGAATAGGCCAGTCAATTTTATACTCAAGCGCATACACATTTTCTCATGTAAAGATGCATACAGTTATACCTCAGGTTAGGGAAAGGAGGGAGGATCCAGACGAGGTGGCTGCGTGTGTATATAATAGTTTCCTAAGTCCTGGAGAGACTTCTGGGGAGTCATCAATACCAAGGAATGGTTGTTTCCTCCATGAAAGCAATGATTTATGGTCTTAAAATGGCCTTTTAGAGATATTTCTTTCATCACACTCCCTGTTATTCTCTAGTATGGATATACGATATCTTTCTATAACTTTGATGATCTTTACTGATCAGAAAGTCTAAGAATTTTTGATTCTCACAAGACCCTAGTAATAATAGGCACATTGAGCTCCGTAAAAGGGAATCTATAAAAGTCATTTATTACAGACAGGGCCTGTTTCTGATGAACCCTAGCAGAAGGAAACTGACAAGATCATTAAAAGTGGAGGTCACTGTTTGGGCCAAATTTTTTTTTTTTTAACTTGAATTAGTTGCCAACAGTTAATAAACCCAACTGGGCCTTTTGCCTCCTGAATGTTTGTCTTGTCCCTGCAGCCATTTCAGTTTTTCATCCCTGTAATGACGCTTTCTCATTTGTTGTTGAGCAACTAGATTCTTAGAGAATTCCAGTGTTTTATTACAAGTCATGCCGATAATTGTTAACTACACAAAGAATTGATTGAGATGAGAAAAAATTGTTTTATTTTATCATATTCATCCCTAAATTGATACACCTCTCTACCGTTTGATATAAATAACTGTGAATTTGAATATCTATAAATTAGCAATAAGGTTGGAGTTAGGGAGAGGTGACTGCTTTTTCAGTAATTGTCATTTGACATTTTCTTTTCCCAGAGGACAACAAAGTTTTCAGTTTACCACAGGTCACATTTTAAAAGTGTTCATTAGAGAAACATAATGGGAAATATATGACATGGCTAAACTATGGGAAAAGAGGTTAGCATAGCAAAAAAAGATAAATAACACAGAATAAATACCTTCTTAATTCAATCTCTATTAATTTTGGCATTTAGGGAAATTGGGACAACTTAAAAATGAAGAGAGCATCATTCTAAAAGTTTCTACCAGCTTCTAGGTACTGTGAATATGTTACCTTATTTACATAACAATCTCTCAAGGGAAGTATTTTGTTATCATTCTTACAGAGGAGAAATCTGAAGTTGCAGAGAAATTAAAAAATATCTCCAAATCTATCTGACCAGTAACGAGCCAAGTTGGAATTGGATCCAGGTGTGAGTCCAAAGTGTGTATTATTTCTAGGGCACAATTTGTTTTTTACCAATCTGTTTTCATAGATACAAATTTTGTGCAGTTGAAAAGCATACGTATGTTTGCAAAAAGAATATTTTAAATAACAGTGAAACAAAGAGCCAAATTTTAAAGTATCCCTGAGAAAATTTGTTTTATATTACCATGAAGTTAATCTAATTTTAACATTCATTTTCGACTCACGAAAGCACATTCCCTTAGGACTTTCACTAGGCACTGTTTTCTTAATCTGAATTAATTTTGTGCTGAACAGTAAGTAACAAAAGAGCATTTCTTTGGTGCTGCATATTCCCCAACTCAAGCTCTTCCACCTTATTTAAATTTATACAAATTTATGATTTCTCTTCTCCCTGAAATATTGAAGTTATAATAACACCCATATATATGTTTCTAAATTTCCTGAAGCATCTCTGACTCACTCACAAAAACAGGTAAACATGACCCATTTCTTTATAGACAACAATGCATTTCCTTCCAGGACTGCTGAAAATCTTTTATTTGAAACTCCTTTGACTGAGAGCTAAATCTCTTCAGACAGCCTAGAAGGATTAGAGTGTATTCCTTTGGATAGCAGCCTAGCGGGGTCAAAGGACGATAAAGGGATTTTTGAACGTGGTTCTGATGAAGAAGACGGCTAGAACGAATGGTTGAGGGACATACAACACCCAACCTAGGACACTTCCAACCCCAGTCAGACCCCCAAGGGGCAGCTTCTGCAGAGAGCTCCATCCTTTCTCAGAGCCGGCTGAAATAAATTCCGTGCCCCTTTCAGAATAGATTTGAATGGTGAATTACCCTGTTTGAAGATGGAAAAAGAGTCGGGAAGCTGTTCTTTTCCCGTGAGGCAGCATCCCTATTTATAAATGGTCATGCAGCCGACACAGGTAAACTGATTATGCTAAGTCTCCTGGGTACACAGAACCTCTGAATGTTTTCTTTTGCCTGCTCTTTTGGGCTTATATAGAAAATTGTGATTCTGGAGCTCAGAAGCCCAAGTCCCAAACACTGAATAATTTATTAACCTTTAATAAATTGCTGATCTCTTTGTACCTCAGTCTAAATTATGAAGTAATAGCATTCTTAGTAAGTCGTCTTGAGAGTTCTCATTGGAAGGATAAGTATGTAGTAATTATGAAGGCTTTTTAACAACTTTCTGACAAGGGATTCCAACATAACCCCAACTGGCCAGAATTGTTTATTTTCATTAAGCTGGAAATGAACTATGTTGAAATAATGAGGAAAGAAGCATGTTCAGAGTGATATTTTTTTCCAATAAAAAATGATGTGGAATCATCTAAAACAGAGTGCTGTACAAGAAGGCAGTATATATTGAGCATTTACGGTGGGCTGGATGCTGGAGTTAAAGGTGTGTAGGACACCACCCCTGCCTTCAGAGAGCTTACAGTCTAGAAGGGCTGACAAGCACATAAGCAAGTAGGTCAATGATAGGGGCATGTGTGCACCCAGAGCCAACCCAGAGGACAGGTCACCAGCTGGTATGCGATGACTAGAATATTATAGAGGTACATGTAAAATTGTTTATATATTTATATACATGTAGCATATATTAAACATACATAATATGCCGTGCCTTATATATTATATGATCTATAATGCATTTTAGTCTTATTTGCAATATGTATGCATCATATTATATATAAATGTTATCAATAAAATTAATATATATGCAAAAAAAAAAGTTGCTTGGCAACCCAGCAAACACTCATTAGATGATAGGCTGAATTCTTCACTCTTTTATTATTTTTGCCTGAAAAGATACACCATCTTGCTGGGTAAGTCATATACTTCCTTCTGATCTCAGCATAAATGACAGTTTTTCCAAGGAACCTCTATGACCCTAAATCACTTCTGGCTGTTAGCAGCCTTTCCTCATCTCACACCACTAGATAGTGCATGCCTAATGAGCCCCTTAATTGAGAAGCAGTCCGCATTCAGGGGTCTCTAACCCCCCAGGCCATGGACCAGTGTTGGTATGTGGCCTGTTAGGAATGGGGAAGGGGGGGGGTGGCTCACAGCAGGAGGTGAGCAGTTGATAAGGGAGTGAAGCTTTGTCTGTATTTGCAGCCTCTCCCCAGCACATCACTCACTGCCTCGGCTCCACCTCAGATCCTCAGGCATTAGATTCTCATAGGAGCACCAGGCGTTGTTGCAAAAAAGGTTAGGGACCACTGCCGTTGTCACTGAGAACATGGCCTTGAGAATTAAGCAGTGCAAGTGGGGGCCCACTCTGCCATTTTCTAGATATGGAGCAAAAGTAACTCCCTCACCTCTCTAAACCTCTTCATTTCCTCATCTGTAAAATATTAAGAATTTTACCTATTGCATTGTGTCTTTTCAGGCTTCAGGTGTACATAGACCCTCAGCACTCAGTAAATATAGGCTTTTAATCCTTTGTTTCCTTGCACACTGACTACTCAATAACTATTTGTTTAGCTAAATCAGATTGCGTTTTCCTTCAATTTTTAAAATATCACTCCCTCTTCAATCTTAGCTTTATTCATTTAGTCTTGTCACCCAGAAACAGACAGATCATCAAAGCTGTTTTAAATTATTTATATTCACCTTTGAATTCTCCAAAAAAGAAAAAAGAAAAAAAGCCAGCTGCAGTCAGATTTTGCCAACAGCATTCTCTTTCTTGTCAACACAGAGCAACAAAGGCAGCTATGGAAGTTTGTCAAAGCAGGAGTTTGTTTTGTTTCGTTTTGTTTTCTGGTGACTCATCAGCAAAGATGAGAGAGAAGCAAACATCGAATGATAACATAAACAATCTAAGTAAATAAGGAAAAACTGTGGAGTTTTTCTCAATGTGGAGACACTTTGAGTGAAGGGACAATAAGGCCAGTATCTGCAAGAGTCAGAAAAATGAAAACTTTCTTTGGAAATTGCCAGGCGATAATTGAAGGAAAAACAGTTGTGGGCTGTTTCAGCCCAAATCATCTATCTCATGCCCCCCATTCCCTTCTTGATTCTCCAGTAGTGTCTGACTTGCCTGTCAACTCAGTTTTCACCTCTCTGGAATGTTATATGATTAATTCCTATAATATCCACCCTCAAATTTATCTCAGTTCTGCCTAACAATCTTGGATCCTTCGTAGCAAAGAATTATTTGATGGTCAAAGGAGTATGTCATCCTAGCTACACCTTCAGATACATCCCAGTTGCACCTCACTAACTCCAGGAAAGCAAACCAGTGCCGTCTCTGACCTGGACTTCTGTGAGAGCCTCCTATTTCTCTTTGCACTCATGTTTGCCACCACCTATTCTCCACCCAACAGCCAATGCGATGGTATTTGAAATACACAGATGAGCTCCCCATTATCTTTAGACTGAAATACAGACTTGTTACCATGTTCTCCGGGTCCCTGCACTTCAGGTAAATGACTTCCTGTTTGACCTCTCTTGTCATTTTTTCCCTCCTGTATTTTTGGCCATTTCTCAAATTCACCAGGTAGAAGCTAAGGGCTATTGGCCTCCTTGGCCTCTCTGTTCAGAAGATTCCCTCCCTGAATATTTTGCATGATTCACATCTTTAATAATTCAGATGGCTGTTCAGAGAAGCTTTCTTTGAACAGCCTAACTAAATGCCTATCCCTGTGCCACCTCCATGCCCTGCACCCTTTTCCCCCTTACATGAGTCTGTTTCCTCACTGCCACTCATTTTCTGGAATTAATGAGTTATGCATTGTTAGTGTCTGTGTCTGCACCAGCACTTAAGTCCTGTGAAGTTTTAACACCCAGACCTAGAGTGATGCCTGGCACATAGCAGGTGCTCAAGAAATATTTTTTGAAAGAACGAAGAAATGAAATATTTGTAATTTTGTAAAGCTTGATAAAGTTGTAATATTTGTTAAGTTCTATGTAAAGTACACAATAAGAGTTTTGGACTTATAATACACATGCAGATAAATAGTTACTTGAAAATGATGCAATTTGAAATGTAATGTGAGATCAGGGAAAATGTAGAATGAGCTCCTCCAGGGTAAGATGGCCTGGAGTGTCAGGCTGGGAAAAGTCTTAAAATGCATACGGATGGAAAAGAGGCCACTGATGGTTTATCTGCTTATGGTCGGTCGGTCATCCTGCGGAAACTGACCCCACACAGGCTCTACTAAATTCCACCAGACACTTGCTGTCACATTCTTGGATGTCGACCATGGTTTAGACCTAGTAGCAGAGGCTGCTCATCTGTGTCTGGGATGCAGCAGGCTCCTGTGCAGAAACTGACTCAAGAGATGCTGGCAGGAAGCCAGATGCTCAGATCATCTTCAAGGCCAAAGAGAGTTTGATCTTGGCACCCAGAACTTCCCGTCTTCTGTAGACACATCAGGGATTTTAACTTCGGAGGCATTGGGGGACAATGTGCAAAGGCTCAGAAAATCAGTTTCCGTCGCCGAAGATGAAAGAATACATTTTTACCAGTTGTGAACTACATTTCCTCTGTCGCCACCACCATGCTTTAAAGCTTGTTAGCCCTGACACGCATGCAGAGGCTATTATTTTAATTTGCATTTCTGGAAGACAGCCCTGACCTAGATTTCCTTCTAGTGTACATAGAGTCCGAGCAAAGATAGGATTCTGGTGCCTGCTCCCTTAAGCCCCTGTACATAATTAGCTGCATCTCAGCCAAGACAGATAAAAGAGCAGGTAGGGGGAAAAAGTGAAAGTTGGCCTTGTCTCCTGCTGACTCTGGAAACAAAATGTATTTGTCTTTTTGAAAAAAGTGCCTCCCTAGTCCTTGGCACAGTGCTCAAAGTGGCCTTTATGTAAGAGCTGGAAGTCATCCTTAGTCCAGGACCCGAGGGCTCGTGTGGTTCAGTGTGTGCACGATCAAACGCAGGTGGGCCGAGATGCTGAGCGGTTCAGTGAGCCCGCTGGGGACAGCTGGGTGGGACACTGCAGGGGGAAGCCTTTCGTATTTTAAAAGTGTATTGAAGTGCTACTGCCTGGAGATGTGAAGTGTTTAAGGGACCTCTTGGAAAATTCGTCTCACCGCACAGAACAGTGGGGCTCAGCCTCAGGATCAGATTTGTTCCTTCGGAGTTCTGTCTTTTGCCGCCACTGCATCTCTTGAGAACACTGAGGTAAAAAATAGACCCAGCTAAAATGTGAGATCCCACAGCTTTGTGAGGAGAGCTGGAAACTGCACTCCTGTAACATAACTGCTTTGGTTTCATGTTCAAATTGCATCATTTCTTAATGAACTGCTTTGTTCATTAAGTATTTATTCAGTCCCTGCTACATGCTCATATGTGGTAAGAAGCAAAACCTGGATTTCTCTCATGGGGTCTACTTTCAAAACGGCAAATGTGCCTGTGCCTTCTTTCCCCAGCTGTGGAGAATGACTTGATGATATGTCCTAGGAATCTTCTTCTGGCATGCAATTGACCAGTAGACTCTAAAGCAGCGGTCCCTAATCTTTGTGGCCCTAGGGCCCGGTGCTCCTATGAGAATCCAATGCCTGATGATCTGAGGTGGAGCTGAGACTGTGATGCTGGCTCTGGGGAGCGGCTGCAAATACAGATGAAGCTTTGTTCGCTCCCCCGCCTCTCACCATCTGCTGTGTGGCCCAGTTCATCACAGGCCACAGACTAGTACCGGTCTGTAGCCTGGGGGTCAGGGACCCCTGATCTAAAGAAAAGAAATCTTATTTTTGTTTCTCTCTGCTCCTATTATCACTTCTCTGGAGCACCTTCTTCCCAGGTTCTCGCAAGATGTCAGATCTAATGACCTTCAGGAACCTTCCCTCCTTGCTCCAATACACCCCATACCCCTGAACGTGCTTCAGGACATGGTGGAAAGAACATGGGCATGACCATTAGAGAGAGAAAGGTTCAAATCTTGGAAGATCTTCAGAAGCAACTATTTACATGCTATGTGATCTTTAATAATTTAGATTTGAGTCAATGCACCATTCTTTAAATGTATGAATTCCGGCTGCATCCATAGCGTGTTCTCATGTACTCCAAAATCATTTTTTGAAATATTTATTGAGTCCTTACTCTACTCAGGCACTGGGAAAACAAAGCCAAGTAAGACACATCTGGCCTTGAGATAACCCGATGAAGTTTTAAATACAGAAGTCATTATCATCCAGTGTGGTCTGTGGAATCGACACAGACAGAAGTTCACGATTTACAGGCTGGCATGCAGGGGAGATTAACTAATTCTGCCATCAGTAGGGAACAGTGGGAAGGACTAGAGCTGGGGAGAGGTGATATCAAGATAGACTGTGTAAGACTTTATCTCATGGACAAAGTGGAGAAGGACCTTCAAGGCAGAAGTAACAAGATATTGGAGGTTGGGCACCCTAAAACATTGGGCAAACAGCAGATGCTTGAGATTGGATACAGACAGCGTTTACTTTGATTTCCTTAGCATTTCACTCAGGCCACGATCTTTGCAATCGTGCACCACAGGTCTGCAGTTGTTAATTGATTCGTTTCGTGAACAAATATTTATGAACATCTATTATGTGTTAGGCAGTGTAGCAAGTTTATTCCTATTGGTATAGGCAAATCACATGATTATAGTTACAACAGTTAAATGAATAATAATAGTAAAACTAGTATTTCAAAGTTTTCCATAATGTTTCTGCCTAGGCGATTCGATTCTAGAGGTCAAAATCATTCTAGCATATTTTAGCACACATTCATTCTAGCACAGTAAACATTTTGAAAAAGTCTTGTGCCCATCTATGCATTGATCAAAGAGTAGACTTAACAGGGACTTTCTCTGGAGGGTTCCACAGAAGACTGACAAAATAATTATCAAGTGCTTTTATAAAGGAAAGAATGCTCAGTAATAGAAAACTCTCATCTTCTTACAAGTAACAGAGCTCCTTCCAAAGTGATTATTTCTCATCAAACTATGGCATCTTTTCAAACAAGGCCCATCAAGGCCATTAGCCAATATGTCTGCTTTCTAGTCTCCAAGTGTGGTACAAAATCTCCGCAAACAAGGACCTGAGAAGTTGTTCTTAGCTCTTGCTGAGCAGAAATAAACAACTAAGGTATAACCCTCCCGTGCCTGCAATTTTGAGATGTTAATAACTCCTTATAGGTTATGTCAGCCTGACACTGCGGAGATGATAACGATAAGTTATATGCATGCTAGAGAGACAGAAATGGCTCGTCACCATGGCAATGGTTATCATGATCTGACTTTGTTATTCACAGCCATCCCCTGCCCCTTCCTTACCACGTACCCCAACTCCATATATAAGATACACACCTAGGTTCTGCTGTAAGCTTCTCTGTAGAACCAGATCATTAGCAGGATGTTATGCCTTGTGACAATCTGTATGGAAGGTTCTTTTAGTGATGGATATATCTTTGCAGTTATCTAGAAGTACAGAGTAGAAGGTCGCTGCCTTTAGGACCCCAAATATTAAAAGGCAAGTGAGTTGACCTGAAGGGTTATTTAACAAACACTGAGTGCCCAGGAAACAATTTTGTCTCCTTAAACAGCCCCTGCTCACCTGTCTTGCATCTAGCCAGTCATGTGGTTAGTTATAAAGAAGCAAATCTCAAGGACATGTCTTGTGCAAACCCATGGTACCAGCCAATGTTCTTTAGCAAATAACATCTTGATAAGAGTCATCAAGGATGCTCTATATAGATTTATTTTTTCTTAATTTATTCATTAAATTATTTATTGTCAGCAGTCATTTAGTTGTTACTTATTGTGTTTTAAGCACCATACTAGTCTCTTAAGGCTGCAGTGATGGGTTCTTTACATTCAAGGAGATCAAACATTAGTATGACTGACCTTCCGTAAACTTACATCTGCAATACAAAAAAGATTAATGCTGTAATTTGTTTCAACAAACATCAAATGGGTCATCTACTAGGTGGCAGACATTATGTTAGACAACGTGGATAATCTCAAAGAATTTAGTAGAACACATATTAGAAAAGAAAGACATGTTACAAGAACACCAGTAAAAGTGTATAACATGTAAAATAGTATAAATGAGTAGTTAGTATCTTTATTTAGAGACGACCAGAGAAGATTCACTGAAGGAGGGAACGCCTTGGCTTAAGAGCTGCATAGGGATTCACTCTCCTGACTGTTGGCCAGAGGGGTATTTCAGCATGTGAAAGACACAGATGCAGGAAATGGTTCATCTTTCACTTTAGCAATAAAAGTGGCAGGAAACACCAAACCTTGCTCATCTTGACAAAACATCTTGATTTCTTTTCTTGCAGAAAGGGGAAGTGGGTTCTTAAAAATGAGGAGAGAGAACTGTAATTAAATTTTAGAATAATCTCTCCAGTGGGAGGGTGGAAGTTGATCTGCAAAAAATATCCCTTCTCCCTGGCTACAGTAGTTGGTCCAAAAGTAAAAAATAGGCACCTGAGTCTACAGCCATGCTATCCTGAACAAGCCCAATCCCATCTGATCTCAGAAGCTAAGCTCGGGCCTAGTTAGTACTTGGATGGGAGACCACCTAGGAAGACCAGGTGCTGTAGGAGTAAAAAATAAAAAGTTAGGGATTGTAAACTGACAAGGTCCTTGCAATCTGTGAGGTCAACCAAGGGTTGCCTTGCCTAAAAAAAAAATTGTTTAATTAAAAAAACAGGCACTCTACTCAATGAGAACAATAAGAATCTTTTCTGGGATGACTTTTTTCAAAAGCCAAGAGAGACATTTTTTTTTTCTCTTGCCTTGTTAATTTGGGGTGACAAAGATGGGTTTCATAGTATCTTCTGCTATGTGGAGCAAGGCTGTGTGCAGTAAAAGAGAGTAGGACAAAGAGAATGACAGGGATGAGAGGGAGAGGGAGAGAGAGCATATGCACTGAAATCATTCTGGTCCCTGGATCCCATGAAGTCTTAACCAGCTCCACCTCTGTCTATAAATTCCTTTCTATTTAAGTGATTTGAGCTGTGTCATTTTCAACTAAGGGTCCTGACTCATACAGAAAGGTTAGGCTCCACTGATAAGCAGACATTTGGCAGAGAGCTGAGTACAAAAGGCATTTCAGGCAGAAAGGCCAGCTTTATCAAAGGACATACGTGTGATTTTATATGGCTAGACCACAGCGCTGTGAAAGGGAGGGGGAGTGGCAGGTGATGAAGCTGAAGAGTTGGACAGAGATCAGGACACTAATGGCCTTGTAGATCACACAAAGAGCGGGGACTTTATCCTGCCATTTAGCAGTTCTCAACTTCTTTTGGTAAAAGAGCAATTAAAAAAAATTATTCCATCCCAGGCCAATATGTTTGTAGAACACATTAAAATGGACACTTAGAAAAAGGAAATGATACAAAATCCAGTCTGAATTTTAATTTGTGATTAAGCTAACATAAAATCATCTTTTAAGTAACTATACACTTAATTTCTGCACTTACCTTGTTGCAGACTACAAATAAAGTTTGCTGTCCAACTATAGTTCACAGACCACACCTTAAGTAATGTGTTTGGAGATGATGGAGAGCCATTGAAATGTTTTAAACAGAAGCGTTAGAATGACTACACCCAAAGTGTATAGATTAACAAAGATGTCTTCAGTGATGTACTACAAGCTCTGCTGTAGATCAGATCTGTCCAGATTTTTTCTCAGGATCTTGGGGGGAACACACAGAAGGCATCCTGATTGAAGACTGATGCCACAGCTGCTAGATCTCGCTAACATTTTGAATGACGGAGTTAGGATTTTATCTTTTTAAGTGTTTCAGCTGCCCAAGAATGAAATGAACTGACTTGTGAGATAGCAACTTTATTCTTGACACTGGTGGCAGAAAGAGAAAGAAAGAGGCTGAAAGAATGTGTGTGTGTGTGTGTGTGTGTGTGTGTGTGTGTGTGTGTGTGTGTGTGTGTCAGGCACGTGCTTGCTAGAGGTAGACAGTGGAGTACCTACTGAGGACAAACTTGGCCTCTGTGTCTTGATCAGCCTGACTAGCCATTAATTTAGTGCAAGAGGAGGAAGGAAGGATGTACCATCTATGTCTTCCAGCCACGATCTAAGTATATGTACTATTCTCTCAGGGCTTTGAAACGAGCAGTCAGTCTTTGCCTCTCTTACCTGGTTATTTGATATAGATCCTTCCCTAACGCAAAGGCAGTGCCAAAGTGGTCTCTTTACAGTACATTTCCATAAAAGCTTGATTTATTTTGTGGTATATATTCTATGTTAAAAATATGGCCCATAGGGCAAATAAATTCTCTGAAACCCCAGAATTTGAAACAAAGATCACCATTAAGTGAATTTTGAAAAGATATTTTTAAATTCAGCAAGTAACAGGAAGGATTCTCTGCCTAGGATTATCACGTATTATCCCTCTTGAACAGGACTAGTATTTCTGAGAAAATGATCCCTCTGCCTGACTCCCCCTACTCGAAATGCTGGCTGATTTCCTGAGCTACGAGCTGTCACATATATTTTTGGAATCATTTTTGAGGATGATCTTGATTGAATTAATCAATTAATTTCCCACAGTGCTGATATTCCACCCCCTGCTAAAGGCTTTCAGGAAGCACAAAATAAAACTTCCTGTACACTAGTTAACCTCATTATCGCACTGGAATACACAATCTGTTTTTCAAAGTTTTTAAATTAATGTAGTGCCTGGAAAGATTTTCATATCACTTCTAACAAATATTTAAAATATTTATAATGATCACTATCTACTTTTAATTGGGTGTTTACTCTGAGCTAGACAATATGCTAAATATCTGAATATGTTAGATATGTTATCTGATTAAAGTCTAACAATAACTGTTAGGAATATTGTACTATCAGCTTTTTTTTCTACAGATAGAGAAACTGATAGACACAGAAAGATTAGGCAACCTGCCCAAGATGAAAAAACTCAAATCTAAAATGAAATGCATTATAGATTATAATACTTCCAAACCATTAGAGGAGGTAAATAAGTGAATTAAGAAAATGGAACATTCCAATAGAAGGTGGAAAAAGGGAGAAAAGTGAAGAAAAAGCTCAAAATGTGATGTGAGAAATAAATCCACATTGATCAGTAATGATTATGAATGTATATAAGGAGCTATATATTCTTTTAAAGAGACAATTAAATATAATGACACCCCAAATATTGAAATAAACTATTTAAAAATATATTTGGAAAATACTTACATAGATAAAACTGATGGGACTCTCTCAATGTCACAATATTACTAAAGGCAAAAACAGTGTTAGGGATAAAGAGAATTATATAATATTGAATTGACTAGTTCAGCAGAAATATATATATCAGTATTGAAATTGAATATTGTTAGGTATATTGAATATACCTAACAACATAGATTTCAGATATAAGTCAAATATTATAAAAATTACTAGAAGGAAATATATCCATAAATCCATAACCATAATGAGGGAATTTTAACCCTTTTCTTATTTAAATCAAGCAATCGAAAAATTAGTGAAGATGTAAAATAAAACAACAAAATATATAAGATGTAGATTTGAACAGAAAAGGAAATTGAAAAGAAAAATGCATTAGATTAACTGACACCCAACAATTAGACAATATATTATATTTGATTCTATAGGAATCATTTTCAAAAATTGGCCAAAAATTAGTCAATGTAATTCTCAACAAATATCAAAGATCACATTCTCTAATGACAGTGCAATAAAATTAGAAATAAATTGCAGAAGCGTATATGAAAAACTTTTAACATACTTCTCAATACCTCATGGGATATAGAAAATATTGTAATATTTAAAATGAAAAATACCTCTACATATTAGAGCTTCCCAAATTCAGATAAACTGATGTATAGAGGGAAATTTATAGCCTTAAATGCCTACATTAGAAACTATGAAAAGGTGAAAATCAATGAAGTAAAAGTAAAACTCAATATGTTAGAAAATGAGCAACCAAATAACCTCTTTTGGAAGAGACAAGAAACACAAAATGAGCAACCACTTATGAAATTCCAAATGAAGATACAATAGAGGATTAGCAAAGCAAATTTATTATTTCCTGAGTAATAAAATAGATACATCTTAGACAAGATTTATCTAGTAATTATGAGAAATTTTCATAAATAGCATTTGGCATGAAAATAGGAGCATAACTGGAGTTGCAGTAGCAATGGAAAAATCCATAACTGAATATTCTAAATGCCATTATGTCAATACATTTCAAAACTTAGAGAAACTAAATAAATTTCTAGCAAAACAAAATTGGTCAAAACCAATACCAGAAAGGAAAGAACACTTGATTAGATTTCTAAATATTAAAGGAATTAAATAACTGGTTAAAAATGATTTGTCATAATTAATTATGTAATCGGTTTGCAGGAATTTTCATAAAATAGTCTCTATTTTATAAAAATTTAACAGAATATAAAACAAGAAATTAATTTCCTTATAAGGTATCAAATAGTCACTCCCAAAAGATTATGTACATGTCCTGATCTCTATAACCTGATATGGCAAAAGAGTGGCTATTACCTGATGTGTGTGGCAAAAGCTTTTGAGAAGAAGAGTTTATCCTGGATGATCTGGATATACATCCTCATAACAGAGAGGCAGAGGGAGATTTCAGAGAGAATAGAAGGTGGCAGTGTGACCACAGACATAGAGTAGGGTGATGTGACCATAAACCAAGGAAAGCCTGAAGCCACCAGAAGCTGGAAGAAGCAAGAACCAGGTTTTCTGCTAGAGTTTTGTCAGGACCTCGAGTTCGTACTTCTGGTTTCCATAACTGTAGGAATAAATTTGTTTTTGTTTGTTTTTTCATTCTCTCCCCCCGGCTTTATTGAAATATAATAGAAACTTAGTTGCTCGTATTAATGTTGTACAATTCAATGAGATTTTTAAAAATTATAGTTAGCATGCAGTAATACCTTTGTTTCAGTTGTACAGCATAGTGGTTAGAGATCTATATAATGTACACAGTGGTCACCTCACTAAAAGTTTCTGTTGTTTTAAGCCACCAAGTTTGTGGTAAATTGTTGTGGCACTCACAGGAAACTAATATACCTCTCCATCCCTTTTTCAAAGGATGGTAAAATTTGATTTCTAAATTAGAGAAGAGCAGTGTAGAAAAGAAAAATATAGGCAAAAATTCACATGAATAGAATGTAAAAATCCTAAGGAAAATATTGTGCCACTGAATTCCACTAAATATATATGTATTTGTATGTCATATATGCATGTACATACATGTAACTTTTGTTGATTTTCATTCTTTAATCTTTTTCATATGTCCATTTGGGAAGTATTGGTTTGTAGGGTCTCCAGCATACTTATGTGTATATATGTGTAAATATATATGAAAATTTTTGAGATGCACAAAAAGAGGACACTGAAACATGGAAGGGAGAAAATTATTAAAATAACAGTTTAAGAAAATTTCCACAACTGAAATATATCGGTTTTTGGATAAAGAAGTCATCAGGTGTCTGACACAATAGTCAAAGCCAGACCCACATCAAGGTGTATTTTAAAGACATTTCTGAACACTGAGAGCAGAGAGAATACTTATAAATTTCTAGAAGAAAATAAAAGGTCATAGTCAAAAGATTTGATCAAAAGGCAGACTGATAACTAGAAGGTAATGGACAATATAGAAAAATCTACAGGGAAATTATTTTCAACTTAAAATCTGATACTGAGCCAAATTATCAATTAAACATCAAGATAGAAAAAACATTTAAGATATAACAAAGTGCCAACAGATTAATTTTCCATGCAATGTTGCTCTGAAAACTATGAGAGAATATATTTCAGCAAAGCCATAGAGAAAATCTAAGGGATAAATATGCCAGATATGGAAATTAGAAGCATGGGGAAAGAGAAATTGCCTAGGACGGTAGTAAGGGATAAGGCAGGATGACAGCTATACACAGGAGGTAACTCGTCCAGAGGGAATAGATCAATAGGCTCTTAAATAAACTTCTTCAGGAAAGTAAAATGATGGAGTTTCTGATATATTTGAGTATCTTAGGATGAGATTTGAAACCTGAAGTGTTTGAGATTGAATTGCAACACATATATGAAAAATTAAGCAAACAAAGTCAGGTTGTTTATTAACTGTAGGGAAAACAAAAAGGTGTTCAGGAAATAAATTTATCATAAAGGGCTGAGCTGTGAATAACATTTGCATAGTCATAATAGAGAAACACTGAATATTAGCAGGAAGCCAAAGGATGTCTACTTACAATGAGAGAATGGGAGGAGGGGAACGGCTCACGAAGGGTTAAAGCTCTAGCGTTTGCGAAGTCCTTACTTCCTACAGTGGTAATTCAATAGATAATAAGAAGACTAAGAATGTGAGAATGAGTAATTCGAGAACGTTATTTTGAAACATGGCGATAAATAACAAAATAATCAGATATAAAGGATTAAAATCTTGCTTCTGAGGAAGGCAGAGAGGTAGGGAAGATGGCATCATCTTATAGGCTCTACGGAGCCACTGAAGTTTTCAGCAGGGTGTGAATTAATCAGGTTTGTGTTTTAAAGGAGATCACTGCCAGAACACAGCTGATGTGTGGTGGTGACCTGAATTAAAATAGCCTAGGAATAGACAGACATGGGTGAATGTGACAGATGCTCAGGAATCAATCTACAGCAGTGCTTCTCAACGTGTGGTCGCTAAATGAAGAGCGTCACCAAGAGTTTGTTAGAAATGCAGCTTCACAGGCCTTATCCCAGAAACTCTGAGGCTGGGGCCAGCAATATGTGTTTTAATAAGCCCACCAGGTTATGATGATGCAGTCTAAAATTTGAGAGTCACCGAGATACAAGAATCAGTGATTGATTGCATATGTGGGGTGAAGAAGTGGAAGGAAAATGAGCACAACGCCCAATGTCTGGCTTGAGCAGCTAGGCAGCAAAGAAGAAAATTAAAGTCAAGATAAACCACGGACACATACATTGTAAGCAGAGTTATGCTCATAGTCCACTGATGCTGAGCAGTGACCAGTATACTCTTGAGCAGTCTCTGAACAACAGAGTCATCCTTCAAAGCCCATGAACATGTTGGAGCTTTTGCATGGCCTTTCACATTTGATTTCCCCCATGCTTGCTTCTGTTGAAAGTCGATTTTTATTTTATCAACAAATAGCTATGAAGCCAGAATCCTTTACAATTCCTATTCAGATGAGAGTTCTGACACGCTCCTGTGATGCCACATGGGAAGGAGTTTAAACAGAAGTGAGACTGTTAATGACAAAAGGGAGCAATCGCTATGAAATTGATCTTCTTTCCAGTCTGTCTTGAGCCTTTAAAGATGTCACCTAAATCTTTCCTGGCCCAGTGATGTTAGCATACCAAAGAATGAGAAATGTATGAATAAATAATTTATTTGTTCTCATGACTAGCCCAAGTTTTAGATAACAAATCACTAAAATAATTATAATTTTTAAAGCCCAGTGCAGTAAGGCACCTCTGAATAGGTGATCTCATTCCTTGATAACTGCAAAAACTTCCCGAAACCTGATGAATGCCGCTTCATTCATCTTTCACACTAATGCCAGATTAACCTTCTGGAAGCACCTGGAAGACAGCTGACTCAATCACTGAGTCGCTTCCATTTTTCTGAACACAATGTTCAAATGGGGGAGAAATATTGTGTCTTCATAGGTGGTATCCCTTCATGAAAACTCAGTGGGAAAAATATAAAAGAGAATTTAATTCTTAGCACTTTTCTTGCTTTTTTTGAAAAATCTGTTGGAAAACCTAAAGGTTGGATAGGAAAGTGCTTTTGAGATTTGTAAATTCCTATGTCAGTGTAAGATGGGAAAAGTACTGAAAGCCAGGTCTGCCTTGGGTGAACTGGTCAAGCGTGTTGCAAAAGTGTTGAGTAGACAATGCCTGGGGTTGGGGTTAGGATACAAAGGGAAGGAGCTGTCTGTAGGGAGGAAAGTGGACGAGGGCCTTACAATGTCTCGGGGCACAGAGTAAGTAAAGTCATCCTTTTGGGGTGATCAAGGAGCAACGTGCTAGTGACGTTTCAAAGGGCAGTCAATGCAGCTCCGAGGCAGACACCGTTAGGCGGTCACCCTTCAGCAGAGCTCAGGGGCTGCGTCAGCTTCCCCGGGCCTTCTAACCACTGATGACAGATGGGCAGTGCTTTCTTGGGAGGAGCCTGGTGATCTGCACATCTGGATCTCCTCACAGCTGTGTTCCTTCAGCCCCAGCTCTCGTCTCAGGCCATCTAAGCATACCCACATGGAGCTTGCTCTGATGCCTTATTCCTCCCTTTCCTAGTATGCCAAATTGTTTTTATTATTATTATTATTTGCCCTTTTCTCCTAGCTGGGAGGGTATAAAGGTCTTGCTCTTACCCAGATGTTTTTTTTTTTCCCCAACACTTTCATCTATTTCTTAATTAATTCTCTTCCCTTAAATGCCCAGATTTTTGAGATCTAAATAGCAGAAAATATTCTTTTTCTTCTGCTTTCTGTTAGCACATTTAAATTTTGGGGCCAAGGCAAGCAATTAGCTTAAACTATCAAAGGATAGTTGAATGAGAGGAAGGAAAAACTGGGGGAATACAATCTTCATGTGGAATTGGTCAGCCCTTCTTACTTACAACATAGCAATTTCAAATGATTCAATATTTTAAAAACCTTCTCTTACTACATAAAGACATATGATTAAGCCTTAGCCATAACTGAAAACCACTATTTAAAAAATAATTAAGAAAATTAAGAAGTTTTTAGTGTAAAAGTGGGGTGTTAATTAGGGTAGAATTAATTAAAGAGAACTTGCTAGAAGAGGTGAACTTTCCATCTTAAGGTAGAGACATGGGCTGATGGAGAAACTCAGGTAGGGTACGTCAGGGACAGGAATGGCTTTGGTGGGGATGTATTGCTCAGAAGGAAGATTGGTTCCCTGAGGAAGGGGGAGGAACAAGCAGGCAGACATCTATCTCTCTTTGGCCGGAAGGCAGGAAATCCCATGCGGTGTCACCATGAGCACCTCCAGCTATATGAGTGCCATTGGAATAATAAATTTGATTATGATGGTTAAAAAAAAAAAAAGATAACTTGGTTGAGTAAGAAAAGGGACTTTGCATTAATTATTATCAAAAGATGTGTTTAGACAACTGACAAGGGGGTTCTCACAGCCACTCTGGGCTCATGGCTCTACTTAAACCTGGCTCGCTTTAGCGAGCAACAGCCTAGGAGAAGGAGCTCGAGACAGAGGCACAAGACCCGATTTTCAGTCCTGACCCTCACAGCTAGCTGGGAAAGCTTGGAAGCCTCATTCCCCTTTGTAAATCTATACTGCCCTACCTATTGGAAAAAATGAAGACAATCTCACCTCCTCTGCCTCTCTCACAGGGCTGCTATCGGGATCAAACAAAATCATGTAAAGAGCTATAAAAGATGCAAGTAATTTATTTATAGCAACTGTTTTTTTAAGTCTCATTTAGGTACTCTGTGACTTCATGCATATGATTGATATCAAATTCAGAAAAGATGAAAATAAATTAAACTCATCTTCAGATGCCCAAGAAATGTCAATAACATTTCAATTATGAATGATAAAAGAGAGACGTTAATAAAACCTCAAATTATTACCCCAGGCTCTGACTTGATAAACATTCTTTCAAAAATTTCATGATGAAGTTTGCTTACAAATTATTTCTTCTCCTTCCCCTCCTCTTCTCCTCTCCCCACCTCCCCCTTCTCCATCTCAATTCGTTCAGCATTACATGAAGCCAGAGTCTAGCTTAAGTACCTTGTCTGATTCTTCACATTTAATTGTACATTATTCTCTTTTCTGTATTCTTTCTGCTCTGTGAGCCAGCCTATTGTGCTGAATATTTATTTCAAAACATAGTTTTGCGTAATGTGGAAAGAATATATTTCATGGGAAGAAAGCAGCCCATTTTTGACCATCCATTCATTCTTTTTCCCCACTAAAATCTCATATCTAGCCTGTGGGTTTCTCCAGTCAACTGAATTTTCAGGCCCCATAACTACCTCAGTCCAGGCCTGTAATACGACTTTCCCTGCTCTCAGGGGAGTTTGGCCTGAGCTCCCAGGCACAGGTCTGGCTGCCCAGGCCAGGTGCTGTCCTCCACAGCTGTCCCTTGATCCCTTCAGGTGCCGCTGCTGCTGTGAGGTCATCTCATAAAGCCCTGGACACAGCCCTCTTGGTGTTATTTCTCTTCCCACCTTACTTAACCTTTCATATTAGTGACAATAACAGTCGCTAGGATGTTGAAGGCCCATCTGTGAGGGGCTAATTGATTTTCCATCATCACTCTATATTTATTTTCTTTTTCCTCACCTCCAGAAGCGTGCTCTGAACTAAAGGCCATGGCAGTAGCTCATGCTGGCAAAACTGTGCTTTTATTATTCCTACCCTGGCAACAATTATTTATCCAGCTTGTCAAGTGACTGAGGACATCGCGACGACCATCTGTTTCCCTCTGTCTGAATCCCCTAATGTAGTTAGACTCCATTTTCAGGAGCATCTCACTGATGCCACTTGCATTTTTCTCCATTTGTGTGTGCTAGTTTTGGCAGAGCTTCTTCACCGGGGTTGGCGTTTTCACTTCACACTTGTTCATTTGATTAGCATCCTTCTCTTGTGATTAACTGTTTAGCTTCCAGCAAGTGGTCTCTTGGTTAGCTTCGTTTTGATCTTTGAAAGGGTTCCTTTCATCTCCCTGTGCGTCTGGGCTAACACCATCTTCCTTCAGAACCACATTCTGTTGGTTTAATAACTTCCTAGCTCTCAACTCTCCTACTGTTCTCCTGCCACTCATCTCAGTTCAGACTCAGTTCAACTTTTCTTGTCCAGAGGACTGAAACAGCCCCTACCACTTGTGGACAAGCCTGACCTGACCACCTGCAAACCACAGCCACCAAGTGATTTTCCCGAAACACGAGGCTGTGTTCATGGCTCGGTTCTACTCAGATCCCTCTGGAATTTTCCACGGGCTCAGGCTAAGCCCATCCACTTATGTCATGTCTTTTGAAATCTACCATTTTCTCTCTAGGAGCATATTTATTGAAGTGTGTGTGTGTGTGTGTGTGTGTGTGTGTGTTTTATTTGAAAAACCCCGACAGTGGTTCTGAATTGGTAGGGGGGAACATTTGGCAATATCTGGAGACATGTTTGGATGTCACAACTGGGGTAAATGGAGATGCTCCTAGCATCTACTGGGTAGAGGCCAGGGGTGCTGGCCAATACCCTGCAATGCCCAAGATAGCTACACATAGCAAAGGGTTATCCAGTTGAAATATCAATAGTGCTGAGGCTGAGAAGCCCTGTTCTGGCCAAGGCCAACTGTTGGAGTCATCTGCATGCTCTGTGTCCTCTCGTGCCCAGCAACCTTTCTCCCAGTGCTTCCCTCTCTCCTACCATTTACCTGTTAGTGTCTGATCATTCTCCAAGGCTCAGCTTCAAGATCCCCTTACTTTGATTCCCTGACCTTATGAGCCTTTTGACAATGACTCACATCCTTTGCTATTGAGTTTTGTTCAGGGGTGTTCCATCGCTCCAGCATTGACCAAGGTTTTATCTTAATCTTGTGTTATACTTCTCCTTAAAAACCTCTTGTCAACACATGACCAGAATCCAAATATCATAGCACTATGTCCCAGGCCATTCATTCCCAGTGGACTTTCCCATTTCCGTCACTCCTTCCCACCCTCTGCACCCCAGAGCCTGTCGTGTTATAGCCATGCCCATAGGGTTGTGAATACCTTCCCCACCCCCTCATCTTTTTCAGTTTTCCTTCTTCCATCAGATCCAGCTTACGTGTCGCCTCCTCTTCACAGGTTCTCAATACACAGAGTTAGTTCCTTTATTCACGGGCACTCTTAGTCCATGGTGCTTATTTGTATCTCAGCATCCAGTAAAGAAAAATAGTGAAAAATATAGTTTCTGGGGTGTTTCTGAATTTAGGAAAATCTTAATCTTTCTAAGCCTTAATTTCTTCATCGAAATAATAAATAAAAGAATAATATCTACCGAATATCTTTCTGAAACTATTAATCCCAGTAATCCATGTAAAATGCCCAGCATAGTATTAAGGACCCAATTAATGTTAATGGATACTGTGATTTCTAATCATATTGTAGGTTAGATAACTGACTCTGTAGCTCTCTCCTCGACCAACTACTTTCTCCCTGAGAATAGAAACTGTATTTTATTCATCATTGTAGCCCCGAGACAAGAATAGTCTGAACAGTAGCTGCTTGTTGCATGTTTGAGTCAAGGATAGAGACCCAATTACAGTCGTCTCTCTGTAGCAATTTAATGCCTAGCGTTGACCAAGCACGTACTAGGTATAACAATGGGGTAAGCACTTTCACAAATGGCCCCCATTTAATCCTCACAATCGCCCTATGAGATTGGTACCATTATTATTCATTCTCATTTTACAGAAGACCTGGGTACAGAGAGCAAGAGAGCCTGACTGAGATTACACAATGAGCAAGTGGCGAAGTCTAAATTTAAAGGTAGGGAGTTTAAATCATTAGATCTTTACTAAAAAATTAGATAAAGTCAATATTTATTTCAAGAATTCATCGACGATGTATTACAACGAATGCAAAGAATCTTTTTGTCTAGATGCAGACGATTCAAAAACACCCACTTCTTTTCCAGAACCACCAAAATTACTTCAGTCTTCCCGAAGTCACCCTCGGTGAAAACCAGTAGGGTGCAGTTTGGTGGGATGGGAGCTGGGGGATGGGTGGGAGTTTTTATCTTATAATCCCCCAAAAGACACTCTCAAACAAGGCAGCTACATCTTTTCTTTCTCATTATCCAAGATCTTGTAAAATAAACTGCGGGAAATAACGTAAATGGGAGCAGGAGGGAATTAAAGGGATGAGGGATGATGTATCTCATCAGAAAAATTGAAAACAAAAATAGTTTATTCTCATATAAATCAGTATCTTAGTGGAGTCCCTTAACCGGGTGACATTGTACCCTAACAAATAGGCCACCTACTTGCCAGATTTTTATCGGTGGGGAGAAGTATCAAAACAATAAGTGGATAAAAGCAGCCTCCACGGCATTTGTCACAGGAGGTTCCTTTGGCAGGAGGTTGTAGAGCGTAACTCAGCTGCATAGAAGACTCAGAGAGATCTTATGTCACCTGGGCTCCTAGGGCATCTGCCTAAATTGTTAACTTTAGCCAAATGGGAATCATTTCTACAACAAAGTGAGCTACTGAGTTTCACAGTTTGCTCTTAAAGAAAACTGTAATTAATCCTCCATAAAGTCATTGGGATGTACTAGCAGTGTAGAGAGCAAATGTTATTAAAATTTAAGCTTTTCCCATGGGTTAACAATGCTGCCACCTCATTCTAAGACATAGTTCTGGGGTTCAGGCTGTGGGCTTGAGTTACAGGTGACCCTGGTATAATTGGTCCTTCAGGCTAGCCTGGTGGCTGACTCGTGGGGGAAAGACGGTTCTGCTATATCCCCACACCTGCCTAGAAATTGCAGAAGAGGGGATAGAACCTTGGTGAGATGCTGTGGAACAGGCTGAAGTGTCTCATGGCCCTGTTAACTCCCTTTGTTCTTTACTCTCCTGGCTGAGGAGGATAAAAGTTGTAGAGACCCCAGAACACCACAGTGGAAACAATAGGCTCTCAGGAAGGGAGGGGAGAGGATGGCAGGGGTGAAAAGAAACCGCTTGAATTATGGATTTGAGGAAAATGTTGCCCCAGTGGCCTCAGTTTGCTTCATTTGTGAGGAGAAAGAATGTGTTGAAGGGAATCACTTGACCTGCCAACAATCCAAGAGGAAAAATAAATTATTTGTATAAGGTATTTGATTAAAAATATATCTCCTAAATATATATTATTTCACTTCTTGCAATGAGGAAAAGTAGTTTCCCAAAGATGAATTGGGGTACTATTCACAATAAGAGGGCAGTCATACTGGGCAGACAAAAGCAAATGATGTTCCTCATACAGATTACATATACTGAATCATACATATCATTCAATATATGGCATTCAATGCATAGGAGACACCAAATCCCACCCTGTCTGTGCACACAAACCTTTAAACAATTAAAATATCCTTAATATGGGAATTAGCTGAACACATTTTGGTATTCCAGGTTCTATCACGCATATAGAAAGTTTCTTAAATATTTGTGGAAATAATGAATGAATTTCTTAAATTATTAGAGATTGCCTCATAATTTAATTGAACCAATAGTTTTTTATTATGACTATATGTACTGCATATTACTTATAACACATTCAATTTTACTAGTAAAGCACTGATAAGCATACATTGTGTATGTAATATGTATGTCATATATAATATATATGTTCATAGTATATGATCATTTATGACATAATTATGTATGGTTATATCATATAATTATATAGTTATACATATTATATAGAATATATTTTATATAAAACTATACTGGCAAAGCACCAACAATAGAGATTTCTAGTTAACAAAATTGTCTAGTTGGCACAATTTTTGTTACGAGAGGTTATATTTTTATTATTGGCCAATGAGAGCTATGATGGGGAAGCAATGGCCTTGACTGGCCAGGGAGGGGGGAAGGTAAGTTTTATTTCAAGACTTAACTCCTCGATCTCAGTGATACCTGAGAACCCAGCTCCTTGAGTTCATGGATTTACTTATCTTGGAAGCAGCACATTTGAGCTCTGAGCCCAGCTATCCTCAAGCAGTTCAGCCTTTGCTTTTGGAGCTCATCTAGGCAAAGGCTTTCTCTGGAATATATTTCTTCTCTTGTAAGTATGAACAGAATGAATCGGCAATCAGAAAGATAGCCAGGGTGTGATTAGCCAGAGTGTACTGGATAAGCAGTGTTTATTCAGTGTTTAGTTCCCACATGCTGACAAAATTTTCAATACTGCAGATTAGAAAATTCACTCTAGGTGATTCAGGGGAAGTTAAAATTAAATACTGAGCACTATGACTTTACTGCCCTTCTGGTTGGACTTGAGCATCCAGACGGCATCCATTCATCTGGTCATATGTCATTGTGGGCCTCGTGGAGCCCTTGATTGGGGATTAGGGTCCTCGTACTGGCATCATCAATGGCTCCATATCTATGCCCACAGTTCCCCTGTTATGACTGTAAGACCCTGCTGTGAGGTGATAATGCTGCTGCAAGTATCAGTATGGCACTTCAATCCCTGCATAAAACCTCCCGAATGAGGCAAAGACCGAGAGGATGCTCTGGATTCAGTTGGATGGAACAGAACCAAGCAAGTAATCAAGGAGGCTTGTCTGTCAGGAAGGAGGCAGGAGTGGGAAAGAGGAAAGACAAAGGAGATGAGAGAGCAGGCTTGTAAGGTGAGCAAGGGAGGAAAAGGCAGTAAGAGATTATGAAAAAGGAGAGAGGGAGGGAGACAGAGAAAAACCCATTCTATAAGGCAAAGGGAAAAAGCCAAGACAGACTGAAACAGACAGACAGACGGTAATATCAGCAGAGGGGCTAGACCTGGTGAATACTCTGAGTGATAAGACTGCTTCAGTCCTCCCTTACTGCAGGGAGAGGTCTGGGTGTGTTCATCTGTGCATGTGTGTGTGTGTGCACTTGCAGGCACTAGCTTGCTAATAGAGTAGGCCATCAGGCTGAGACTGCTCCCTGGGCCTGGGCTGGTGGTGACATAACTAGGAGTCAGCGAGTAAGGGAATAGTGACAATAACAGTAAAGCAAAGGCACAGCTAAGATAGATTCTGTGTTTCAGTGCAGAGAAATGTAAGGGCCCAGAAGAGGGACGAGAAGCCCTGTAGTTTTTATTCTGAAATTAATAGTGAACACAGTCACGGCGACATTTATTAGGAATCGCTGTTTTCCAGGCATGGTGCTAAGGGTTCCCTCTTATTTAATCTTTACACCAACTTCATGCAGCAGGGCCTCCCATCTTCCCTCTTCAGCACAGGAGGACACTGGGAGATATTCAGCAACTGGCCTAAGGTCACACAGCAATGCGGTGACAGGCAAAGGGAGTGAAGAGAAAGCTGGGACAGGGCTCAGAACCGTTCAGTTTCAACCTACTTTACTTACAAGAATCTGGTTAATTTTTGTCTAACAAGAAGAGTTTAGCCACTATAGACATCTTAAGATCACTAACCAGACAGCTCCTGAGAGTCTGTCCTGCTCTTTAAGTCAATGAGACACATAAAGTCCTTTATGTTCTAAAGTCCCAAGGAATGAAGGATGCTGAAACTGTAGGTGGCCCAGGGATCTTTTTCTAAAGCCTTTCTCCTTTAAAATAACTTTTTATTTCATGGGGGAAGAGTGTGACATACACTCAAGTGAACACCAGAATGCACAATTATAGCTCATTTTTCTATTTTATTCATGAAAGCTGATGAGAAAGCTTTGTTCTGGAAATATAAGTGGCCAAATTGCTGCACAAGCTATGGGTAGTGAAGTGAGCAAGGTTTATAGACCTTTGCCAGAGAGTAAGAAAAATTCCTGAGACTGAATGAGGAAGTCAGTGCGGATGTGAAACGAAGCATCACTCTCGTGCATGGCAGCTTTGGTCAGACCCATTCTTTCCTAAACCTTATAAACCACTTCCAGCATAGCAAAGAAATCCTGCCTGCTGCCAGAAGTCAAAGCCAGGGCAGGCACTGAACCATTAATACCGTGTTTCTAAAATTTCAGACTGTCAATGAAATTGTCACCACCCAAGGTGATTCCTGTCTCTTACGGGATCTTTTCTTATTGGTGTGCGTGGGGCTATTGAGTAGGCAGAAATCAGATAAAGGCTGTGAAGGGAGACTGGGAGAGGGGCTGCCCCCTAAATGTTTCTAGGCTACCTTGAAGCTGATTATTTTACACTGTGCTTTCCCCCATACCACTCCAACACGCACACACACACACACACACACACACACACACACACACACACAGAGAAAACTTTAAGGATATGGTATCTCTTTACTGTAGGTTTTCTTGAAGAAGGGACATAGTAAATCATAGGAAAGAATCCTACAATTTCCAGTGCCCATCTTCGTGATGCCTTCATGGCGGTGACTCACAAACCTCTTCTGCAGATCCTGTGGTCTGGGTCCCCATGCCACAGTGTTCCTGAGCCACCCTTTTTACTTTCTCATGTCCTTACAAAGCCCTGGCATTGGTGGCCACGTGGCTGACCTGTGGCTGTTTCTGGCACTCAGGAAGTCTGGTCAGGTGTGGTCGCTCCTCTCTGTCTGGGCACAGCCCCCTGGAATAGTGGTAAATATTATTTTAAACCTCATTATAAAAAGTTAAGAGGTGATAATAGAAACTGGTAAGAACAAGCCTTGGAATCCTGGGAGAATTAAGAAGTGAGAGGGGGAAAGAAGGTTTAGGGTCAAAACGATCAATTGCAGATCAATTGGTGTTTCCATGAGTAGTTCATTAGGAAATTGGGACAAGGCAAGGAAGAGACAGGAAGACAGACCACGTAGGATAATTTAATCATAAAAGAAGCAAGAACAGCTAGACGAATTAATGTCTTTCTTATTTGTTTATCTTGAAACCGATTAAATGAAATGACTAAAATCTTACATAATATGTCTATGGCCATGCCACCCTGAACAAGCCCGATCCCATCTGATCTCAGAAGCTAAGCAGGATCGGGCCTGGTTAGTTGGAAAAGAGACCACCTAGGAAGACCAGGTGCTATAGGCATAAAAGATAAAAAAAATTAGGCATTGTAAGCTGACAAGGTCCTTGCAATCTGTGAGGTCAACCAAGGGTTGCCTCACCTAAAAAAATTTTTAAAAAATATATAAAAATAAAATTTTGCATAATATATCAATTATAAATATTATTTATAATATCCAGAGAAATTATATTTTAGCCAAAATGCCATTAGTGGAATTGAAAAAGATGGCCTCATAAGTTGCTGCCTTTGGAGAGAGATTCGTAAGAAACTAATAGGAGAATTGTAATGACACAGAAAGCCTGTCCTTTGCAGTGGAGTCGGAGAGAGGGCGTCTTCGCTTATGTGTTTCCTCCTCTCTCTCTCCCTTTCTCATTCCTGCTGAGTGGAGATCAGACATACGTGTCAAGGGGACTCGGTCACTTTGTCTGCATATTAACGGTTATATTAAGATTTGCTGCAAAAAGACAGTCCATTAAAGTTTTGCCTCTGAAGAGGGAAGGAGTGATAATAAATGATCAGCTGAAGGACGTTTTGGGAAGTGATCTTTTGAGCATTCGTTATCACTATTTAAGACTAATTGAAATCAATTGTTTCAGCACCTCAGCTCTATCTAGTGCAGTTTTGCCCCTGGGAAAGCTTTATTTCTTCCCAGCCTGGGTCAACAAATAGGGTTCTGGTTTACCAGCTGATCTCTTAGTTCTAGGAGGCATCAATGAGGTAGTTTAGTTTTCAAAACAGATTTTTTTTCCACTGGAATGCAGAATTGGGGTGCACTTCCCTCCTCACCAGAAGCAGGAACAGCCCAGAGTGATGCTTTGGGCTGGGAAGAAGGCAAGACACTCCTTGAGTAGAGTGTCTCCTGGCAATGGGCCATGAATCCAAGGGCAGTTCCCAAAGCAGTCTCTAGGTGATGCCAACCAAGCCATTCTTGAGGGAAACAGTATTCATCCTCCATCTGCTGTGACCCTCCTCAGCATCATCAGGCCTTTGTACCTTTATACCTGCCGTGTCCTAGAATTCCTCTTTCTAGTCCTATTTGCAGTTGGGTTATGAAATTTGAGAGTACTGGGGAAAGTCTTGAAATGTAACCTATATGAGCTTGTCTTTGCACCTATAATCCCCTCAGTCATTTCTAAGGCTATAGCTTCAAAGGCGGCTCTTAAACGATGTTTCCAATTACTTTTAGCTAATTGAAGTTGAGTTATATCACCATTATAACCATAGAAGGGAACAGGATGCACAGGACAGATCAGCTTTGATGGGAAGCTAAAGGAAAGAGCAGTGGAGAGGGTGTGTGCTTTCAGAGGAGTGAGCTGGTGGAAACAGCACTGAGCCAGGAGTCAGAGATCTGGGTTTTGAGTTTTCTCTTTATTTCTTAGTAAATACGTGACCTTTGATAGTTCATTTGGAATTTCAGAATCCACTATAAAGTTGGGATAAAAGCATCTCCACTAGCAACCACAGGGCTATTGTGATTATAACTCAAGGTGATCAAGGGCAGAGCCAGGTCCTGTGGAACCTGAAGCTTTATAGAATTTGGGGCACGCTGGTTAAGAAAAAGGATGACAAAATTATAAAAGCGAAATTAAGTATAAATGTGAAAATTTATCAAAGAAAAGTAAATTAAAATTTATTATGATAGTCCCAGTTCAAATTTATTTTAACTAGATGCCAAAAATAAGCCAAAGCAAATGCCCTTGAAGGGAAATGAGAGAGAGAAGTCAGGCAAGGAGACTGTGGTCTTAACAAATTGCTGTTAAAATACCCACTTTTGCAAATTTTACAAAAACACAGAGCATGTGAACATAATATTAGCATCTTAGAAAGGACCTGTATCTATGAGACATCTAAAAGCCAAAGCTTCTTTAGCTTCGTAGTAAATCAGTTTCTCAGATAATGATTGTTAAAGGCTTTGTGAACTGTAAAGTACAATATAAGTGAAAAGTATTGTTTTTTTAAATTTTCTTTATTTGCCTAATGGCTACTATTCTGATACCAAGATGGTAAACTCGATTCAAATTGGGGTTTATATTATCTGTATCACAGTCACACATAAATTATTCGGTTAAAAGTGCGTATTTACTTACATTTTCTGTCTCAGAATATGTACACCCATTTGCATGTATAAAGCAGTCTTTAGGTTTGTGATTTGCACAATTTATAAAACACTTAAAATGCTCATTTTTGTTTGAGCCTCACATCGTTCATTGCTCTGTAACAAACTATCCCAAAACTTAGTAGCTTAAAACCATCATAATCATGTATTATTTCTCATGCTCCCTGTGGGTCAGGTATTGGAAGGTGGTTGGGATAGGTGGTTCTGGCTCGTGGTCTCATGTGTGGTTGCAGTTGACACCTGTTGGGGCTGCGGTCATCTGTAGGCTTAACGAAGACTAGAGGATTTATTTCCAACTTGCTCACAAGTGGGCAAGTTCGTACTGGCTGTTGGCTAGGAGCCTGTTTTTCTCCCAGATTCTCTCCCAGAGACCTTCAGCACCCACACAGCATGGTGGCTGGCTTTCCAGAGCAAGCAACCAGAGGAGTAGGGTGGTCAGGTGGGGGAGAGAGAGAGAATGATGAGAGAGAGTCATCTTGCTGTTTATGACCTAGCCTAGGATGTCCTCAGTGTTACTTCCCTTACTTCCTGTTGAGCCAGGAATTTACATGTCAGGCCAGATCCAGGTGAAGGGAACAACGACCTCATCTTTCATCGGAGGACTGTCAGCGTTGCATGGTGAGAAGAACGTGTAGATTGAGATACATACTGATGGAACCTTTGGAAAACACAATATGCTACAAGCTTCACACAACACTTGGGAGACAAACATTTTAATGTTCCTCCTCAATAGAGCACACATCAAAGTATTTTATCAGGAAGAAGCCTAATAGGCCTGAGTTCAAGTTCACCCTTTATAGCTTAGTCTCTGATTTGTGCTGAGAAAAGTTACTTATCAAAATGTTGCCTTATTTATTAACTCTAATACAATGTAATTTTTATAAGGCTTAAATGAGATAAGGTTTGCAAAAGACAAGTTGGCGCATATAATGTAGTAAATGCTCAGTGAATGGGAGAAACATTTTGGAGATGACAAATAGCAACTGAAACATTAAATAATTACTTTTTGAATAATTTCACTAAGTCACAAACTATAAAAATATTAATTTACCAAAGCAAAATCTTTTAACCTAAAGTCCAGTAATTTATTATAACAAGCCACTGAATAATGTACTCACAAGGCAAATAAATGACTGCTGCTTTGAGTTTGCGTATAATTCATACATGTTTTATTCATATTGCTTGATTATAAATAGGATCCTTTCTTTTAATCCAACTTCAAATACCAATGGGAAAGTTAAAGCATTTTCAGTTCCAGTTGCCCATTATTTACTTTTCAATGATAAATGTGATTCACATTATTGATGATGGAAGCATCCAACTTATGAATACTTTTTAATTATTCAGTTTGATGGGATATACAATATGTAAAATTAATAGGAGCTGCAGTTGGGAGCAAATTTCCATTTTTTCCCTTAGTTAACAGACTCGGTATAAACAATAATGTAGCTGAGTTTAGCACTCAGGAAAAATGTGATATTTTAAAATTGTTAAGCTATTAACTAATTGTATTCCCTTTTTTTGAATATTAAAGGTGATTAAGGAGCTTTGTTTATCTAGGATTTTGGGGTCATATCTATTGGGAGGTTGAGGGGAAAGATTAGCAGAAAGTGTTTAATGCTCCAAACATACATCTAAGGTTTCCATAATTCATCAGCTCCGCTATTGCAAACCTTCCTATGCATTTACAGACTGCATACATTATACAGTGATGGATAGGATGCTGATTAAATAAAATTTGTTGCTCTTGCCCAGAATACATATATTTTCACATTAATTTTAAAAATTCTAAATGGTGTCTTTAAAAGTGACTAAATGTTTATACCAGAATAGATACCAACGTTGAGCAGAGTTAATAGGAATTTAAGAAACAAAATGTTTGCTTTCCCTTGACTTTGCAGAGGATGCTACTCACTCTTTCCCATCCAGATGAAAAAACAAAGCCAATTAAAGTACAGAGCCCAATGTCAGATCTTTAACAGTTGTTGAATTCTTCAACATTCAGAATTCTCCACCCCCAAAGAAGTTAATAAGACTCAGGAAGCATAGCTGTTTCATCTTCCTCTAGAAGAATCACTGGGTACCTTCAAATAGTAAAGGTTCTCAGAAATCAAGTAACAAAACCCATTTAGCATGGTTTAACCCATTGTTTCTCAAGTGAGTTCTTTTGTTGTTGTTTGTTTTTTTCAAGAACTTCTACAACATCTCATAGACTTACCCTCTTTTACGGGCTACATGTTCACTGATCCAGTGTGTGCAAATAATAGCTCCTACTGACAGGCATTTGAGTTATTAATGAGTTTTGCAGTTTTCAACTTCACTGTCTATAAATTTATAATCATGTCTGTGATTATTGTCTCTAGAAAGACTTCTAAAACTGGAATACATGATATTGACCTAATCTTGAGATATAAGCTACAAATCAACTTTGTGAACATCACCAAAATTGTTCTATAAGTTTCAGAGTGCAATCAGCTCCCTTATGCATTGGAAATCCACTTTTTTTTACCTATAGCACCTGATCATCCTAGATGGTCTCCTATCCGAGTCCTAACCAGGCCCAACCCTGCTTAGCTTCTAAGATCAGATGAGATTGGGCATGTTGAAGGTGGCATGGCCGTAGACAAGGAAATTCATTTTTAGTGTTTTTTTTTTCAATTACAGTTGACATACATTGTATCAAATGGACATAGTGATTAGACATTAATATAACTTACAAAGTGATCACCCCATAAGTAAAGTACCCATCTGACACCATACCTAATTTTTACAATATTGTAGACCATATTTCCTATGCTGTCCTTTACATCCCCTTGACTCTTTTGTAGTGTTTCCTTATTGACAGAGCAAGAGGACTTGATGTTCAGGGACGAACAAAGCTCTATCTGCAGCGTTTATATAGCATCCAGCTCTCTGCTTCACTCTGCTTTCGTTCTGGATCCGGATCTGGATTTTATACATTTTCATCAAGTATAAAATCTGCCGGAGGCAGCAGATGAGCACCTATGGCTTGCAGGCTGAGGGACTCTTAGGGTAATGTGCATGGGGTCCTGAATTGCATTTAGAAGCCTACTGAATGTCTGAGTTAACTACGTGAGTCACCAAGTCTGCAGTGTTCTTCTTCATTGCCCTCTGCTCAGTGCTTTCAGTCCCATTCTTATTCATTTCAGCCAGTTACAAATAGAGAAGTACCTGTAGCACAAAGACCACCTCTCCGAAGTCCATCTGTTTCCTGGGGCACTAGTGATGCTCATTCTACTTATTTTTCAGCTCCTGTTCCACTGGTGAATACAATTTCTCAGTCAATTTTTGGCCAAATGATTCATTTGCATTTGAGAATCAGATACGTTCTTGTATATAAACATGATCATTATTCATGTATTTTGGAAAGACTCTGAGCCCATCCACGTCTCGTTATGACTATAATAGTTGCATAAACCTTGACATAACATTATTGATTACTTTCCAGAGCAAACCCCTTTGTGCTGTTGTATCCAAACTTCACTAGCTAGTGTCTCACTCTTGTGTCTAGACGTCACTGACACCATTGCTCTTTCTCCAAGTAACATCCATTCTTTCTCCCCTTTCCTCATCCGTATAAACTTCCTTTCCTATTTTATGTGTCTTATCTGTTCTTCAGGACTTAAATCCTTTCCAGTACCTTCCAGAAGCTTCTCCTGCTCATCTTATTCCCATCACATCTGTTTATCCTCATTTCATTAGGCGTTCATCATATTTAATCTTGTATTATTAGTTTATCTTAAAAAAAGAAAAAACTCTGTGTGCTTTGTCTTCAGCTGGACTATAAGCATCTTGAAGTCAGTGACTGTTTTTCCATCCTTTCATATTTAAGAAACATACATCCTCACTCATTTTCTAGAGGTCACAGGACAAAGGCACAATGATGTATGCTCACATTGACTCAGAACCTGCTGAGTAACTCTCACCATCTTCTGTGGCTCTCATTGGTATTTCGATTTTTAAAAAATAACATGGCACACTCCCACTAAGCCACAGTAGTTAGAGTCTTACATTTTTCATTGTCCTAAAGTAACAAATGCATTACTCTCCTTGTGTGTTTATACATTCAGAAAATTAGAATGTCTTACTGCAGACATTCCTCAGAATTTTAGTGATGAAAGGGACTGATGGCAAATAATTAGAGAAGAAAGATTATGTACAAACATTTATTGACAACCTGCTATGTGCCAGGGTCTATCCTAGGTTTAGAAATCAAGCAGTGATCAAGACAAATACTGTCCCTGCCCTCATGAAACAATGGCATTGATGATCTTTTGCTCTTCAAAAACTATGAACCCCAACCTTTTATTGCTGTGCAAGAAAAGAAATACGAGTGGCCATTTGGAATTCTGGACATAAAATATATGCATCACCTATTTCATACAGACATGCTAGTACATGGTTGCATAAAAAGAGGTCTTTTATATTATTCTTTTATGGATTGGCCATATATTATGCAATACAAATGGCACATAAAAGAATAATGGAAAAGACGAGACATGACTAAATAAATCCCTGGAAAGCTTTTTTTTTCTTTTTTTTAAACACTCTGTCATGAGAATACATTCCCCTTGCACCATTTTTTTGCTTCTGTACTTTTGTAGGTCACCAGAATTGAAAATATATTAGGAGAACAGCATGTGCATTAGAAATCATTGCCAAATCTCCAAGTCAACGTTAGACCTTTAAAACTCAAAGGAAATACTAAAAATGAGTACATTGTGGGAAGGGCAATGAATAACATTTGGAAAACCTGAAAATATCTTCCAATTTGTCTGGGCTATTGGCTATCACTGATTAAGAAACTGAAGCCAAAAAAATGAGGCAGTTTTTAGTGACAGTTTTCAGATTGTAATCATGCGCATTGTGAACCCACAGTAAACATTAGATAAACCTCAGATAAGGTGGTGTGGGAAGGTTCTGCAGAACCAATAAAATGGAGGTGAAAGTAAGGCAACATTTACTGTAAACTTGGGCCCATACATATATGAAACAACAGACTACAGATGTGTCATTTTCATAATATGATATAAAATCACTGCTCATTGTTAGAAATTTCCAAGCCACAGTGAGCGATAGATGAATGAGTGGGAGGGAGAATCAGAGTGCTCTACGATAAAAATGAGGTATTGATTCTGTGAGATTTTAATTTAGATTAGTTCACTTAGAAAAAGTAATAAATTGAAATGTACTCGACACAGCTCACATTCGAAATGACTTATCAGGATTCCAGAACGAAATCTTAGGCGAGCAATAATTTTAACTGTAGCACTCACCCAAGTCACCCACACTAAATTATAGCATCTTTGCAAATAATTTGGACAAGAAAGAGACAAGGAGTATATCTCTGAATGACAGATGGGAGTTTGAGCTTCAATACCAGAAGAAAAGATGGAGAAAGAACTGGAAATAAGTGTCTGGCCATAATAAATTAGGGAGACAAATATCTGAACTATTAGAAAAGTGATTCACTGTAAGGTATGCCATATTTATTTGCCCGATGCCTGCCTAGTTCAATTTGGTGGTTTCAGATGGTCAGGTGAAAGGCATTATTTGTAGGCAGATATAGAATTGGATCTTTATGATTCATATCTAGATTTCTTGAGATTTTAATTTGTTGATGTTTAATTGCATTTTGAAAGGATTTTCTATTCAGTCTTTTATGTCAATTAAATCAAATAGCACATATAAATTTGCTTACACAAAGCTTGATCTAAAGTAGAATAATAATAATTATGATTGCTAACAGTGTTTGAGCTTTAATTGTAAACCTGGCACCGAGCTCAACATTCTTATTATCACATCTAATGTGGAGTTAAGTAACTGTTGTCCCCTTACGTGCAATAATGACTCACTTTTCCATTTAGTTTTACATTTTCTGCACTGAAATTATGACCATAGAACTAGAAATTCGTTTGTGTTTCATTTGCAAACTCCTAATTGAAGACCCTAGTGTCACTTCCTGTGCGTTTATTGTGTTCCATCACCTTTTCTGTCAATTGATGAGGTCGCTCTTTGGGGCCAACCGCCTACCATCTATCACAATGAATGCTTTGCTTGTGCAGTACATGTATGTGTGCACACACCTACACACTCACATGCAGATGTTATTACAAAACTTCCCAATTTAAGTAGATTTTTCTCCTCACCCTTTTTGGGACCTGGCCTGTTAAGATTCCTTTTTTTTTTTTTTTTTTTTAACCAAGTGACCATTATTAAGTGATTTTTCTCACGTGCACAATTTGTAGTATCCATCTTTGTTAACCGCCTGTAGTAAAAAATGACTTTGTTTCTCTTCTGGTTCTTTCATAATAGTTCAGCTTTCTAATCTCCACTTTAAAGAATTTTTCTTTTGTAGGTTCAATACTTACTTCCTTAGAAGTGAAGTTCTTTATTAAAGGTTTAGCTTTTGTAGCATCCTGGGATGCTTCGGGGGCCATTAAACTTAATGAGTTAACAAGTTTTTTCTAAAGTGTATATGAGGTACCTATGAAGATAACTTTAACAGGTCTTCCTGATTTATCACAAAGGAAGTCTCTTTCAACAAAAGCTTTCAGGCTGAACTTTCATTCTAGTCTAAGGGAAGCTAACTTTTGGTCTCAAGTGCTGTGTAATACATCACATGCTGTTTCTGTGTTCTTGGGCGATTATATAACCCAGCTATCAGTTACATCAAAGCTCGTCTCCCTACATAAAGATGCATTGACAATAGATAAATCCCCTTTCTCTCCAGTTGGTTTTTCTGTTCCCCATAGAATTCCATTGAACTAGGATCACTTTTTCCCCTTTGAAATGAGATTTTAAATTTCACACATATTTATCAAGAAACAGTCAAAGCAGAATAGGTAATTTTTGTCGTAATTTTTTTTCCATGAAGCCTCTGAAAGGCAAACCCCATGGGACCATCAGCAGAGCTTTTCAGAGGCAAGTCTTCAAAGCATTCCTTTAGCTCCCCATCTCATAATAAAGATCCTGAAAGCCCCTCACTTCCTCCCCACCCTTTTTGAAGCTTCCAAGGGAACTCCTGACCTAGAGGAAGAAGAGGCAAGGCAGAAAGAGTCCCTGACTGGCTGCTTGGAGGTGATAGGGGACGTAGCCTTGTGAGGGAGTGCTGTGGGGCCACCTTTCTACCACCTATAAGGGCAAAGAGAGTCAGTGCTCCTTAAAGGACCCCACCGGCCTTCTTCAGTTCTTCATATGATCTTTGAGTTTCAAAAAATCTGTTTTGGTTTGAGAACTGGAGAAGACAGGGGTGAGCCAGGACATTAGCAGGGAAATAGCTTAACAGGCAATGGTCATTGTCTAGAGGAGATGGTGGCTAGGGCCAGGAAGTGGTGAGAAATGCTGAATTTGGTGGGTATTTCGAATGTAGGATCAGCCGAATTTGACAGTTAAGATACATGATGTGGGGAAAAGAGAAGAGTTGAGAATGACTTTAACTTGAGCCACGAGGCATGTGAAGGTGCTGTGGATGGAGGCAGAGAAATCTGCAGAAGTTTGTGGGAGAGGACAAGCATTTGGTTTTGCACATTTTGTTTGAAAGGCCAACTGGACTTTCAAGTGGAAATATTGTTGACATTTAGATAATGATAGTGCTTGTTATTCTTGATGGTTTTGAAGATTAAATGGACTGTATCACCTAGCACTGCCTCCTTCTCCACTCAAGTCTGCCCCCATATCTTACCACCCACCCAGTAGTCAGACATGTCAAACTACTTTGTGCTCTTTCTCATCCCTTGTAGTTTCCCAAGCCAGGATGCATTATGACCTCTCCTTGCCCACCCATTTCCTTTATTCTGTCCATTCCTTGTTAGCCAATACTTAAACCACTTCCTTTAGTTCCTCCCTTCTTCTGCACTTCTTAAAGAAACATGTATTGATATTATTTGTTTAAAATAAAGCAAATGTCACCTCCTCCAGGCAGCCCCTCCCTGACTTCTCTGGGTAGAGGTAAGAGATGGCCTCCTTTGAGCACTTAGAGGTGTTTCTGGAGCTTTAATGACAACCTCTATCATATTTATCATTAATTAATAATTACTTAATTTTCACTGTACTTATTGACCTACATGAGTCTCCCATAATAGGCTGTAAGCGTAATGGAAGACAGAATTATCTGATTTCATAATAAGTATTTGTTGAGTGAATGAGTAACTATCTGGCAGAAATAAAATGGAGAAATCATCACTTGAAAAGAATTTTTGTAATAAGAACATTTGTTATGAAATTGACTTTAGAAGTGGCAAATCTTGAGTGGTCATCTTTGCTGAAGCTTTTGCTAACCCAGTCTGTTTAGCCCTGGTGTTGGCACAGTGCCTGGCATGGAGGAGACATTTATTAGATGTTCATTGAAAAAGGGACGGAATGAACTCTAAAAATGACTCACAAATGAAAGTTTTTTCTCTATGGTCAAGGATTAGTCGCCAGAATGAAATTTGGAACCTAAATTTCAACCAGTTTGATAAAAAGAACTCTTTAGAGTTCTTTCATGATGGGAATATTGTTGCAGCTTTTTAGAAGAAAAAAAAACCTTATTCTTAAGCATTTCTTAAAAGTGCTGGGCACCAAAGCCACCTGTCAACACTGATTTGCCAATATGAGATAGCTAAGAAGCAAATGCTTCAGCAAACAGCAGCTGCCAAGCATTTCTAAAAGAACACTGAGCAAAAGCTACTCTCCTTCCCTAAATGCACCCTGCTCTTTCTCTGGAGCCATTCTTCCACATGGAGCGTCCTTCCCCTCCATTCCAGCTGGCTAACTTCTACTCTATTTGTTTCAGCCTGATGTCACTTTTCCCAGGAGTTCTTCTTTCATCTTCCAAGACACACGTGGGACCCTTCCTAAGTGTTCCCAGAGCACCCCAAACATCTCCCTAACAAAACAGTGATCCCTCTTCATTGTATGTGTGTGGTCAGTTGCCTGGATCTTCCCAAGTTTTTATTTCTCATTATTAAGTAATACTCAAAATATGTTACTTGATATAAGAACATGGTTTAAAAAGAAACCTTTAGATAACCAGACATTTTTGGAATAGTTAAATATTTCAAGAAAAAAAGTAATGTTTTGTTTTTTTTTTTTATGTCTACCAGTTCTATCAGTTTATGAGAGGAGTGTTGAAATACCCAGCTACATTTTGAAACTTGTCTGTTCCTTCTTTTAGTTTGGTCAGTTTTTGCTTTACATATTTTGAAGCATTGTGGTCAGGTATATAATTATTTCGTGTTGTTGAGTATTGTTGATGAATTAAGTCTTTTATCATCATGTAACAAACCTCTTTATTCTTCTAATGTTTTAATTACAAAGTCTACCATGTCTAGTAGTAATATAGTTTCTTCAGCATTTAAAAAAAAAACAGCATCTACACGTTATATCTTTTTTTTTTTCCATTTTAGCTTTCAAACTGCAGATATCATGGGTCATGAAAAATTTTGCTTAAAGGGCTTGATGACAAATCATTTAGATTTGTGGTCCGTGTGGTCTCAGCTGGTCCATGTGGTCTCAGTTACAGCTCTCCAATTCTGCCATTGTAGGATAAAACCAGTAATAAATAATGTGTACATTAATGTGTAAATGGCTGTGTTCTAATTATAATTTATTTACAAAATTGGTGGCTGGCTCCTGGGCCATATTTTACTGACCCTTATTTATATCATTATATTAGAAATGAGTTTCTTGTTATAAGAAACTTGTTTTTTTGAAGGAGTGAAAGGTTTTAAAGAGCAGCTTCATTACAGTATAAACTGCACATATTTAAGGTGTACACTTTCATAAGTTTTGACATATATAAACCCATTACCATCACCATAATCAAGAAAATTAGTATATTATCGTCCCTCAAAACTTATGCCTCCCACCTCCTCCCATCCATGCCACACCTCCAAGCATCCATTGATCTGCTTGCTATCATTCTACATTAGTTCTCATTGTATAGGATGTTATATAAATTAAGTCATATGGTGTAGATCCTATTTTTCTGGCTTCTTTCACTCACATTACTTTGAAGTTTATCCAGCTTGGTGAGTATATCAAAAGTCCATTTTGTTTTATTCCTGAGGAACATACTCATTTTATGAATATGCCACAATTTGTCTGCTCATTTAGGTATTTCCCACTTGGGGCTATTACAAATAAAGCTGCTATAAAATTTGTAAACAACTCCTCATATGGGTATATAGTTTTATTTCTCTTGGGTCAATAGCTAAGAGTAGAGTGGTTGGATCATGTGGCATGTGTGTATCTAAATCTTTGACAGACTGTCAAACTATTTTCCAAACGGTTATACCGTTTCACTTTTCCACCACCACATTTAATGTGAAGATTGATATGGTTAGGTCTCCATCTATCATCTTGGTGTTCTTTTTTCCATTAGTCTTGTCTGTTTTTACTCCTTTTTCCTCTCTTTCCGACCCTTTTTTGGTTAGTAGATGTTTTTATGCTTCCTTTTTATCTCCTTTTTTGACTTATTAGTCATAATTCTTTATTTTACTATTTTAACAGGTTTTTTTTAGGGTTTATAGTACACATCTTTAACTTATCACACTCTACATTCAAATGATACTATATGACTTTACATTATAGTATATGACACTCATGATAGTACACTTATATTTCTCCCTTCTGGATAATTGCATTCTTATTGTCATGCATTTTACTTTCACATATGTTATAAACCCCATTTTATTTTTTAAGCTACTGTTTATAAATAATTAGAAAAAAAGTATATATTTACCAATGTCTTTACTATTCCCATTGGTCTTCATTCCTTATGTAGATTCATATTTCCATTTTTCTTTATTGAAAGAATGTTCTTTAATATTTCTACAGTACAGATCTGCTAGTGATAGTTTTTTTTTTTAAGTTTTGGTCTCAAAAGACTTTATTTAACTTCCTTTTAAAAAGATGTTACCACTAGGTATAAAATTTTAGTTTAAAAGTTTTGTTTTCTTTTCAATACTTGTACATTTGCAAAGAATGAATTTTCTCTAATTGTTGGGTTCTAGATTCCGTATATGTCCTTTAGATCTAATTGTTAATTGAGTCATTCTAATATTTTATTGTGTTTAATAATATTTTATCCTTACTAATTTATGTCTACTTAACCCATCAATTACTAAGAAATGTGTGAAAATCTCCATCTAGGGTAGTAAATTTGACATTTTTTTTCTTTTAAATGTGTTAAATATTTTATATGAGGGTACGTGAACGCATGAAAGTTTAGAATTATTCTTTTATCTTTATAATAGAAGCTTCTATAATAGAAGCTTCTAGTGCTCACCCATATGTAGTTTTTCTTGCCTTCTCTGTATATTGAAATATACTTCTCTGCTCCATTGCAGTAAGGCAATACCAAATAGTCAATTGACATGAAGGAGACTGTGACAAGTGAATGTCACTTCCAGACTGAAGCATTGCGTTCATAGCAGGAGGTGCTCCAGTGCTCTCTTACTCTTCCCTGGCCAAAAAGCTATATATTTCTGATTGGCTGCTTGAAGATTATAGAGATTTCATCAGCCTGGGTTCCTGAGTGATTATGTGGAATGGAATACCACAATAACCTTAATGGATATAAAATGTGAGCAAAATGTGTTCAAAAAGACTGGGATATGAGTTAATTTCTCCTGCAGTAAAACCTATCCCATGTGACCAATGTATGTAGTGGTTCTCTATCCCTAATGATGCTTTTATTTTTAATACATTTTAAACTATATTTTGCATTATTTATAATTACATTGTCTTCCCTTTTATTAGTGAATCTTTTATTGGCTTTCTGTCTCTTTTTCAAATTTTGTTTCTCTCATTTTAACCGTCTCTTGTAAATAGAATATAATAAAATTTAAATTCAATTTTTAAATATTTCAACAAGCATTAAAGCGCTCATTGAGCTCCTTCTAAATTGTAGGGCCTATTCTGGATATTAGAAATAAAGTGATGAAGAGAGCAGATTATTTTTCTCTAGTGAAGATGTGAATATCTTTTACTACAAAACTTGACCACTAACATTTATTTCTATTGCTAATGTAGTTTTAAATTTTGTGCTTTCAATTTAGTATTTTTTTCCTTTTTTGCTTCTTTTATTCTCCCTTCTTCCTACTAATGTGCTGATCCAGTTTTTTCTTCTTTATTTATTTAGATGTTATGCATTCAATTTTTATTCTTCTGGGATTACTGTTACATTTTAACACTCATGTTTGAAAAAAATAAAAGGAATTACTATTTTTATCCTTCTGAAAAATGTGTAATTTTTTGAACATTTGTAACTAAATTTGCTCTCTTCTAATTTCATCTAGTTATTTTTTTTTTAGTATTTTAGTTATTCCTTGGTTTTATGTAATACAATTAGTCATTGTTTTTGGTTGTTTAATGAAGTCAATGGCTGTTTAGATGTCAGCCTATCCACGTTAAATTGCTTCTATGTTCAACTGCTTTCTGCATTCCTCTGTCCTCTGACCTCAGTTTTTTTCCCCCCTTGAACTAATCTTTTTGCTAGAAACCTAGGGTGAAAAATTCTCAGTCTTGTTTCTGAAAATGTCATAATTTTACCTTAATGGTTGAAGAAGTTGCCTGAATAAAATCTATTGTTTGGTTAAACTATATGCAATTGCCATTTAGTAGGTGTACTTGAACATCCACAGTTTTATATAGTTCAAGCTAACTATATTATCAGTTATTTTCCCTCAGCATCTAAGGTCTTTAAACCTCTATTATTTCTATTGAAAAGTTTTATTTCGGTGTAATTATCTTTGTCTATTAGCAGTAATTTACTTTTTTCTGATTGATTGTTTTTATTATTATTATTTTACTTTGTTCTCTTTTGAATTTGTAGATTCTTTAATTAATTTGGGAAAATTGACAGCTATTATCTCTTATGAATATTACCATTGTCCTATTCTCTCTATTGTTTCCATTTGGAATTCCTATTAAATATATTTTGGACATTCTCATTTCATCCTTTTTGTTTCTAAACATTGCTTTTCTATTTTCTGTTTCATGTCATGATGCGTTATTAGTTTTTTCTCAGACAAGTGTTTCTATTCATTAATTCCATGTGTTTATCTGCTGTTAAACTCGTCTATTTAATTTTTAGGTTCAGTGATTGTACTCTTTTACTTACGTATTTTTTAAAATCTTATTCCTTTTGTATTCTGTACATGCTTGATGGTTTTGAAACCTTTAACTCTTATTCATCTTAATTATAATTATTTTTTCCAGATGGTCATTTCAATACCTCAAGTTTGCATGACATCACTTCTTTTTTTATTTTGTGTATCAATGCACTTAAATTATGCATTTGAATTGTTTCTAATGCATTTGAATTGTTTTCTCATATACTTTATTATAAGAGACTCATCTAGCTGATATCTTTTGTTACTGTTGCTTTAACTGAGTATATAATGTGACCTAGATTCTAGAAGCATTTTTCAAGAGTTGGTTTGCATTTATTTCTGGCAGGCACGTTTTGGAGCCAATTTTGGTGTTGAAATGTCGAATTGGTACTCTCAGACTACATAGGCAGTATAAGTTTAAAACACAAAGCTGAATGACATGTAAATTTGTAATTTTAAATTATCTTTTTCTGTTATAGCCTACGCATATGCAAACAATAATCTTTATTTTCAACCTGTTCTGATGAGAATATGTTTTCAAGTCTAGTCTTTCACAATGATTATAGTTCTTCAAGGGTCCTAGAAGTATGCAACAGTCATAGCTCCAACTCTCAACCCTATATATTTTTTAAGGCCTCATTGCTTATGACTACCAGGGAACTAAAACCACATATAATAGGTTACTGATACCCATTATCTCCTTCTCTTCACTCTCCAGTCACAACTACATCACACTACTTTTTAGTTCTTTGTTTCTGGCACCTAGAGATTTCACATCAGTGAGTATCTGTGCCTGTGAACTCATGAATGTATTGAAAAAATCTCATATTTTATTCAGTATTTCCAGATGTTTGTAGTAACTATATTTAAGTCTGTACTTAGTATGTTAAAATATTGTGGAAGAGAAAGGAAGTGAAGAAGGTAAGAGAGAGAAAAAGGGAAGAGGAAGAAAATTAATCTCATGGCAAGAAAATATGGAATTGAACAAACAATTAAATTTAGAACAAAGATGTGATAACATAAAATGCTGCCAATTTCTGATATTAAAAGGATGAAAACAAAAGGAACAGTCTTTACAAAGTTGATACAGGCAAAGTTTTCTTGGATAGATTACAAAAAGCACAAATTATAAAATAAAAAATATAATAAATTAGACTTAATTAAAATTAGAAATGTCTTCTCTTTGAAATATAACATTAAGAAAATGGAATTTCAAGCCACTGACTAGAAGAATATATTTACAATGTATATATCTGACAAAGGAGTTGTATTCAGAATCTATAAAGAATTTCAAGAATAAGATAAAAGGTACAAGATTTGAAAAAGATTTTCACAAAACAGGATAAACAATAAGCAAATGAAAACATGCTCAATATCATTACTCATCAATGAAATGCTAATTAAGAGCAAATTGAGGTACCACTATATACTAATTAAATGGATTTTTTAAAAGACTTAAAATATCATAATTTTGTTAGGATGTATAGCAACTACAATTCCCAAATATTGCTGATCAAAATGTAAAATGGTACTCTCACTTTGGAAAAGTGATTATCAGTGTCTTATATAGTTGAATACACTTACCATATCATCTTACAATTCTACTCCTAGGTTTTTTCGGAGTAGGAATGAACACATGTGTCACACAAAAATCTGTATTCAAGTGTTCATGACAACTTCATTCAGAATAGCCAAAAGGTAAAAACAACCTAAATGCCTATCAACATGTAAATGGGTAAAGAAATATGATAAAGGTGTCCAGCGACATACGACTCAGCAATAAAATGAACAAACCATGGATGAATATCATGGATGAATCAGAAGAAGCGTAATGTTGAGCGATAGAAGCCAGACTGAAAAAATACATACTATATTCTTTTTATTTGTATGAAATTCTAGAACAGGCATAACTAATATACAGTAGCAGAAAGCAGATCAATCGCTGCCTAGGTCAGAAGTTTAAAGAGTTTATTTCCAGCAAGTCTGTACCAGGGAACTTTGGGAGTGAGAGAAATCGTATATGTCTTAAGAATGGTACAGTTGCTTGGTGTGTACATTTGTTCAAGTTCACTGGATTGCATAAGCCATTTGGGACTCAGAACGACCAAGATGAAAAAGAAGAGCTCCTTGGTAATGACAGACATTGGTTATTTCTTTGTGGCGCTGGGAGTGCTCAAAAGCATTTAATTTGATGCAGGAAAATAAAGCAATATAATGTTTCATGTGCCTGAATATTGTGAAACAAATATCCACTGTATACCATTGATTGATACCATCTTTTCTAAACCAGGAAAATGCTAATTCAAAAGTAAGATAAAAACCCTACTCAATCCTTTTATATTCTCCAGACCATAAATTATCTTGTAGCCAAGGAAGTTAGCCCCAAGTGAGCAAAACTCACTGTGCTTTCTGTGGTTTTCCCCTGTCTGTCTTCTTCAGAATAAAAAGGATTTTATAAATTTTAATGGCATTATCACTGTCATGGTGTAAAAAGTGCCATCCAGCTTCTCATGGTACTACAGTGAGGCAGCTTTGACCCTTTTCCTGTCAAAAAATCTGTCAGCCTATGCTCTAGCTTTTGCTTCCATTTGGAGGCCTTATTATTTTTCTTCCCATTATTGAAAACGTGTGCCCATCCATCACAGACTTTCCAGTGCTTGGTAGATTCAGCCATGGATACCACACTGGCAGCATGATGCCTGGTGTGTGAAATAATGTGTTAATATCCAACCTTGCTTGGCAATGAGAACTGACATTTCTGGGAGCTCGAATTCTCCAGAGCCAGAGCCTTTTGCTGAGAGTGGATAAATATATAGATGAGAAGAACTCTGATCACTCCTCTTCCTTATCTGTTGGATTGCATACTGTGCTGTTTTGATTTACAATCCACTCTCAGATTCCTGGTTTGATAGTATCTATTATCTGTGGTTGTCACTTGCAAGAATTGAACTTTATTTTCTTTACCACTCTTAAGTACCTGTGGTGGATGAGAAATGATCTTCTCTGTACTTTTGTTTTCACAGACTATTCATAAAAAGAAAGTTGGCAGGGAAGTCAGTCAAATGCGCATATGTAGGGTGTATAACATAGCGGCGGGGAAAAACCTGAAAGAAAAAATAATAAATAGACCTTGAGCACTGAAATAAAGGGAAAGAAGAACAAATTATGCTCAAGTCATGTTTTTATAATTAGAGGCAAAGGGAAGTTAGATAAAGAACTCAAAATGGGGTGTCAGGCTACCTGGTTTCCCTGTTACTTTCTAAGTTAATTAATATTTCAAAAATGTATATTTTTTATGTTTAAACAGTGATTTTAATTCTTGCCCCACAATTTTGTTTGGAAGATTAAATTGGGCATTATGCAGTGTCTGGCACTTCGAAAACACCTGTTTCACATTTGCCCTGGCAACACGTGCTGACTGAGTCTCTGGGAAATGTCTGATCACTGGACTCTTTACAAAGGTGAGGGTAAAGGTTAGGGAGCTAGTAAGGGAGAGTGTAATGCCCAGGACTAGCTAGCAAGAGTGGGGAGTCATTCCCAGTCCTAGCCTCAAGCAGGTGTCAGTGGTTACCAGTGCTGAGTGGATCCAGTCAGCCCATGGAAACTTGATAAACTAGCCCACCATATTCTATAATTTTTTGTTTTAACTTTTCTGAAAGGGGAAATGATATTTTAGTTATCTTTAGAGCCAAAGAAATTACTCCCAATCCACACCTAGGAAAAAGAAGTTATCTTCTCCCTAACGGAACTTCCATATCACTTGGTTTTTATTTGATTTATATTCCTGACAATATTTGCCCCTGTACTGCTATATGACTCTATGTGTCTAATTTTTCGGACTCTTATGGTGGAACTGTGTCATTATCATCTGTGTATTCTCTTCAACACCTAACAAAGTAGTTGTTCCATAAGTTGAATTGGAAGCATCACTTTGATTTATCCACTGGCATTCATGTGACCTGGTTGAGTGTTACATCAGGATGGATGAAAGGATAAAGGCCACAGACGAAACTACTAGGGATAAAGCAGCAAAAAAGAGGTTTTATTCTTGACATAATTCAAAGCAAGCAATGTATTGGTTACCTATTCATCAAATATTTATTTAATACTATTTCTGTGTCAAGTATTTATCCAGTTTCTATGTATCTTGGTAATATGTTTGTTTGTTTGTTTGTTTATTATTTTTACTAATATTCATGTAATCAAGACAGGGAGCAGTAGAAAGAACAGTGTCTAATATAGATCGAGTGTAGTATGAGTATTATTTAATCTGAATTTATTTATTTAGTGAAGGCCAGAAATAAGGTGAGAATACAGTGAAATCGTATGAGAGGAACTTGACCCAGCCTGGAAGGACATGACAACCAAGGCCAAAAAGTTAGCTCTCCTGGGGGAACACAGTTCTTTCTGAGCACCCATGACTAAAAACTAAGGAAGAAAACCAACAGCATTTATCATGGAGAGGACCCAGCCACAACCCCTATTAACACAAAGGCCCCAAAGAGGATGCATCTGGTGGTAATTCAGGCTGAAGCAGAGAAAAGCATGGCTGACAGAAAAATAAATGAAAAACAGACAACAAGAGTGACAAACTCCCAGCCATGTAATGACATTTCCTTAGTAGGAATGGGAACACATTCAGAACACTCAAAATGAAAATAGTTTCTTTAATAAAAGTTGTATTAGAAGAGGGTGTCATTAAATACGATTTATATACAAAACAGGTTTTGACTGCAATTTAGAAATAATGCTTAGGAAAACGAACCTGAGAAAAATGATTCCTTTATTTCTGCAATGAAAACACTTCGTTAATAAATATATTAAGGACTGGAATTTATAATTTAATAGTCAGAAGAATTTAATTAATTTTCTGTCATTGGAGATTAAGCCAGTCAAGGGAAATGACATTCAGATTTCTGGCCTTCTTGAGAGAATCAAGTGAAAAGGCTGGCTTTTTAAGGGAGCGCCAATGTCAGTATGCCACCATTACTGTGGAAGGGGCGAACAAATCAATTAGTTTGGTGCAGAGTACTATCCCTGTGCCTCGAAACAGAGACTTCTGAGCACTGCCAATTGAGCCTCCTTCTAAGAAGCAGTGTTTCTGAAAAGAGAAACAATGGTAGAGCCAGGCAGCCATAGTTTTAAATTCTGACTCTGACACATTCAATAGTTCTCTAACTACAAGAGATGACTATCTATCCCTTTGGGCATCTGGGAGTATTAAACAAAGTAGAATATTCATTTATTCAACCTCTATTTACATAGATAGTGCCTGCTAGGCACCTGACAAATTTGGTGCTGGGACACAGTGATAATCGACAAAAAATTCATTGGGAAAATTGGACCCCTATCTTTTATCATACACAAAAATCAACTCAAAATGGATTGAAAACTTAAACACAAGACCTGAAACTATAAAACTACTATAAGAAAACATAGAGGGAAAGCTTCATGATATAGATCTTGGCAATGATTTCATTGATGTGACAAAAACACAGGCAGCAAAAGCAAAAATAGAAAATGGGACTAATCAAGCTAAAATGCTCTGCATTGGAAAGGAAATAAACACTACAGTGAAAGGCAACCTACAGAATGAGAGAAAATATTTGCAAACCATATATCTTATAAGGAGTTAATTTCTAAAATATATAAACAGCTACAACTCAAACAAATAAACTCATAGAAAAAAAAATGGACAAAGGACTTGAATAGACATTTCTCAGAAAAGACATACAAATGGTCAACACGTATGTGAAAAGGTGTCCAACATCACTAATCATCAGAGAAATGCAAATTGAAACCACAGCAAACTGTCACCTCTCGCCTGTTGGAATGGCTGTTACTGAAATAACAAAAGTATTGGTGATGGCACAGAGAAAGAGGACACAAGTTCACTGCTGACAGGAATGTAAATAGACAAAACCACTTTGGAAGACAGTATAGAGGTCCTCAAAAATTAAAACTAGAACGGCCATATAATCCATTAGACTCACTGCTGGATGTGTACCAAAGGAATTGAAATCAGTATCTTGAAGCGAGATCACCATTCCCATGTTCATTGCAGTGTTATTCACAATTGTTAAGATCTGGAAGCAGCCTAAGTGTCATCAACAGATGGATGGATAAAGAAAATGTGGTGTATACATACAAGGGAATATGATATAAAAGAAAGAAATTCCACCATTTCTGACAAAATGGATGGACCTGGAAGAGATGCTAGGGGAAGGAAGCCAGACAAAGAAAAACAACTACTGCATGAAACAAAGAATAGAATGAGAGTGGGGGTAGAAGGAAATGGAGAATTGTAGTTCAGTGGGTATAAAGTTACAGTTATACAGATAATAAATTCTATAGATCTGCTGTATAGCATTAGTGCCTGTGGCATTGTGCACTTAAAGACTTGTTAAAAGGGCATATATCTCATGTTAAGTACTCTTGTCATAAAAAAAAAAAAACAAAACAAAAAAACCAAGAGGGCACAGGAATCTTTTGGAGGTGATGGATATATTTATTTCCTTGATTGCCGTGATATTATCATAGGTGTATGTATAATATATCCAAACTCATCAAAGTTCAATTTTTTGTGCATTATTAACTATATGACAATAAAACTGAAAAAGAAAATAATAAAAGTTTAAAAATTAAAAACAAAATAATCAATTATATTTAATACAATATTTTAGATTTTTAATAAAAGATTAATAATAGTATTAAATTGATAATAGGTATATATATTTTATGCCAGTTTAGAAAAAAAATATTTGCTCACATTTTCATGCTACTACAAATACTTTTTTTCTCCAAGCTATTCTCCATTCTCCTTTCCAAAGCAAAATCTCAGAAAATTACCCATAATGTACACTGGGTCAACATGAGTATCATGGTACATTAGGTGCCAATGATTAAACTGACACCATCTGGATGGAATCACGTTGTCTTCGCCTGATGTCAAAAGAGCAAAGGCAGCAGAAGTCATATTTAGTGTGCTGGAAACTTCTAAGTATCAATCCACAGAAGGCTGCTGAGGTTGGAAAAGCAGCATCCTAATAGCCAAAGTAGCTGAGAGTCCTGGAATTGGCTAATAAGCCTAATGGGGGAAATGGACAGAAAACACAGCTTGTAGTCTCAGAAGACATCACTGCCCTGTAGGTGAGAAGTGGAACAGCTGCATTTCTCCTCTGCCCTTTGGCACAGACAGCTTCCAAATGCAATTTGTGAGGTCTGCGGGCTAAGTGGAGACCCAAGTCTCCATAATTATGTGAGACCTCTAGAAATGGCTTTGGGATTATTGTCCAACTGTAGTTCCAGGCCCCAGCGACCTTAGTCCAGTGTGCAGTAGCTTCTGTTTCCCTGTTTTGGGTTGTTGAAATGGTTTTAAACATTTTTATTGAATATAATAAATAAATAACCTTTTTCAACATTTATTTTATAAGTACAGAGTGTCCCACTGAATAAGAAATCTCTGACTTCCAAAAACTTAACTTCTGGGTCATTAGAATCATGTATCATTCTGCGCAGGGATTAACATGAGACTCACATTGCCAGCACCCCAGCAGTAACATTTTTGAGAGTATCTGAGTTTTATACAGTGGGCAGAAAGATACACCAAGTCATAGACAGGTCTTAAAAGCCACTGAATAGTGCACACATTAGACATTGCTTCTCCAAGTAGCCATTTTTAAAAGTCTTGGGAATGAAAGGTAATTTTAGCTATTGGTACCCACATTCTTCTTGTATTGTAATTAAACAGAGTAGGCAATAATAGGGTTTTGGTAATCAGCTATTCCACTGACAACCAGTTTATCTTTATCTTGTGTACAGCTTTCTCTCCAAGCTTCTAGACATTTGGCTGTATCAATTAACATTGCCATATAATGATATGTAAAAACCATTTCAAAACTTAGTACCACAAAACAATAACCATTACTATATGTTACAGCTTCATGGGTCATCTGGGAAGTTTTCCTCTGTGAGCTTGGCTGACATTGGTTGGCCTCACCCCCAAGTCTGCCGGTAGGTTGTTGACTGGGGACCCCTGGTCTAGAATGGCCTCTCTCTAATGACCAGTACTTCATCTGAGAAAACAGGGTTGACTGTTCTGCTCCATGTGTCGTCCTCTAGATTATTAGCCTGGGAGGAGGAGGAGGAAAAAAGGCAGAAGTCCACAAGACCTTTGAAGGGCTAACTTTGGAACTAGCATTCTTTTGCTTTCGTTACATTCTGTTGTCTAAAGTAAGTCACAAGTCAGTTCAGTTTTAAGGATTTGGGGAAAAGTCTTATCTCTCTATAGAAGGGATGAACAAATTCATTGTAAAGGTTTATCAATATAAACCATTGATATGTGCTACAATTGGTAAAATTTTTCTTTTGTGTACTGCAAACCTTTACAGTTATCTTTTATTTATTTGTTGAAATCATTTTTTAATACTCAACTTTTAGCTTATCTTGACTTTGATGATGACTTTCAAGAATAGGACTTAAAAATCCCCAAGGCTCCTCATTTGTTAGACCTTGGAATGGGGCATTCTGATAATGCTACATAAGATATAGATTATCTGAAATGGATCAGACTGCTAGGGACTTGAGAGAGAGAACATCTAAATCAAACCAATAGCTTCTAGCCTTCAACTCCTTCATTTGAGCAAGAATGCTCATAGCAATTGAAAAAAATAGTACAGCCTACCTTGGGCCTTTTTGTGTTCTTAGTCTTCTCTTTCAACATCCTTTATATATATAATAACATATATTTATATTATAAATAAATATTTGTAATAAATTATATATATATATTATATAAATTTAATATATATTTATATATGATATAAGTATTTGAGGATTTAGGTACAGTACATGGGTATTTGTAGAAGAGTCTCTCCCATCTCTGATCTGGTTGAGAGCAGCTGCAGAAATAGTATTTATGAGTTATAAAGTTCAAAAAGAATATATAAAAGCTCTATACATGTATTTACATTAGGCATCTTATTTATTTCCACATATGTATATTTACATGTTATATTTGTATACATGTTATATTTGCATATGTATGTATGTGTATTTATATTCGTGCACGTATATATATTTGCATGTATCATAAATTCATCTCTGTAAATACCTACAATGTGGCACTTCTAGGTGTGTTTCAGGCTGAAATTCTGCTGAGATAAAAGCGTGGTGTAAGATGTAAAAATCAGCATGACACTGTGTCCCAAATCCAGAGAAAGTGAGCAGGGAAGCCCCACAGGTAAATAAGGCAAATTTGACTATAACTTGGTATTCAAGGCTAGGCCCGATCACTTTATCATCACATCTATGCCCAATTGAGTGGAATAAAATTTTTAAAAACCCATCAAGGTGAAAAACACATAGGTGCACCTCTACTTAAAAATTCTGCATGGAACACCCTTTTTGTCAGCTCAAAGTTCTGACAAAAACCTGTGAGCCCAAAGTTCTGCTTTGACCTACCCCATCACCAGGAAGGAAGTCCTTGAAAGCCGCAAGTGAGGGCATTTTCAGGAGGGCAGGGATAACAACCACCTCCAAATAAGCCCATGACGCCTCTGTCTCTGTTCTCCACCAGTCCCCTGGGGCAAAGTCATCTAGTGCAGAGAAATGGTCATTTTGAAAATCAGACTCCAAAGAGGAGGCTACATATTTGTATATAAGGGTATATTATATGTGTGCTTATGTACTTTATGAAACGGACTATTATGAACATGCAGTATCCATAAGGAACCCACTAAAATCTTACTACCTGCTGACTTGCCAGTTGGCAAAGCTGAGCTTTATGGAAATTTAGAAAGAAAAATAATTTGCAGAATAAATAGCAGGGGCTTCTGTGTGAGTCTCAAGTATAACTTTCAATTTACAAGTCTTTCATCTGTCCTTCCTTTTCATCTCCCCTCTTCCCTTCAACATTATTTGAACCACAGCATTTCCATTAGCATGGAGATTCTGAAGAATTGCTTGAAGGCTTCCCTAAGGAGTACAGAACCAACCATTTAGTTATTTTAAGGTACTTTTAATTATAGGGCAGTGGTCTCTGGATACCTGCCATATGTCATATGTATTGGTGAAATTCAATTGGCTCAAGATTAACCTGAAATGATAGACCTAGTCCTACTAGTAATGACAGTAGTAGTAATAATACTAGCACCATGTTGATCACTTTATATACATTGTCTCACTGCATCCTTTTGACAACCTGTGAGATAGCTCTTTTAAAAAATGAAGAAACCAGCTCAGTTTTTTCTAAAACACCCAGCTAACACATGGCAGAAGGACAGGATTGAAACCAATTCTATCTGACTCCAAAGTTCACGCTCCTTACTACTTCTTTACGTTGTTCAAAGAGAGACTAACATGCTAATTTGCATATAGCACAAGTGCTAGGCTGAAACTACTCGACCAAGATTTTTGGTGTTTTACCTACAGATGTTCCCTACCTGACTCGTAGGGAACCAATAGTACCAAGGACAGGCCGAAACACTGATAATGGAGAACCACACACCCAATTTGAAGCAGCATAATGCAGCTTAGATCCCAACTTGGCAGAAGGATGCATTGGATGGAGTGTATGGTAACTTGAGGTCGGCTGACCCTGAGCAGAAAGCATTTTGACAGCTACTAGGGTAAAAGCAGAACAAAGTGACAGGTGACATGCAGCAGTAGGCATAGCTGGTCATCGAGTATATGGCATAAAGAAGTCAGGTGCCGTGCTCATGGCCTTAGGCACTATCAGCACCCAGATAATTGTGGGTAACAGCACCCTGAAAGTGTTAACTTCCAGTTGAGTTTGTATAAATTACATCTGTAATAGTGATTATTTTCTGTTCACAGGGCAGGTGGCTGTGTGGAACAGAGAATAACCAATCTTTTAAAATTATGTTTAATTAAATAATTTCTGCATACTTTATGTTAGATTTAATATATTTTAATCATGGGCTTCTGACTTTGAAGACTATGGACTCTAGAGTGGAGGTAGATACATAAACAGCTACTGTGATTTACTAAACCATGTTAAAACATGTTTTATTTAAGTAGAAGAATGTTAGAAGTGTTATAGTTGAAGTAGAAAAACATTTTATTAAATTATAATAAATATACAAATAACTGTACATATTTAATGGCTACAACTTGATGAGTGGAGATAAGTACACACTCATAAAACCGTCACCACAATCTATGCCATAAACCTATAACTTCCCAATTTTTTTTCAAAGACTTATGATATTGGTTCCCTATTGATAGACTGGGGACTATTGTGAAACACATTATTGTAAAACAAGTACATGCATTATTGTGAAATAGCCCGTAGTAGGCTTGCATTTATCCATTCATTTATTAAGCCAATGTTTCTCAATGCCTCTGTGAAGGGTCAGATACTATACTATGTTCATCACTGGCATAGACTTATAGTCAGTATAGGGTGGCAGAAACAGACATTTTGCAAGTGCATAAATCTCTTTAATCATAAACAAGATTCGTGTTACAAGGGAGAAGGCCATGAAAGGAAGAAAGTGGGACTCTTCAGGCAGAGGAATAGTCTATGCAAAGTCCCTGAGGCAGAAAGCTGGATCTTCCGCTGCATGGGAGTGTGGCCAGACGGAAAAAAGAGAGGTGCTAGATGAAGCTGGAGTGGTGGATCATGGAAGATATCGTCAACCATAGTTTGCATTTAGGATTTCATTCTAAGGACACTGAGATGTCATGAAGGATTTTAAGATAGGATGTGACATAATAAGAGCAAGCCAGGAATTCTGAGTGGTTTGTATATGTTAACTCTACAACCCTACCAGGTGGATAATTTGATCATCAGTCTTTTACAGGTGGGGAAACTCAGCTTTGGAAAATTTCACTAACTGATGGCAGGCAACCAGCAAAAGGCTGAACTGGGAGTCACATATAGGCAGTTTGGCTCCAGAACAAAGAGCTGACATTGCTGCTAATGATTAGCTTTCTGTTTCAGAGGAGAGTGGATTGGTAAGCATGTTCCATCGGTCTAATATGACAGTTCATGTGATATCACATTGTTCCAATGAATGAAGGAGAGTAGACTAAGATTTCAAGAAGCAATCAGTGGTCTGTCTGCCTTGGGTGCGTATAGCTGGAGGAGGCCTTTTGTCAAATGTGAACATCATTGGCAGAAGTACTTATATTTTACTTAAAAGGCTCTGCAGAGATGGGAGGCAGTCCATATTTCAGCAGCTTCCATTAAATGTCATATATCTTCCCTGCATTTCCTTCCTTATAGCAAGCCTGGGATTAATAATTATATCTTCTTCACTTAGTGAAAGTTTTCCCTTCTCACCTGCCCAACCATCATGTCTCCTACTTCTCTTATCACAGTCTAATAATTTTAATGTGAGATACATGAGGTTAAACCCAGATCTTGGGCCCTTCAGTGGTTGTGAATTATTTTGCGACTACAGCCAAACATTGATGATGGCTAGAGAGTACTGAGACTTCTGAGCATTTCTTTCTCCAAATGATCTGTACAATTGAGCACTGATGATAATTACTTTGATATGCAAATGTACCTTTTCTGAAATTCTAGATGACTCTGCCTCACCAGTTTTTGGTTATGAGAAAGAAGGGGAATATAATAGAAAAAGCTTACCATTTAATTTTGTTTTATGTTTGTATAAGGGAAATTCAAAGACTATAGATATAGAACTCTAGATGTAAGTAAATTTTAAGTAAACATTTTAAGCTGTTGAAGTGATTGCCTTTTAAATATGTAGCATATCCACAATATAAACACAAACATAATTTTCCACTCATCCCACTAAAAAATTATATACATATTTATGTGCATATACATATGTGTATAGACATATGTACATGAACGAAATTCTAGTTCCCCATTCTTTAAGGAGAATTAATTGAGGCATTTTCAAGACCAACACGTTTCTCAGGGTGTGCAATGTTTCTAGGACATAGCACGTGTGGGTTGCATTTACAATTCTATAGTTAATGAACCTTGATAATATTCTGATTATTATTCAACAGCTGGGAAATTTTCCTCAGATGCTTTGCGGTCATCATCCTCACCATTCCTATTAGTATAATTGGCTTTCTCGAATGAGGCAAAATTCAATACTCCTTAGAGTACTGGCTCAGGAGACAGAATGCAGACCAGCATTCATTTACTTTTCTCACGTCCAGTCTGCTCACTCCAGCCCCCGTCTCATCACCTCTCCTACAGCTACGGAACAGTTTTGCTCCTTCGGTGCCGAACAAGGAAATCTAAGGCTTCCTTTTGCCCTTCAGGTCATCATTCATGTTATTCACGTTGCCGTGATGAGAAATAAGCTGGGAGACAAGTGTAAAGTTTTAGAGCATGCCCTTTGGAATAACAGGCAGTTTTGAATCTTAGTTCTGTCACTCCTTACCTTTGTGTGAGTCACTTAACTCTTTGAGTTGTCCCCCATCTGTGACATGGAGGTTATCATTCATACATCATGAAGTATTCTTGAGGGTTAAATAAGAAAATGTATTTAATTTCTTATCTCAGTACCTGACAACTTGCCAGATACTATTATCACTGATATTATATCATCATATCACTATTATGATTATCATTTATAACAAGGAAAAGGCTGGGTTGTGTTCTCTCCCTCCAGCAGTCAGTTCACTATCTTCCACCTCCTGTCCGAGACTTTGGAAGGGACATGCCAAGTTAGGGCTGTTATTGCTATTTTAATTATTTAATATTCACGGAGCACTGAGACAGTAAAGCATTTGTGGGAGCACAGAAGGAGGTGGGGGCAGCATTTCCCTCTTTGAGTTGAGATGGGAGCGTGGAGCTGGCTGGATCTGTGGCTGAGAACAGCATGGCCAAAAAAGACCATCTGGACTGGTGCAGTCAGGCTCCCAGGAAACCTGTGATGCCTCCAACTAAACCAAGTTATTTGGCTTTTAATCAACTTAACATTAAAATTCTCCGAGCCCTCCTGTCTGATACTAATTCCTTCTAAAGAGGCATGTAATGTATAGGAGCCCACATCAATCAGGCTGCTGATTTTTCTTCTGCTTTATCTCACTCCTGTCAGCCGGATTGATCCACTGGAAAACAGAGACTTTTCCTTTATAATGAAGCAAAACCTTAATTTGAATAAACACCATCACTAAACCCTCACTTTAATAGGCCTGAACACATTTGAGGGTTTATGGCTTTGCCACTCAAGTAATACTTCTCCTGAAATATTCCAGATTCCCTTTCTTGATAGGAAAGTTGGCAAGCTCTTTTGAACTGACAATGCCTTCTAGAACCACCCAGTCTTTACTTTTCCAACCCTCCTAAAAATGGTCTGACTGCCAAAGGTGTCCTGAATTCCAACATAACATTAGTACAGAAGCTGTCTCCTCTAACATGTTAGTGATAAGATCCTAGTCTGAGTCACAAAATGCATCCTGTAATTGCTTTCCTTACTCCATTACCTTTCTCCAGCCAGGTAAAAGGAATTCAGAGAAGTCTAACCGTTCACATCCCCACAACAAGTTAAGCGAGACCTTCCTATTAAAACGCTGTATTACAAAGGTGGCCTACAGCGCCTCTGGAAACTTGAGATCAGACCCTCTGCCTTATTTTTCACTGAATTACCTTGAGTTCCTCAGATACAGTGCCAGGCTTATAAAAGCTGCTCGGTCAATGTTTGCTGAACTGAATACAAAAGTTACTACCAAAAGAATTATTTCTCGGCTTCCATGGATTTGTATTTGCAACCTCACGGTCAAGTAGTCATATAGGAAGACCTCAATAAGCAATTCTCCACGATTTAGACAAGCAGATAGTCAGTGCATATATGAGTGTGTGTGTGTGTGTGTGTATGTGTGTGTGTGTGTGTGTGTGTGTGTGTGTACGTGTTATAGTCTCCACCATATCCTCCTCTGGAAAGAGGTGAATCTGCTCTACAGTTTCTACAGAGAAGTGTGATGCAGTGATCTTTGCAGTCAATAATAACTGCCAATTATATGATGGTTTACAGTTCACAAAGTGCTTTTGACTATGCTGTCCCATTTGATTTTTATAATAATTGAAGGAAATAAGAAGCGTGAAGATTCCTAGTCTCATTTTATTTGTGGGGAGACCAAACTTCAGAGTCAGCCATGAATAATTTACAGTGACAGCAATGACTTTGTGGGTACCTGTCCTGTGACACTTCCTACCACCTATTCACATCTGCCTCACTTCCGTAAGGGGTCAATGAGAGGTCCATGAGCCACACCTATATTTTAGAAGTTGATAGTGTCCACAATTGTTCATTCAGCACACTATCACTTGATTACTTAGATGCTAGGCGCAATGATGGGTTCTGGGAAAGGAAAAGCTTAACAAGATAAAGGCCACTGCTTAACAGGAACTCAAAATCTAATTGGCAAAGTTGAAGTTGTAAGTGAGTATTTTTCTTGTGGAATGTGATAGTGCCAACAGTGTCAAATAAGCAAAGACAGAGGAACTAACTTTTCTGAGAAAAGGAAGCCAGAGAAGCTTCAGAAAGAGTAAGTCTTTGGCAAACCCTTGGAGGATGAATAGAAGTTTTTGTTTGCTTTCTTCCAGTTTTACTGAGATGTAATTGACAAATAATAATGCATAAGTTTATGTTATATAACATGATGATTCATGTCTATATTATGAAATGATTACCACATAAATTTAGTTAACGTCCATCACCTCACATAGTTACAGATTTCTTTTCTTGTGATGAGAACTTTTAAGGTCTCAGCAGCTTTCAAGTATACAATAGAGTGTTGTTAACTATAGTCACCATGCTGTACATTACATCCTCAGAACTTGCATATCTTATCATTGAAGTTTGTGGAATATGAGTTTTTAAGGAGGAGGAGAAGAAGCGAGGGGATTTCAGGTAGGGAGAATAAACCAAAGCACAGCACTGTCAACAAGTATGTCCTGCTTGTGGACAGATGAGAAGCTCAGTGTGTTATAAGTGTGGATACTCGGGAAAAGTGAAAATAGATGCAACCAGAAAATGAAATCAGGCTGGATGACCCCAACTGCAAAGTCCAGTTTTTAACCCAGTGTGTTATACATATTTTCAAAATCTAAGTTTTAAGAAGTCAACAAGGTTTGCAAAGAAGCATTGTACCTAAGTACTTGGTTGATAAACTGTAAAATCCCTTTTCTGGGAAAAGATAATCTCAGATCAGGTGTGGATAGGATATGGGCTTTGAACTCAGTGGTGGAGATTGTCCGGCTTTTCCTTGGTGTCTGCATGAGGGAAAGGAACAGCTCGTCTAGACCCAGAGGAGGAAGCCATGCCTGAAGAGAGATAGAGAGAGAGAGAGAGAGAGAGAGAGAGAGAGAGAGAGAGAGAGAGAGACAGACAGACACACAGAGAGAGAGAGAGAGACAGAGAGACACAGAGAGAGACAGAGATGGAAGGAAGAAAGAAAGGAAGGCAGGAAACGAAGGAAGGAAGGAAGGAAGGAAGGAAGGAAGGAAGGAAGGAAGGAAGGAAGGAAGGAAGGAAGGAAGGAAACCAAGTATGGGTTTGTTATTATTTTATTGTTTAAACATCGGTGACGGCAGATAGGTGAAAGGCTCCGAAGGAGACATGCATCTCCAGAGTGTGGAGACGGGACCAACTAGTCATCCAGTCTCCCACCTCCAAATGAGGATTCTCTTCACACTGAGCATGGCGAATAGTGCCCTGAGTCCAGCCCTTTGCTGTGTGTGTGCGTGTTTAAAAAAAAAATGAAGAATTTGTTTACAGGGTGTTTTGGGGTTCTCGGTAAGTCTTTCATGAATTTAAAACGTGTTTGGCCAAAACAATACAAACCTACAGAATTGCAGCATGCCAAGTGTCCATCCAGTGGAGAGCTTTGTGTTTACTAAAATTCCAGTTCCTAACCATGGCCCATGGGCCTTTTACCCATTCCAGCCCAGCTCGTCCTTCCTCCCCAGCCTTGCTCACTCGGCTCAACCACACTGACTTGTCTTCTTCTCCTCACATGTGCCAGGTTCTCCCTAGCTTGGGCCTTCGCTCATGCTGCCCCCCCCCTTTTCCTCCATCACTTTGCAGGGCTGGCTCCTTTCTAGCCTTCATGCTCAGCCCAATGTCATCTGCTCATAGCTGCCTCCCTTGATCCAGTGCCAGTTATTACCATATCATCTGGTTTCATTTTCTTCTTACCCTTATCATTATCTGAAAATGTCTTATTTAGGCAGTTTCAGGGTGACTTAAATTCTGCCTCACATTGGCATTAGTATTTAAAGTATCCTAATTTCTGTTTGACTTTGCAAAGTATAAAGAGAAATGGCCATCTTTTATTACCCTTGCATCACATTATTTCAGTACCTTTCATGCAGGAAATGTGTAACTAATGACTCAGTTTAACTCTATCGTCCCCAACCTCTTACCCTTCTCCCTGCCCCATCTCATTTCTATTTGATGTCTTCACTTTCCCAGTTTATTCTGTTTTTATACACAATAAAAAAAAAATTTACGCTTATCCTGTTATCTGGGATAATGCCCTAGCACACTGGGCACTATGCTAAGCATTTTGTATGCATCATCTCAATGCAATTTGCTATAAACACTCTAAATATTGTTGGGTCCTACCAATTTGCATTATAATCTTCCCACTCCTTTTTTTTTGAAACTACTTTTTCCCTTCTATCTTTTCCACTTTCTATTTATTTCTACCAATTTCTTAAAATAAGTGTATATTCGGTAGAATGAATCAAATTTTAAAGAACTTCTGATATGGGCTAGACAATTTGTCATGGTATATTTCATCATTTGACTCTTCAAATAAGTCTTTTAATCTTTATTTTTAAATCAAGAACCCATACCGTCTTTGACACCATTAGTGTTGTTCACAAGTTCATGTTTTAAAAGCAGGGATGCACTTCAGAGAAAATGAAACTTTTTATGTTCTTAGTCCATGCTATGTGCAAGCCACAGGGCCGAGAATGTCGTAGAGTTAGCTAGTGATTACAGAAACTGTGGTATCAGTGTCATCATCCCCACTTTATTTGAGAAAGTTAGCTCTGCTTCATAATGTGGCCAGAACCACAAAGCTAGGAATACGTGCTGTGTTAGAACCAGGGGCTGAGTGAAATCTAAGGCTAGAATTTAAATGAAGATACTGAGTTTTACAACAAAACATGGAAGAATTAAAAGGCTTCACTATCTTACAGGAGTATCTTATTCCAGATAAGGTAATTCATTGAATACTATTCTATGCTAACCCGTGTGTTAGGTGTTATTGTTAAAAGATAAATAGGGAAGGAAACAGATTTTCTTCTTTCTCATGGCTGAATAATATTTCATTGTATGTATAGTCCACATTTTCTTTATCCATTTATTTGTTGATGGACATAAAAATTGCTACCATGTCTTGGCTGTTGTGAATAATGCTGTTATGACTATGGGAGGGCAGACATCACTGATATAGTCCTTTGGATATATACTCAGAAATGGGATTGTTGGATTATATAGTAGTTCTATTTTTAGTTTTTTGAGAAACCTCCATACTATTTTTCACAGTGACTGTATGAATTTACATTTCCACCAACAGTGTATAAGGGTTTCTTTTTCTCCACATTCTTGCCAATACTTGCTTTCTTTTGTCTTTTGATAATGGTCATTCTAAAAGGTGTGAAGTGATTTCTCATTATGGTTTTGATTTGCATTTCCCTGATGATTAATGAAGTTTAAAATCTTTTCATATACCAGTTGGATACTCACATGTCTTCTTTTGAGGAATGTTTATTCAGGCCCTTTGCCCATTTTTCAATTGTGTTATTTGATTTTTGCTACTGAATAGGGTTCCTTATATAATTTTGAATATCAACCCTTTATCAGATGTGTGGTTTTCAAATATTTTCTCCTATTCAGTAGGTTGTTTCTTCATTCTTCTAGTTCTTTGACTATTCATAAATTTTTAATTTCCTGCTATCCTACACGTCTATTTTTGCTTTTGCTGCCTTTTTTGAGGTTATATCAAAAGAAATCATTGCCCAAACCATTGTCAAGAAGCTTTCACACTCTGATTTTTTCTAGTAGTTTTACAGTTTAAGTTTTTACGTTTAAGTCTTAAGTTGTTTTTGTTTTTGTTCATAGTGTGAGGTAAGGGTCTAGTTTAATTTTTCTGCATGTGGATATTGTTTTCCCGACACCTTTTATTGAAGAGACTGTCCTTTTACAATTTTGTGTTCTTGGTACCTTGTCAAACATCAGTTGACCATAAACGCATGGATTTATTTGGGAGATCTCTATTCTATTGCACTGGTCTATACATCTGTTTTTATGCTGGTACCATTCTATTTTGGTTACTATAACTCTGAGATATGTTTTGAAATCAGGACATGTGATTTTTTCGTTCTTTGTGCTTAAGTTCACTTTGGCTTTTCAGTATCTTTTGTGGTTCCATGTGAATTTTAGTATTGTTTTTCCTATTTCTGTAAAAAAAAAATGCCATTGAAATTTTAATAGAATTGCATTGAATCTGTAGATAACTTTGGGTAGCATAGATATTTTAACATCATTTCTTCTAATCTATGAACATGTGATATATTTTGTTTATTTGTGTCATCTTCAGTTTCTTTTTTTTTTAAATCAATGCTTTATGGTTTTCAGTGTACAGATTTTTACTTCCTTGGTTAAATTTATCCCTAACTATTTCATTATAACCTTTCCAGCACTAACATTCCAAGCTCATCTAAGCCTCGCATCATCAGCCAATATTTGCTCTTGTACAATAAGCACCTATATCTGGGTAATTGGAAAAAGAAGTGAAGTGAAATACTTCACCAGTTTCTGGAACAATCAGTAAAATTTTATGAGGAAATGAGACTATAAGCTCATGATTCAATGCACCTAAGCAATATTTTAAAGAGAGAAGCAATTTAGATGTGTTTCTCAGAGTTGATGCCTGGAATATGAGTATTAAGACTTTTTCAGGACCTCGAGTATTTAGTTATTCAGTCATTTATTAATCTTCATTATAAATAAAAGTCTCATAGACTAATATAAACATTCCTAAAGCAATGTTATACTCTCTGACTGTGTCTGACATATAGTTTATCAATAAATGTGAGGAAAACAATTTGAAAAATAAATTACATGAATCAATGAATTAATGGAAAGTCTTGGGGTAGGGGATACTTCAAAATCTATATATTGAAATATCTCTACTATTGTACAAATTTTGGTACTCAGGTAAAACATCCACTATATTTGGGGTATAAGTGGTAACTTTTAGGGTATTTAAAAGCTATTAAAATAATGATGACGATGATGATGATGATGCAAAGAAGAAGGAAAAGAAGGAAGAGGAGAAAAAAATTGCATGTCCTCATCACATAAGCCTGATCACAGTGCCTCCCTCGAAATTTTTTCTTTAGTTACCGTTAAATATGATCTAATCTAAGACCCTAAAAAAATCTTTGTGGTTTTATGTTTATAAACAATTAGAAATTGAATGGAAAGAGAATCTGGTTCTTATTTATTAATTCACAGCTTAGTGAACCAGGAGAATCTGAACTGTCCTTCCCCATCCAAATTCATACAAGGTGCTGAACTGTATGAGAAAGTAGAAATCAGAAAAAGAAGGTTTCATCTTTCTGGGCTATTAATTATTCATAGAAAGTATTGCTCTAATAAAATGTCAACAGGTACTCACATTTTTCTGATTATGGACTTCTGCCATGCCACAGAAAAATCTGAAGTGGAGTATGGGACAGTAACAGAAATTCGTGTTAATAAAGCCTATATATATATATATATATATATATATATATATATATATATATATACACACACACACACACACACACACACACACGCGCGTGTGTGTGTGTGTGTGTGTGTATACACCAAATAAAATGCCCTATTCATCTCTGAAAAACTAAGGGAAGAGATGGAAAAGAAAGAGGGCATTAGCTTATTAAGTCCTTACTGATTGCTGTTTGAAGAATGCAGTTCAACTTCAAACAAGACCCCAAAGTCACATCCGATCTTGATTCTGTTGTGCAGGCTAACTCATTGTGGTTTGCAATATCTTCAGGACAGCTGGTGCCCTTTCTGCTTCTGTAATATCCTCCAAACACTCCTAAACTCTGCAGACTTAGGAAAATAACATTTGAGGGTAGCATCAATCGGTGCACAACAGCCACGTGGTTTTAATGGCTGCAAGTGGGACATTATGTTTTAAATAAATGGGTACCCCTCTGAAGGAAAGAAATATAGGGCAATTATATTGATACATTGTCTCCCAGGGCTGGACTGCCACACCTGAAAGGGATGCCATTCAGTTCAATATCTCTCATCACTTCCTGGCCATTATGGTTGAAGAAGCACAAGTTTGTTTTCTACAACCGACAAGCGCTACGACTGCCTCTGACCATTGTCCTCTTCTCCAGTGGGGTTTCATACCAATGAATAGGGTGCTCCTGATTCTTAGACTACCTTTGATCTCTCTGAAACCAATCTGCTTCCCAAATGGGTCCATCCCTCTGAGAAGAGATTGTGTGGAAGTGTGTTCTCGTGACCATCCTGACTGGTGTCACGAGAAACATTTTCTGTCATGATTTTGATGGTAATAGGATGATGACTTATCCTAAACTCCATCTTTTTTTCTGACTTTGTTTTAAACAACACACTTTAACATTTTAAAATAATTTAAACAGGTGCCCAGTAACAGAATGACAAACGTTAAGTGTGAAATCTGAAAGTTAGGAAACTGAACCACATATGGTCACCTTTTTTTTTCTTTCTTAACATCCGCCTGCTCTGGACTGCTAAGTGGTTTCATCACTGTCACGCCAAGCAGGACTTGTAAAACTTGGGAGGTGGGCATTCAAAGGCAACATTTGCTTGATGCCTTTAATGATTTTTGTAATTAGTCATTTAAGCAGATTGCCCTGTGATCTAAAACAAGGAATGCAAGGAGATGAGCTGAGAAAATCATTTCCTGAAGGTACTTTAAAGTTAATTGTGGAAAATGAGGCTTGCCTCTTTGTGGGGGTTTTTGGCTCATATTTCAATTGGGGAGGGGGGTGTTGAATGGGGATGGATCTGGCAAGCAATGTTCTCCAAGAATTTATAAAATGTACATGTCCAGAAACACTTTTACTATTTTTTTTTGACACCAGTGCTAAAGGCCTTTGTTGGCTTGTAAAATGCAGCAGATAAGTAAAATATCTAAATATGCCAATGACGATTTAGAGACCAGAAGAGGGAAAGTAAGTTGTGGCTATCTATGAAAGAAAGGGGTGGGGTGAGAAAGGGGAAAGAGGGTCAGAAACAGTAGGGAGATGAGGAGGGAGGGAAGGAGAAAGAAAGAAAGAAGGAAACCAAGGAATTGATATTTCACAGGAACAGGATAAGTTCTGGGGGATCTATGTCTCTACCTTCGTTGAACAGGACAGTTATACTTTGTTAATAAATGTACTTTGAGTGACTAATTCCGGTTTTACTTCAGAGATAAAAGTAGGAGTTTTCAGAGCATGTCAGAAAGGGACTCATGAGTGTTTTAATGAGTCCACGACTTCCTCACTAGGTAACGCTGTCAGGTGACTGACTCTCAGCAAGCCTCAGTTGTTCTCCATGACAGGGCTGTTTAATTCTCATGAATAATTTTGTCACACTTATGGTTCTGTTGATGACTCAAAACCTTTAAAAATTTTGGATGATATAAATCTCTGTGTGCATACATACATACATACTCACTTTGTTTATACTAATGAGTTAATATTTACTAAATGCTAACTAACTACATGCTACGCACAGGTTCAATCTCTTTGAGTGTCTAATTTATTAAATTTTTATACATCTGAATAGGGGAGTTTTACTGATCAGGAAACAGAGGGACAGAGCATTTATGTAACTAGCTTGAGGTCGTAGAGCTAATAAAGGGAAGAGCTAAGATTCAGACTCAGGCAATCTAACTATTGAACTGATGTTTAAAGTACAGACATTCTTTCCTTCATGTCCTACAACGTTCCCATTTCCCATCTGTAACCAAACGTATGGAACACATAAATTCTTTTTTATGGGCCTTACCATCACCATAGAGGCCGAGATAAATGTTGACTGGTTGCTGGATGTCAGAGGAGCAGATTAAGGATGGAGGGTGGCAGTAAAGTTGGTTGATTTCGGGACTCTGAAGAATAAAGTGTGTTACTTTGAAAGACATGAAAAATCACTAATGCCGGAGGAAAAACAATGCCGTAAAGTAAAGAATTCTACCACAATCTTCCAGCAACTTCAATGGCCTGGAGTTCTGACCTTGGCAGAGGAGGGCAAAGGGAGAAGCCAGCCTTCAAAACTAAACTCCCTTGGTGGCATCTGCTCTTTCATTTTAAATCTATAAAATCCCCATTGCAGATTTTCTTGCATTTTATCACAAAAAGATCTACCATCCAGAATTTTCAATTTAGCCAACTAAAGAAGTAGAATTTCAGAGAAATAGCAGAAATGGAGCTTGGGGCTATTTCTTTGATTGGCATCCAAATCCTGCTCCCTTATGATTATCAGGCATTCAGTGTGTTTCTGACATAAAATTAAAGATAAACCTGATTTCAAAAAGAAAGTAAAAAAAAAAAAGAAAAGAAAAGAAAGAAAACAGAATAAACAATTACACTAGAACTTGTGTGTTTGCCAGGTCATCTGGTCTTAAGAACTCTGTCCTGCACACAACATGGACCTCCAGAACCATCCTGTGGCCCTGGGGACAGGAGAGAGGATTTGGTGAGAACTGTCCTTTCCATTTTGGGAGCCTTCTGGGGCCGGAGACGTTAGGAACCTGAGCGGCTCTGGTTCTGGTTGCTGAAGCGTGCTTACTAAGGTGGCAGACAAGTCTATTTGTCTCCACTGAGCAAGGCGAGCTGTCAGCAGAATGCTAAGTAGCTGTTTTAGCAGTGCTGATTGATTTGCAGAGATGGCACAGATGTGACCTCCTTCGTCAAAGTCAATGTTTTCTTGGCCCTCAAAATTTCAGAAAAATACAAATGCAAATGAAAAATAATGACAAGGCTCACATATCACCCCAGAGTCATTGCTTCAACAATTACTAATGCCTGCTAGGTTTCGAGCATCCAGCTAGATGCTGACAATGTCATAAAAATCATCGGAGACATAACTCCTGTTCTCTACAATATTAATAATAATAAAGTAGCACAAATTATATAGTTTTAAGCACTACAGAATTGAAAGTTTCTTTTGCCATGTATTTCTGCTTTTTAAATTAAAAACTACCAGACAAGCATAAGCATGCCTTGTACATAGTCCTCTTTTTACCTAGAATTCCCTTTATCTACCCAAAGAAGCTCCATATATTATACAGAGTCCAGAATGGCTGTCACCTCAATGATGTGAAGCCTCAGTGGCCACGCTCGCACCACAACACCACAATCCTCATCATGTTCTCTGTGTCGTCTTTACACCCCACCCACAACACTGCAACATTGCCATTTAAGGTGTTATTGTCGGTGTCTGGGTACCTGTCTGAACCTCCCATTCAATGGGGGACCTCCTTTAGGTGAGGTTCTTCTAGACTCTGGCTGTTCTTTAGAATCATCTCTGGGTACAAATAAGACCTGTTGGATTTCCAGTGTGTGACCTGCAGGTCTTTATTTTACTTTGCTTTCCACAGATGGTTTTGACTTACAGGCAGGGCTTAGAAGCACTCACTTGTGCTCAATTCCTCTTTATAGTGCCAGTGGCAGGCACAAAGCAGGTGCTCAAATGATGCTTGTGGACTGAATGAATTACTCACATTCACTTTATGCCTCTTTGTAGGTAAATGTCTTAAATTATCTGTGACACCAACTTGCTGGGGTCAACTCAGATGTTTTTGTAGGCTTTTCTTAAAGATCTTTGGCCCCAGTGCTTTAGTATTCCTGTAGGTAAAAATATTTTCTTTTGAACAGTAATTGCATGAAGTTTTGCAATAAACAGGTTAGAATTTAAAGGGATGTGTTGCCAAAATGCGACAAAGAAATAAAGATTAGTTGTAAAAAGCCTCCCTGTATATTCATACACATGTCCAAATTCAGACAGGAAAAAATCTCAAGAAGTTATGCATTCTAAGACGTTTAACCAAATTTCTAACTGCCCAATGGATATTCACTCAGATAATGTATTCAAAGTAGAACTTACTACCTCCTTCCTGAACAGCTCCTTCTCCTTGTTAGAGGTAATGACTGAAGTTTAGATGGTGGTAAGATGGTATTGTATGATCAAAGATTCAGAATGAAGGAATCTGGCCTTACCTCTTGCCCCCTTCCCCCTGGGAAAGAGAAGTAGCTACACTAAGAGTAATAGCAGAATCTGAATCAAAATATCACATCCCTTATATCTGAGCCACGATCCAATAACCCAGTGAAATATTTTGTGGTTTCGAGCACACTGCTGGGTCTGCAAGGGAAAGCGAGCCATTCGTTTCTTTTCTACTATTTAAATCTAAATCTTGAGAGAAGCACATCTAGTTCTCCCTGGGCAAAGAGGGAGTAAGATGCAGAGATGGATGGCCGGATCTGCAGAGAAGGCCTTGGCCTGACTTACCGCTCAGCTCTGTGCCCAGAGGAGTTTCTGGGCTTGGATCCAGGAGGTACACTCTGCCTAGGTTTATTTACTGAGGGGCCAAGAGAAGGCAAATAAATAAGTAAACAAACAAACAAGAGCATGTGTCTGCAACTATGAGATGGAGCAACCCTGTCTAGGAGTAAAACAGCCCAGAGAATGTCCTAGCCTCAGGCAAATCCTACTCAGTACTCCTGTCCCCTTGATGAGGATCTGGAAAGAGCAGAAGCCGGCCTGGAATAAGAGGAGCCGCCTTCAGCAACTTCTCATCCTGCTGGCTCCTTGTCGAAAGGCAGCCATCCCAAGCTCCAAGCCTTCATGTCCCCACCCTCCACGACAAAGGACCAAGCCCAAAACATTAATAATGCTGAAGCCAAGAAACGCTGGATTGAAAAGCAGATTTCTTGAGCATTCACTTTTATCACATACAAAAATACTGTTCTTTACATTTATGATCTCATGTTATTCAAACAGAAGCCCCTTGAGGAAAATAGAATTCTCATTTTTAGATGAGGAATTTGAAGCTCAGAGAAATTGAGTAACAGCTCGAGGTCCCAGATCTGGAAGAAAGCAGACAGGGATTGAAGTCATGGTTTCTGATTCCCTCTCACATGTGTCCCTCTACCACAGAGCTCCCTATTTCTATGGCATCACTCATGTCTCCCTTTCACATCCCCATGGTCACTGGCATAACTCAGGCTCTCGGGGCAGGGCCTTGTGGCAGGTCAGCCCACACCATTTCAGTGGGCTCATGTTTCCTCTGTCCTTAGCCAGACACTTGGGTAGAGATGGCACAATTCAAGTGCTCCCTAGGATACGATACATTTAAAAAACACTGCCAGGCCTTTACTTTTGAACTCAACCATTTATTCATTCCCTTCTTTTGAGAACATAGATTTGTCTTTTACATGTAATTCGGAAATAATGGCTGATCAAGGCAGATGATATGGTCAAAAAGAAACAGCCAGAAAATAAACGTGTTCAAAATTAAAGCAGAGGTGGGATTTTGGATAAAAGAAATCTGGGTTTCAGCTACTTTCCAGCTTAGACTTTCTTATCTCTCCTATTTCTTGTGCTTTAACTCACTCCTCACTTAATATCTTCCAGCCATAAGGGCCTTTCCCAGTCCCTCAGACACACCAAGTTCTTTCTTCAGGGTGTCCACTCATAATCTTCCTTCTTTAAGAACCAGCTTCCTCCTGCAGTTTACTTGATTATCACCTACTTTTTTGTTCAGGTCTCAACTTAGTTGCTGTTTCTTTAGTGAGGCTCTCCATTGACATCCCTCAGTCTAAATCAGCTTCTCTTCTTTCATCACCCCTTGTCACTGTTTGTATTACATTATTAGTGGTGTTTGTTAGTGTAATGGCTGCCTCCCACACAAAAAGGAAAGAACTGTAGCAGGGCTGAGGCCATGTCAGCTTGGTTCACCAATGCTCAGCCCACAGCCTACATCAAAGCGTATTTTTGAATGAATGAACAAATGAAATTGATTAAGTTACTGAACCTCTATGAGGCTGTGTCCTTATTTACACCATGATGGTTTTAATTCTAATTTCTCAAAGTTAGTCTTAGAATGAAGTGAGGTGCCATATTGAAATGACCCAGTATAACTGGACAGTAGTTGGTGTCCATAAATATTACTTAAGACCTGGGGGACTTATCTTCTTTGACTAAATTATTTTCCATGTGACTTAGGGTAAGTATTCTGCCTCTTGATGCCTTGTTTCCTTTTACTATGAGGTCACACCATGTGAAAACACTTGAAAGTCAATAATATCACTTTTCATGCATCCACAAATTTACACTGAGAAGTAAAATACAATTAAATAGTCTTAGATGTATTACTATATAATTCGTAAGCCAGATGGAGACACATCACTTCTCCATTTAGTGAGGAGTGATGCTGATAGACAGGGAGTCAAAATTTACGGCCCCAAATCATGTTAGACTTGGTGAGAAAGTCAGACTCTAATGGGGTAATAGGACTCCAGACTCTCTTTTACTCCCGACTTGGCTCTTCTTATTTGTCACTTCTCAGGTTTGGGGAAAATTTGTGACTCTTTCCATTGCCACTGATTCCTGATCAGACTTTCCTGAGTTCATCTTTCCCCACGCAGCACTGGGCTGTGTTAGTGACGGGCGATGAAATTTTTAGTGCCTGTGTTTATAAACAACCGTTATTTCAGCCCCAGTCAGGAATGATGTATACACACGGTCCTGTAATTGAACACAGCTACTGATGAGTTGGTAATCCAATTGATTGATGAATCAAAATGCCTCTTCATTCATGGTGGATGGAGGTAAATAAAGGAAGATAAGATATGCATTGTCCTGTATCATGAATTTCTCACATTTTTTCCTTTGATTTCTTATTTCTTATGTTCCAGCAACTGCGGAATGGCATGGAGTGGCCTGTCAACCTCAGGAAGCTGATGGTGTGACTGAACTAATCCCGGGGGTCTTCACAGAGAAGGCAGTTGGGGTCCTGGTCGGCTGGAGATTCCATCTGAATGGTGAGTAGGTGCACAGGAAAGCTGTTTCTGAGGGCTTTCGCGATCTCCCCTCGAACAGCCTGGCTGTCCCAGCTGGCTGCTGTTGAAAAGGAACCACAGTGAGGCTGGCATCGATTGCACACACATGGGTGACTACTCTCTCCAGCTTCAAAGCACTCTGTGGTGTCGGGCACTGGCAAAGTGCTCAGGAGGAGCCAGGTTGGCTCTGACAATCGGCTACAGCTACATAGGCAAGGCAGGGGAAATTCTGCTGCAGCAAAGTGCCCTGTCACTATGGGACTCTTCTTGCACACAGTGCTCTCTGGGGTCTGGCACTCCTAAGAGCAGAGTATCATAGGGGCGGTAAGCCCTGGAAAAAGCCAAGAAAGAACTGCTATTTCTTATATTGCCTCACTCACCAGTCCCCAAGGATCTCTGGGTTGCAGCCTTGTGTCTAATCAGAATTTGTATTAAGACGAGTGACAAGAAGCAGGAAGCATTTAGAGCTCCCCACAGACATTTCTTAGAGCAGCAATCCTCACTGCCGTCTTTTCTCATGTCCCAAAAGATATCAGGAGGTTGTAAAATTCCCTCCATAGTAACCTGATTACTAGATTCTTCCACTTGCAGTGAAATATCGGTGTAGTGCGTGCTGTGAATTCCCTGTAGCCAGGTCCAAAGCCTCTCAGCAATGAGAATGTCTGAGAAAACAAAGTCCTCAAGTGACCGTCGTCAGTGTTCCTGTTCCCTGCCTTGAAGTAACTTTTCGAGTTATTTTTTAGTAGCCTAACGTATCATGCTTGGCCTGAGCTGTCTCCTGAGGCAGTGAAACCCTCTCTCCACCCAGTTTCCCAGACCTAGGATATATCATGGACAAAAATCACCTTGACTTGAGAATAGTTTTTATAATAAACCCAACATCCTAAGAATTATCTCAGATGGTTACAGAACTTCCAACCATCCAGTAAAAAAAAACCACACCATTAATTTTTACTAGCATATTTTTTATCTTGTTAGAACCTTAAAATTGGAAACTGTGTCTTCTTCATCTACCAACCTTCAGGGATAGGCAAAGCATCTTATATACAGGAGATACTCAACGAAGAGTTATTGTTGAAATTATTTCTATTTTTTAACTCACTGATTGGGCACCAAGCCAAATAGGTGAGGCCTACTTTTTAGAGTCTAAGGTCCTGAAGTTTGGGTGGCATTTTATCCCTTTATTCTACTCTCTACCCTCTTTAATCGACCTCAAGAGATGTCATCAGTATCATTGTTTCCATGACAACATTGCCGAGGGGATAGTCGTCAAAGGCCCTTGGTAATATGAAACACTTTACAGTTGTTTTGACAAGCAACAGACACTAAAGGCAGCTCCATAAAAAGGAGGAAAATTACTGACTGAATTTTGTCCAAGGCATTGAAAAAACTCACTGACCTGCAGCAACATGAACAGAGAGAATCACTTGGTTCATTGTTAGAGACCAGATGTGCAAGTTGTGCACAGACACCACGCCATCCACCGCTAAGATGAGCTCTTTCACCGTGTTGTAGTTGAGGTTCTTTGGCACACCTGCCAGAGGGAAAGAGTGGGAGGCTGTTGTTATTCAACTGAATATAGTTCATCGAGATAGCTAACTGTGGCTGCAAAGTCCTCACCCAAATACCAACTTGCTTTCTCCATTTACTTTTCTTGTTTCAAATATTAACAAATCAGATTCACCTATTTCAAAGGGCTCAGCATCAATCAAAAGTTCATGAAAAACATTTGCAGATTTTTCTATGCAATAATCAACAACAGTAGTCATCCTTCACTTTCAGGGTGTGTTATTAAACCAATTGTACTTTCCCAATTATCTTTGTATATACTTTGGAAACAAAATGAAATAATGGAGAATTTGGTATCAGATAATCCCAGTTTAGCATTCTGGCTACAGCTATTTCTAATTTACCCCAATTTTGGAACTTCTTTGATTCTTAGCACACTTATAATAAAATAGGTGTGATAAGAACAATATGTAGTTCAAAGAGCTCTTTGAGGACAAATCAGAAAATAACTGCCTTTTGTAAACTGTAACGCTATACAAATTGTTAGTTACCTAACACATCACTTAGTGAATTGTGCTAATAGGTGCTTCTAACATTGTAATACCATCTTATTATCAGTTATAAAACTTTTGTTAATTTAGGTGCATTAACAAGGGGTTAATGTCTGGGTTGCAAAAATGTAATAGTTTGACTATAATCCTTGTTTCTAGAGGAATAGTGTGGGGCACACGGGAAGTTAGGGAGTCTGGAAGCCAGCCAGCTACTCTTTGAGGCCAAAGGAACTGGGGTGTCTCTAGCCTGGATAAGAGAAGGCTAAGGATTTTTTAAACATTGCGAGGATTGTCATATAGAAGACAAGAGGAGATGAGAGTGAAGTCGCTTGCTTTGGCTATGTACAGGAGGAGCCAATGATCAGTTAGGTTGTAAAAGACATAAGTTTTTTTAATTAACTCAACCAGCACAACAATGGGAAAGCCACTGGATGCTCTAGGTAAATCCTTGTCAACTGAAGTCGGTCCAAAGAGAGTGCTGTAGAAGAGATTTCTAAGGGTGACCACCTTTTAGCCTCTACTTCAGTCAGATACATGGTGTGTTTGTTAAAAATAAATATGCCTTGGCTCTATTCCTGTCCTCTTAAAGAAAATTTCTGTAATGAGGCTCTGAAATCTACACTCTTTCAGAGTGTCTCTCAACCTTGGGTGCACACTAGAATCACTGGAGATTTTAGAAATCCTGATGAACAAGTTACACTGAGGATGGATGATAAGACCCAGCATCAGTATTTCATAGCTTGTTGGTGATGCTAACACACAGCCAAGGTCAGGGAACTATCGTGCTAACATTTACAAGCCACTGGACAGTGGTTCTACTTTACAGTGGTTCTCAAGCTTCGGTGCATGTTATAAAGCATCAAAGCCACCTCCCACCCCAGTCAGTTAAATCAAAACCTCTGAATATGGTGTCTGAGCATAAGTATTTTTAAAAAGCTTCCCAGATGATTGTTATTAGAAGCTAGTTGAGAAGCATTGACCTAAAGAAATAGGGCATCCTTTTTAAAAAAAATAACCATTTTTTTTTTGTGGTTTAAGATGCTTGCTTATAGGGATTTTCTATTTGGAGCTCAAATTCTGCCCAGTTGAACTTTGGTTTAATATCAATTCATATTATTTCATGGCGGTAACAAAAAGCTGGTGAACTTGTTCTTTTACTCTTTGAGTTGTACAAAGTTCAGGTTAGTAGAAACAAATTAAAGGAGTTTTTGCCTCAGATTAGCCATAGAATGTATATGAGTCATGGGCGAAGTTGTTACATTGTAGTAGTAGTAATAATAATAATAATAATAATAATAATAATAATAATAAATATACCTTCATTGAGAACCTACCATAGGTCAAGTTTTGTGCTAAGCACTTTATTTATAATGATTATTATATTTTAACATTTATAAGAACTCAAAGAGCTAGTTATTAATGTTATAATTTTTAAATAACTGGAAGAGAGGAAATTGGGAGTCAGAGAGGTTAGAAAGCATTGCTAAGGCCACATAGATAAGTGGAATGTCAGATTCTAAAGTTCATGCTCTGAGTGTAAAGTGTTATGCAAATGCCAGATTCTAGCTTTTGCAACTCAGCGTTGACTATTATGCCTGGTATGTCATCTCTGAGGAGTTTCATTTGACCTTCGAAGACCTGCTGTCATTCATCTAGGACCCCTGAGATGAAGTCATGATCCCATTACCCGTTGTCTCTCTTGCCTTGTTTATCTCTTCACTTTTATGGAGAACATAAGTCCACTATTATTTTACTCTATGATATAATGGTGGCAAACAAGAGGATATGCTCTCACTGGATGGATATGACCTCAGTGCTCCATCATATCCTAGAAACCCTTTTTTCTGAGGGAGAGCCTGCAAAAATATTAATGCATTCAGGAAAATACTCAAATTAGTGTTTAAAATTAATTCCCAAGATTAAAAAAATATGTGAAAAAAGTATTCAACATCACTCATAATTATTGTGCGTGACATCAATAGTAGAAAATATTTTACCTAGCAAATTAGAAAAGAATAAGCAGTTTGACAATATCCAGCAATGCGGAAGATGTGGAGAAATGGACACTGACATAGGCTGTTGGCCAGAAAGAAACCATTATGGTATCATTGGTAGATATGCAACATCTATCATATTTTAAAATGCACATAACTTTTGAAATAGCAATATTATTTCTAGGAATGATTCCACAGATGTGCAAGCATGGAAACTATGTACGTATAGGAATGGTAATTATGCCATTGTTTGTAAGGTACATCAATAAGCAAGTACGTGTACACAGTGGAGGAATACTTTGTAAAAGAATCAGGTGTTTCTGTATTTGTACAAATCTGGAAAGATCTCCAAGAGAAAAAAATCAAGGTTCAGAGCAAAATATGTATCAATCGAGAATCTCATTTGTATAAAATATACGTACACATACACTATATACATATGTTACATATATGGAGTATGTGTTATACATACATGCACATTTACAAGTGTGTATAAATATAACACATACATCATATATGTAACGTGCATAGGTATTTTTTGAAAAGTATATGTCAATTATTAGTAGGTGTGACTCTTGATGAATAAGACTAGGAATTCAAAGATGGGAAAATGGGAAGATTTTTAAAATTCATTTTCTACCTTTCTATATTATTTTAATATTTGACCAAAGACAAGTATTTCTTTTGCGCTAACCTAATTTGAAAACCTAGTTTAAAATTAAACATCTTTCAGTTAGGAGTTACCTGACAGTTTTATGAATTAGCTATTTCTTTAGATAAAATAATCACCAGAGAAGATCTATACTGAGAGACAGAAAAAAGTGGAATATAGTCATCTCAAATTGTGTACCAGTGTGTCTTTTATCTCCCTTTAAGTCACTGAGTTTCATAACAGCAATCACAGCTGCAGCTCAGTGCTAGGCCCTCAGGAAAAGAAATGGATGCATCTGTGCCTTGACAAGCCAAATACTGTCACCTTCAGAGCAAAGTTCACTTGTTACTCGGTGACGTTTGACTCCATTTTGTTTCACTGTTGTCAACACTCTCATCTGCCAACAATTATAGCACCCACTGAGAACAAAACCCTTAAACGGATACTTGGCAAGGGTTTTAGCAGGTCCTTCAGAGTCATTACAACGCTGCCTGAAGGATAGATTTATGCAGTCTGTCTTAGGTCTGTTCCATATATTTAGGGGTAAAATAATATTTTTGCAATATCTCCCTGCACGTCTAACTTTAGTGTTTGTAAGTATTGTTTCCACACTGAGACATATCATTTAACCCAGTTGCTAGAGGAAAAATAGAAGCTAATACTTTTTATTTGTTCCCATATGAACAAATATCACAATATTTGTATTTATAAAAATTCCTTATCAGGTTAAATTTTATCTATGATGCGAATTCACAGAGAGCATGCCTTGAAGCCATTCCCTTTTGTGGTTATAGAAAAGAGAAAACATGAATCCTAGGAATAATCATAAAATCACTCCTACCTTCCATGAGTAAGATGGAGAGGTCCCTTAAGATAGTGACGGTACTGACCAAAACCAGGATGGAAAAGACAAATGTGCAGATTGGGTCGGCGATTTTATAGTCTGGCTAGAAAATATAGGGGCTTTGGTTAATTGAATTTATGCCTTCTTAGCAGAAAGTCTGATTAATAAAATAAACTTCCCTGTTTCTTTCCCTCTCCATCACCCTTTCACCCTCCTGACACTTGACATCCAACTCAGAGGCAAGACTTCCTGAAGACTCAATCCTTCTTTTAAGCTATAAACTACCAGCTGCTAAAGAAGGAAGAAAATAGGACATGCTCTCCTTGTAATTTAAGAAGTGAAGGGAAAGATGTCCTTGAGTGTTTTCTTAAGAGGCCTGATTCCTGATTTAACTTCTCCTAAATTAATCGTACAGAGTATGTGATGAAAATATGCACCAATTTGAACAATATTCAATGACTTTTCGGCCTTAATTATGATGAGAAGAAAGTGTGTCATCTGCTCAGAGGTGGCATCTCACCAAGGTACAGCTGCAGTGTGGTCTTGGAAGGCTGGAGTTTGTTCCTTTCCTTCCAACATATGACACATACTCGAGGCAGGCATCTTTGATACAGTCTTAAGAGTATGAGCCGAGGCCTCATTCTTGCATTCTCTCACCACCACAACCTTTGGTCTCAGGGAGAAACACCTGCTGTTCTACCTCTGATGAAGTCTTATGCCATAGGAGTCTGTGCTTCATTATCTCTAAGAAACTTGGCATCAACCTAACTTTTACAAGAGTACCCTCAAACTCCTCTAACCCATACAATTTTCAACTATTCTGTCTTAAACTTAAAGCTTTTAGTGAGCATTTGCTCACTAAAATATTTGCATATTTTTAATTTTTTAGTAAAAATAATGTAGAGTTCCTGCTAACTGCGCAACCATGATGCAAACAAACAGAGCTAAATGCTGTCCTCCATTAAACCCACCTTCACTCTACCCCACCTCTGTTAGAGATCTGTAGTGAATAATTGTTTAGGGTCAGAGGCCCACCCAGGATTCATGGCCACTTTCCATTAATGCCCTGACTTTTCAGAAATAAGTTACCTCTCCCCCATTTTAGGTGATATTGGTGGGGCAGTCAGTCAGGTGCTCTACCCTTACCCAACCCAGCAGCAGGTACAAGACCCAAATTAGGTCAATTAGACTCTCTTTCCCAGAAATGTGGATCTTTAGTATAGTGACAAAACAGAAAAAAAAGAATTAGTTGAGTAATATTCATTTCAGCATGATGTCTGGGACAGAAGTTGGGTAGTTTCTGAAATCTAGATACAAAAATTCACCTTTATTCCTAGTTTAATTTCTGTTTGGAAGTAGGCTAATAAATTTCAGCCAATAATTTTTTTTTGTTTGTTTAAGTCAGCTAGATATCTTTTCTGTTGCTTACAGCCCAAGAACCCTGAAGTATTGATGGTTCCATTGTGATCCATCTTAACTGCATGACAAAATGAACTTTCTTGAAAGACTGGCAGTCTATAGTTAAACACACAGCTCTTAGAAATTTGGAAAGTCTAAGGTTTCAGGCTTTGAACATTTGTTTATTTAACCCTTGCAAATTAAACAAACATAGGTTGTCCTCCCTTGTTGAACTTAATATTGCAGTGTCAGCTTCTGTACTACATAATCTATAAAATTACTATGATGGTGAGTAAACTCAAACGTACCTTAAAGTAGATGATCAATGCGCTGGTTAACACGCTGATGCTCTGAAACAGATCTCCAAGGGCATGCACGAAAGCTGCTCTGACACTGGCGTTGCCTTGCATTTCCTTGTGATTGTGGCCAGGGTGTCTCTGGTGTAAAATCACACTTAGTCTGAAAGAGAGAACAGTGTTCTCAGCACATGAGATTAACCCTTGAGAACCTATACAGCACAATGGAGAAGTCAACAGTAGCATCTATTATGCAAAATGGTAGATTGTTAAAATATTATGTTTAAAATGTACCAGTTTTGACTATTTTTGAACCCATATGTATCATAGAATTTAAAATATTTCACACAAGGACAAAGAAGATTCACCTAATTTTCTTTTCCACCTACCTAATGCTCCCCTTTTCTACATTAAAACTGGAAATATTCCTTCTTAGATGAAAGCCAGGTATTCGACAGTGAGGAGGGGACATATTTATTGAGGGTCTGCTAAATGCCAGGCACCAAACTAGGCTTAGACCTGAGCTTTGGTGGCAGCTTAATTAAATGTGTCAGTTTCAAGTGCAAAAAAACAGTAGAAAGGAATAAAACAAAATAAGCAGTGAATTCCATCAGGATTGCAGGATTAAATTTTAATCTTTTATTTTACTTAATTTTATTCATTTCTATGAGAATTTGAAATTTGAATAATTTCTGATGGCTACTGGTGGGTGTAATTGTGCTTATGTTTATGTAGCTATTTATCAAGAGACAAAAATGTATTAATGTATTATAAATGTGTATGTGTGTGTGTGTTTATGTATGACATATTACAAAATTTAACATCTATCCAAGTCAAAGAGCTAAATAGTAGGCACTATAAATTATGTACCTATCTATGCTTATCTATACCTTTAAGAGGTACTAGACCAAAGATAAAATAAAGACCTCTTTATTGATGGCCAACAAGGAGTGTTTTGCCTAGAAACTCTTTTTTCACATAGTGCAACAAAGGCTAAAAAAAATATATTTTTAGGACCATGTATCCCAGTCCATTTTCAGTAAAATGTTTGTTAAATCTCAGGCCATCACCACAAGGTAGACTGAGCTATCCACTGAGATTTAATTATCACATAATGTGCAGTTTTTAGATTGTCAATGTTTGGGCAGAAGTTTGTTCTCAGTTAGGAGTTATCATTTATGTACAAGGGGAGTCTGATTTAATTGGAAACACAAAGCAATTGAGTTGGATTTGAAAGGTTATTGTTAGAGGTAAAATGCTAAGAAGGAAGGAAATGTTTCAAGCAGAGAAAATTTACCGTGCAACAGTGTTAGGCTCTTTGAGTAATATTCATTTTAGCATCCCTTTGCAACTTCTGTTGGAACTTTCTGTCCTGATTTTGGGTCCCCAAGGAATAGGTTTATTCCCAAATTATGGTTCTGATATCTCTGTATTCAGACAATATAGCATCTAGCAGCACTTGAAACCTGTAATCCCAGTTCCGGGAGAAAACATTATAGTTATTCGTATTCTTATCCATAAATAACCACCGACTTGCACAGGGAAGTCAATGCTCTTCAAATCTCTTGTCTTTCTAAGCACCTGCAAATTAAGTTCGAAGTTCAAAAGCAGTTGCAGTAAAAAGAAACCAGGGATGATAATCTATTTAGGAAATAGAAATCAATCATCGAGGATCCAGATTTATGTGGTAGTTAGCTGGGCATATCCATCTTCGTGTAGCACTGAGACACCTATATGACATATTACTCTTGGGAAATTATTAATATTTTTATTCTTCCTGCTGCCTTGCACACATAACAGTTTCCTTATGCAAAGATGATGCTATTGACCCCCAGTCAGTGGGACACGTGCTCTGGCTTATTTGTCTACTCGTGGTGATAGAGTAGCATTGATCTCCATGGTGCCAATGTGAAATACATTTTCAGCATAACTGGGTGCAAATAGGGATCTAGTCATTGACAGCAGATAAAATACTGCTCTTCTGATTGTTTAGCTCTGATACGTTTGAGCAATAATTTGCAAACTAAGAGCTAAGGAATGGAGGCAGGAACAAGGTAAAGGCATTAGAGTGACCTGAAGATTTTTCAGAGTGTGCATGCTCATATCCTCCTCTAATTCCAGAGATTCCATTGTGCCCTCTCTTTTAAAAAGCTGCTTAAAATGCCATTCCCTTATCCCCATCTTCTTCACTTTCATGTCTAAACCTATCACATGGCATGTATCACATTGCATTGCAAGATAGATAAATGATACATAGATAGTGTATGAGCTTCCCAGTGCTGCTGTAACCAATTGCTTTGTGGTTTAGAACAATGTAAATGTATTATCATATAGTTCTGGAGGTCAGAAGTCTAAGGTGGGTGTTCAGGACCTCATTCCTTTTGGAGATCCTATGAGAGAATTCATTTTCTTACTTTTTCCACCTTCTAGAGGACATTTACATTCCTTGGCTCCAGACCCCTTCCTCCACTTGCAAAGCCAGCAATGCAGAGCCTTCTCTCTTCTCTGACCTAATGCTTCCTTGTAGTCAGATTGGGCCTATGTGTATAATCCAGGATAATCCTCCAATCTCAAGATCCATTGTTAATTGAATCATATTTGCAAAATTCCTTTTGCTATGTAAATTCACACATGCAGAAGTTCCAAGGATTAGAATGTGGAAATCTTTGAGGGGCCATTATTCTGTCTATCATGGATGATAGACAGATGATATAGTTTTAAATAGGGTTGCCCAGAATTAAACAATCAAATGGGAAAATTGTAAATTGACCTAAAGGGATCAAAGCCCTGGCCTCAAAACCCCATTGTCATGATCAATATGGCAATGATCACATGTCCAGTAGGATATGATCACATGTCCCAAAGAATGGTTTCAGACTGCCTAAATAAGAGAATGGACCAACAGGTAGAAAATTAAGAGACTTTAGCTAACACACCTTTAGGGAGGAATTTCATGTAGTTGGAATGATGCAAAGATAAAGCGTTTCTGAGAGAAATAAATTCCCTGTTATTAGTTCTATTAAAATATATGAAACCAATGACCATTTTATAGGGATGTTGCAAAAGGGAATTCAAGAGTAGGATGAGGAATTAAACAAAAGCTGAAAAACAACAACAAACACATGTATGTCCAGACAGGATAAAAGCCAAGCTTTGTGAGCAGTGTGTGGGGTGACTTACATAATGTTGGCTGCCACTGCACAGCCTGAAACGATGATCATTAAGGTCGCCTTGATCTGGTAATCGGGGTATAGCAGGCGCTCGCAGGCCAGGTACACCAGCACACCGGTCATTACCCAGATGCACAGGGTGGACAGCAGGGCACCAAGGATCTCTAAGGGTTCAAGTACAAAGATCCCATCCACAAGGAATTCATGAATCACCTTAAACTCCCCTAGAGTCATTAGACATTAATATTGCCCCCACTCCCCCTCCCCACGTCCAAAAAATGAGGTTTCAAAGGAATTCACTCCATGATCTGCACAGTGAGGATTTGGATGGATTTTAGCACTCAGATGAGGTTATTTAACGTTGCATTCATAAAACACCAGCTTCTCAGTTCATTATACTCCTTGTGACTCAGTAATTTCCAGCAGATTTTAAAGCATATTAATTGCTGCCTACCCTTGCTGGGTTTTTTTTTTTCCTCCCTCGGGGACTTTAATTTTAGCAGGTGCTAAAATGATTGAAACTTATTAGGAAATGAAATAATGAGGCACAGAGAGTAAAAGGTATTTAGAAACTCTTAATTTCTCCATAAAACGTTTATAACTTCCAGTACCAGTACCTCTAGTGGATGAAAATAGTAAAAAGGGAAGGCTTCAGAGGGTGCTTGATGAAAAATGAGTTTCATTTGCTAACCTGATACGCTGTAAATACAGAGGTAAGCTCAGAGGTATATCAGTACTCTCCCTGCATTTTAAGAGCAACAATAAGGAAAAGCAGCATCAGAATGGAGACATTTACATTAATATTTAAAGATAAGATGGTGTTCAATCTGCCCACTGAGTAAAGTACATTCACTCACTTAGGAGTTTCCTAAGACCTTGCCCTGATCTGTAATTCAGTCTGCAGATGGCTTCTAAAAACCTGCAAGGATCTAGAAGCAGCCCAGGAGTCCGTGGTCAGACTCCTTTCACCCTTTTAAAGCAGGGCCATGTAACATCACCTCCCAGACTTGTCATTTGTATGCAACAGTCATGATTTTTGCCATAGCCACATGCTACCTGTCCTCATCGACACTTAATGTTCTCTTTAAATATATTAACTTCTTAGGCTTAGCTTCTTACTAAACAAAGTTACCCATTAAATTACATGTTTGGTATGCTGGCTGGTTTCCACTATAGCACTGCTGCCTAATACGGCAGCTGTCAATCACACGTGGCTGTTTCAATCTAAATTAAATTAAATTAAATTAAAAAGCTGGTTCTTCGGTAGCACCAGCCACACTTAAAATGTTTCATGGCCACATTATACTCTACATTATGGCACATTTTTCTCGAAGCAGAGCTCTATTGAACAGCACTGGTCTAGCCTGTCAGACTTCCATGGCCAGGAAGAGAAGGGACAAGCAGTATTCTAAATTCTGAGTCCTCCCTATATTTATAAAACATTCTGTGTTTACAAAACAGCTTTGACCAATGGTATAAGAATGGGTAAAATACAAGTAATAATTTACACAGACAAAGGAAGGGTGCTCAGCCAAAAGTCATATTTTCCAAGGGTAGTTCTCTAGAGGGGCTGAAAACTCACCTTCAGACCACAATGTCACAATCTCTTTTTATGAATGTGTATTGCCTCATTTCCCTTGCCAAATGTTAATGGAAAGGCAACTCAAAACACCTGCAGTGATAAACTGGTGAGAAATTAGAACTTTCTATCATTCTAGGCTTGAAAAACCGCAGCCTGCGGTTGTCAGTCTACCAGATGTGGTGAGCGTCTAGTGTCAGGGCCGGGTCAGCCTGTTGGCCACCCCTGCTCTGCCCTTAGTTCTCCATCGCTTTCCATTCCCCAGTTCCCTGTGAGTTCTTCCCTCTCTGCAACTCCCTGGTGCTCTCTGCACCTTACTTTGCAAAGTGGTGCAGAGTAACTTAATGAGTAATACCGTGCCTGTCTGCTCACACTGGGACCTGTGGACTGGGGCGGTTGCCAAGGTGATGCATGAGTTCCCGCTGTCGCACTGGCCTAGAGGTAGCATGATTAATCTGGCTTTTAGATGATTTAACATTGTGAACACACGCTCCCACAGACACATCCCTTTTATCCTGCGCACCAGAGATGTGCCTTTGAGGGATTTTTGAACAAGGTTTCGCTTTGTCCCTTTTGTTTTTACCCTTGGTTCGACTCTGAGGCACTACTCTGCCATGAATGCTTAATCAGTGAACTGTACCTGCTCGGTGCCATCCAAATGTCAGCCGCTTGGAGGGGGGCTTGGAGGACAGCCACAAGGAGAAGAGGCTGAGCAGGAAACTGGTCAGGTCAATTAAGAGGTGGGCAGCATCTGTGACAACAGCAAGACTCCCAGCAATGTGGCCACCTAGGAGGTGGAGAATATGATACAGGGTTAGGGCCTTAGAGGGCAACTAGACTCGTATGCATACTAACCAGAGTGGGTGAAAATGCCAGAGTCACAGAGCTGTAGAAGAGAACTTTGCACTGATCTAATCCACCTTTTCTTCCCAATTTTACAAGAAACAGGCCCAGAGAGTGGGCAGGATTAGAACATGTAGAAATGAATTTCAAGGGGAGAGGCCCTTCCCAGGGGAGCGTAGGTGCAGAGATTGGAAAGCGTGGGCACACTTGGAGAATGTCCCTGTTAGACTGGGGCATAAGAACTCTAAAAGGGCAACACAGAAAGGTGAGGCTGGAAAGCTGTAGGCCGGATTCAAAGGCTCTCACCCTCCAACCTGAGGACCTGGACTCTTGTCTGTCAGCCCGATGACAACCTGGCCTGCTGTAGAGTTTTTGTTTAGCTTTCTTACTTACAATTTTACCACAATCTTCACCACTAATTCCGTCTCCACTAATTCATGCTACCTCGCTGAGATCCCTGTTACAACTAGTGGGGAGCAGTCAGGAGAGAGGGCAGGCACCCTTCAACAGGGTTCTTGGGTGTGACAGCAATCCAATAAAACATAGGAAGAGAACCACGCCATGGAGTCCCGTTGGCTCTTCTCTCCATTCATTGGGCTCCTTCCCTCTAGTTCCCCTGTGAGAAAAGACCTTCAGCCACTAAAATAGAAACCAAAGGAAGCCTTGTCCCTTCCTTCCCGATCAGGGCATGTTGTCTGAGAGCAGTAACTTTTGTTGCCCTTACCACATCTTCCCAGCACAGAGCCTTTGCTGACTGATTAATCCTCCTGGCAGCTGTTTATTGCCTTCTGTACCAAAAGCAATGGAGACTGTCAGTCATCAGCCCCTCCATCATCAGACTCACCTTGTCAACTAAAGATTAAAAAAAATTACATGTATGGCTCATAATTGCAATAATCCCCACAGACCACTGGCTCTAGTTGTAGTTAATAACTGGTTTGTCAAAGTTTAATGGTCTGAAGCAAAATAGTCTTCAGGCTTGTTACTGAGCTGTCAGTGCAAAAATCGGAGTGATTCATTAGCCAGAAAGTAACATTTTGCTAACAAATCAGCTGTCCTTTCAATTATCCTCTAATGTTGTTCTGTCTGTCTGATAATAAAGCTGTGTTAATAATGCATTATTTCTTGCCCAGAAAATGACTACATGCAGATAAGCAGCATGCCACAATCTCAGCAATGAGTGATGGTGATGATTCTGTGTGCTGGGCTAACATCGCAGCCTCAGGCACGGAAATGAAGTCTTTCAGGGTTTCTTCAGCAGGCTCAGCTGAGTCAGGGGGCAACTGAGAAAGAAAAATGGCTCACTTTGGGGAAAGCATGTTAATATGAAGGCCTGGGAACCAAGAACTATTTTGCAGCCATCAGAGCTACTCATAAGAACCATACAGAAAACTGGGGGCAATCATGCTGAGTGACTATGGAGCAAACCGTTTGCAAAAGATAGTTTGCCACTGATCTTGCATTTGCTTCTGAACTTATGAGGTATTATTGACAATTAATTGGATCATCCAGCCAGTATTTATTGAGCCCTTACTGTGCATGGTACAGGGATCAGGTATACAAAGATGAACAACAGTAAACAGATCATGGCCCCTCTCTTCAGTGATCTCATTATCTCACACTCACATACCGAAGGCATGCCTAATGGGCTAGGGGATTAGAAAACCACTCATACTGGGAGCATGGAGGAACTTTTCACAGGAGAAATTAAGAACTGGCTAGAAGAGAAGGTTTTCTGGGGGGAGAACAAGGTAAGAGCAAGAACAAAAACAGAGAAATGAAAGAACATGGCACTTTTGTGGAAAAGCGGGAGGTATGAATGCTGGAGGAATAATGGAAAATGAGACTGGGAAGGTGGGCTTGGGATCCTTGTGTGGGTCATTATATATATATATGTCATGCTAAAGAATTTGAATGGTATCCTGAGATAAGAGGATCTACTTATTTTTAAACAAATAATTATTTTTTATTAATATTGAAGATTTGAACAAGATCCACTTATGATTTTGAGGAAAGGTTGTGACACGTTCAGATCTGTAATTAAGAGATAGATCTTTGCCAGCAGTGTAGAGGCTGATTTAGAGAGAGGGGAAGCTAGAGGTTAAGACACAACAGTAATGGCCAAAGGAAATTATAAGTAAGGTAGTGGCACTCATATTTCTGGAATACTCGACAAGACACAGAGAGCAATGCACTTATAACAAGGTAGGTGGAGCTCTAAGGACTTAGCCCTGCAAACAAACCCTGCTCAGGGCCAGTGCCGTGAAGATGACAGTCATAGAGCAGGGGAGCCACCAGGCCTGGGTCTCATGGTCACCTCAGATTTACAAAGTTGATGTTAACTACACGTGATGTTTTTTCTGTGGAGAACACAGATGTGCTGATAGGACTGAAAGAAGGAAATGTTTATCTGACAGCATTATCCCTGATTCCCATTACTGGACTGTACCATTGTAGGCTATTAATTTATATTTTTTAAATTCTTTGTCTTATGAATAGCATTATTATACTATATAACTTGTCAAAAACTCATGGAGTTATTATTTAACAAAAAATTAAAACATACCACAGTTTGCATAGGTATGTTTTGACATTTCTTAAAATTTTAAGACCAGGAATCTCAAAAAATATAAGTGATCTCAACCAATGAAACACCCTGGCCAGTGAAAAGTAAGTTTTCTTATCAGTAAAGCTTGTGATTTTTCCACCATCCAGCTGTATGTTTTTCTTACTACGAGAGAATATTTTTACTCTGAGTTTCTCACCATCTTCCCCAGCTGCTTCCAGATCTGTATTTCTCTAGCAACCTAGTGCTTCCTCCATCTTTACTTAACTCTAATAGCCCTGCTTCAGCATGCCTTTTCCTGACCACTCCCAATTTCTTTCAGTAATGGCCATAGTTGAGCTTATTTTTTTGTGTGTGAGTTCTCAGTGTCTGTACGTCTGTCTTTCCAAATTGGGATACATGTCTACATCTGCAGTGTGACTCCCCTTTATGGCCTTTTTACAATTAGGAAATTTCACAAGCAATCAGCTAGAGTCCCAATTCAACAGGCCCAAAGGCCCATTAACAGTGGACACGTTGATGTTTACAGACTTCAGTTCCTTCCTCCAATCTACTCTGCACTTGTGGGCAGTTCCCTCTCTAAATACAGCCCCATGGCCTGGAACTCCTCTGTTTTAGATGTCAGAGACTCCCCAAGACCTACAGAATGAATCCTGATTCCCTATCTAGGCCTCATGGTCCTTTCTGAAGCCCCAACTACCACTCTAGTTTTATTCTCTACTGACCATGTATTGCCTACACCACTGCCTTAGATAGGTTCTTTAATTTTAAGTCATAACTTCCTAACTCAAACTAGCTTGAACAACAGTGGTGACAAAAATAATAATAATTGATTGGATTATCTGGGTTGGATTGGATTGAGTGCAGCCCAGACCTAAGGTTCAAAAAATGTTGTTGGGGCTCCACTATCTCCAACCTTTGCTGTTTATTGTCCTACTGAAGAAAGACTTCCTCTCTCTCAGCAAGAAAGTGGCCTCTGGAAGCTCCAGATTCATATCATTTCAGCATGATATTTGTAGAGGAAAGAGAGAGAGCTTTTCTCCCCAACCTCCCTATATAAAGTCCCAGAGAGTGATTAATCCAGCTTGGTAACTCACACCACCTTGCCTATGGGCATGAGGTAATGGGCCAGGAAGACCAGAGCTGTTACCAGCACAATGAGTATGAGAGAGCTTGCTGAATAGGCAGTTGCACTCTGCTATCAGCAGCGGCACCCATCAGACTACACATATGTGGCTACACATCAGACTCACATGAATTACTTCCTAAAAATGCATATTCCCTGTCCTGTTGCAGACCTACCCACTCAAAGTCTTTCCAGGTAAGGTGATATTTATTACCTCCTAGACCACAGCAATACTCAGGTACTGCTCATTCAGCCCCCTCTATCCAAATTTTTTTCTCATTTCCCACTTAGCTACCTTTCAATTTCTACCCATCCCTCAAGGCCTTACTCATATCCTATACACTGCAGAAGTGATATGAGGATAAATATTGCTTTCTGTGACATGGTCAAAATGGCTTTAGGGAAGAGGTGACCTATGGGTTGGTGTGCGGATCATAGCCAGAGTTTTGATGAGTATGGGGAATGAGGAGAGTGCTTTTACATTCATAAAAAGGCATAAGCAAAAGCTACAGACGTTAGGTGTAATGATTATTTTGCATGGAATAAACAACTGAAACAGAAGACTTAAGTAAGGTAGTAAAAGAAAAGGATTGCAAGTCAGCTTGGCAGCCAGATGATGGAATGACTTGAAAGCCTATGTAAGAATTTTTCATTTTGTTCAGGATACCAGAGCTTTTCAATGTATTGATTTCTGTCACTTGGAGCAGCCAGTTGGGGCCTAGCACAGAGGAAGCCCCTAAACTCTTGTCTCTTGCTACAAGCATCTTTGTCAGTTTATTCTAGGACTCAGTAAAATTTCCAATGCCTGCCAAGATGGGGAAAATGTTGTGAAGGACTGATCTGGGTGAAGGAGAGCCATGGAAGAATTTTGAAGATGAAATTAACATGAGAGCAATGTTTTAGGAAAATCAGCTCAAAATAAATACAGCTCAAATTCCAAACGATTGTCAGTATCCATTTAAATTCTTTACTGACAACATCACTTTCTTCTGACTCTAAACTAAAGGCAGATTAGAACTCGTAGACTAATTATTAGGAATGAGAAGGAAAGGAGGAGATTGATTTGCTCACTCCAAATGAGTAGCTTCCTATTTCCCACCACTCCCCAAATATAAGTCATTTTAAAAGCAAACTGTCAGGGCATTAAAAAAGGCACAAGAAGAAAAGTGACTTTGTGAGTGGGAGACCACCTTATTTCAGGCTATTGATTAAACATCAGCTGGGGAGAAGATGCCAACATTCTCAGCATCCACATGGATTCAGGGAAAAGTGAAGGAAGAATGAAATGGAGGAAAGAAGCCAGTTTCTGCATCTCTCTGAGCTGTGTTTGCATGGAATGGTGCCAAGACTTTATTTCAAAGGCTATGAATTTCCAGAACATCATCTTTTCAAATCATGTTTTAAATGGATTTTTTTTAGATTTTCCATTTTCTCGATCTCTTACATGAGCAATTGATATTGTTTACAATCCAATGAATTTTGATAATAAAAAAAAGAAATATTCCTCTGGCATAGATGTCAGTGGATTTCCAAAGAGAGTTTCCCACATTGAAACTGCAAAAGTAAATTATTTGCAACTCCACCAAACTATAAGTAAATTCCTTCAAAAGATTATTCTTAGCTCTAGAAATTGTATGGTATCAGTCATTCTTGTAAGCCACTGGACAAAGATTAATAACAACCCTGGATTTGTCTTATACTGTATGAGTCTAAGTTCTTTTCCAGTTTTTGAAAGCTATAAAAGTCTTAGTGTATAGGCATAAGACTCCATAGCTTGAAGCAACCAATTAATTCTTGTAGTACAAAAAAAAAAAAATAGCTTAGTAGATTCTACTTCCCTCCAGTCTCAGTTTATTATTAATTTATCCCTTCTTTTGAGTAATAGAGAGAAATTGAAGCCAAAATATTGGTAACAAAGTGCAACGGGTAATAGTGATAACTGAGTGGTAGTAGCTTACAATACTATATGCCAGACAACTTATAGTGATATTTAAAATTTTGTTGGGAAAAAATAATAAACAAGATATTACAGAGAAAAAACTTTAGACGAAGCCTATAGCTGCACATAGTTTTATTATTAATAAAAAGGAATGTTAAAAATAAGAATGTAATCTAAGATACTAAAATATGCAATGAGAATACAACCCTGAAAAAAGAAAGATGGAGAAAGTAAAAAAAGGTTTTTAAAGCCAAAATTATGAATTAAAAGACAGAATATACAGTAAAATAATAATATATTCAAGAAAATGTGTGCAAATAATAGATCGATAAAATAGATATCTACCAAGTTAAATCAAGGGAAAGAAGAGAAAATATATAAGCAATGTTAAAATGAGGAAAGATTAAATAATATCAATATGAGACTATCATATTACATTACATGATGATGAATTTGAAAATTTTGATGAGATGAATGACTTTGGAAAGACAAAAATGACCAAAATTTACACAAGAAGTAGAAATTTTGAGTATGTCAATGAATGAGGAAGAAGCTAAAAAAATATATCAAAGGGTTATTTCTAAGAGTGTCTCCAAAGCCCCATGATTTATCAGGTTTTTCTTCTTGAAAAGGAAGAGATAATTACAATGTTATATATACTCTTTCAGGTTTTTTAATGATATTATTAAAACGAAACTTTTCATTTTTTGATATGTATAACTCTTGATTCAAAAACTTAGAAAAATAGCTCCAAAACAGAAAACTATAGTTAAATTTCTGTTATCAACAAAGGTGTAAAAATCATAATGAAAATATGAGTGACTCAGACCAATCAATGCATTGAAAGAATGGTCCACCGCACTCCATGGTCAAATTGTGAGGCATCATAGTGAGAGCCTAAGAACCCACGCCCTGGAATTCAGACTGCCTGCCCCCTTGCAGGTATGCTACTAAAGTAGAATCCTTTACTCTTTGTGCTTCAGGTATCTCATTGACAAAGTGCAACAACAGGACCTACCTCTCAGGGTTTTTGACAGGATTAAGGAAGGTAATACAATGGGAAGGAAGAAAGCACTCATTACAGTTCTTGGCACTTAGTAAGCATTAAATAATATTAGTTATCATCATAATGCCAGAAATACAAAATCATGTTATATTGGGAAAACTGAATATAATACACACTGACAATAGGTCAAAAATATTTTAGTCGAAATAATTTAGAAGATATTTGATAAACATCAGTGCTCATCCTTGGCCATTTGTTAACCATTTAAAAAGTTGAGAAAGGAGAACATTTCATTAACATAATAAAAATACTTAACCTCTCAGGAAACATTTTGCTTAATAGTTAAATAGTTGAACATAGATTTGATTTAGCAGAAGGTATTATTTAGCGTGATAAAAATATGAAACATAGAGAAGAGGTATAATTATTGAAAAAGAGGAGAAATGTCGTTTTTGCACAAGAAAGTCTTATCTCCTGGGTTGGGGAGGATGGATGAGAGAGGAACAAGGAAAATGGACTGAGATACATTTAGAATGATAATATTTCAAGTATGTACACTGTGGAGTGCAAAATGAGTATACAAAATGAACTCTTTCCAGACTACAAAAAGTAAGCATCTAGAAAACAGGATACAAGAAAAGGAAGACCCACTAACTTCTAGAAAGAATAAACCAAACACATAAAATAACTATAAATAAATCTAGCAAGAAATAGGCTGTCCTTGTGTTAAAACAAACACAAATAAAGTAAAACCACAAAACTGAGGAAAGATATAGAGTATTTGTTTAAATGGAGAAACATACCATATTCCCAGAGAGAAAACTGAGTATGTGTTTTAAAGAGATTTGTTTCCAAATTAATTTATATACCAATAAAATCATTATTAGATTTTGGAGAGAACTGAAGAAAATAATTCTCATGTTTAATTAGAATAATAAACAGAAATGAATAGCCTTTACCTTTTTTTGTTAAATAGGAATAATAAAGAAAGAAAAAGTTATACTATAGCATATAAATTTGCATTATATATGTTGCTGATAGAGACTAGCAACACAGATCAGTGAAACACCTTAGAATGAAACCCTATGTTTATAAAAATTTGATAAATGATAAAAGAAACATCAAAAAATCAATAGAGAAAATAATTAATTATTTCATAAATGATGCTGAAAACTTTGTTAGCTATTTAGAAAAAGAAATTCCAATTTTTAGAGCATATCTTCTTTCACATTGATTTAAAATTTTGAACAACAATTGAATGGTATTTATCTTCTCAGTAGCTTGAGGAGGCTTATTAAGGACTAATAGTGAAAGAGTAATAAAGGAAATTAGCTCAAAATGAAATGTTAAATACAATCACCTATATAATATTTACAACTTTTCTAAGTCAAGCTAAAAATTAAACAAAAATTAGGAAGTAAACATCAAACAGAAAAACTATTTATAACAAATAAAACAAAATTTTCATATCCTAACTATATAAAGAGTTCTCTGGGATCAATACAGAGAATTACAAATTATCTAAAAAAACAAGTGAGCCACAGGCATCAAAAGGCAAGAAGAAAATGAATTAACAGGGAAATAACAGATCACTAATATGCATGCAAAAATATTACAGCAGTAACAATGAAAGAAATTAATATTAAAATAAACATTTGCATATGACAAATATTTTTTAAAGATTAAAATAAGTTCTAGTAAATATTTGGAGAGAAAATTATTCTCATATAGAGCTGGCAGACATACAAATTGTTTCACGCTTTCTGGATAACAGTTTGGCAGTTTGCATCCAGAAGTAATAAAAGTATTGTATGTCCTTCAATTATTTCTGCTTTTAGAAATCTCTTTGAAAGGATTAACCAGAAAGGCAGGCAAAATTATATTCAATAATTTTCCTTGCAGCATTGTCCATAAGCAGGGAAAAATTCCCTAAGTTTCTAACAATAGAGAGATGGTTATGTAAATCACAGAGAACTGTATTATTGAATTGTTCAGGCATAAAAATGTTTTTGAAGAGTATTTGATGGCATGGTCAAAGCATTCAATATGCTCTCAGTTATGTTTAAAACACTGAGCTATGCATTGAAAATATATTGTACAAAACTACATAATTTTATTGGAGGTTAGCACTCAGATGTGGAATAGTAATGAATTCCTTTTGTTTCCTTCTATTTTCCAACTTATTTATAATGACAGAAAATATTAACTCTTCCTTTAAAAGAAGAGCCTAGGTACCCCTAACACAATGATGCAGGGTTTTGTTTGTTTGCCTGTTTAATAAGAGGCTTTTTGAGAAATACGCACCCACGACCTCTGCAATCATGAACACGAAACATATTCCTGAAGCAGCACAGAGTTTCCACTTGGCGTGGACTTGCTCATTTGCCCTGTTCTCCGTGGCCTTGGAGTTGTTGTGGCAGTGATGGATGGCTCCTGACTCCAGCTCCTCTGGCTTCTCTCCAGGACATTGGTCTTTATTCAAGGGTTTCTGCTGGAGGTCCACACTAGGAACAAATTTGATAGAAGCAAATAGTGAACATGGCTGCAAACACCTCACTGACAGCCCTACCCATTCTCAGAACCACTATTAGGACATTTGCAAACTAGCGAGGAAGTTATAATTAACAGCTCCTTCTATAAGAAATATCAGGTGTAAGGAACAGCAAGAAATTTTCTTATGAAATCTTAACTAAAAGTACTGCTTTCCTTCAGTTAAGCTCTTATTCAGTCTCTACCACCAGTGATGTCAAAGGAATAGGAGAAAGGAAAGAGATACATTTCTTTTCCAATTGCTTCCCTTTGAAAAGATATTGGACACTGTCCCACAAGTAAAAAAATAAAGGGGGGGTGGTGGGAATGATGTTAGAGATGTATGATGATTCATTCACCCACTGTCACTGTCCTCTCCGCAGTAACGTTGTTAATAGATCATAGCACTTTTTCCTGCTGAGTCCATATGGACCCTCAGCAACTTTCTTAACACAGCTTTGCAGACAATCTACCAAGCAAATGTTGATAGGAATTGAAACTCACTTATACTTCCTAAAGCAAGCAGTAAGTATCAGTTCTGTTCAAAGATAAATAATTTTTTAGTGCTCTTTATAGAATTATAGAATTTCAGATAGAAAGATTATAGATAACATTTAATCCAATCGCATAGTTTCTTAGCTGCAGTAATTAAGTTTCAAAGATGTTAACTAATAGATTGAGGTCAAATGGGCAAGAAATGACTGAACTAGGATCCCACGCCTAGTGTGTTTTTTTTCCTCTACACCCACACTGCGTCTTTACCTGAATGTCAATATACCTAAAATTAGTCTTTACTGATGCATGTCAAGGTCCACATATCTTGAACTAATCAGATTTTAATTTTTTAAATAAACTAAGAAGACAATAATATTCTTAGACTTAAGAACTTTGTGTTCATAGCTTTAAAAAGTGTAAAACAGAAATAAATTAGCCTCCACTTGAAGAGCCATTTTCTTTGCCCTATCACCATCTGGAATTAAAGATATGAAGGCTTTGGCTGAGATGATGATGATTCTTATAACTATAATTATCATCATGTATTTGTTTTTTTCTGAATAAAATAATATGTAGTCACTATTGAAAACCTGGAATTACAGAAAAGCACAAAGTAGAGGGGAAGATCACTGGTACGTCATCTGCAAGAGACAACTATTATTGACTTGTTTAGATTTGCAATACATAAACACACTTTTTATACACAATAGAGAACATATTAATTAGAGTGATTTTGACTGCAAGTCCAGAAAAAAAAAGCTCCTGCTAGGTTAATTAATAATAAGTGGGGATTGTTGGTTTTGCAAGTGAAAACGTCTAGAGTCATCGGGCTTCAGGCTGATTTATCAAAGCTCCAGATCCATTGCTTTGCAGTTCTAACTATGCTTCAACCTCAGGCTGGTTTTCCTCATGGTAGTGGGATAGTTGCCCGAGGTAATCAGAGCTACACACTTGCTTTTTCTTCTACAGGAAGAGGGAGTGTCCCTGTTCCCAACTGCTAAACAAGAGTCCTGAGTTGCATGCCAATTTGGCCAAGTGAGAACCAACCTCTGTAGCCAGAAGAATATGCTTAGAGCTTGTTACAGTAGAAAGACTGCCTAACTGGACATGGTTCCATGGTGCAGCTAACTGAGCCATGCTGACCCCTAGAGCCAAGAGGGGGATAAATGCTACCAAATCACGTGGCTGGATGTGGGAATGGGCAGGAAGGGATTGTGGATGAAATGACAGTGTCACAATAGGTTCCTACCAAAGATACAGCTTTTCTGACCTGATTCTTAGCTATATATATATTGTTAACATTTTCTCCATTTGTTAAAATTCTACATCATTATTTTTTAACATATAGAGATCATTATGTTTAATATAGATATGTTACAGCCTAATTTATTTTCTGTTATTGGATAATTCATTTTTTCCAACTATTTGCTCATATAATCACCACTGTCATTCATATCCTTATAGTTAATATTTGCTCCATATATTATCTCTTTAAAACATAACCCTAGGATGGAAATTACTTGGTCAAAGAGTATCTACATTTTTAAGGACTTCGATGTGTTTTGCTAAATTGACTTCAGAATGTTTGCACCAATGATGTTAGTAGCACTCAGGATTTTAAACAGTTCCAAATAATCTTCATTTTGGAATAAGAACCATTTGGAAAGAGGTCCATGGAGAGTTTATGCCTATAAACATTTGCCTTTGTATTGTGTTACATATCCTGAAAATAACCACCACATAATGTAGTAGTGTGAGTCACCAGTGGTCTTCAACTCAGAGGAGCCTGAGAACTAATAAGAAACATGGAGGAGGTCCTCCCTTTTCTTGTGCCTGAGAAGACAGCATGAGACAGGGTCACCAATTGTTCTGGCACTGTTTATATGACCACTGGTTTACTGTGGTCATATGAAGCTTTGCTTAACTTTATATTTTTCATGAATCTTGTGGCCAGGGAAAACCAGCTGCTAAATAACCAGGAGATTGAACTTATCTTGAAGCAGTTTAGAAGGCAGACCAAGCAGGAACGCCACCAGGAACACAGCCTGTGGGCAGTGCCTCAAAGGGAAAAATGCAAGAAACCTGGCCAGTTTTCACTCTTAAATACTGCTCCATATCCTAAACCTAAGATTAACTAATGTAGATAGACTTTGAGCTGAGATTGCTTATTGAAGCACTAAGCCAGGCACCCAGAAGAGGGTCCACCGAAATTGGATGCAGTGGGTTCGTGTGTGTGTGTGTGTGTGTGTGTGTGTGTGTGTGTGTGTGTGTGTGTGTGTGTGTTTTATGGGGGGAGGCAAGAGCCCACAGTTTCCACTGGGCTGCCAAAATGATCTATGATTCCAAAAGAAGTTAAGAACCAAAGTTAAAATACATTAGAGGAAAGTGGTCAAAGCATCTCCAGGTGCAGTATAGGCTTTTGAGCTGAAAGACGATGTGAATTCCAAGAATCTTTAAAAGAAGGTTCTAAAAAGCAAGTGCTATGATGCATCAAAAAATTAAATTTAAATATGCTGCCAATGACTAAATCACTGTAGATTCCCACGCATCAAATATTGTTGAGGCTTTGAAGAGTGGGGACACTAGGCCAGAACAAAGAAATTTACTGTAGCATCAAAGAGAAAAAAGGGGAGAAAAAGAAAAAAATTAGGAAAATAGTAGAAAAGTTGATGTTAATAGCTTAGAACTTTGAGTTCATTTTTTTTAAGTAGGAATTAGAAAATGGAGATTTATTTTGTGATCTTGGCAAAGTTTTTATTTTTATTTTGTATTTTATTTTTGTCGGTGGCAGAAGTCAAACCCCTTTGTTTCTGTATCTATAAAATGGAGCTGGAAATATTTTTCACCCTCCTAATTCATAGGTTGACTACATAAAATCATTTTTTTTCTTTCTACTTTCACCTCACTTCTCCTACTATTTGTTAGAAAAGAAGATGAAGGTGTAGAGCTCACAATGCATTTCCAACATTTCATGTATTCATTCATTCATTCAACAAATATGTATTGCATGTCTGCAGCATGCCTGCACAGTCAGAGGTGCTAATGATACCATGGACTCTAAGATTAAGTTCCTGACCTCAGCAGCTGATATTCTAGCAGAAGGAGACGAACAGTAAATCATCTGACGGTGGCAGAGGCTATGTAGTATCATGGGCAGTGACTGGGAGAGGCAAGGTGAGGCTACTTTAAATAGAGTGAAAGGGAAGGCACACCTGTAGAGGCCATGGCTCAGCAGCAAGTTAAAGGATAACAGGAAACAGACCTAAGTAAAGGAGGAATGTCACAAGTAGAGGTCCTTGCTGATGCAGAAGTCCAAAGGCAAGAAAGAGTTTCTTTTGTTCAAAAGCTTGTCATGAACAGAAAATGGACAAAGTCAAAGAAGGCAGAAGTCAGATCATGCAGATCTCTACAGGACACTCTAAACTGTTTTTCTTCAGAGTCTAAAAGGAGGAAGAAGTTGGAAAGTTTTGATTGGGGAAGTACTATTATGAGTTCATACTTCTAAAATGATCACTTTGGGTGCTGCTTGGAAAGCGACAGTGTAGAAGGGCAAAACATGGAGACCATTTATTTGGTTAAATGTTTGTGAAATAAATGAGGGATGTGAAAGAAGTGTTTTGAGGGGAGAAAGCTAAAAAGAGAAGGGAATAAAAATGTTCACAGAATATAATATAATTTAACGTCCCAGACTAGGTATTCTATGCCCCACTCTCCCTTTTAAAAACAGTTGTTTTAAAGATGTAATTCGCATATCACACAATTGACCCATTTGATGTGTACAATTTAATGGATTTTAGCATATTCACAGAGTTGGGCCACCATCAACACAATCTAATATAGAACACTTCTGTCCCCCCAAAAGAAACTCCATACCAATAGTCGTAAGGCCCCAATCTCCTTACACAAGACCCTATGCCCAGGCAACTGCTAATTTACTTCCTGTCTCTAAAATTTTGCCTATTTTGGATGTTTCATAGAAATGAAATTATACAATATGTGGTTTTGTAAATGACTTCTTTTATTTAGCATAATGTTTTCAAGCTCCATCCATGTTGTAGCAAGTATCAATACCTCAGTGCTTTATTGCATTTTATTTCCAAATAATATTTCATTGTATAGATATACAACATTTTATTTATCTGTTAAGAAGTCAGTGGACATTTAGGTTATTTCTTTTCTTTTTCCTTTTTCTTTTTGGCTCTTGTAAATAATGCTCTTATGAAAATTTACATACAAGGTTCTGTGGCAGTGTTTTTTCATTTCTATTTTATGCTTTCATTTCTGTTGTTTATTCATGGAATATTGCCTTCATTGAATGAGTCAGAAAATGTTCACTCTACTTTTGTTATTTGGAAAATTTGATATTCTCCTTTATATATTTGATAGAAACCACCAGCAAAGACATTTGGGCTTGAAACTTTCTTCATGTGAAATTTTTTGATTACTAACTTCATCTATTTACTTGTTATAAGTCTACTCAGATTTTCTATTTCTTCTTGAGTTAGTTTGGTAGTTGATATCTTTCTATGAATTTTTATATTTCATCTCAGATTATATGCATTGTATTTTATGCAATTTATCTTTAAATCAATTGAGAGAAAAAGGAGAGTAAATATGGTATCTTTTATAATTATCTTTATTGATTCTATTTGTGTGTGAGTGTATGGGCACATTTATTCAATATCTGGTATATATTTTGAGCCTGGAGAATTCCCTTTACTATTATTTGTATGGTAATTCTGCTAGCAAAAATTCTCTCCGATTTTGATCATCTGAGAATGTCTTTATTTCACCTTTATTTTAGAAAGATAGTTTTACTGGATAATAATGATTGGTTGGCAGAGTTGTTTTAATTTCAGCAAATGTTTTTGTATATATCATCCCATGGTCTTCCATCTTCCTTTGTTTCTTTTTTGTTTTTTTGTTTTTTTTCCAACATTTTATTATGAAAAATTTTCAGGTATACAGAAACATTTAAAGAATTTAGTTTATGTTTTGTCTATGGTTTGTTGTTTTTTAAAAATATTTTTACATTTCAATTTCAAAACTCTGGAAGCTGAAAGTCTGTGATTAAGGTGTTGGAAAATTTGATTTCTGGTGAGGACTCTCTTCCAGGCTTGTAGACAGCTTCCTTCTTACTGTGTCCTCACATGGTAGAGAGAAAAGGATCTCTGGTATCTCTTCCTCTTTTATAAAGACATCAGTTCTAACATCTCAGGCCTCTACCCTAACAACCTCATATAACATTAATCACCTCCTTAAAGACTCTATTTTCAATACATTCACATAGGCTTTGGGGTTTCAACATATGAATTTTAGGGTGACAAAAACATTCATACCATAACAGGGTAGTATTTGAGGCCAAACTTTGTAGCTTCCATGAAGGCTCTTTTTACCTCTGTTTCCTTGGCTGTTTCTGTTAAGCTTCTGTCTGGTCTACCTTTTAGCTTGTTGCTCTCACAGAGCAACCAGCCTATTACTCTTGATTGCTCACCAGCAAAATCATCATTGTTTTTAGCAGTACCCTTGTGCTTTAAATTCCCAATGTTCTGTTTCAAATAAGTTTTCAGCTGATGTATAATCAGTTCTCTAAGGAAAGGATGCATAGCCCTCTGATCTTATGGGTTGCCTCTCCCCATGGGTAGAACCTCTGCAGTGGCACAAGAACTGTCAGAAGAAACAGTGACCTACTTCTCTTGGAGTGACATGTCTACTCCATAAGTGAGGGCTCAAGAACCTCCACCCTGCGTGTGAGCCAGGACAGGGGTGTTCAAGACCTTGTTGCTTCAGAACTAGAGATTTTGTCCTATGTATAGAGACTAAGTGGAGGAGGGGGCTCCAGTCCACTTGGGGTTTGCAGTCAATAGAGGTTCTGCAACATGGAGCCGGGGAAATGAGAGATTCCAACAGCCTTTTGTTCTAGGGCTTAACTGTAGCCCTCAATTAGAAGCTGGAAGAAGAGGGGTCCCTGTATTTATCCACACCCATCCAGAGTAGAGCTTTCATTGCACCAAGCTTGGGGGAAAAGGAGGGTAATGGAACAGGTCATGGTTCAAATGCCACATGCTTTTGCTTCTTACTGAGATTTAGTCGATTTTCTTGAATGAATAATTCTCAATGTACTGCATGCCTTAAGACAATTTTCAAAAATTTTAAATTGTTGGATTTTTTAAAATATAATATTTATCAGTTAAATGGTTGTTTCACTGGGGAAGGAGGTCCACTGAGTTTATCACATCACCATTCAAGAAGTCCTAGCATCATTCTCACACAAACATACTTTTAAAACTTCATACTGAAAAAAAAAATCTAGTAATTTGTCCCTACCTCCTGTCCCTGCCCTCACATTTCTGCACCTCTTTAATATATGATTTGGGAAAAAGAGAACTCAACACCAAGACAACCATATTTACTGTGTAGGTCAACTTTATACTAGTATCTCTGCTACCAAGAGACCAAAGCCTAGGGAATCCCATCACTGGAATGGGTATTGGGGTGGGGGTATAGGAGACTCCACAATAGTGTTCATGGCACCTACAGGGATCAATATTATTACTTCATGTGGGGAAATTTCTGTAAAGATGACATGCAACAATTCTTTTATGCACATGCCATCAAGAGATGGAATCTATTTTCCCGCCCCTTAAGTCTGGGACTTAGGACATACTTTAACCCATCAAATGTGATAGAATGATGCTGTACCAGTTCTGAGCTCAGGCTCTCTGAGCCCTGTTAAATTCCACTGTTGTTCTCTTGCTACCCTGAACTACTATGTAATAATGCCCAGGCCACCCTAAAATGAGACACCATACAGAGAGAGAAACCATGGAAGGAGTATGAAAACCGGTCAAAGCCAACACAAAGACCCCAGTGAGTGAAGTCTTCATGACCTTCTAGCACAGCCCAGACACCAACAGAATGTAGCCTCATGAGTGAACCTAGCTGACTCCAGCTGGAGCCCTGCCCAAATCCTGACCCATGAAATTTTGAGTGATAAACTGGTTGTAGTTTCAGCCACTAGATTTGGGAGAGGGTAGTTTTTTTGTTTTTGTTTTTGTTTTGTTTTGTTTTGTTTTGCATGGAAATAAATAAATAAAATACTCTTTTTGCGGAATTAGAGAATAAAGATTCCTTCAGGTTAAATTTTTTAACAGCTGGAAGCAATTTAAATAGAAAGCTAGTGGTACATAAAAAAAAAAAGAGGAGGAAGGAGAAAAGAGGACTATTAGGAGGTATCTATGAAATAGAGACAGAACAAATCGGTGAGGGGGTGATGAAAGAAGCAAATAAATGAGGAAATCAAGGTACACATGACCTCAGAAGGAAATAGATTAAGGATTCAGGAGGCCACATGGTGAGAGTGTGTGTTCAGGAAGAATGGAGGCAGAAGAGGAACATGCGTTCACCGACAGGAGGTATGGGTCCAGATTCCAACTCTGCAATGGTCAGACATTTGACCTTAAGAAAGGCATTTATGTTCTATGGCATTCAGCTTCCTTACTGGTAAAATGAGGGATCAGGATAAACAATCTCTTCCAGGTTTAATGGTTTTTATTTGAAAAGAAAATAAAAATAAAAATGAGTTTGACATTTTTTTTATCATCACTGTATCTGGAAAATCATACCCATTTATGAGGCAAACATAACTATAAATGGTTTGCTTTATTTGCATAACAGAGTGCTAATGGTCTATTTTAATGACAAGAGAAATACTGTTATTTCAATAATGTAGAGATGCTCTGTTAACAGCATCCATAGTGTTAATAATTTATTGTCCAAAATTTCTGCCTGACTTAACATAAGGTTTTGTTGTTTATGATTTCAGTAAATCACATTTAATATTCTAAGAAAAATAATTCTTGTAAGGTGAGATAATAGACATGTTCAATTCTTTGTCATGCATTGTTAAGCAAAGCTATAAATATCCTAAGAGAAAGTCTCTTTGCGGTTGCTCAAATATTTGATGCTATCAAACACAATGTAGCTACCCTTTGGAGCATTAGTTTGGCTCCATGAAACAAACAAAAACACATTATTAATGGGTAAGCAGTCTCTTAAATTCTGCCCCTAACATGAATTCATTTCAGATTTTCATTCATTCGTCTGCATGTGCTCAGTGTGTTTCTCTTTGTTCCCTACTTGGGTTGAATTCCCCAAATACACCAACTCTCATTCTTGCATGTCTCTGTCTTTAGCAGAAAATTCTCAGTCTGAAAAACTTTCCCTAATTCCACTTCCTGTATAGTATTTCTCAGCCTTACTCTAACTTCTTTTTATTCTTCAGTTCTCAGCCTGTCACTTCTGAGAAGCTTTTTCTGGCTTCCAAACTGGGTTCCCTTGAGGTATTTTCATTGGACGTCCCAAATGACACGTATATGATATTTGGTAAATGACTTTTTCTTACATATATTTCACGTTAGACTCAAAGTTTCTAGAGGACAGATCTGGGACTAGGAACATTTTCATCTCCATTATAGATCCAGGTGTTGTATTCAATGATTTTTAAATAAGGGAAAATGAATGAATATATTGCACGTAGCACTATGGGAGATACTAAAAGGAAGTAGAACTATATAGAACATTAAACTCAGCTATTTTATTAGACATATGTATATTTTAATGGTACTATATAATTAAGAAAGTAGCAAATAATTTTAAGATCGATGTAATCACATAGTTGAAAAGCCTTCATTCTTTCTAAATATAATTTAATAAAATTACCTATCTTAAAAGTGGGAATATTTGAGGGGAAAAAAGGTAAACACGTGAGATTGTATATTTCTATCTGCTAGAAGGAAATCTACAGATGAAAAATACATTCATAAAGTGTATCCTTCAAGCTCTTAAGAGATTTAGGTAATCAAACCAACTATATAGAGTATTACATGTTGCAGGATATAAATTATACAAGTCAACCACAGTTTATAAAATTTTACAAATGCCCCCAAGTTGCACAGCAAAAGTTTCCAATTTTGCAGCTGAAGAGTCTAGGGATTTATTGAGTATTGAAGACATAGAATATTATAAAGCAGAAGCCGATGTCTGTTACCTGTCTAGTGTGAAGGCATACATCTTGGTGGCTTTGTTATTCACAAGATAAGTTCTTTCAAGAAACTCCATGGTGGCCAGGATAAGAGCTTTTGCTGTTCTTGTTATTCTTGTTGTTGTTGTTGTTGCTGCTGCTGCTGCTGCTGTTTAACTTACTGTCCAGTTTTGGAACCAAAGCAGCATTATAATTATTCACACACTTTCCAAAATAAAAAATAAAAGGGCTTCCGAGACTTCAAATAACAAGCCTCCTACATAAATGTTCTGGATAGGTCTGCTAAAATTATAGCCTCCTTGGAATATCATCTGACTTCATTCTCTCACCCACAGAAATTCCTTTCCTTGGGAGACTTGCAGGTAGGACCGTATGAAGGTGTGTGTGTGTGTGTGTGTGTGTGTGTGTGTGTGTGTGTACGCATGTGCACGCATTTCCCATGCTATCTGATCCGACTGTGCTTTCTGAGAGATAGAGAAGCTCAAGGGTTTCCTACTAATCGCTGATGTAGGGGTTTGATCTTCAGAGCACACCTGGGTGATCTGCAAACAGCTACTCTTCTTTATAATAATCTCATTTTTTTTCTTTCCCTTTTTTTGATGGGCGGGGGTGTTCTCTCTCTCTCAACCTAAAAGCATTTCTCCTGACTTTTAGTCCTAAGATGACCTCTAAGCATCTGTCAGTATTTACTTCTCTTCTCCTAGGACCATTTTTGGATTTCACTACTGAACAGAGGACATGGGTCATTAGTTGCAAAAGTCTGTAATCTGAAACAGTTCCTGGTGCGGCAGCTTTGAAACCCTTTCGATAGGCAGGAGGAGAGCAGACTCAGCTTCTAAATAAGTAACAGCCCCTAACCATACAAGAACCTGGATGATCTGTGTTCTCCCTGGCCAGGGCACCCTTTGCTGAGGATAAAAGACTCACCCAAGGGAACCACATCAGGCAAACTCATCATAACACTTAGGAATGGAGTTTTCTGAGCTGACCTCAGAAATCTTCAAACACAAACTCTTAGGAACTGACATTTTATTTCATAACAAAAAACTCACCTTTCCAATTAAAAGATATGATAGCCAAATGCCATCAACCCAGTCTAATGGCAGGCATTTGCATGTGGGCCAAAGAGTGTCCAAGACCTGGACAGATGCATGCAGGGGCAGGGAAGTGCAGAGAGGAGAAGGCATAAACCCTTGCTGCATCCTTTCTTTCTCCCTGTCAACACTAAAATACTAGTGAGGAAACACAGAGTAATGTAGTTCCAGAATAGCCTGATGGCCCAGCATTCTGACAATGTGCCCAACCTGCTGAGGAAAGATCTCCTACATGACCTAATAGAATATATATCACCCCCAGAAGAAGAATGGGGTTCAATGGCAAATGCAGCAGGCAGTGAGGGGAGAAGTCACCTTTGGCTGAGAGCAAGAGCATCAGGTCTCCTGTCACATCGGTGGCGAGCCTGTACCTCTCACTTAAGATTTCAAACACTCTCATCTATAACATTAATTCTAAGGTCTTTTCGCATGACCTCATTGCCTAACCTGTTATTAACTTTGCTCTGACAGATGGAAACCAGATAAATGGCCCTGGGAGGCTATTTTTCCTTGCAGGAGAAATTCTAGGTCTTAGGTTAGAATAAAAAAAGTAATTCCTCCTCAACATACTTAATTTTGCAAAATAATAGTTTATTCTGTAGAGGCAAAAGTAGGAAACAAGAAAAGAATTACTAATCCATCCATATGCCATGCTGCCTCATTTTACAACTTGAATCGTTTGGAATTTCTACCGCATATGAAAGAAATAGAATTCAAGTGAATGAATGTCAAGAACTGAGAAAACTACTTAAAATCAGGCTGAAATCCATTAAGGATAAGTGCAAAGAAGAGAAGATAAGCAGTATTCTAATGCAGAAAAGGGAATATTCGGTTCTAAATAGCAAGAGGAAAAAAACCAATCCAGAAGTTTAAGACTCTGCACAATGAGTTTTGTTGCTAGCATGTATATGTATGCACCAAAATATTTATATCTGTTTCTGATTCTACATGTGGAGATACATCTATGTTGTTAAAGTGACTTAGCTATTTTGGTGAGGATAGAGTGAGGCTATGTGAGAAGAGAAGTGTAGGTCTGATATGGGACAGTTTAAGGTGGCAATGGAAAAAGAAGGAATGGGGATCTTAGCAAAAAGGGATAAGAAAATACGACACTGAAAAAAATGTATTTTATCATCTGTCCTATTTATTTATGTTGGACCATATAAAATTGCCATTTTTGTAGGTCCAATATGGCCTACAATAAGCAATTTCATGTTATTTGACTAAAATATGCACACTTATCTACACACCTATAAAATACATATGTATACATGTATGATACATTTAAAAATGAAAAATAAGTGCATGCTTAAAAGCATTTGGAAAGTAGATACTATTTTCATCAAAGGTTTGTGAATTTCTAAGTGCTACCCTTGAAGATAACTATTTTACTATAAATAATCTTCTGGTGTAAGCAGCATAAGAGTAGGGAATAGTGGATAACAGCGAATGAAACTTATTTTAAAATATGTAAATTTTGCTACAGTAAATTCAGATGTAGCTCAGTTATGATTAAGAATTGTCTGCATTTGACATTATGTATTAATCTGTTGGTCACCTTGTCTTCTTACAAACTCATCTTAACGACACCATTATCCACCTGCCCCCAGTATATTGTCAGGATGATGTTTATGAAAAATTTCCCTTCCTCCCTAACTCACCTTTGGCCCACTTTGGCATATACTGCCAACCAAGGGCCAATAGCCCTAATCAGACTCTGTGAGAGACACAGAATTTGTATTTGGAAAGCAACGCAGAACACAAAAGAACATCTCTTGTTGACATTTGATTTTGGTGGGCATTATGCTGCTCATCCCAGTTTCCTAGGTAACCGGCTTCCTAACCATCCTGAATTACAGGTTGTCCTCTCCGCCCACTCTCCATCACAAGCTTGTCGCAACCAAAGGGGCGAAATGCAATTTATAACAGTTACCTCTGGGAATAAATATTCTGTCAGCCACAAGAACATCTCTGCCACAACTAAGAACAAGTACCACTCCCCAGTGGTAGCTGTTGTCAGCAACAATTTCTTAATAGGATTTTATAAACAGTAGCTAATACTTGTGCAAAAATAATTTACACAGGTGTCTTATGCATTGCCATTTCACTTGCAGAAAGGATATGTATATTTGTGAAAAACCACCTGATCATCCCTTGACACGAAAGTACTCAGGATTTGTATTTGCAAAATTTCACTTTGTATTTCAGCAGTACTTCATGTTTCCATTGTTCGCACATAACTATCCTTTAAACAGAAACATGAAATATGCTTGTTTTTAAATATTGTGGATTTTAAATATCGGCTGTCCCTGAGAAATTGGTTCCAGTCTTAGCAAAAGACCAAGAATACCCATGAAATGAAGAATCTAACAATGAAATAGAGGTTTTTGGAAAGAAGAACTGGGGATTTAAACCTCCCATAAGCCATGTGACTTAGCTAGATCCCTCAAACTCTCCAGGCTCGACTTTTTAAAATAATAGATTTGTGCCCACTTTATACTACCTGCTTAGCAGTAAAGTGCTATTTAGAATGCTTCCTTTTTATTGACACTACAGCAGAAGAAATGCAAATTCAATCAGCACAATCACCTACTAAAAATTCTGGATTCATGTATTCCCACACAGACTCTAAAGGTATTATTTCTAAGTTGGGTAGCATTTCCTTAGCAAAGTCGTTTTATGGTTATTACTACAGTATGAGTTTTCAAAAGTTACATCCAGGAACTTGAAAACAAAGACATTGGAAATTTAATTGAATTGTACTTTAAAGACATTTTCAAAATTTCATTTTAATCTAAACTCAGCATGTATAAAACATAAACTATTCCCTGATATTTCATGCTTTACTTGAAAATGGACTGAAAGTCATCTATCTGAATTTTATTTTTTCTTCTTAATGGATCAGGACTATATAACTTTTTTTTTTTTTGTCATTTTGATTTTTAAAAAGATTAAACTGTAGAAATGTTCCAGTGCAAATACAATTTGTATTTCTGAAAAAAGAAAGACTTGATAAAATATTGATACTAAAACAATAAAAGAAAGACTTTATTAAGCCTCATATACAAATAAATAATATAAAAATAAACTAGCAGTGTGGTTTGGTCGGGGAAAATATTAAGGCTAGGTGGTGAAAATGTTTATGAAGTACATAGTTGATTGATTAGTCTGTAAGTCCCACACTTTATTTTCCAAGCCCTCTGCAAACTTAAACTAATTAACTCTTAAATGCACCCTTTCTGAGCTAGATATACTTGACAGTGTCTCATAAACTCAAAAGCAGTATTCTACTGGCCTCACGTTCTCACAATTGTACATCTCTCTTCTTTATTTTATTTGCACTGGCAAGCAAGAGAGGGTTCCGAGAACCTATGCCATGATTTTAAGGCATTAGAGTAAGAAGACAGAAACCTAATTTCTAATATTCCATCTCCTTTATCTGGGAATGCACAGTCACTGCAAACTAACGCACTGAATTCCTGAATTTAAAAAGGAAAGAGAGTCCTCTTGTCATTATCTGGAATGCCATTATTTAATTTTTATCAGTACGGTTCACTTTCCTTTAATGAAAGGCCTTGAGGGGCCCATAATTCCTCCTACAAGAAGGATTTTTACAGCAGCTCCCAAGATGAATGCCAAGAGAGCAAAGCATACTCAACCTCTCTGAATCTTGAAGCCTGGATTTATTTGATTCGCGACTGACAAGACTGCCTCTCAGGAGATAGTCCAGGAAGCAAGACAAAAGCCGCCTGGAAACTCTCCCCTGCAAGGCTGAGCCATTGCTTTCCATGTCAAACCCAAAACACATCAAGGGCCGTAGATGAGCTTTCTGCTTGGAAGCTCAACCGCAAGGCACTGCAACTAATTCATCTCTTCTTTTTGGTATTAATGAATTTGCTTCCAGTGAGTCTGCCCTTTAAAATGCCACACAGTTCAGTTGTAGCAATCATCATCAGGGCATGAGTTCTTTGAATCTGTTTCCAACACAAACAACTGAAGTATCACCTTGCCTTTTGCAACCCTAAGCTCTACTCAGTCACCCAGATATTCATCAGTAAGATAATGGGAGCTTCCATTTTCCTTGCAGTCAGCTAACTCCAAAAGAAAAGAAAAATATTTAATTATAGCAAGCAAACACATAGCATGTTATTGAAAATATGTTTTGTAACAGGTTTTTTAAAAACTTCATGTGCCTAGGATGATTCCCCCATTGACCCCCTGGAATCTAAAACTAAGATTTTCCCCTAAGCCTTCACCAGAATTTGATACTTCATCATTCACAGAATAAGTTTCATTGTAAATGTTATGAATGTTCGAATTAAACTAGTACAAAAATAATATTTTAGACAAAACAATAACAATGCCTTCCTATGTTAAGTATTTTTTATGCAACAAAAATTAATATGACAAAACAGTATGAACATTTTTGATAAACAGGGAGAATAGGATTTGGTGTAACCTGCACTTCCTAGTCTCAAATTGGTTTCCAAGAAAGCTGATAAATTGTAAACTCAGATGCCCCTAAGCCATTTTCGATTGAAGGAAGCGAAGGAGAAATTTGATTCTGTGATTATTGTAATTTCCCATTGAATACTAAATCTCTGTCATGTCTTAGAATCATCATTATTATGGATGTTACTGTCAGCAGCAACTCAGGAATAGTTCTTTTTAATCTGCTTTGTAGTACACAGTTGTTTCTCCTTAACTTTTGAATAAAGATCAGGCCCCTAAATGAGGTATACTTCTTAGTCTCAGGGTTTGAACACATTCGATTCGTTGTCCACTCAAATACATTCTTTCCACTGTTGACTGGCCCAGTTGTAGGCCTTTGGATATTTCACTCTCGTCTACATGGTCATTTGCTACTAACTCTAACTCTGAGCTTGATAGATGTGATTATTTAATTTCTACCCATTGGTGTAGACAATATGGTGTATGTTGGTGTATTAAACTCTTTTCTGAGGCTATTTCTCCTTGAGGCTAGTTTAATTCACCCTTAACCTGCTCAACCACCATTTTAATTGATACCATGGCGAAGCTGACCATGCTGTCATGCAGAATGCAGCCAGTTGGTACATTTGGAGGCTGCAAGTTCTGCTTCTGCTCTTTTACTAAAATCCAGGCATCAATGAATAAGTTTGCTTCTTCCTAACCCAATTTCCTAACCAGAACAATTTGAATGAACGTACCTGGACACTTTGGATGACTCTTTTGAGTAAAAATAATCTGCTGCCTTCTTCAAAGGTAGCCAAACACTTCCAAAGATTTAACACTGTTAAATACATTAAATATTGAGAAGTCATTTATGGGTAAAATTTTTTAAATGCACCACAAGATAAATAGCACGTACATAAACATTTTCAACATTTTTTTAATTTAAAGAGTAATGTATATGCACAGCAGAACATCTGTAAATTCAAGAAGATAAATTATAAGTTCTCTGCTGGTGGGAATGCAAATTGGTCCAGCCACTATAGAAAACAGTATGGAGGTTCCTCAAAAAACTAAAAATTGATCTACCATATGATCCAGCAATCCCTCTACTGGTTATTTACCCCAAAGACTTGAAAACTCATATCCGAAAAGATTTTTGCACAGCTATGTTCATAGCAGCATTATTCACAATGGCCAAGACATGGAAGCAACCGAAGTGTCTTACGATAGATGATTGGCTAAAGAAGCTATGGCACATATGTACAATTTTTTTTTTTTTGCAGTCCAATTTAATGTCTATTTTAGGAAAAACTTATAAACCTGTGAACAGTTAATCACTTACATGTTGTTTCTTAATTATTAATAGAGTTTATTTTCTATGTCAGTTTTAGGTTCACAGAAAAATTGAGTGGTACAGAGATTTTCCATATATCCCACACCCTTGCATTCATAGCGTCCCCCATTATTGACATCTCTCACCAATTTGTTATAATTGATGACCCTACATTGACACAGCATTACACCCAATGTAACTTACATTGGGGTTCATTCTTGCTGTTGTGCACTCTGTAGGTTTGGACAAATATAATGACATGTATCCATCTTTGTAGTATCAAACACTATTAGGTAGTCTCACTAACCTAAAAATTCTTTCACACATACTTTTTAAACAAAATCTGCCCAATCTTTATGAGGCTGCTGTCTGGTAATTTCTAAGGTAGCATCAACACTTAAGCTCTTTCCTTCCCTTTGCTCTTGAAGGTAGACTCGCAGTCCTCTACCTACTCAACCAAGAATAGTTAATGGTTTTGGCCACTATTCCATAACTCCCCCATGAGTCAGCACATGCAATTCCTTGTCTTACCTCGTGACTTGATTACCAGCAAATTGACAAAATAAAAAAGTTCACAGAAGTTGCTTTTTCATTGGGATAAAAGCAAAAGTAGAAAGCAAGATGTCCTTTGAGACATTGCTCAATGCAACAATTGGCACATTGACCCATCCTCTTCTTCTTCCCAGCCTTGAAATTCTCGCTGCTACTGCTAAGCTCTAAACCCCTGCTAAGTGGTTTAGACGGACACAGTTCCTTCTTTCTGAGAATTTGTAATCTAAGAGAACTGCTTTGAAAAGCAATTCATTTGGTAATGGGTGACATACCGTAGTAATTACAAACTAGCAAACATGTCACAGTACTGCAAACTTATTTATATTTGAAATATATAACATTTATTCAACAAACCTGAACAGAGTGAATATCATCAGCCTCGGGTACCTTCAGTGCTAATACTAGAAATTAGAAACTCTATCGTAGCCCTTTAGGTTATTAAATCTGACTCTGTCAGTCAAAACAGTGTCACAGATCACACATTATCTTATAGTTTCTCATGGTTTGAAAAAGAAAATGTCACTCTCTGGAGCCTGAAATTATACTGGAGCATATAACATTGTTTGGAACAGTTAAGCAACTTAAAATGAAACATTTACTTCATATGAATCCAAATATTTTCCTGTCTTTCAGAGAAATGCCACAAGAAGGTGAATCTTTTCTGGCTTAGTCTAATAGTCGAAGCACTGACAGTGCACAAGAAATAATATCTCTTCCAACACCCTAAGGGCAAAATTATCCTTGTCACTCTACATCTTCAGCTCTTTCATAGAGAGTTTCAGTTATTACTCTTCAGTATAGTGTTTACAAACACTCAGCAAGTTATTATTCAGTAGATGAGAGGAAATGGGAAGGCTACCAAAAAAAAGTAATTTAACTAAGACACTAAGTAATGTGAAAGACTAATTAGAACTGTGACTTGCACATAATTTTCCTCTAAGAACTCCCACCTGAGGCTTCTTTCTCCTAGGATTCCAAAATAAAAATGGCACATATAATAAGTAGACTTTTTTAGAGTTCATTATCTAAAATGAACACCTGAGGATATAATAGTGGTCTTACTGTAATCAGCAAAAACGAGAGGACAACATCCGGCAGCCTCTCTTCTGGAGAGCAGCATGGTGTATAATTGATTCTGAAAAGTTTCCACTGAACTAGTTATCTGGTTTTTTAAATGGGCACTCAAAAGCATAAGCTCCTTTTACTTGCAATGGGCCCTCTCAGACACCTCCCCAATACCACCTCCTCTTCCTGGAACACTTCTTCTGCTTCTGGCTGTGCACATGGATGCCAACTTCTCATCCTGAAGGTCATATCTCAGATATCTGCTCCTCAGAGAGCCCTTCTCAGATCACCCTGAGAAAAGCAGTGTGATCTCAGCCGTATCTAGCTTCTCTCCTTCACAATGCACTTTATTCCTTTCAGAATCATTGTCACTATCTGTGTTACCATCTTTACTTTTTGTGTGTTTGTGTTTCTGGTCTCACTCCTACAAGAATGTCAGCTCTTGGTGGTCAGGGGCTTTGCTATTTCACACTGTTGAATCTCCACTTCTTGGGATAGAGTATCTGGTATGTTGTGGGTGAATAATACAGATTTTAGAAATCAATGAACAAAGAAATGAATGATTGGATAGATGGATGGATGGATGGATGGATGGATGGATGGATGGATGGATGGAGCATATTGATGAGACATTATGACACAGTGATTCAGAGTAAACCTTTGAACTCATGTACACTTGAGTATAAATCTACTCACTAGCTGGGTTATCGTAACCTTTCTAACCTGTTTTCTTATATGTAAAATAGGATGATTTGATTTTTCTCATAAGATTGTTATAAAGGTTAAATGTAATAATTTATATAAAATGAATTTCACATATAAAGATAATTACTCAATAAATAAAGGATAGATATATTAATACTTCATGTATAAAACCAGCCTCTAATCAGATAGGTAATTCTACCTAATCAAATATGAAAAAAATCACAAGGGACTTTGAGGTCTAGTTGTCAAGTCAACTAGGATGGAAGAAGAGCTACAAAGACTGGACTTTTCTTTCTTAAAAAAACCTTTTGGAGTTGGCAGGCTTATTAAGCTTGAACTTACATTGCTAATTGGCATGTCGTATCTATATCTATTCTTCCATGAAGCAGGGAAAAGACAGGAAGAGAGGAGAGAAGATCATGCAAGCTGATGCATATGGGAGCAAAAACAGCAACTCTGATATTTACTGATTCAATTATTACACACCTAACTCCTATTTTAATTTTATTTTCCTGTCAAAATACAGAAATTTATTGCTTATTTCTTTTGCTAAAACTTTCAGAATATACTTTATTCTAGTGCTATTTAAATTTATAAGTACATTTGGACAGTATATTTATGCATTTTAAAATATATGTGGAGAGAACCAATTTATTTTAAGACATAAGGGGTTCTGCACTATTTCTCACTGGTGCAAAATTAATTGGCTTTTCCCAGTCATTGCACAAATATTTGTTTTTCCATCTTATCATCCTTATAATTGCAGCTGAAGTTAGAAGAGGGTGCAACTACCTAGCAAAATCTGGAGCAGGAAGCTTTGTATTTGCAAGCATCCTAGCCACATCGGTTTTCCAAGCCTCAGGAACCATTGCTAATAGGAGTCCCTTACCCTCCACAATGGCACCCCACTGATGGCACCAATTCCCCATGAATATGTCCATTCACAATAACATTTAGTAAATTTTTTCCTTGAGCTGAAAAGATATTTCTAAAATATACAGGTTATCTAAGGCTCCAGAAGCAAGAATACAAATAAATTGGATGGCAAGATCTCCTGGTTCCTCTGCTGACCACACAGGAGTTATGCAAATCTGGGGTGTGAGGCTTCATGTGAAACGAGAAGGAATGATTAAAAAGTATAAGATAATGGAAAAAAGAAAAAAGGACCAAAACCCATAAAAACAAGTTCCATTTCCCAATTTGAACACTAGATTCAAGAATTTCAATAAAGAACTTTTTGGACATCCACATTTCTTATCCTGATAAAATCTTGAGTATATGCTGATATAACCAACTGAGGATCTTTTGGCTCCTTGAGATATTTGGCTTTTACCTCAAATTATGTGGTCTTTGAAAATCCAAAGCCTTTCCTGTATTTTGGTGACTTTCTTGGGGAGCAGAAAGGGTACAAGGAGTGGCAGGGTGTCTGCCTCCAGGCTCTGCTTCCATGTAGCAATGTTCTAAATCAGAAAAAGAAACTCTCCTTCATTTTTTTTCACAGGAGAAATCTATGCACACAGTGCATGGATGAGTGTAGCTGACTTTCTGAAGATTGAGGGCAAAGATGAAAGAGGAAGTTAAATTGCAGTCATGTGAAAAATTCAAATGGGAATGTAGTCATTGTTGTTCTGAAAAGATATTCCAGGCTTCTCACTTGCCTTCTCTCAATCTCTCCAACTTGCTGCCTTCTATCTTTTCATTATTTTTCTATTCTTTTCTCTTCTTCTTCTTAGAACCATAGCAAATTCTTAAACTTATCACAGAGTAACTCAAGAATAACCTTCAATTGCCTAGTTAGCTCTCAGCCCTCACACTAACAGGTTTATCAAGATAATTTCCCAAGAGGGAAGAGTTCTCTCACTAAAAAGAATTCTGATGCTACAATTTCAGTGGCTTGAATTTTTCCCTTCTCATTTCATTAAATGGTGTTCCACATGAGGCAATATTTACTGTGATTCAGATTTTTAAATGTCCTCTTTTTCTGGACACAGGGAAGGACTTTTCTGCCTCCTCCCCCTGACATTGGATGTGGCTATGTTGCTAATTGTGCAATGGGTTGAGGGTGAAAGTCACATGAATTACTTTCTGGTTGAAGTATTTAAAAGTCAATGTGAGAGCCCCCAGCACTAATTTTCCCCTGCTTTGGCAACCACAGAGGCATCTAGAAGTTGTATCTGCATCAACCTGGGTGTCGAAATGGCAATGATGAATTAACAAAGCTTCTCTCCTTACCTACACTGAACAAGGAAAACAAATCTTTGTTGCTGTAAGCTTCTGAGATCTGTGGCTTCTTTGTTTTTGCAGCATAATCTAGTTTCTTCTGACTAATCCAATATTATCATAAAGGCATGGCACAACTCTATGGCAAAAATATTGTATCCCCGTAAGCCAGTTTTTGCTGTCAGGAGAATAGGGACCTTAAACAGATTCTAGCCTCTGATGATGTTCTCTCTGAGTCTCAAAGTTTGAAAGAGCACCATTTTTGGAGAATTTGCTCATGGGGATCAGTTGGTCTTTCTGCTCATCCACTCCCTTCCCAAGCTTTGCTTCTGCTTTTAACAGCATCCATCAAGAACCTATCAAGTTGAAACTAACCAGGTACTTGCTTCTCAAGTGCAAACAGAAAGGTGAGAATGGCAGGTTTCCCACAGCGACTCAGTAGACAATCAGAGCAGCCAATACCCAATGCAGGTCTCTGTTCAGTTTCTTCACCAGCAGTCCCCAGTGTTTTCAGTGTCCTTTCTGTGGCTTGTGCCATCAGAACTTAAGTTGAATTAAGAAATTAAAATAAGCAACTATCTTGTATGTGAGATACATTAACAATGACATATTATATTCGGAAAATAGAATGTGAGGATATTGCCCAGCTATGTAAAAGTACTAAAAATCCTGGAATTGTACACATAAAACAAGTGAGTTTTATGGTAGGTAAATGATACCTAAAACACAATCTGTTAAAAATGAGGAAGTGAAATATATGACTGCTTTGCATGAAGTATAATTTTAAAAATCAAATATTGCTTTATATTATGAAATGTTCATATTACTCTGCCACAAAAGATACCATAAACTTTCATTTCAGTATTTCAAGAAATATGATTATATCCCCAAGATGTTAATGGCTAATAATGAAATTAGTTCAGGTTTCTAATTAATGTTACCTGTAAAGTTTCCATACTGTTGTTTTAATGTTGATAATCTATTTATGTAAATGTCAACATTAGTCTAATTCTGATGTCTGTTTATGCATTGCATAAAATCAAGAAGGTCACATTTTTAAAACATGAAAGCCGGGGGAATAGATCTTTAGTCTCTGTGTCATCCGAGTGAATGGGAAATTTAAATGTTGGCACCTTCAGTATGTTCTCATGTTTGAAAATATAGTCCCCAGAGAAGATGGTTAATTTCCCAGCAGCAAGGAGCAAATAGTGAAGGTAGAGAAAGTGGACCCTGGTCTGAGGTATGCCCTCTAAGGTGAGATGCAAGATACAGAAATTTCCCATTAATCCACTCAGCAGATGTTTGCCTCATGCCTACTCTGTGTAAAGCAATGTGCCCAGTGCTGATGCTGCAATGGTGACCAAGTCCAGTTGGCCCCTCTTCTCTGGAGTATATATTCTTATGGTAGAGGGGAATGCCTACTAGTGTCAAAAACCGTAACGAGCTCAGACATGGTTTGGGGAGCAATCAACTCAGGGATTTCCATACAGAGAAGCAGGATTTTGATGGAGGGGATGGAGACTGAGGTCCTCCGTGGGGTAAAGGCAAAGTGTGGTCATCAACAAGGACACTGCAAGGTCAGTGGTCCTCGTTTGTCAGAAAGGAGACTGAGGCATCAGTGAGGTGTCAGACAGCCGGGAGGTCTTCAGTGGGACACTCAGTGCCCATGTGTGGTGTAGAACCCAAGAGAAAGGCCTACTAAATGAGCAAATGAGAATGTGTAAACTTTCCTGTCTAAACCATTGGTTTGTCTGGGGTCCACAGATGTCAGCACTCAGATGGTTACTTCTTGTAAATGGTGAGCCCATCTGCTGGAAGCTGTAATAAGTACAGACAAGGAGAAGCTAGGTGGCAGTGGGTAAGGGCATGAGCCCTGGGAGCAGAAAACCTGGTTTAGAATCCCCTTTCTGCCATTTATGAGCTAGGTAACTTTGGACATGTGGTTTAACCACTTTCTTTATATGTGAAAAGTTGATGGTTATAATAGCCTCTAATTTATTAGATTAATGTCATTATTAAATGAGATAAGGTATGAACAGTGCTTAGAATATTGCCTAACCCTCCACAAACTCTCAAGATATATTACTGTTATTAAAGGATGCCAAGGCCTATCCTTTGCAGCTGCAAATAGGTTCCTTAATCTCATTTTCCCACATAAAATCTTACTATAAACCAATTAGAGTGAGTCTACCGGCCATACAAAAGCCACTCTGTCACTGCTTCTAAGCCTAATAAGTAATTAGCTTGAGTAAGAACATCCAATAGCGCAGTGTCATATGTAAGTGGCCACCCTAATACTCTGGCTTTATTTTTTTTTTCAGTAAAAATCCACATGCTACAGATGATACTGTAAGAACTCCTTACTTTTTATATTAACAAAGCACCATGACTTCCAGTAGCATCTGCCACCTCCCAAGACCTTAGGCCTCTTGAGGACATTCTGTGGATGGCGTGTTACATGGTATTAGCCCTGCAGAATTAATGCAGGCTTAGTGACCACACGTAGGGCCAGTTGATATGACATGGGGTTTGCATTACAGAAGAAGGAAGAATGACTAAGTGGGTGGTCAGGGTAAAATGGTAGAATAATTCTTGAGAGATTGTGTTCATCTCACACTCCCCTGAGCTTCCTCTTTGACTGACGTGGATGTGACGAATGGCAAGGGTTACTTTAGCAGCCAGTGCCCTGACATTGACCAAGAGTCTCCTTTCTTGTTTGAAAACTCAGTCTAAATTATCAAGATGGAGAAGAGGTGATATGGACTCACTCCCACAGAATTCTAGCCCAGAGTAGGTCTCAAATGTTTCCCTAACACAGCATGGATAAATTAAGGGTGTTGGAGATAACAGCTCATTTTGAATTGCCTTATGAACATTGTAGAACTCTGAGATTGTTATTTAGAAAACACCCTCAACTCCTAAGCTACGAGTTTGTCATCCCCACATCAAGCCTCTCTTAGCCTATAAGTAGAGCCTGCCTGGAACCTCTTCCAGGACACTCTTACTAGACAGGTAATCAAACTTAGATCTGACCTTTTCAAATTAGGGATTCTTCTGTATTCCTTGGCATAGAAGCCAAATGAGAGGGACCACCATGTTTGGTTTCTGACAACTTTGACTCCCTGTGGACCTTAGGCCTGTCTCAGAGGCTCCGAGGTGTTTGTCTAATGTCCAATACCACATCTGTGAGTTTCAACTTTAACTGAACTGTTTACCATATTTTCTTTTTATGCATTTACCAAAATTTTACCACCATCCAATAGCAATGCAAAGATGAATGACTCAAATCATTGTTATGTAATAAAAGACCAGACTGATGAATAGTTTCACACATCAAAAGAAGATGATGATCGCTTTCAAGTGAGGAGGTATGCTGAGAGGAGGAACAAGATATACTGAGAGACATTTACACTTGAGATAGCTGGTTCTTTTTAATGTATTTGGGCAAAAAGAGGGGGCCTGCTGTAAAATATTACCCCAAATCTACATTAGTTGGGGCTGCTATAGACTTTCAAGTTCTGAAAATATGACTTATCTGTTCTGGCAATGCATTAAGGATGCTCTGTAGTTTAAAAAAAAATGAGCTATTGATCTTAGAAGATTTTAATTTAGATTAGTTCACTTAAAAGTGTAATAAACGGCAGTGCTCACATGTTGAATCACCAAGGCAGCAATTATTTTAAGAGGATCAGTCATCTGTGCTTCCATTTAATAAAATCTCTTCATAGAAGTTTTAGACAATATTTTAAATAACCATATAACCTGTCTGTGAAAAGGTGTTTTGAGTGATATGTCAAAAGTCGAAATTAGAAAAGACAACTTATAGTTTTAAAAGACCAATGATGACAGATGGGTAGCTGCTTTTATTTTATTTGTGAGCAACTGTTGTTTTTGTAAGGTGGATTTTTTTTTGAGCAGAAGAGAGAAAAGGTATAGTATCTGAACTAGAAAAATAACCCAGATTGTTTCTGAGTTAGATCTGCAAAGGCTAAAAGTCTTTAAGAAGTTAGAATAAGAAAAACAATTACATACTTTCATCACCTCTAGGAAATGAATTCTTGGTCATGTTCTGAAGCAAAAGGCAAATAGAATAAAAATAGAAAAGATGATAAAGCCCCTACGATTAGCATCAGTGTGCAGCTTTACCTTAGAAGCCAAATATTTATTCTGAAAGGCTTTTACCTCTGAACTTTAAGGCGTCGACGAAGATCTCATTATCTTGGTCCTTGAGATGCTAGTGGCTCCCTGCCTGAGATGAAGACAGAGGGACCTTCAACTCTGGAACCGAGACCCTGAGCCCTCCCTTAATCCCATAAAATTCATGTAGAGCCATCTTTCCTGACATCTGTGCATAAAGCAGTATAAAACATTACAATATAAATTACATCTGAGGGATTCATTTGAAATTCTATTTCACTGTTTAATAATTAAAAGTGAAAACTTCTCTCTGTATCTTTATAGCACTCTCTGCCAGTGATAAATTTCGTTGATAAAGCATCTTCCTCCCCAGTAGTGGAAGCCATTGGCATAGTCTATAGGAATGAGTTTAGTGATTAATAAACCATGTTCCCTGGATGTGACTCCATGGTCAAAGCTCTTATCGAAATATTGTTACATATTTCAGAGTCCAAATATCTACCCATTTACAAGTGTGTGAATTTATCATTAATGCCTTTATTTTTTGTTGTTGTTGTTGTTCATGAAATGGGATTGGGCAATTATACTTAACTACACAGGGTCATTGCAAGGCTTAAATGAGTCAGTCTGAGTAAAGTCTCAGAATAGAGCCTGGCACACAGGAAACACTACATGCATCAACTATTGTTATAATTATTGTTTTTTTTTTTTAGTGGTGTTATTCAGAAAAACTCTTTTATTTCACATGCATGAGAAATTGTTTGGAGGTGGGGTCTTCAATGAGGACAAAATGTTGGTAGCAACAAATTATTTTGTATTCTTTCATGTGTTTTAAGCATTTTTAGAGTGTCATGATGGTAATTTTCGAGAGCCTAAAAACCACAAAATAGTAAGGAGAGGGAGCAGGGTTCAAAACATTAGGATCACAGGTGACACCATGTGGGAAGAGGAGAGTTACTTGGGATCATTTCAGGAGTTCTAGGAAGGGTTCTTGCAGGAATGTTGGCCTCCTGCAGCCCTGACTCATCCACATCCAAGCACTTCTCACTACTAAAACCATTTCCTCCACTCAAATGCACATACCTGGAGAATAAACATACTAAGTAAGTCACTACTTCCTACAGACACTGGAGTGTAAACTAAACTATCAAAACTTTTCCAATTTCACTGTAATAGCTACCTGAGAAGAGATGCTGATGGTGGCCAGAAGAAAGAGAATGCTCTAGAGCAGTGGCACCCAACCTTTTTGGCACCAGGGACCAGTGGTCCTATGAGAATCTAGTGCCTGATGATCTGAGGTGGAGCTGAGGCGGTGATGCTGGTGCAGCTGCAAATACAGATGAAGATTCTTCGCTCACCCACCGCTCACCTCCTTCTATGTGGCTTGTTTCCTAACAGGCCACTGACCGGCACTAGTCTGAGGCCCAGGGGTTGGGGACCGTTGACCAAGCGGACAGCCAGGCTACCTACCAGTTTGTGAAGTATGCTGGGAATGAGATGTAATTAGCAGGTCTAATTTTTTTTTATGTAAAAACCATGGCAGACTTTAAACTGATACCCATAATTATGCTACATGTGCATTCTGGGGTTTTTTGAGGAGCAGAACAGAAAATAGTGGGCTTACAGCTAAAACACTCGGAATTGCCTGTATTCTAGCTGGTATTATGTCTAAGTCATAACACTTATGAGCAGGAGTGACACATGCCATTGACAGGGGAGCTCTTCCCTACTCCATAAAAATCTCTACAACTTTCCCTCAAGCCACTCACAATAAAAGCACACAACACACAACATAAGCAAAAAGAATGTGTTTGCTCTGCAAACATAGCTTCCAGATAAGTCCCAAAACCCTCCTTCCTATCAGCTTAGCTACACACTCCTCCTGGATGAAAAATCTGGAACCACCAATGGCTTTGCATCTGCAGTTCCTCTAGAACGATCCCCTCCAGATCTCAGAATGGCAGGCCCCTTCTCACCCATTAGGTCTCAGCTCATCTCCCACCACCTCGATGAGTGTTTAATGAGCCACTCTGTGCAAAGTGGCTCTCAACCCCCACCCCTGTCTTCAGTCATGTAACTGTTGAATTGTCTTTCTTCTTTCTGTTGCTCACTGGAGTGAACCCATTTTATTATTTGTTTGGTTGGCATCTGCCTCCATCACCCAAAAGGAATCTCAGGGAGTGAAAGGAACTTGTTTGTCTTCTGCCTAACATAGCAGGTGCTCAGTGCCTATTTCTGGAGTGACATAAATTTACAATTGTGAAATAATAGTTGTAATGTGAATAATTGCTTCTCCTGAAAAGAAAATGCAAACCTGATGAAGAGCTTAGGGAGATGACCAAGGGGATTCAGGGTGGAAGGTGCACCAGGGGATAAGCGCCCCCCAAAGAGGAACAAAGGGAATTGGAGCAGAAGAATGATGGGAGAAGGTGGTAGAATGGCAGACAGGGAAGGTACTGGGAAAAAATAACTTTCAGCTGTTCACAAATTTGTCTGCATCGCATGTTAACCATAGCAGTTCTCTTGCTGGTCTTCCATTGAGAGAAAAAAAGAAGATAATTATCTTGGAGAACCTAAAATGTAATGTAGATCTCATTTACATTTTTGAGGCTGCTTGAGGCCCCTCTGGCAGTCATTCAGTCATTCTGGAGGGCTGGCTTGGTCATTTTCACACAGCTATGGACTATTCTGTGGCTGGGGAAACATAAACTACAGAAGGATGATATTCTGCCCCCCCACCGCACACACACACACACTTGTTCTCTCAGTAGCCTCTGGTCTATAAGTCTCACATAAGTCTACTGTGTGAGAAAAAGTAGGAATCTCAAGTCTCTGGCTCACTAAACAGCCAATTAGTTAACTTTGTAAAATGAAACACCATGCTATAGGAAGGCTAGGGATTTAAAGCCGACGGGTCAGCCTAACCTTTGCTGGGGATTGCACTCTTGTGATTTACCCACCATGGAAGTGTTCAGCCATAAAACTTAATTCTTCCAGATTGATTTTGCACTCTCCATCATCACCCAATGTGGAGTATGCTTCCTACTGGTGTGCTGATGCTGTGCTGTGGACAGCATGGGCAGGATGGGGTGTGGGGTATGAAACAGGAATGCAGCGGTTCAGCTATGGTTCTTGTCAGTTGAATTTTAGCATTGTTTTCCCATCCAAATCCTGATCTAATTTCATCTAACGATTATTCCTTGCTGTGGACAGGCAGTGTGATGACACTTTCCTAGAGAACTTTGGTAAACCATGGAGAAATAAAAAGCCCCTCTTCCTAAGTGATATATGTCTGAATTTTCAACTTGGATGGCTAATAGGACAAAGTGCTCATTTCCACTGAAGCCGGGTCATCACTTTCTAGTGACCTAGTGACAGTTTGCTCCAACATCTGTGGGTATCTCATCACCCAACTGCCCTGAGACTTTGCTAATGGGCAGATGATTAAAATGTACTCTCTCAGTAATCCATCATGTTTTTGTTTTACAAATCTCTCATGTTTGACAAACCTGTGTCTTCACCATTATCTGAGTCTCTGTCAGAGCACCTGCATTATTCTACCATGAATTATAATTATTTTGTGTATTACATCATCCTGCAAAAAAAAAAAAAAAAAAACACACTCATGAGGGCAGGAACCAAACCTGCCACACTCAGTAATTTTTCCCAGTAGTCGAGCTCTCAGTAAGTTTCTTTGAAATGAGTTGAATATATAAAATGTCTACAACAACCATTTCCATGCACACACACCTCAAAAGCACCAGAACCTCACTGTGTGCTGGTGCCTTAACAAACCTGTCATTCACGTCTCTGAATCCTAGAGATAAGGATGCCTTAGCACAGAATCATAATGCAGGAAATTGTTAAATTGGAATCAAATTCCAGCTCCTGAGTGGTGCAGCACGACATGGCATACAGAAACGTCTCCAAACCTTAAATGCTACAACAGCAGCTCCTCGCTTTTGCACGATGCTAATGCTTTAGCAACTGTTTTCTCATCTGATCTTCACAATGGCACATGAGGGAGAAAGGGCAGATATTACTCTCCCCGTTTTGGAGATAATGCATTTAGTCATAACATAGGTAAGTGACTTGGTACAGTTTCATAGCAACGTCAGAATAGAAAGTTAGCAACCTGGGTTTCTAGGCTACCGATTCATTCTTTAGTGACTGAACCACACTTTGACGTGTGCCTTCCTTATGCTGCACCTTTCATACTTTTCTGTGCATATAAATTACCTGAGGATCTTATTAATATGCAAATTCTGATTCAGTATGCTTGAGGATGTACCTGAAATTCTGTATTTCTGAAAACTCCTACAGGATCCGATGTTACTGGTCTGAAGTCTGTAGTTTGAGTAGCGAAGTGCTAGGGGGCAGTGACCATGCTACCCTATCTCTACATCTCCACCGCTTGGCACAGAGTAGGTGCTTCATAAATATTTGTTGACCTAGTAAAATAGTGAATGATCAGTCATGCTTGACCCACTTTTGATATCTCTAGTGCCAAAGGAATAGTAGAACACTCAAGAAATATGCAGCAGATTGATGGATTAATCAAGCGGTCAATGCACCAAGGAAAGCTCTGACTGTAGAATTCCCTGGGCTCATTCATACTCGATGATAAAACAAAGGACTTCCAGAGCAGGAGCATCTGTGGGACACACGCCAGTGTGCACCCTGTGCTGGCTGTTCAGTTCGCAGGGACACATCTTGCTTATGTGTTTGCCTCCATCAGAATATATTCTCACCCCATCAGTAGTAATGTTGCTTCTTTCCAAGTACTTCGTGTGCTTTGAAGATATTGTCTCCCTCAGACTTTCTGCCAAGACACAAAGAAGTAAACTAATTTCAGTATTCTCATTTTGCTCTGGGAATAGAAGTTTGAGTTTTCTTAGCCTCTCCAGTAAGGCCAAAATTAGAGCCCAGGCTTTCTGCCTCTCGGCCCGGATTTTCTTTTCTTTTCTTTTCTTTTCTTTTCTTTTCTTTTCTTTTCTTTTCTTTTCTTTTCTTTTCTTTTCTTTTCTTTTCTTTTCTTTTTTCTTTCCTTTCCTTTCCTTTCCTTTCCTTTTCTTTTTTCTTTTCTTTTTTTTTTCTTTTTCTGCCAATGGAAGATCTCAGCCCATCTTGATACGCAGCTGAGTCTCAAGCGGTTTTTCATACACACCAACTCCTTTATATGCACAATACTCCTGTGTGGTGAATGGGGGTTTGTGCTTCCAATGAAATATTTAACTGTTCTCGACTGAGTTGTGAAATAAAGGGCTTTATTAAGACTAAGGGATGAATAAAACAGAGCCTAATTAAAATTCTCTGAATAGTCGGTAAGAGAACAATACAACCCCCATTAAACCATTTTCTAGGAATCCCGTCTCCAGGTCTGAGGCCCAAGACGCTCTGGTACTTTGAATCTGTCTCAGAAAAGCATGCAAGTGCTTGCTATGTATAAATCAACCCATGAATGATGCTATCTGGATGAACTTCCTAGCAGAGATTACATTTTTCGGGAGGCAGAGTTGGAGTGGGGGGTGCAATAACCAGAACAGAGAGGAATGGAACACTAATTCCTCCTTTACAGAGGGACTCGGCCCAGCTGCTGTGCTTGTCACCTCCTCTCACCCACCTGGATACACTTGGCTCCCACCTGAGGAACAGATTAGCCCCATTATCTGGGACATTTCCAGATGTTGAGCAAGAAAGACATTTTGGAATTGAGAATCCAAAACTCTTTAATTATAAAGAGAAAGAATAAAATGCCTCCCCCAGGAGCAGAGCTGATTTTCTGTGCAGGTACCTCGAACCAATCGTGTAATCAAGACTCAGTTTCCCACCATCTTTCAGCTCTGCATTCTTCCAGGTTGATTTCACTATCAGGAAGGTGTGCCCGTAGGTGGCAAGATGACCTCCAGCCCCTCCGTCCTGCATTGTATTAGCTTAGTAGCCCCAGTGGAAAGAGAGTGACTCTTTTACTGGTCATTCATGCAAAAGTTCCAGGATTCACTCTAATTTGGTTGGCTTAGTCCACCTGCCCAAGGCCAGATGAATCACCATAGCCAGAGAGAATAGTGTTCTGTTTAGCCATAATTTGGGCTGGAAAATAGAGCCCCACTGAAGCACAGTAACCAAGAATTTGGAAGGAGTAGTTCCAGAAAGGAAATTTGGGTTACGGTTACTAAAATAAGAAGGAAGGGATGGTGAGTAGGTGAGCAAGGAAAGTCTCGTAAGTCCGATACTACATTTTGCCTGAATTCTGATAACTAGGTTTCTCCTTGGTTCCAACTCTCAGTCCCTAATTTAAACACTATTTCTGATAACTGGCTCCCAATCTTTCTTTATATGTGGGTCCTATCTCGGTAGCCTGCCAAAAAACCATAGTAATAATAGGTAGTAGCGTTTATCAAGTGCTTTGTGCCAGAATTTGTGCTAAATGCACTATATCATCATCAAACACCTATAAAGATGTATTTTATCACAATTCCATGTTTATTTGAGACAGCTGGGGCTCAGAGTTAAGTAGCTTTTCTAAGGTAAGATGACAGGAGAGAACCAGGATATAAAGTTTTGGGTTCAGAGGCTAAGCAATTAATTACTCTGCTCTTTTGCATGGCTCATGTCCATGAACTTGTCTACAATAAATGTTTGCCTCTTTTATGGCAAATTAGTTGATATCTTTGGACCTTGGTATCCTCATCTGTAAAATGAGAGAGATGATACTGGCCCTGAACTACCTATCTTATCTCTCAGTGCCAATGTGAGTATTAAATGGAGTGATGTGCATGTAGCATTATGGTTATGATTATTCCTTATATAATCAAGCAAAATTATAAATACATGTATTAATTTGGATTTAGAAACACCTAAACCACACCACTTCCCATAGTCGCCCACTTCTGCCAAGAACACACAGCCAGTTTTCTGATGCTGCCAGGAACCCTGGAACTCAGTGTGTTTAATCCCCCTGAGAGGCGAAGCTTCACTGTATGTTCCATGTATGACCTGCTGTTCGGCCACTTCCTGCAGATTTTTCACTCCCAGCTTTAGACAGTCTTGCTCTGCAAGTCTGATGGCCGACCCTGGGAGGATAGCTTGCCATTCTGTAGGTCACCATTCCCCACCAGGTGCACATGGTAACTTTATGTCATTACTTCTGTTTGTTTTATCTTTTTGGCACTTAACACCCACAGGAGTGGAAAGAAGTTCTCAGCTCTGTCATTCAGAATGAAGAAGTGACAGAATGCACAGTGTTAGACTACAATATACATTCTATTTTATGGCTTTTTTATTAAGCTAATGTTGCAGAATTCCTACAAAATTGGGAGGAGTGGAAAGAATATGAGTAAGTCTTAGAGTCTTTCTCTGGGGGCCATCCAAACATCAATAGCAGCCACATCTTCTGTCATCTTCTTAGGAAGGTATTTTTTTATTTGTTTGGTTGTTTGTTTGTTTTTTAATTCAACATATATTTATTCTGATAATCTTGTCAGTTATACCTATTTTACAAAATATAATTGGGATAAAATATTTAGAAATTCTTTTCAGTGAATAAAATGCTTTGCACATCAGTTTAGTTTTTCAAAACAGAGAGGGCTTGGAAAAGTCAATAAAGAAAGGGTAATTCTACACAACTTAATCACCATAATGCTGAGCTGGCTCTTCAGTGAAGCAGTTTCCTGACTGGTATGTGGGGCAGTAATTCCTCTTAGATCATCCCCTCAAAAGAATGTCTTTGAATTCTCAGTATTAGTCCTTAATAGCACTACGGCTCTTTGAATAAAGGCTCTTTACCTTGGTAGACAAAGTTGAAAGCATAGGAGACTGTTGAGATAGCAGTTTTTCAACTTAATAACAGAATGTCTTCTGCAAATGTAAATACAGATGTTGCAGTTTGAATGGGTATTTCAGCATTGTCAGATAAGGGACCATTTATTAAACATAAGTGAACAAACAACTTTCCAGCCAAAATATACTCAGAGCTCTTGGGTATTTATAAGATCTGTTTAGTCACTTCTCTTGTTTTTTCCTGTCCGCAGTGGATGGATTTAAAGATGAATGAAACACTTCTTCCTAAACCCAGTGATCGGCGATGTAATGAACGTCTAGGAAGATTTTTTCAGGAGATAGAACTTAAAGACTTCTTTATTTACTGTTCATCCCTATCTTTTTTCTTAGTCAAGCTACTTGACCTTCTCTGAGCCTCAATTTTCTCATTTTCTAAATGGAGAGCATTTTAACTTACTTCAAGAGGGTGGCTGTTGCCTGCTCATCATTATTCTCTCCATTTTCTGATAATGACACCTTAATTTTCACTGGAGAATCCTTCTCTCCTCATTCTAACAAAATTTATATGGGATGACACAGGCCTGGCCAGTGACTGTTCAGTCCCTCTGCCCACTATGATTGGTTCAGGTCAATCCAGTATTCAACCTCAGGATTTTTACTGGAACCATCAGTCAAGACACATGTCTTTCTGTGAGATATCCAGTTTAGGAGAGTGAAGGCCAGAGCTGTGGGATTCTGCCCCATGGAGAGGGCCTGCCAGAGAGTGAAGTCGACAGAGAAAAGAGAATTATCAAATAAAATGGTGACACTGAAACCAGGAATGTAGGTTTGTTAAATCCTCAAATAGCTCACAGTCTCTAGACAGCATCACACACAATAGGTGCTCAGTAATGATCTGTTAGAGGAACAGGTAAGGACATTTTAGATCTTGTGTTGCTTGATTCTCAGAAATGCTGCTTGACATCCTGAGAACTGGTTGACTTTCGTGGCAAGTAGAGCCAGCAGGGCTCAAGGCCAGAGCTCCATGCTAATTCACGCATCTTCGAGGATGGTCAGCAACCTCTGGAATCCTCTGTCTGTCATGAATCTGTATGAATGAGGCGGGTTACATACTTGATCTTCCCTCTGGCTTCAGCATCTGTGGAGGGGTAACGGTGGTTTTCTAAACTTTTTCTCAGATAGTTGTGAGGAACTAATTAGACAGTGAGGGGAGGGGTCATTCTCCATTCATTAGGTCAGTGTGGGCACTAAGGGCATCTCCTCTGAGCATTGTCCACTCCTTTGCTAAAGTATCACCAGAGATTCACTCTTTGGAGCCATTTCAGGAAAGAGTTTCATACAAATATTGGAAAAGTCTGATATAACATATCGAACCTGCTATGGTCATTGTTACATAACACTGTAAAACAGTTCTGCTTATTCTCGTCACCTGGGAGCATTTGATTTTAATTTACCCATTTAAATGTCAGACTCCTCTTTAAGATTTCCCCTCAAGTCGTCCTTGGGTAGGCAAAACTCCCATTAGCTTTAATAAAAGTATGAATATTTTATTCATACTATGGAGATTATTTTAAATGTTTTAATTGTTCCATCCATGGCCAAAGACTGGTTTAGGGAGAAATGTAGTTTTCTTCATCAAAATAAAACATTCTACAGGTATAAAATGATGCTGATAAATATTAAATAATGAACTTCCTTAGAACTTTTTCCCCTGAAAATTCAGTGACCCTATAAATCACTAATTATATATTTCAAAGCAAGTTGGTTAATAACAGAATGGTAAAGATGATGAGCGTGAAGGAGAGGTCATTTGAGTCGACTTGGTTCTGATGCACTTACTATAACATGAAACTTTTTCTTAAAAGAAAAATAAAAATAATTATCCCAACCCCCAAATCACTGTGTTCGAATTGTAGTTGATTTTGTAATGACTTATCTTATCCCATCGATTTTTCAGGGTTAGTGATTGCTAGTTGTTAGATGAGCAGATTTGGAGAAGTTGTGCTTATGGTTCAACTAGCCAATCTAAATTTGGTTCTCTGATAGCACTGGATGGATGACTCACCTCTCATCGGAATGATGGAACTTAAATTGTCGTGTCAATCACACATAGTGGATTGAACACCTGGTCCCAAATAATGAAACCCTGCACCAAGAGATCGTATCTTCTTCTCTTAAATAACAGTCCTCATTTCTAGCTAGTATAAGGATTTCATCTTCAGTAATTAATCGGTATGACAGAAAATCTGTTGTTGGCAAAGCATGTTTAAAATTATATTATTCATTGTTCTCATCTCAGAGACTCTCAATCTCCTCCTCACATTTGATGCACATTGCGTGACACGGGCTCATTCATGCAGCAGCCGATTGCCATTGTTTTTAAATTTACTTTATCTAAAAAGAGCAAAGGCAGACTTTCCTCTGAAAGCCTTCCGACCTATATTTTATACTTTGATATTAAATTAAATACAGAGTCAATATGACATCCTGCTCTCACATAGTACAAAATGGTTTCCAGCTCATTTCAACAAGGACTATATCCTGGCAAAAGTACACACATTATAAATCTGTTTGTTTTGCACCATGGAAATGGACAAAGAAACTTTCAGAGTACAAGAAAGCCAATCAGTGGCAGGTGGGAAAGTCTTAGGATCCTCTGCTCACGCTGTTTCTGTCACCTAGAAATTTATCAAAGAAGGCGTTCCATCAAAAAGTATATCACATGAACCAAATGGCATTTTCCTCCAAAGAAAGTACTGATGACTAAACGTTATGCAGATAAAATGGATCCTTTCTCTTCTGTAAAGCATATGGGAGTCATGCATGACTGGAGAGAACAGCCCATTGGCAGCACTGCAGAGGTGATAGGCATGTCCCAAGCCAACTGGCTTCTGAAGGATAAAATGCCAAATTATTCTGCCATGGTGCAGGCAAGATATAATCATTCTGAAACCATGTGCATGGTTGAGTTCCATTTTTAGATGTGTTTGTTAATTACAGTCAAAATGGTCTGGAGATTCCAAGTGGAAAATTGAGTGGTCTAATTAGAGGGGGAGGTAGTACAAGCTACGGGAATAAACACTGGCCTGGGAGTGAGCCAGTCCAAGTTCTGGGTCCCGTGCTGCTGCTCACAAGCTTTAACCTTTAGCAACTCATTTGACTTCTGAATCCTCATCTAAAACAAGGTGGGCCAAATGACTCCTGAAGTCCCTTCTTACCCTAATATTCTCTGAAGCAATAATCAGATCCACTTTATCTCTTGATTTTAGTTAAAGAAACTATATAATGTAGAATTATCCTGCTTAACACAGTAGCCTCATTTGGATAAATGCAAATCTAAATTAATTAAAATTAGGTGAAAATTAAAATCCAGTTCCTCAGTCACACTAGCTACACTTCAAGTGTTCAGTAGTGCATGTGGCTAGTGGCTACTGCATTAAATGGTGCAAATTATAAAACATTTTCATCACTGCCCAAAACACTGATTAATAAAGATTGTTTTCTACCCCCTAGAGTATGGTGGAATTCTAATAAGTATTTGTGAAATTGATATATTATTTACTAGCAGTGTTACATTTGAAAAGTTATCCAACCCGTCTAAACCTCAGTTCCCTCGTCTGTAAAATGGACACATAACGATAGCACCTATACCTCACAGGGTTGTAGTAAAGATTAAATGAGGTACAGCATGTACAATATTTAGTTTAATGTATGGCTCCAAAACAAATACGCAATAAACACTATGTCCTATTTGATAATACAATACACTCAAAATTTGTTATTTTATTAATAAGACCCTAGTTGGTTAATGCATGCTCATTTTCCCAAAAGAGACTGATGACATTTAGCTCTCAGGAATCCTATTTAAATTATTTTGGTAAACTTTATAGAAAGCCCATCTATTTGCCCTTCTATAAACTGGTGGCTCTCACAAGGTTCTGTCTATTTTTGTCATAAAACTTTCTTCAGGATACACCAAATGATGACTTGTGGGCACCCAGAGTTTCCTCATTGGTTGACCTTTTCTAAACTTAAGATGGAGGCTCTTATATCTCTGTCTCCTATGAGATCAGTATTTTTCCTGTAATTGAAATATATGTTTCTTATTTAGTAAAACAGTATTGAGATTGAAAAGCTTGGGTTCTGGAGTAAGACATTCTGTGATATTTGTCAAGTTACTTTACTACTCAGAGTCTCATTGTTTTAAATGGGAGGTGATATTTTAACTGAGACATGAGGCCTGAATAATAAGGAGGAAACTGTCATTCAAAGGTCTTGAAGAGGTGGAAGAAGAGGTAGGCAATGACTAATCTAAACAAAAGAAACAGCAAATGCAGAGACCCTCAGGAGAGAATAAAGACTGTTCAAGGAAGAAAGAAAAATGATTTAGCTGGAGACATCCCATAGCTGGAAGTTTATGAGGACAGATACATATCTTATTCTTTATATTAAGCTTCCCCTACTTCTAGCACCGTGATTCAATTTGCTGGGATATTGATTCTCTCTACTAGAATTTATCCCAAAGTTTAACCTATCTTCTGATATTCTTAACCATATGCAACCATATTCCACTAAATCTCAGTGCACCCAAGTAATTTCACTCCCCATTTGATGTCTTTGGTTTCTAGCATTGTAATGGGAAACTATTATGACAATCCCTCAATAGCATTATATATTTTTACCTTTTTCCCCAGAAGCCAATTATCTGCTCCATTCATTGCTGTGCTGAGAACTTCATTCAATTCATCTCTATCCTTTGCTGCTGAGCTAACAAAATGGAGTAGCATTTTTTTTTTCTAAGAACTGTATTACCTAAGACCAGAGCAACAGACTCCCTAATACACTGTGACTTGGTGTTTTCTTCTGCCCCATCTCATAGTCTATTTATTTTCTGTTGCTGGATTTATTAAGAACACAAATGTACTTTTCAGCCCAGTACTGCCATGTCATTCTTGTAGCTAGCTTTCCAGAATTTTTTTTTTCCTCCTTCTCTGGGTGGTATTTCACTTTTTCCAAATTGAATCTCAACTTCAGTTCTGCCCATGTTTTCTGCCATTTTATGTCTGGAGGCATTTCTCAATTACTTCTGTATTCAGCAGCATCTCAGAAAATTCAGCCAAATGTGTGTATCTGATCTTAAATGAATAGATTTAGAAATTCTTAACTGTGATGTTCCAAAGGCAAAATCCACTAGAAAAGCTGCTCTTCCTGCGAGGGGGCAAAGGTCAGCGGCAGGACATTCTGAGATCAGAACTTTAGATGCCTTGCCTATGAGCCTGAAGGCCTGGATCTGAGTTATGTCTCACTCTGGAGCCAGTCATTTTTCCTCTCTGGTGCTGTTTCATCTACAAAGGAAAAAACTAGAACTATTAATGGTTTCCAGACATTCTTTTAGCATTAGAAAAAATTTTAAAAACATATTTATATGTAACTGCAGTTGAATTCAGTGGACAAAAATGGCATTATTGGAATTTGGAGTTGAGACAGCTCAGTCTATCTATCTGTTGTTCATCCCCTGGATAATCCTCCATGGATCCCCATGCCCCTCAAAATGTGATAGATAAACCCCTGGACTAGTTGGTTCCACTCTCTGGGTCTATAAGTAATAGGTTGTACCAAGGAGGGAAAAATATGCAGAAATGAGACAAACTAGCATCAGCTGAGGATCTAGTATGTCCAGTCATTGATAAGATCAGGAAGTGGTAGCCACAGGCCTTCGCTAATTAAAAATTCATGTGGATTCTCAACAGAAGTTTATATTATTAACACGTATCTATACCAACAGATAACCCAAACATCTCTGACATGAAACTAAAATTATGCCTCAATGAGAGTGAGTATCTGCATCTTTTCTTTTTGATTGCAATGGACCATCCATCCTTCCCCACAAGAGCTTTGCTAAACATTCAGTGTCCATGTAGTATATTCAGTAGCAGTTTTTCCCTGACACAGGATTGGGCCAAGGAGGAAATCATGTTCTTTCCCGAGAATCTACCCCATAAGAAGACAAAGGTTAAAGGAGGACATAAGTGTTCATACTCTATGAGAGCTTTTGAGTAGAGTGTTTCTGACATTTCCATTCTTACACCTGGGGCAGGACAAAGAGGTGGGCCAGCCAGCTTGTTCTGCTTGATCAAGCACATTCATGACCTTTTGTGTGATAAACCTATTGAAATACCTGGAGAAAACTTCATCAATAATGATGAGAGTTTAAACTGATAGTTATTTGTTGTTTATTAATTAGTATTTATTTATATCCATTTTGCAAATGCTAGGAGCCAAATACTATTCTAAGCAGTTTACACTGTTTATTTAATAATTATGCATGTGCTTCCTAGAGGCTGGGACTGTGTCAGAGTGTTGTTGGCAGAAAGATGGAAGAAGAGATTTTCTTGACCTGAAGGTTAGATGAATCCTAAGTCAGGAGCAGACCCACGGCACTGGAAGGAAGCATCCAGTTGCCCCATGCCTACTAAACTAGCTGTGCTCCACTTCCCAAGCAAGGCAAAACGTGGGATGTGGGATGTGAGATGTGGGATGGCAAGTGGTTTTCATTCCTCGTTACAATTCTTATGATTTTGAAGAAACAACGTGGACATTTTCTAAGAATTATTCATCTAAGCTCAGCAAGAACAAGTGCTTCTATTGATTAGCAATGTCTGCCCTGCACGTAGATGGGGACTGACAATGGTCTCCTAATGTAGTCACCAAACCTAGCACTTCTGCAGAGAAGGCAAACTCTCTTCCCCAGCCATGTCCTTGGAAGGGGCAAAATTCAAACCCCATCAAGACTGTATTCTCCTTTCCAGGATCCATGGCCACAACTATGACCACAATTGCTGGTGTAAGACAAAGAGTTGATGAAAGGATGAGTTCCAAAATGTGTAAAAAAAGTTAAGAGCCGTTGTTCTCTCTACAAAAGCTTAGCACTTCAGCTCATCACACCCTTAGGAAAAACTTCTCTGAACCCTCTTTCGCCAAGTAGGTCTGACTTCCTGTTCTATGATGCTAAAAGTTTTAATACATTTACTTCAAAATGCTAAGCACATTTTGTAATTATTTAAATTTGTGATTAGGCAATAATCTTATGTGCCTCCCACTGATGATGAGCTGAGCTCCTCAAAGATTGAACCTGTCTTGTATCATTCACATCCAGTGTCTGCCTCACTGCCCAGCAAGCAGAGGGTCCTCAGTAAATACCGAATATGTGGTTGAGTGGATGAAGCAGTAGAATTTTGGAAAGGCTTATTGAGAGGTTTTGACCATCTCTTTATCCCATGGGACATCATCCATACAGTGTTGTTGTTTAATTCACTTTGTGATTAACTCAGTTTGGGAAATGGGGAAAGCAAAGTGAATGCTAAATTTATGTCAAGCAAGTACCATTCTAAGAAAAAAATGAGTATTTTTCTAACAATAAATCCTGTCCTCGAGAAAGTTTTAATTCTTAGTATTAGTAAATGTTATTTTAATAGGACAAAACAGTTGAGCAAATAAAAAATAGTCTCCCACTTGCAAGGACCAAACTTCTAAAATGTATAAGCCAATGTAACTTTGAGGGATGTGGGTCACTGAGGAGCAATGGGAGAGAAATATTCTATAAAAACCAACCATGACCAGATGGGATTTGATAAGCTAGGGGGCACATTTGGCTAATTTGGTTGAAGATTCAAATCCCATCTCTACTCCTTGAATTTTTTTTAAGTAAGCTGCCTAAGTTGTGGGTCCAGCAGTTGTCAAACTATGGTGTAAGGGTAGCCAAAGATGTATTTGTTGCCAGCTACTTTCATTCCAAGAGGCCATGAGAGTGTCTTACCTCCTGACCAGGGTAGGGGAATAGCGGAGAGAGGAGGTTGTCTACCAAACTCAAAGAAGCAGTTCTGTTCTTCTTTAAGAGCCTAGTACTAAGAGCTTAATTCTATTAGTTCCCTGGAAGGGTAGTTAGGGAGGACTGAGATGGGCTAGTAGCCCACTCTTTGATGCCTTTAACTAACCTAGGGGGACATCTGAAACACATCTCCCAGTGGAATGCAAGCAACAATAGAAGCAGAGTAGAACCCAGAATAAGTAAGGCAGCCTGTGAAAGACACAGATTATTCAATTAAATTATCTCTCATTCCAGTCCCAAACAAGGAGACACAGCATAGATTCCACCAACAACAAAAAATGAAGCCTTGCTCTAAGCAGCATCCATTGGGGAAGGAGAGTGTCACAAAGTGTCTCTCAGGGGGCAACAGGAGGATCCAAACCAACTTGTACCAGAATCTCACCTTCAGGGCACTGGTCTGTGCCTCCCCAATTAATCTTCTTACTTTCCACTTAGAGTCTTAGCTCTCCTTCTCTATCTAATCTATCTCTTTAGGTCTAAGCACTAGTGACATTCAATGAGTATCTGTTGAATGAATGAATGAATGAATGAATGAATGAATATTCACATCATCAGTCTGGAATCTGGGCCAGCTATATAATTTGCAATTCCTAGTGAAAAATAAAAACATGGGGCTCTCATTTAAAACCCAGGGGAAAAATATTATTAAAGGTATAAAGACACAAAGCTTTGCTTTCTTCTATAACTTCTCCTTCGACTTAACATGATTTTTAAAATATGAAAAACTGCTGCTTCATTTGTTCTCAGTAAAGAAAAATTTTCAATTGAAGTTATTAGCCTGAATTTTACTGTCTATATTGTACAGCATCAGTTTTAAATGTAAATAAAAAAAACATTTAGCTCATGCAGAATCACTGAAATTATTCCTCTTTTAATTCCTATTTCATAGCTTATATAAGCATTTATTCTTTGTTCTTACCAAAACAGTGGAAACACTGTACACTGTGCAAAACTAACTCAACTATTTTTATTGCACTTCTTGTTATAATTTTACTAGAACTCTCTACCTTTGGCTTATACATGATTAAGGTTGAATAAGAAAATGGGAGTGGGGGAAGAACAAAGGGTTGCCCTATCTTTCTCATTCCTTCTATGTTATCATTTTCAGCATGAATGTTTGGCTAATATGGGGAAATAAAAGAGTAAGAAAAGATATGATAGGGTCCTTAGTCTTTTCTGTTACTTTGAACACCATTACCTGTCCCCGAGAATCATAGCAAGAGCCCCAGGAGCATTCACTCAATACTTTGTAATTTACATAATATATTAGCTATTGGATCAGCCCCATAACCAACACCAAAGTCCAGGTCAATTGAATTGTATTCACATAGCTCATAGAAATAGCTTCATTTTATTACCTTAAAAGATTTGTTCATGTGGCTAGAAGTAAAGAAGAGAAAGACAGTGAGGGGTAATATATAACAAAGAATTTATGTGGCTAATTTTAATCCATCATATTTCTGGTCCCAAGAATTCTAAACTGATCAAATACTAATATAGCTGCTGACCAATGTGTCTTTGTGGGACTCTACAGGGTTCATTTTCCTTACCACCAAAATTCAATTCAACAAACATTGATTGAGTTTTACCGTATGCTTGCTGTGACAATGCTCAGACCAGCTAAAGAGGTAGGGCAGAACCCGAAGGCTGGCTGGAAGTCAAGCTTTTCTCCCTTGGAACTACGTGGGTATTTAGCAATTTGGAATAAAAGCTTCCGAAAAGGTAAAGAGAGATTCTCTACAGGAAACATATCCCTGTCTATCTCCAGTGTGTGCACAATTGCATACTTCCTCACCCTGAAATTGGTTTTGTCAGTACTCTTTCAAGATAAATTACGGTAAGAAAAGGGACCTAGAGACATGTTAAGAGAGCTTTAGCTTTGTGTCTTCTGGACCCATTAAAGCTGGAGAGGTTAGTTACATCAGGAAGAACTAGTTAGAGATTCTGGAAGGGCTGCTGTGGTTTTACCTTGTGGGTGAGTAGTCAGGCCTCTGCTGAGATGAAGTGGCTCCACCACCCTAATTGCAAAAGAAGAAAAGAGGTGTTTTCAGATTAATTGTGAACCTAATCAAGCTGTTTTGTGTTCTAAGAATGAAGAAAGGATTTGAGAAGAAATGGTTCATTCATCCATTCATTCTAGAGATATTCTCTGAATACCTTTTCTATATGTTGTGTTGAGCTGGCTGTTACAACAAAACTATAAAGAAGACATTGTCTTTGCCCAGATGGTACTCTCAGTCTAGGGGGGAGAGACAATTACATGAAAAGCAAATAAAATACAATGTGGCAATGTGTAGAGCTAATTACAGGTGTTATGGGACACCTTAGGGGCTGGCATAAAATCCATGCCCAGGCATTTAGTAGCTCCTAGCACAGAATGTGTCCTTTATATAAATATTTGGTGAATGCATGAAAGAATAAGCAAGGACAGCATTTCCCAGAGGAGTTAATACATAAGGTTAGTCCTCAGATATTTATTAGGAGTTATCCAGATTATTCCATGCAGAAAGAACAGGTACAAAATTCCAGGTAGAAATGACAACATATATCTCCAGGAAGAGTCCAAAGAGGTAAAAATCAATAGCCAGACTATAGGGCGTGAGAAGAGAGAGAGAAGTGAGCAAGCTTGAGGTTCCTAAGGAAAGTTCCACACCAGCAGTTAGTTGGTATACCAGTTGAGAGTGTTTAAATTTTTGGCTTCACTTTCAAAGCATTGTTGGAGTGCTGTGGCCAAAGTGTTGTAAGTGGTATAGCCATCCAGTTTTCTTCTCCTAACCTCCTGCCCAGGAACTAGAGTATTCTTTTCTGCAGGGAAGTCCTAGCAGGAGCACTCACCATCTCTCGCCAGGAATTGGTTTCCTGACACTTGCAATTGTTAGTTCCCAGGAAGATATAAAAGAGCTTCACAGGGGTGATTCTGGGCCCTCTGGGGTTGTCAGGCAGTTCAGTACCAAATGTAACAGACTCATCCTTCCAACAAAGACTTAATTTGGGAAATAAGATGTCTGATCTTAGTTAAGCCTCTATACTTTGACATCAAATATGAGGAATATTCCCCAAAGAGCCATGACTTGACTCAGCTCATGTGCAAGGAAGAGAGAGCAGTTCCAGACTGCTCAGTTTATCCAATATCCCTAATCCAAAATTTGCAAACTCTTGGAGTTATTCTGTTGTTGTTTCTTTATGCTTGCCCAATAAATATTTTAATCTTCTTTCTTATGTATACACAAGAAATTTAAATTGTCTTTGACATTCTTGTACAGAAGCTCCTGTCCAGGGCACACATTTGGAGTTAGACTGCCCAACTTGAATTCCTGGGTCCCTATCTAAATTGCCCACATTACATCATCATGGTAAACATCCATGTCTGGACACCTGCCAGTTGCTTCTTGTGGGATCTTTCAGACGGGTCCTCAATCACCAACCTAGTTGAATTTCTGGTGCCTAAAATGCTGAGATTCTGGGACTCAGCAGTCTCAAAATTCCTTGGAAGAACATTTTCTGTGATCAGCTATTTTTTTTTTCTCTTTTACTCACTTGATTCTTTCTTACTATGCCTGTAAATACACATTACTTTTCATCATTAGGGAGTCATTACCTAGTTCACCTAGATACTGCCCTATGCTTTAAAGACTTGAACTGATGATAATTAAAGCAGGATATGGATCACTGCATATATGGCATTAGTCCTTGGACACTCAGTAGCTATTAACCTACTTTAATAATTGACTGAGGCTATTGATTTTTTAAAAATATAGTTATATGTTCCTATCTTAGTGGAACCAATTACAGTTTATAAGTTTGTTGAAGGCCAGATGATTTCTCAAACTCTACTCACTCTATTGCAGGGAGATAATGAATGACAAGAAAATGACCTCTGACCCATGGATAACTGGGCCTGGGTTACTACTTCAGTCCAACTCAAACATTCCATGAGTGTTTCTACTGAAATAGTACCTGGGGATGGTGAGAGAGCATGTGAGCAGCAGGAAGAGCTATGGGAATAAGCTATCACTGTAAACCTGCTGTTACTGCCTACTTAAACCAGACTTCAAAATCCGCCAGCCAGCCACAGACTTAGTTTTTGATTAGGTGCCAATCTTCAAAATTGGAAGATTTTCCCTTAAAAATTTGTATTCTGAGTGAGAATTGAAAAAAACAGACCTGACAGTGCTGGTCCTTCCTTCCTTGTGGTGGTAATTGATGGGGACTTGGTGGTGGCTGCTCTTTTTTCAAAAGACAGAACACTTATTTTCCAGCTCACCAGGGCCCTACTATTTCCCATTGTTATGGACCAAATCATATTCCCCAAATTCATATTTTAAAGCTCTAACCCCCAGTGTGACAGTATTTGAAGGCAGGACCTTTAAAAAGATTATTTAGGTTAAATGAGTCATAACAGTAGAGTCCTAATCCAATATTAACTAATTTAATCTTCATAACAATCTTGTGAGATGGGCTTTATGATGCTTATTTTGCACAGACGGAACTGAGTATCTGGGAAGGAGTGTCTTGGGTCACAAATTTAGAAAGTAGTCAAGAGTCAGTCATATCTCTGTGACTTTATTCCTTTTCTCTATAATGAGAATAGAAATGGCACCTATTTCCTAAGGTTTTGAGAAAATTAAATGAGTTAATATATGTGACATGCTTCAAAAGTGGCACGTAGGAGGAAGCAGTCAGCTCTAGATTGTCATATTTTCATTTCACAGAATATGAGTCCATCAGTAGTAAGAAGCTCCATTATTTTGACACATTAAGAAAGAGAAAAAAAATGATGCTGATTAAACTATAACCTAAGACTTACTTATCACTTAGAACTTTATGTTATGCTTATTTTAAGAGTGCTTTCAGCTTAATTAAACATAGATTTTTAATCATAAATCACCTTTGTGCATACATAAAAAAGTAAATGAAATAAATTGGTTAAGGTTATTCCTATAACTTCTTCAAAATTTAAAGTCCTAATCTTCATTGCTTTTCCACTTAGATTCACTGATTTCTAAGCTCTTCCACCTAATATCCTCCTCTGTGCCATGAAAAGTGCTGATAATGAAGCACTTTCTAAAATAACCCATAACATCATGAAAAGCCTTTGCTGGAGCTCTCCTTAATGTGGTTTTACAATTGTATAGAGTTAGCCTTTATTGATTCTAGCACTAGAAATATTACCAATACTCTGAGCAACAGTTGGTATTTCCTTCCAAGCTGTTGACACCCACTTCGCAGGTGCTGATGCTGGCACTTGAAATAGGCGTATAGGTGATGCCAACCACTTCACAACTATTGCCTCCCTAGATGGATTATAAAATGCCATCAATTGAAAGATACAGCTTGGTTTCAGATACCTTAATATAGAAGATGTGAATCTTGCAGTTGATGAAATAAAGTACAGTTGACCCTCAAACAACACATTTGAACTGTGCAGGTCTACTTATACATGGACTTTTTTCAATAAATACCTGTACTGTTTTGATTCATGGTTGGGAGTCAGCAGTTGACTCTGCAAGCCTTCCTGAGAGTCTTTTATTCTTTTTAGAATGGTGAAAAGAATCAGAAACTTGAAGTACAGAAACCCTGAAATATCTAAGGGCACGTCTTGGTTATCACAGGCAAGAGCCCTGACATCTATATATTTTTTAAATTCCTTAGGAGATTCTCAAACCTAACCTGTGTGGAGTGAATAGACCACCAGTGGCCAATAACTCAGCATCTTAGGAGCAATCAAACAGGAGTCACTGGAAAGGTCATCCCAGGGAGAAGAGCATCTGCCTCCGTGCTTAGACTCATGGAGAGTTGATAGAGAAGGAGAAATGTTGCTTCTCCTGTTACTTTTTAAAACTTGCTCTATTAAAAAAAAAGTATTTCCTTTCTGACTTACCATTAGTTATTTTAATGAAAAATTTTAGGATTACTTCTTTGGTTGAAAACTAGGGATTAAGAATACAATCTTTTAACCAGTATTCCTTCAGGAACCATAGACAAAACATACGTATAGCTCAAGCCTTAAAATTCACAGGTTGGGACGGTGCCAGCATCTGACAGGTAGAACCACCAACATTTCAGGATGCATGATGGGGAGACAGGTGGTCTCTCAAATGCTACATCTGCTAATAATTTTGCAGAGTTCAAAACCATCCCAGTAGTTCTTTAAACATCTTATAATTAGCGACATCAGCCAAGATTTAGGGAAATAGAACATATACTATCAAGAGTTGTCACAAGAATAGAGAGCTGCTTTTTTTTTTTTTTTAGTGCCAAGATATCCCTTCTAAAGATATTTCACAAACCTCAAGGTCACCTTTGTCATTTCTGCTACACTTCATTACTTTAGTTCCTCAATCAGTCGATCAGTCAACAAACATCTTTGAATTTCTAGTCTTTGCCAGGCCCTGTAATAGGTGCTGCCAAAAAGGAAAATGATTAAGACTTGACCTTCTTCCTAAAGAGAACAGAGTCTAGTGGAGACAGATAAATGAGATCATGACTAAAAGAGTGTGAGTTGTAGTTTATTGAAAGAAACAGAAGAGGCAAAAAAAAAAAAAAAGTAACTGAACCCTAACTTAAAAGCTGTCTTAGAGAAAAGAATCCTCCCTCTGGTTAATTACAGCCTGGTTCTTCCTGGAAGTCTTTTTTTCTCTCTTTTTTAGGTGATCAAAGCGCAAGAGGGGTGGTACTGTGACTATGGTGGCTATCTTTGCAATTTTCTTCACTCCTCTTAATGAATCACTTTATTACTCAGAATTCACTGTAGTTTAAATTTATGAAATACCAAGAAAAGGCAGAGGGAACCAATTTCACATGTAACTGCCCTTATTTTTGTTGCCCTCCCAAAGGGGAAAAAACAGTATCTCTCTTCCATTTCAATAAATACAGAAAAGGAGACTTACTCCTCCTGAGATACTCATTTAACCAGAGATGTTTGGAAATTGGAGTTAACCTGAATTTGATAAGAAATGCTTACGACAGACTTTATTATTATATCTGGCATGGTATAATTGAATAGCACTTAGAAGCCCTCGGACTCCAGATGAAGAGCAAACATTTTGTACTATTTTATTTTGTGACTTTTTAAGTATGAAATTATTTCAAACTGAATTTTTTTAAAATGCAAAAAGTGGGGGAGAGAACAGAGCAGGATTTCATCAGGATGGGAAGAGCAAGAGAAGGTTGTAAGAGAGGAAATTCCAGGCGAAAATGGAGACGTGGGCCCACATGGTGTATCCAGGTAACTATAAGTAGTTTAAAAGGCTGAAATGTAAAATATCGGAAACAGAAGGAATAAAGAAGAACGTAGACTAGTATGACACAAGAGAGACAAGATCATAGAGAAACTTGTATACCATGCTAAGGTTTTCCATTTGCATTTTATAGGCTTCCAAACCCCAATAAGGGTTTGGATCAGGAAAGTGACTTGATTACATTTGCATTTTAGAAAAATCAATCTGGAGAATGAATTAGAGGAAGGTGAAGTTATAGACCAATAAGAAGGCTATTTAAATAGTTCAGTAAAAGATTATATGGAGATAGGAAATCATAAGACCACTCAAATTTTTATTCAAATTTGATTAAAATTGGAACTACAGAGCACATATCACGATGGCATTTTATGAGAAATCTCAAGAGGAAGGAAAGTTGTTGGCACATGAGCCCTTTAGACTCCAAAGAGCTAGGCTAAACATCTTGATTTGTTATAAAAATATGGGAGAAAGTTGAAAAATATTTGCAAACCCATTACCACAAAAACATGGTAAATAAAGAGAATTAATCAGGTACAGTGAATGAAATTAAAGCTACAAAACTTCATATATTGTTATTTTAGAATTAGATTCTGGCCAGTTTGCTGCAATACTTTGTTTTCTAACCACTAAGATTTGTAATTTTCTCCTATGGAACATAATCTTTAATTTGCAGGTTACTGCAAGCTTGTCTTGCGTGCTTTGGTTAGATATTTTTACTCCTTATTCGTTTGTTATAAGCATTTTTACTTGCTAGATTATGTTTGTTGCAGAATATCAAGTTTACTCACTGACATTGTAATATACTCTGACTTCTTTCTGGAACTCCTCCACTACATAAAAGGTATGAATTTCAAAGTGTTAATCATTGGTGTTGCCTTTCTCTCTGTAGACATCTTTGGGGGGAGAAAAACAAAAAACTAATGCATAATTTCAAGAGATTCATTCTAAACCAAGAAACCTGTTTCTTACAAAATGACAAGGGCCCTAACCTAGGACACAGATGGTAATAGAGAGGAACAGATGGAGTTAAATGTTATAGAGGCAGATAAATGAGTCTTATTTAAAGGATATAAATGATGAAAGAGAGTGGAGGATGCCTCCCAGATATATGTCTTAAGAGATGAGGAATATAGTGTTTTCATTAACCAAAATACAGGAGACAGAGCAACTTCAAAAGATCACAAGGATCGTTTGAGACAAACCCAAATTGAATGTGCATTTAGTTACATTCTAACTAAAGGAAGCTGTGTGAATGCACTCAGCCTGCACATTGAGCAGGTAGTTGAAAATATAGATCCGAGCTCAGGAGGGAGATGGGTTGGTAATAAAGACTTGAAGATTGTCAATATATTAGTGACAGCAATAGCCATAACTGAATGATGCCCACTGAATTAATAATCCTTGACCTTTGTACATAAAGGATAACTGTATGTATAGCATGCAACAATTTTCTAAGCACAGTTACCATATAATACCTCATAGGTCAAAAGCAGTTACTCCTGTTTTACAGATGGATACACTAAAGGCCAGGCTGGTTGAGACTTGCCCAAATCCACAAGTCACTCCAGAACTCAGATTCCCTGACTCCAGTGTTCATTCTCTTTTCCCCTGCCTCATAGGAAAACCATTGTGTGCAAATCCATGAATGGGCCCTGAGGCTAAACAATGTGCTCTCCAACTCAGGGAAAACTCATCACTCAGAAACAGATTCCAAAATCTTATACTTCATTCTGAAAGTACTGTGGGCAGGGATCACCTTTCTCCCACGGTTGGCATTTGCGTCCTTCATGTTGTACTTTCAGAAGTCTTCCACCTCATGTCAGAGGAAAAAAAGAGCCTCTGCATGAATCAAGTGCTGAGTTGCCTGCTGCCTGCTCTCCTGAGGCTAGAGGAAGCCAGTTGTCCTGTGCCATTTACCTTCATTCATAGGCACACAGGACAGAGCAAGCAGACTGTCAGATCTCACACAGCACCCTCCTGGACTGTTCGTGGAGGGGTTGACTGAGAACTGACGAGCACAAAACCACAGAGGAGCATTATCATCCTCTGTGCCATTGAGTTCTATGAGCCAAGTGACTCAGACCAGAGTATTCTCTAACCTAAAACATATCTCTTATGAGAAACTGGTTAAAACTCATATGTAAGAGGTTATTTATTTTCCAGAGGGAAAGAGTTTTGAATATTTGAGGTGAAATGGTATTGAAAGGGATGAATAGTATTTCAGAAGAAATTTTTTAAAGAATGTGGCCTACGTAAAGGCAAAAAGCAAGAACCATCTGCAGAATAGAAAGAAGTAGTAAAGGAACAAGAGGACACAAAAGCAATGCTACTAACAAAAGGCGCTAGTCTTGGAAGTTGTGTGCATGCGCTCAACCATGCAGAATTGCATCTACTTTAAAAAAGTGCAAAATGAACATTTTTCAAGTAGAACCACAATGGAAATCAAAAGATATAAAGCAGTCTTCAGCAACTGAAAGCTCCAGACACACCACTCTCACATAACGCATGAATGTCAGATAACATAGTTTATATGTAAAGATGCCATTAAATTTAATGAGAATTTCACATGCACAAAAGCTCTGGAGTTTGGATACATGAAATGAAGATTTGAATTGCTAAGACAAAAATGTGTCAGAAGGGCCCCAATAGTCTTGGAAATGTAGGATTTAAGATTTGAAAAAATTTTTTCTTTGGCAGGGGTACATTGCTATTGCTGTATTAGGATGTTCTCGGTTGGGTTTCCCTTTTTATGTCTCTTTAACGTAGAGACTGACAAAACAGCAGATATAGATGGGTCCACAAAACATCTAGGAATGAGTGAGGAAAATAAAATCAAAGGTAGATAATTAGAAAACATAAAATACTGCATGGGGCGTTGCAAAGGAGAGTCAAGAAAAGGAGTTTTAAAAAAAGGAACATGAAGAATTGGACAGCCTTTTTTGCGGTAATATGGTAAATGTTTTCCTTGATTAGATATATGCTAGGTATTAAGAAAGAAATGTTACCTCTTACAAAATAACAAAAAGAAGTATGAGTGTATTCTGATAGTCAATGTTACTGAGAATACGGTTTTAAAATGCATTCACAACATCTACATTTTCCAAACGAGCATATTTATTTTTATGATGGGAAATACCTAATTTAAATGTATATGATTGTTTTCTAAGTAAAATCTTAAAGTTCAAGCATCATCAGCTTTTATAATAATGGTACACCCCACAACTTGGGTCTACACAACATTCACATTATAGAAAAGAACTGAACATGAGTTAGAAGATCTGGCTTCCAATTCTCATTACTAACTGTGGAAATTGGGCAAATCACTTTCATTCTCTAAGCTCTCATTTCCTAATAGGTAAAATCAGGATGGTGTGGTGATGGTTACCCACTCATTTCACAGAAAAACAAATGATAAAATGTATTTTCAACCACAATGACATCTACATAGTGTTAGTGTGGTATAAACAATGCTAAAATGCACATTAGTTCAATTTCATCTATAAATAGTTGCTTTTTAAAAGTTTTTGTCTTGTTTTCTTTTTAAAATGTAGTGTTTAAAATTTTTTAAATATAAAAATGCAAAAAAAAAAAATATAAAAAGCATGTAGGAGAAAATAAAAATCAAACAAATGTTACCATCCAGAAAAAAAGAAAAAAACTCCTGTTAATATTTTCAATGCTGTAGTCTCTTAAAAAATTCTTCTGAAATCCTATTCATCCCATTCAATACCATTTCACCTCAAAAACTGAAAACTTTCTACTTTGGGGAATAAATAATCTGTTACTTACAAGTTTTAATCAGTTTTTCATAAGAGGTACATTTTAGGTTAGAGAATATTCTGGATTGATAGGAAATCAATTTTAAATAAAGATGGTTCCAATAAAAAGACTTAGAGAAGAGACTGCTTTCAGAAGTGTGAGTAAGGATAGGGGATTAAACAAGGGCTGGTGAAGCAAACAGAGAATAGCAAGTGTGGGCAGCTGTTACCACTCCTTAGCCAGAGGCCACAGGGAGAAAACTGTAGTTACTGGCAGGAGCTGTAATTATGGGTGAAGAGCCATAGATTTGGTACTGAGGAGGTAAGAAATCAAACACCAGATTACTTTTATCACCAAAGGGGGAAGAAATCAAATACCAGATCGCTTTCTTCTCTAACCCCCCAATCTTATGCTAGTGCCTTCTATTGGCCAAAACCAATTGGAAGAGTCCAGCTGGAAGCCCTCTGCTGAAGAAGCTCCCCAAATACAGTAAGGGTCAGCCTCTCAGGGCACTTAGCAAAGCAGACAAGAGTGGAAAATCAGTCTGATGAGAGGTCAGCAAATAGCAACTAGTATGTAGATGTGTATTAGAATGAGAAATGTAGTAGATAGTTTTACATCCTAAATTTTCAGTCAAAATTACAACAACCATTTTATTAAAAGTTATTGCCTGTGGCATGATTTTTTATGCCCTTGTAGCATTTCATCAACAAGATATATTATAATTTATTTAAAGCCTATAAATTATTTTTTTCTCTTTCAAATATCCTCATATATCACTATTTGTATTTATCTCCTAAGAGTCTTATAAATTCCTAGGGTTAGAATTACTGGATTAAAAGATCTAAACACACTGATAAAGTTCTTGGTACATGCGCCAAATTCTCCAGAAAGTACATGAGAGTGCCCATTTCAGTACAGACTGAATCAATACTAGACATTTTGATATATTTAATCTTGCCATTTCAATTGGCGAAGAAAATCTATCCTGTTCTAATTTGCATTTCTTTCATGAGTAGTAATATTAAACATGTTTTAAATTTTACTACTTACTTCTCTAGTATTAGTAAACACTGAGTTCCTGTCTTTCCTGGGTTCTTCTTTTAAAAGGAATCATTGGATATAAGGTGTCTGGTGTTCAATTTATTCTCCAGTTTATTTAGGAATATATGTCTTATTACCACAAATTATTTTCTACTATCATTTTTTTAAATTTTCTAAGCATAAACTTATAGGTTCAATTCCGATAAAAAAAATCTCAGAACATTCTAATTTTTATTGTTTTGTAATTAAATCGTAATTTTGGTATATAGCCCACCATCAAGATCTGAAATGAATCATTTTAAACTTAGGAAGACAGAAATACAGAAAGAAGATGGGAAGGTAATTTGCTGAAGCCATCTACATAATATTTTTTAATAATCTGCTCTTCAGGCAAACAAATAAAAAAAAAAGAAACTAAGATCCTATGGCAGATTAGAGAAACATGTTCACAATATTTTATAGCTACTTTCATCTAAAGATAGAGTGTATTTCTCCTCTTCTTAAATATGGGCTGACCTGTGTCTTGCTTTGACCAATAAATAGAATGTGACAGACGTGATGTTATGGGAACCACAAAGCCCAGGGGTTAGGAGACTTTGCAGCTTCTCCTTTTGCCCTCTTGGAATGCTGCTCTGACCAGGCACGGAAGGAAGCTGGTCCAGTGTACAGAGGAGAAGAGGCCACGAAGAGAAGGGTGCGTTGGTCTACATCCAGCACCAACAGCCAGGCGTGTGAGTCAAGCCATATTGGACCTTCCAGCTGAATTGGCCCTCCATCTGAATGCAGCCTCACGAATAAGCTCAGACAAAACCAGCAGTGGAACCACACAGACAACCCACAGAATTGTGAGGGGAAAAAACAATTATTTGAGCCACTAGAACTCAAATACTGGAGGAGACTGTTTCTTAGCTTCATTAACAGTTGCCTTATAAGAAGACATGTCTCTGGACCATTGGTTGATTTCAGTTTTGTCCTACAATATAGATGCAAATTAAAAAAAAAAAAATCTTGAAAGTCTCTTCCTGGAAGTAAATGAAGAAACAAAACCTGAAAGAATCACATATAAGCGGGTAAAAATCAAGATGTATTTTTAAGAGGAAGAGGTGATTAATAAAATTAAATTATATGTATAAACCACACCACAACTAAAAAGTAACCCCACTTCCAGGGTGCATGTGGGCTTCTTTGGGTCTATTTCCCATGGACAGACTTTAACTGAGATGCCTCGGGGCGCAAGGACATAGCCACTGTATGGGCAAATAACCTGTGGGTTTTCTCAGCACTATCATATTCCAGAGCAGAAGTCTGAAGAAGTCAGTTATTCTAGATTTAAATCTAGTCTTCCAAGTTATGATGAAGATAAATTTACCTATATATGAAGATAAAACATTTTAAGTTTGTTAACTTGATTCAAAACAAAAATATTTTGACTTTTGTTATCCAGGCCTCCATCGTACTCTTTTCTGGGACTCCACAAATCCCAGTTCCTGACCCTCTTAATGGGGTCCATTGACCCTGAGGGCCATCAGCGTATTCTTTCCCATAACATATTCACTTTTGGTAACAGTTTTGTCATTTGTGTTTCAACTGAACAAGTATTGATTTAGCATTTGCTATGTGCTGAATACTTGGAAAGGTGGTATGCGATAATGAACTAAGATAACTCTTCAGTTGAAAATAAATATCCCCTATATTTTTAATTTTGGCACTGTGAGATGGTTTTGCAAAAGCTGATATAACTTTAAACAAAAAAAAGCAATTTTGTTGCTTTTTATAGTCTCATTTCTAATTCCTTTTTAATAAGAATCTGAAATGTAGATGGGATTATAGCTACTCTTTATAGTTTTCTTTTACTGTGCTTATATTTCTTGTGTTTTTTATAATGGGTTTGCATAGTAATAAAATCAAAAAGTAAAAAACAGACAGTATACACAATATGAAAGTATTCTATGGTTAATTCTCTGAGCCAAGAAAGTAGCAGAATGGATGGCAAAAAAAAAGAGAGAGGATTCAAGAGATATGTGAAAGGAAAGTTAGGCAAAGCATAGAGATACAGTAAAAGGTGAGTTGAAGAAGAGAGAGAAGAGGAACCAAGATGATGACCAGCCTTTTGTCTTAAGCATTTGATAAGAAAGTAATGTTGCCCACTGAGATGCAGAACAACATGAGTAGGGAAGCAACTGAGAAGATAAAGACAATTATTAAATGCTCAATTGCTGAATGTGGAAAATGGATGAAGTAGTAGAAAATGCCATCACAGTATGACTTTTCCTCCAGTTTTTAAGTCCATGATCATCCTTGTTTTAGAATAATCACCTATTTGTTCACTTTTAGCCTGTCTTTCTTTGATCTGAAGACTATTTCTTATTTTCATTTTCCCAACACCTCATTTTGCTCCTCAGCACTACAAATAGGCTCAGAGGGGTTAACTCCTAGAACCCCTGATGGAAACACTACAGGTAATGAAAACTGGGTTCAAGTCTGGCTGGCTGCAGTTCCTCCTACTAATGGGTAGAAATGCAATATTCATTAAAAAGAATTCAGACTTCAATCATTCTAATGATCATGAAACTTCTTTCATCAATGCATAATAGAACAAAAAGATTGATTTTCATTAGGAATGACTTCCAACATGTTTTAACTTCTTATGTAAAAAATAAATCTGTTCAAAGTCTAATACAGGCCAAGATATTTCTGATCTGCTTGGAAATAGTAGGTAAATTTGTATACAGTTGTCCTGTTCTTTACCACTGTGGTCAATTTAGAATACTCCATTATCTAGTGAAATTTACCTTCAATTAAAAAACCCCTCACTTTCTGTTCCTCTGCTCAGTAAAACATCATTTTAAAAAAGACACTTAGTCTTGGCTCAGGGAATTAACTATAGAATACTTTCATATTTGTGTGTACTGTTTGTTTTTTTACTTTTTAATTTTATTACTATGCAAGCTCATGATGGGTTATGGGAGAAATTATAAACATGATATAGTCATCAGTAAAATTACTACACTGCCCATATGCAGTCCCCAAAAGTTAGAAAAGGATTGCTTAACATCTTTTAAGTTTCAACCTAAAGCTTCATCAGATGACACTGTAGGCATCTGCATTTTCAGGGTATCAAAGAAATGTGAGTCCTCCAAAGTGGATGGCTACTTTACATTGTATAGACTTCTCTTGTGCTGTTAAAATGGACTCTTGTTAAACTTGAAAGTCAATCTGTTTGCAAACTTAAAAGAATTAGAAATCACGTGATCTGACTTGGTCAGTTAGAGCATCACATTCTCATGGCTACAGTGGTTGATCCAGGGATGGGCATGTGACCCAAGTCAGTAAGACAGGTGGAGACTGAAGCTGGGATTTCTCAGAGGGGATCACATATGCCACCCTCTTGAATTACCCATGTTCTGAACATAAGGAATGAATGATGCTTATTGATGTGTACGTATTGAATGACTGAATAAATGAATGAATGAAAGAAGAAAATAAGTGCTATATAACTGAGAGATTACATAGTTTTCCCACAGTCATAGAGGGAGAGTGAGGACACTTTCAAGGAGATAAAACAAACACCAAACAAACAAACAAAAACAGCCCTCCAACTGGCTGAGCATGAAAATTGTCTATTGCCTTATTTGACTAAGAGCCACTTGAGGAGGTTTTCGGACAATACTAGATGCAGGAGGTCAAAAGATGTCATGAAGGCTTGGCTTCTCTTTATCTCTCAGCTTTTTCTTTCTGGATCATGAGCTTCACCTTCAGGCTCCACAAGGTGACCCTCTAGAAGTCCAGGACAGTCTCCAATTCATTGCCCAAAGTACCAAAAGGGAAAAAGGTATGCATTTTCCCAGGGGTCCTACCACAAGCCTCAATGGATCTCACTGACACTGACTGGTACATGTGAGGATACCGACTAACTCATTGGATCGTGGGAGAGGAGGGCTCACATGGCCTCCAGATGGCAGGGTGAGAAGGTATCAATTTTCCACACATAGATCCTTGTGTTCTTCTCTAGCTACCCTGATCACTGGTGTAGTGTCCTTTTACTGCCTGGTGATGACTCATCCTGCTGGCATCAAAGGATAAAATCTGTGTCCTGTCATTTCTCTTTGATCAGTGTCCTATGATCTCCCCTGCTGAACTGACCCCTCCTCAGTAATTGCTGGTATTGCATATACCCCTGAGATCAAACTGTCAGTCCCTGTTGATAGGCAGAATGGTCTGCTCAGCAGTTGTCAGTACAGAGTCACTTTGCATCCATGTGGCATCCTCCTGTAAGTTCAAATAAGCATCATCAGCTACTTCCCACATCTCTCTGCAGAATATGTGATAATTTATCAACACTTTCCATGTCCTGTGCCATACTCTCCAACATTATTTCTCTTTCTGCCTAGTACTAATATCACTCACTTGTCCTTTCCTTTGTTCATTGTGTTTTTTAAAGATGAAACTGAAATATTTCTCTGGCTCTCTAGATTGTTCCCACTCTCTTCCTCTCTTGGAGTTGGCATCTGAGCTCAATGCAAACTCCCTTCTCCTTTCTCATCTCTACCAGTATCTCTGGAGAGTGGGCCCTGGGCTCTAGAACATCTCCATCGACTATTTGGACCACTCAGTCTGCATATCCTGCTGATGTTTTATGTTCAACATAACCAAAACTAACTCATGATCTTCTGCAACACCAGCTCTTCCTCCTAATTTCTCTGCTTCCATTAAAGGCGTTTGTAGCTCAAAGTTCTTCTTTAGCTCCCACATTTAATCAATTGCTTCTGCACTGATTCTCATGTCTGTTCTCTCCTTTTGCCTCCACACTAGTTCAGAGCCTCATTACTTTGTCTAACCTACTGGGAAAACTACCCCCATTGATCTCTCTGCCTTTACCCATTCCAGTCCATCCTACAGATTAATCATCCTTAAATATAGCCCCAGTCTCCTTCCTCACCCCCAGTTAAAAAACTTTAACACTCCTCACTGTCATTGGAATTAAGCACACACTTTGTCCTGCCACTCAGTAACTTTTGCAACAGAACTCAACCCTTCTGTTAGGATTTATCCACCACCACTGTCTATCATCCAACTAAACCAATGTGATAGAGAAGAAATAAAGAAAGATCCAGAATTGGGCTTTCGCTCAGGAATTCAGGCATGATATCATTCATGGGTAGGGATGTGGGAATGTCAAGAAGTAGCCTCAAGGCAAAAATGGCTGTCTAAGACAAGACATGCCAATTGCATGATTCTTTCCACAGCTCATTATTCTGTAAATAGTAGATGCTCCATGAATTCTAGCTAAGCAACTTACTTTTACTGCATTTTAAATTAGGATTTTTCATTTGGAAAAATCTCAACCAAAGAGCAGATGTTTTTTTAAGTTTTTCTAAATCAATGCAGCTTATTATTCTCATTTTTTTTTTTTTTTTGTTAATATGCACTCTCCTACAAATGCATTTCCCAGGCTACGATTTGGCTGTATTTTTGAAGGAGCAACTTTCATGGCAGCCAAGTTAATTACAGCAGTTCCTTTTCTCTCATCTCTCAATTAATAATGCATCCATCCAGTCAATTAAAAGTCTGTGGAGTCAAGTTATTCAGGGATTAGTTATTCATGACTAAGTGTTGGATATTCAGACTCCCATCAATATAATTCCAATGTAAAAGCAATATTATTATTATTACTATCATCATCATCATCATTATTGTTATTATTTCCTAGGTTTGTAAGTGTTCTGTAGTACGAAAAATTCTTTCATAGGCTTTCTGAACTTTTCTCCCCACAACTGATTTTTAAGTAAGGCAAAGAAAGTATAGTTGAGGGATCGGTAGAACTTTATCTATAAAGGACTAAATAGTATATATTTTAGGCTAGTGGGACACATGGTCTTTGTCTCAACCACTTTGTCTCAATAACTCTACCTTTGTGGCACAAGGGCAGCCCTAGATAATGTGAAAATGTACGAATGTGTCTGTGTTCCAATATAATGTTTTTTATGGACACTGAAATTTGAACTTCATCTAATTTTAATTTTTATATGTTGCAAAATGTCATTTTTTAGCTATGTAAGAATTTAAATGTGTATATATGTTATATATATATGTATGTATGTATTCCTACTTCATGATTCATACAAAAAGAAGAGGTAGGCTGAATTTGACCTATGGGCCATAGGTTGCTAACTTCTGATGTGGCACTATCCTCATTCTATAAATAGAATCTATCTGTAACTCAAAAGTTGAAATTACTTGGTTTTGAAATCACACAGTACAACACCAGAATTATTACTGAATCTCTAGGCCATGTCATCTGACCAGAATTTCTGCTTCCCTCACTCTATAGCAATGGCTCCCTACATTTAGAAACATCTAAGTGTAGACATCCATTCTTCCAAGCAATGAACATCGCACACAACATGAGGAAGGGTACCTGAAATAAAACCAAAGAACCACAAAATTTTATCTTCCCCAAAGGGCTCATGAGCGGCCTCTGACACTACCTCCCTCCCCAGACTAAATGCAAAAAGTATATGTGGGTTTGCATTGACAAGGACTTTCTCCTCCACAAACTTGAGTTGGCTCTGTTGCACCACCTCTCAGCTTAAGCCTCATTCTTTGCCTGCAGTCCTTAGCTTGCCATGCCAAGTGTACGGGGGCGGCGGAAGGAACCATGTCGTGCTGCTCCTGGGACTCACCCAACCTCTTGAGATCAGGATGGTGCTTCTTAGGGAGGATAAATACACAGATCCATGCCATGCAAAGTGGCTGGGAATGATAAAGGCATCCACAACACAGAGCCCTGACTTTGGCCAGAAGTCTTTCCCATCAGAACTACCACTGCAGTGATAGGAAGTGAGCACTGATGGGGAAGCCACAGATGTGACTAAGAAAGAGCTCATGGTTTAGCGCCATGATGGATAACAGTGATGGAGATCAGGGGAGGACATCGAAAGAACAAGGACTCCAGAAATACCCTGAGGGTTCCTCAGTACTAGCTGTATTGGTCCTTGGTCAGATATTATGCCATCATGTGAAAACATGCTTTTGTAATATGGGGGAAGTACTGATACGCTTCCTTGGAAGGCTTAAGTCAACAAAAATAGGGCTATCTGGCAGTTGAATGGACTGCAGAAGCTAGAGTATGGACTTCTCAGATACCAAGAATTACTTTCTTGAAACGTGTTACTTGGTTCCCAGGTTGCTGCCATTTATGGTCAAGGGATTATTGTAAAAGTCAGAACTAGCCAGATCACCAAGAAGAGCATCTAGGTTATCCAAGTCTCCAGATCCTTCTTCATTTGTTTCAGCCTTAATTTTATTTTTTTAATATTTTATTTTTCAATTACAGTTGGCAAGCAATCTTATGTTTGTTTCAGGTGTACAACATGGTGATTAGTCATTTATAACTTAAATAGTGATCAACCCAATAAATCTAGTATCTTATGACACCATACATAGTCATTACAATATTATTGACTATTCCTTATACTTTACATCCACATGACTATTTGATAACACCAGATTTATACTTCTTACTTAATCCCTTCTCCTTTTTCAGTCTTGATTTTCAAGTCTTCTTCTTGACTCAGACTAAGAATGATGGATGGAGCTGTTGCACTGACTCATTTTATTACCCACCCCTCCCATTTCAGGCTGAAGCTCCTCAGGGAGTGTATGGCTAGGATCATCCCTGTCCAGCAGATATCTAAAAAGTATGTTATTTTTCTTCTTCTTAGCTCTTAGTTGTTTCTATTTCACATTCCCAGAGCTTTTGGCGAAAACCTTGTCTTCCTAGAAACTATTCAAATATGAAAGGTAGTTTTTTAAGAAAAAGCAGGCTTCCCAAGAACATCTCTCCAGCCTTTTCTGTTTTAAGGACTCTTTGTACGTAGTAATGGCAAGTGGTGCCGAATAGCATGGATATAAATTTCTAAAGGTCAGGAAATGAGTTCTAACTAATAAAGATCTTAGTAACACCCAGTGACCTATATCAGGACAGTGCACTATTTCTCCGTAGAGACAGATAATATTTTAATAAGGAAAATGCTTACATATATTTAGTGACTGAACATATAAATTTGGATGCCAGGGGTGTGTGGGGTGTGTGTGTATGTGTGTGTGTGTGTGTGTGCACGCGTGTGTATGCATCTGGGAGTGGAGAGGATTAGAAATGGTGTGATCCTTGTGTCATGTACAAGAGGTCCTCTAATTGACCTTGGCCTTTCTTTAATCTGTTTCGCTCTGGACCTGACTGCTATCGACACATTGAGAAAACAGACAGTTGCTAGAATCTCCTGGCCTTTTATTTCTGGCTTAATCTTGACAAGAAATTGGTTTTCTCCTTTGTTGAACTTTAGTCTTTTCTCTTGGTCAGGGTTTTGTACTTGACCTTCATCTGCCTCCAATCAGACTTGGATCCAAAGCCTCCTCCTCTGGACACACCTCTCACCTTTAGTTGCAGAAGGGGCTGTGCAGTCTTCCCTCCATTGCATTCATTGTTTCCCTCCTCACCTGAAATTTAGTAGCCTTCTCCTTTTTCTCCTTTTAGGTAACATGTTTGAAGCTTCTTGTCCATCTCACTTAGGCTATATTAGGCCCTAAGGACAGGAACCAATCTTTTCAGATAGATGATGGTACTATAAACATTCAACAAATAAAAAGCTTTCTATTGCATTGTGTTTATATTCTCCAGTCTGTTTGATAAGTTGCCAGTAATGCTTACAGGAAAAAGGAAAATCTGACATCTACCTTTTTGAAGGAAAATTTAAGCTGCAGCTAGGAAGTCAACATAGGAAAACATTAGAATATATGTATATATATTTGATTACAGGGTAACTGATCTACATTTTAATAATTAACAAATATACATAGAATTCTTCTGTTCTCCTTTCTAATACCTTAATACCCCAGACTCTACTGTATGTCCTTACTCAGTGGCATATATAGATACATTCTCTATACATACATTCATTATATTAGTAGTCATTTAATTTTTTCCCCCTTATTTTATCACTTCATCTGGATGGTCAAATAACTACAAGTTCTGTTGAACTGCATCTATAATGATCACACTTGGAGTGAGAATATACAGAATAGATAAGGGAAACACTAATTGGAGAAATAGCAAATGAAGAATGCAAATGTTAAGTGACATTTGGAGACTAAATCAAAATGATATCCTAAAAGGAGCTGGACAGGGGAGCCTGCTGGTGCTGTGATAGCCGCCGCTGATATTAAAAGTCATGCTATGCAGCCAAGTACCTGCTGCTGTCTTTGGGGGAACCAATTTAGGATTTCCTTCAGTAGCTGTAATTTAACAGTAAGGGCATGGGGACATGAAGCTGAGCACTCCACAAGCATATAACCAAGATTTCTATCCACAGTGCAGAACCTTTGGGGTCTCACACCACAGCTTTTCTGTTCTCTGTCATCTTGTTGCAATTAGCAGAATGGGCAGAAGGAAATGGTCACACACCGGCCCCATCTGAAAATTGTCAGCTCCGCTCTCCTGTGTTAGCTTTCTGAGCTCTGCTCCCCAGAGAAGGACGGGTGACCAGGCATTTCCAAGCACTGATTGAAGCTCATTATCGCCATAGTGGTTCTGTAGCTCAGTTTTATCCACCCCATTTCACAGATGGCCAAATTAAGGTCCAATGATGATAAGGAGCACGGTCTCCTAGTGACTGAATTTCAAGGTCCTTGAACTGAAGATCAAGGTCTGCCCTTTTGATACCAGAAGCCATTTTCTCTCCCTTAACAAAATATTTTGAGAATCAGAGTTAAGTAAAAAATGTGGCATAAGTCTAAGAGTTCTGAATAAAATGCCCTACAGAATCCACATGAGATTTGGTAGCTGACACTTTTTATCACACTGCTGAAAACAGATTTTTCTGACTCTGGTTACAACTCTATTTTTCTTACCCTCTGCAATCCTTTACCATTTTCCAGGAATACTTCACATCTAAATAATATATAGCTTTGGCAATGTTAACCCTTCCTCTCCATTAGTCTCATCTCACCATGATAGAATGGGCAAAAAAATCTCTTACAAATCACAGCTAGAAACCTGTTGAGTGCTACTCAGCGAAGTATGGCAGGGATTTTGGTGTTCTCTTTACTGCACGTTGACTATGAAAAATTGAAGACTATTAAGAACTTCACACCATTTGCTCTTCACAGTTACCTCACCTGCAAAATGAGGTCCCAACCCCACAGAGTTCTTTGAAGGTTAAATGATGGCATATGAAAATGATTTAGCAGCACTGGCCTACACTAAGAGTCTGTTAAATGTGAGCTATTATTTTTTGTTGAAAATACTCATATCTATAATGGTTATTGAGTGCAATGTGATGGGGAGAGCATAAGGTCAGAGTTAATCCGGAGATTTAGGTTCTAGTTCGGGTTCACCTGCCACTGAATGCTCATTTGTATAACTCTGAAAGACCTTCCTCTCTCTAACGTGAGTACCAACACTTATTCAGTCTCCTCACCTTTATAGGAGGGATCAAATACAATGGTAGTTTTCAAGTTCATTTTAAAACATTAAAAGTCTACGCATGCAAGTGTGAGCAATTATTTCTGTCATTCTCATCATTGAGTCACTGCTGTGTGCTAACAATAAATTCATTAGCTTTATATGGATGGGTGTGAGTCATGGTAGAAAGAACTGAGCAAATTTCAACTTCCGACAGAATGGAGGTCAGTGCCAGTTCTGCCATTGATTTTCTGTGAGGCCTTGGAAAAGTCATTAACTTCTTGGTGCCTTGACTTTTGCATTTGTTCAGCGGGGCTAATCGAGCCTTTTGTAATAGAGGTTCCAGTATCGTCTGGGTTAGAGGCCCAGGTTCAGACATCCTAGAATGTGGAGATGGCAACACTGCCTCTGTTTTCTCTCTGTATCCTCCATTTGCATGAGACAGAGAGAAAACTGGAATCCCATCTGTCAGTGGGGTTTAAATATACACAGACATGACTCTCTGACTGGATCAGTGTGGACCGGAGCCAGATTATAGGAAATGAGTATTGAACCCCTAAGAGAGAAAAATCGTAGCAAGTGAGGAAAACCACGACTAAGCACAACTGCACACTCAGAAAAGAAGGCTGAACACACCTTCCATTTCCCTGAAATGAAATTCAGAGATAATGGAACCAACTTACACACACATCGTTTTTAAAAATCAATAAAACGGTTTAACTATCATATGAAAGAGAAATAAAAAGGAAGATAATTTACAATAAAATCATTTCTCTTCAGAAACCAATAGCTGGGAGGCACTGACACTGGGAGATTAAATGAACTAGGTGGAAGCTTGCACTTCTCTGTAGAACCCACCATGTCAGCCCGGCTCATTGGCAGCAACACGTCACAGTGGCGTTGCCTTTGGTGATGTAACTTGCTGAAATAAACAAATCCCGATGATGTTCTGAACAAGATGAAATGGGATGTTCTTTCAACTTATACAGTAGTTGCATTCTTAGAAAATTCAGCATCTAGTATATTAAAACTGTGCAAAAAAAAAAAAAGATGTATTATACTGATAACAAATTAAGTGCCGAGGCTTAGATAGATAAATGAGCTTTCTTCATCTAATAAATGTCTAGATGGACATCTAAAGGTCAGATGGTTACAGGACAATTCTTTTTTGGCAGGACTGTCCCGTACATCACAGGATTTCTCGTATTTCTGCCCCAATCCAGTAAGAGCTTCCTGATCATTGTGATAACCAAAACAGTCCCATAAACTTCACAAACATTCCCAACAGGGTGGTACCCCACCTACTGAACTATCATTCTGATAGGCCAGGGCAATCTTAACAAAATTATAAAACTGTAGTAATCTAGTCATTTCATAATCTCTTCCTTCCTCTTGGCTTCTTGTTTATCCTAGCAATTCTGAATCATGTCCCCTCTTTTCGTCTCTACTTTTTAATCAGTTTAGCTTTTGGGATTATACTCTGACCACACTGAGATTCCTATTTGGCAAGAATACTGTGCCTTTACCCTGAATCTTCCAACCACAAATATCCACAGGTATCGGAAACCAGTTTATCAGTAATTTTAGTCCCATTTCACAAAAGAGAACACTGAGCAGATGGATGCAGGTCACTCACCCAAGGTCATGCCACAACCTGTCTGCAGAGATCAACTAGAGTCTGTCTTTCAAGTCTGATGACTGACCCCCTTCTCCTCCTGATTTCCTCATACTCCTGTGACTTTATTAGCCTTTTTAATAAGGAGTGGGTGGGAGGACAGGTAAAACCTCTGCTGTTCTGTTTTGCTCCTTGCTAACTCCTCTGGTAAGAAATCGGTGGTGGAAGAGGGGTTCCCAAAAGGGGTTCCCATTAATCCAAGCTCTTGCTTGCTCTCATTTACACGGTTAATTGCAACCTGACTCTTAGGGAACTGCTTAGCCACCACCAAGGCTTCTGCTCCATTAATAGCGAATTTGCTCAAGCGTTCAAGCGGAGGATGAACACACCCACCAAGACGTGACAAAGCAGGGTCAGGCCACAGACCCTTTCAGCCAGGGAACAAGCCATGCACCATGCAGCCACTCCCCTTCCTTTAAGAGATGTGGTGGGGAGGGTAATAAAAAGTAATGATCTGGAAGAGAGCATGCTGTTGCCTTCCAAGGGTCAAGTCAGTACAATTTGTGCAAGGCCCTGACATTTTCACTCTCTTTTAGTTCAGAAATACTGAACTAAAAAGATACAGTGACAAGAGAAAAAAATAAAAAAGACACAAACCAGGGTCACTTGAAACACTTGAAAATAGATCTCTTACGAAGCATCCCAATATATCATGAAGATTGCTTTTTAGAGTGAGAGAGGCAGCTTGCGGGGGCTGCCACAGGGTGCCACCTCTCTGAGTGACAATGGATCTGCTCTTCTTAATCGCTCTGGGCTATCCTCATGAGCAGCTAGCTATATATCAGCCTTCACTTCTGGAAAAGCCATTTCCTAGTGGGGTAGGTGGGCTCTTGCTTATTCTGATAAAGAGACCTATCATTTTATGAAGTGATTTAAAGGATTTATTCTGTGTTTTCAGAAGGAGAAGGGCGCAGTGCCCACTTGAGAACACACATCAGGCCATAGGTAAAGAAGATGGCAGTTTGTAAAAGCATTTTCAAAGCTTTCAAATGACTGATGTATTCCTGAGAGCTCTGAAAATGGAACTTTGCAGTCTCCAAATTGCAATGAATATAGCTGGACCCTCATTGGATAGAAAAGGAGTCTTTTAGGGACTTGCCTGAAGAATTAATTCAGATATTATTATCACCTAGATGGTAGCCTAGCACCTAGAGCTCATAGAACATGCTATTTGCAACCTAGAAGAAGTTAAAGAATCTCTTCAGCTGTTTCTAAAACTATGTACATACCTAAATCATAAGATTATTCAGAGAATTCTATAAATTACAAGAAGCCCACAGGTAGACAGCATTGTGTATTAACCACCAGGAGAGCTAAGACATCATTGGAAGTTGAGGCAGGATAGACAGGCTGGAAATATGGATCTATGCATTTTCATTTGAGGAGTACAGAGAAACCCTACCTTCTCCCAGAATCTCCCTATTTGGGAGATTATATTTGTCATTATCATTGATGTTGTTAATATCTTTCATTTCTTTAGTGACTTCTACCTTACAAAGTCCTCATTGTCATCTTATTTAACTCGCCCTACAATTCCACGAAGCTATCTACTATGACACTAATAGGTAATAATCTCCAGTCTTTTAAATTAAGGCACATGTTTCTAAAAGCCCCCTTTCTAAACTTTTGCTAAGGCCAACATTGGTGGGAATTTAAGTATGGCCATGAAGGCAGCACATTACGATCAAGATTTATTTCTCTCTTTGCAATGCTCATGCTCACCCTGCCAAAGAAATGGAACTCAGATTGTTTTTTAATCCAATAGGGAATGTTGCAAGGGTAATGATCTTGGAATAACACAGTCTTATTTTTAGCAATGAACATTATGTTTTAGGCTGAAGATTTATTGCATTCATTCACTTAATAAATACGTGTTGAACAACCATGCCAGGCCCTTAGCCAGACAGTGGGGACATAATGGTCAGCGTTTTTGTTCAAATATATACAATATATTGAGCCATTCTACTAAACTAGACAGAAAAAGAAGGGAAAAATAAGGTCAGGCTGTTTTGAAGACATTGAAAATAATCATCATCAGCAGGACCTAGTGATAGATAAGGCAATTCAACAAAAAAAAAATGGAAAGCATAAAGTGTTACCACAATAGGTATGTAAAGATGTATTTTAGAACAATTGTGGCAATTAAAACACTTGAAATAAAAATCTTAATGATATAAGAGGAGAACATGAGAAAAGAAAATATCTAAATGCCATTCTAGTCCTTTCTCCTCTCTCCCAAGAAGCCTTCCCAACCCAATCATCCATTTTCTGGCCTCTTGACCTTAAATCTGATAAATGTATTTAATTAGTTCTATCCAAATTGGTCAATCACACTGAACATATGCAGTATGACCATCCTTAGGAGAGAATTGTCTACCAAGGTCAAGTGAGCCATAAAGGTCTGTGGCCTGCAGATCCACTCTCAGAACCTGATCCTCCTGACATCTTAGTCATAAAGGTAGCAAGGGACTATGTGTAGCACTTCCCAGGGTCATCCTACATGTTGGACTTAGGATTTGATTTCAGTCACCCGAATTGCCAAATCATGCTCTCAGATGAGCTCTCAGCTTCTGAACCTCCTACACCATGTTGGACCCAAAAGAATTTTACAGGTATTATCACATCCCTTCTAGTTTGGGGAGGAATTAGGGATAGAGCTTGAACTTTGGGTCAAGCCCAGGACCCATCACTTAATAGCTCTGTGGTCTCAAGCAAGTTGCTTTTGGCTGAGCCTTGGCTCCCTCATCCATAAAGCAGAGATACCCTGCTACACCCATAGCTCGTTGTGAAGGTTAAACAGGAGAAGCCTGTGCATATCAAATGGGAGTGTACTTTCATCAAACTTGACATCCAGGAGTTTGCCAGACATGCTCATAGTACCTTTCCTCCTAATGTCGATGAAGGTCATATGGGATCCCACCTTCCACTCATCCATGACGACTGGACTGAGATCATTACTTGACCCCAAAGCAGACGGTGCATAGGCTAGTCAGCGACCATAATCAATTGGTCTGGCTCAAAAACAAATAAACAAAATAGCAAATTAGGCTGATTAAATTCTTCTCTCTGGAGTTTAGATTTAGAAAAAGGGGAGGCTGAAATTGTGAGCTACAAATGAGCAAGTAAACAGAAGCAAAATGGTGGCTCTGATGGTATAGCGAGCCAAAATCATGGGTAGACATAATTTTTGAGCAAGCAGAAAATACATAGAGACTGAAAAAGGCAGCTGTAGAAGAAGGAGAATAAAGCAGACATGCAGAAACAAGATAAAGATCTTGAGGAAAGGATGTAACTTTCTCTCAGTTCCTGAGCTTTCTGTTCTAATTGCATTCCAATCTACGAGGATCCTTAGAATAGCCACCTTTTTTTAATGTGGGTAACTCGAGTAGAACAAAAGAGATTTGATTGGGCACTCAATAAATACTAGTCCTTTTGTCCTAATTACTTATCTATTCATTCATCTCATCACTTATCCACCCATTAATTTATGTATTAAGTTAAATAATTTTTGACCAGCTACATCCTATCTGCCTCATTTGTACTGAGGGTTTAACTTGCATTCTCAGATAAATACAAAATACATTTGTATTTATCTGAGCACCAGAGAGGGAGATGAAAAGCACATAGGAGTAAGTGTGATGCTGAGGGAAATGTCCATGGAAGCAGTGGAAGGCTCATCAAATTGCTCATGGAGGAGCTGCCTCTCTAATTCTGAGTAGCTCAGCCACAGAGTCTGGAGTATACTGTGAGGCTAAGGTCTGAAATTACTCCTTCGTGCCTCTCCCAACATGCCCAGCCTTGGAAAGGATGCAGGGAGGAACCTTCCCAACATTTCCCTCTGATCCTGCCCTCTGTGGCTATCATCAGCCACAGGGATGTTGACAGCTCAGATTAAACCAGGGTTAGTTCTATGGATTATTTTCTTCTGTTGGCTTTAAAAAAAAAAAAAAAGGAAAAAGAAGGGGAGAAAAGTCACTCAGGCTCTCCTTGAAGAAGGGGAAAAACCCAGAGGCATAAAGAGACAGTGTCAGCGATCTCGGAGAATCGGCTGGTCTGAAAAGTCCTATAAGCTCAGGGTCACGTTAGTGTCCAAATGGTAAACAAACAAACCAACAGATGGTTTGTCCCGTGGATATTTATTCATTTTATAGCTCTGCAGTGGCCACGTTTTAAAAGAGCTGCTGCTGAGAGCAAAGTATGTGCTGTGCTTGTGCCCTGAAGGTGCCTGGAGTCAGCCCGTCTAGGTCACAGGGTCCAGCCTGGGTCCTCAAAGGTGGGAGTGAAAGTGAGCAGCCTGTTTTCAGTATTTTCACAGCCTAGCAGATACGACTTGTTTATTCACAATAAGATGGCACAAGCTGCCGGATCATCAGACCTCTTCCCTTTTGGCTGGAATGATATTAAGCCAGGCTGGTTCTGTTTGTCATTTCCCAGTAACAAAAACCTGGCTTGGCACTCAGGGCCCTCTTTGAGTAACACCAGACAGGCAGTACAGTAATCATCTGATCATCATGCTAACTCGTCGGATGAGGACAATACAAGGTGGGCTTGGTGGGGAGACAGCTAGAAATATTCTTTCATGACTTTGTTGATGGAGCATTTCAGCTTTCCTGCATTCAGGCTGTAAAAAGTACCCCTAGGAGGTACAGTGCACACACTAGGATCATCCTGTAAGGGAAGAGTGAGGTCAATGGTCCAAACTGCCGCCCTCCCACGTGCTTTGTAAGGTCAACGTGTGGCTCCATCAAGGCTGGGCCGGCTCATAATCAGGATGATGAAAGGGTGAAATTTTGCCTCTTCAAGAAGGAAAAGGATGAAGAAGGCAATGTTGTCAGTAGGGAAATTAATTCCTGGCAGGCCAGGACGTGTTAAATCCCCCGCTGGATTCTCTGCCTCGTATTTGTTTAATGCATCTCGCTGATGGAGCCAGAAGGAGCAACAGCAGAAACAGCAGGTGATTACCAGCTGGTCCTGAGGTGCAAGGAGCCTTCCCAACACAGGATGGCAGCACAGGCCTGCGTTTGAAGCACAGGCTCTCCTTTCCTGCAGAACTGTTCCCCCCACCCCAGGAGAATTTTATTCTCTTTGAATTTTAACCAATTCTGTGACATCTTTTGTCTCTAAAGGGACAGAAATAGGTTTCCTCTTTCCCTCTAATTGATTTTAAGTTTCCTTTTGTTCGAGCTCGGCTAAAAAGAGAGAGCCCTATTTCAAGGTTTGACCTGCCTGAGATTTCTATTAAGTGGGCCATAAAATTATACCCCAAAGACAAACCTCTTCTCTGCAAACCGTGCTGGGTACCATCGGGAGCAATGTGCGTGCGCTGCTGACCTGCCGCCAGGCTGCAGGGAAGCAGCCATCTCCCCGGGATGTGTTTTGGCCTTTCTAGTTCAGATCAAATTGTTTGTTTATGGAACACGAATCATCTGCTGTTACCGCCCTCTCAGGACTGGTTGGCATATTTTAAAAGGTGATAAATTTGCCTCTTGGCTTTAAGGTGCTATGACTGGATTGTTCAATTGCCCTTTTTTGAAGTAATAACACCGCCAATCGGCCTCAAAAGTGTATTATAGTTGTTTGTTCAATAAATGAACAATTTTCGTGGTCTTCCTTCCACAATGACTCCTTGTTGCTTACGACAGAAGCTTCCCCAAAATGGTGCGTCCTCCACCAGGTGCTCCCTGGCCTCCAGACCTTTGCGTGTGCAGCTGCATGCTTCCCAAAAACACTCTTGCCCATCTCTTCACTTGGCTAACGTTACTGTATTCTCCAGTTCTCAATCTAGGCATCATTTTCTTTGGTAGGTTTGTCCATTCTCAAGGCCCAGTTCTGATGAGATGACCCTCACGTGGCTCCCATAACACCCTAAAATGTTGTTACATAACTACAGCCAGTTGATGAATTGGTCTATCTCTCCACCCCCAAAACCATAAGCCCCCCAAGAGAGCTGGGTCCCTACCTGACTTAGTTTCCCCTATAGCATGAAGGCGCTTCATCGACACTTATTAAACTAATTTTAGAACGAAAATCATACTGATGTGTGAACTTTTTTCTGTTTTTTAATTTTAGAAAATATTTCATTTTGGCTACCTATTTATAGTCCTTACCTCCTAATTTTTTTTATTCTTTTATGTGATTTAATTACCTATGCAATGTGATGCAAAGTCTAATGTTGCCTGTAATTACAAGCTTTAGAAGAGTCTGCTGTGACGGTCTTCTGTGGTGAATTAAGATCAGTGTTCTGGTGCTGGTTTTAAAAGATCTGATCTTCTTTCCCCTAGACAGCTGGCTGACTGTGCCATCATCTGACTTTGCTAGTTTAAAACCACAGGCAGAGTTGTCAGACCATTTAAAAGCAATCAACTTATGCTTCATTTTTTAAAAAATTAATAATAATGCAGCCAGCTCCTTGTTTTGAGAGTTAAAAAGTCAGCATGTATACTTTTTGCTCTGTTTCGCCAGGCTGGAGGGACCCATTGTTCATCTTCCTGAAGTGATTGCTCTTAAGGATTAAGTGATTGCTCTTTCTGTTTAGGGGATGCTCCCAGCACTGGGGCTACTTGGAGGGGGCTGGTGGATTACTTTGGCCTGGATCCTGAGGATGTGCACGTTACGATACTTTGGAGATGAGGATACATGGCTCCTAAGAATCGAGCCATTGAGGATAAAGATACTGGCTATGGATTTGGCAACTCATGTTTATCAATTGAGTCCCAATGTGGGACAGGATGGGATGGGACGGGGATGGGGATGGGATGGGGAGATCCTGAATGTGTTTGTGGCTTGTGCTTGTGGTGCCAGCGGGCTTCACCATGTTTCAGCTGTATGATGAGTTACTCTGATGAACTAAGGCCAGATCTGCTCATATTGTTGTTGTTTTCTCACTTGAGTTTCCTTCTAAATACACGCCGGTCTGAGATACAGAGTACTCTCCTGTAGGGAAGAATACAAGGGATGATGCTCGTTTGTGCTGTCGCAAACAGGCAGCGTCAGCGCGTGTTCTTCCCATTGTGAGATGTTGAGTTGTTTGAGTTGTGTCAAGTTGTCTGAGTTGCGTGTTTGTTTTGAGTTGTGCTCACAATTTCAAAAGTTGTGGGTTGTCGTGGGATAGACCAGTTTCCCTCATCTAGGACTTAAGTACATCTTCAGCGACCATAGAGGCTGGAAGAAAAAAGATTTTGCTAGCTCTGGTGTACTACAAGGCATTGTGTTTTTCAACTTAAAAATTGTATAGTGAATTTTGAGACATTCGAGAATCAATGTGACATGGTGGAAATGACTGGACCATGGAGAAGGCCGTCAGTTTGAATATTTCTCTGCTCACTTTGTGAGACCTTGAGCAAAGCATTTAATTTTTCAGTTTCCTTATCAGTGAAACACAAAAATATGCCTAGCTTGTAGGACAGTAGTAAGGTTTTAAAAAGGCCTGTCCATGCTGCAATATGGATGAAACTTGAAAGCACCATGTTAAATTAAGGAAGTCAATCAACAAGAGGTCACATTTCATGTGAATTTTTAAATATGATACATCTAGAATAGGTAAATTATAGAGATAAAGTTGATTAGCGGCTGCCAGGGGCTGCAATTCGGGGAGCTGAAGATGACTGCTAACACGTATATGGTTTCTTTTCGAGGTGATGAATATGTTCTAACAGTAGAAAGTGATGAAAGTTGCACAGCTATGTGAATATAGTAAAAACCACTGAGCTATGCATTTTAAAAAAGTGAATACTATGGTATGTGTATTAACTCAATGAAACTGTTCTTTGACAACATTAGGGGGAAAATGTATGTCAAGTAGCTGTATGTAGCACATAATAGGTGCTCATAAACGTCCTTAATTCCTCCTTTCCGATTGTTTTTATTTTTTAATTTATTTTTTATTGAGTATAATCAACATATTTGTTTCAGGTATACATCATAAAAATCTGATATTTCTGTATCTATGAGTTTGAGCTTGTTTTCATTTTGTTTTGGTGGGGGTGGCTTAGATTCCATATGTAAGTGAGAGAGCATACTGTATTTGTCTTCCTTTGTGTGATTTATTTCATTTAGCATAATGCCCCCCTTGGTCCATCTACATTATTGCAAAGCGCAAGATTTCATTCTTTTTATAGTTGAATAATTCATTGTCTATACATATGGTACATCTTTATCCATTGACCCATTTCTGGACACTTAGGTTATTTCCATATCTTGGCTATTGTAAATGATGCTGCAGTGAACATAGGGTGCACATTATCTTTTCAAATCAGCGTGTTTTTGGATAAATACCCAGAAGTGGAATTGTTGGTCATTATGGAGTTCTATTTTGATCTTTCAAGAAACCTCCATAGTGTTTTTCCATAGTGGCTGCACCAGTTTACACACCCACAAAGAGCTTCCCTTTTCTTCACATAATCACCAACGCTTATTATTTTTTATCTTTTTGATAATAGCCATCCTAGCAGGTATGATGTGGTAGTTCCATGTAGTTTCAATTTAAATTTCCCTGTTGATTAGTGGTTTGAGCACCTTTTTATGTATCTGCTAGCCATCTGTATATCTTCTTCAAAAAAAGTCTGTTTAGATCTTTTTTAACTAGATTATTTTATTTTTTGCCAGTTTTAAGAGTATTTTAATATATTTTTAAATAGTAATACCTTATCAAAAAAATGGTGTGCAAATATTTTCTCCCATTTGGCAGGTTGCCTTTTCATTTTTTGATGGTTTTCTTTGCTGTGCAGAAGCTTTTTAGTGTGATTATGCCTGAGTTGTTTATTTTTGCTTTTGTTGATTTTGCTTTTAGCATCAGATTTTTAAAAAAAAAATCATTACCAAGGTCTATATCAAGGAGCTTACTGCCTATGTTTTCTTTTAGGAATTTTATGTTTTTCAAATCTTACATTCAAGTCTTTAATCCATTTCGAGTTTATTTTTTTGTATTGTATATGATAGTGGTTTAGTTCTATTCTTTTGCATGTGGTTGTTCAGTTTTCCCGACACCATTTATTGAAGACTACTTTCCCTGTTGTATATTCTTGGTTCCTTTCTTGTAAATTAATTGACCACACATATGTGGGTTTATTTCTGGGATGCTCTAATTTGTTCTTTTGATCTATGTGTCTGTTTTTATGCCAATACCAAACTGTTTTGATTGCTACAGCTTTGTACTATAACTTGAAATCAGGTTATAATGCCTCCAACTTGTTCTTTCTTCTCAAGATTGCTTTGACTATTTGGGGTCTTTTGTGGTTCTATATAAATTTTAGGATTGTTTGTTCTATTTCTGTGAAAAGTGGCATTGGAGTTTAGATAAAGATTGCATTGAATCTGTAGATTACTTTGGGTAGTATGGACATTTTAACATTATCAATTCTTCCAATCCACAAGCATAATATCTTTCCATTTTTTTTATTAATGTCTTATAATTTTCAGCGTATAGGTCTTTCACCTTTTTTGTTCACTTTATTCCTAGGTATTTTATTCTTTTCAATGCAATTGTAATTGGATTGTTAGTTTCTCTTTCTGATAGTTCATTATTAGTGTATAGAAACACAACAGATTTTTGAATGTCTATTTTGTATCCTGTAGCTTTACTAAATCCATTATTCTCCTAACAGACTTTTAGTGGAGTATTTAGGGTTGTCTACAATATCATGTCTTATGCAAATAGTGACATTTTTACTTTTTCCTTTCCAATTTTGATGCCCTTTATTTCTTTTTATTGACTAATTTCTCTGGCTATGAATTCCAATACTATGTTGAATAAAAGTGATGAGGGTAGTATCCTTGTCCTGTTCCTGATCTCAAAGGAAAAGCTTTGAGCTTTTCATCACTGAATATGATGTAAGATACAAGCTTGTCATTTGTGGCCTTTATTATGTTGAGGGATGTTCTCTCTATACTCACTTTGTTGAAAATTTTTATCATAAATGAGTATTGAAGAACTTTCTTTTTCATGTAACTATGGATTTAATTTATTTTGAAACCTCTTATTCACTTGAATTTCAATATATTGTTTTCAACCAGGGGTGAGGAGAATTATAATTAGAAAATATGGAGAATCATTCACATGTCTGAGTAACTTATAGAAATTTATCACAATATCATCTATATTATGTTTTTCTATAGGGGAAAAAGTATCTGAATGACATAGCTTTCAGGATCAAGTTTAAATACCTTTACTTGGCAGTAGAGATAATCTAAAATCTGGCCTTATCTTTGCCCACCACCTCTATCATTCAGTTGGTATTCTCCCCAATCCCATGCAGTAGGCAACTCACCTTTCCAGATATATGCGAGTTTCCTTTTATTTTTGTGACTTATTCTTGGCACCTGATTTAGGATGGCTCCTCTGGCATCTCTCTATTCATGTAATTCCAATTCTGTCTCACAAATGCACTCAAGTCTTCTCTCTGCCAAAAGGCTTCTCCCCACCATTGCAGCCCATGCAGATTCCCCATTTCTGAAAGCCTGCCCTGAGGGTCTGCATTCAGTGACCATGACTTCTGACATCAAAATCACAACTTGACTAAAATGAATTATGCCAGGATTTATGCTAACTGAAAGTATAAACTATACATTCTACTTATTTCTCAATTATTTTCTGTCCATAAGCATATTCTCCCCAATCAAAAAAATAAGCTACTCAAAGAAAGCTTTTGTTACATGTCTTTAATATCCTGAAGGGTTCCAGATATAATCTCAGAAATAAAGTAAAATCTCTATAAGTTGATTTGTAGAGAGTGGGGCGCTCTAGAAATTGGTTAATAATACCCTCCAAAAGCTACTACTATTTAGCCTATTCCAAGTCTCAGTTGCCTTATTGAAAGAATATAGTGGGGCCTAAGAAGCCAAAAGGTCTCTGTCTCTTCCTGACACCAGGAGGATTCTGTGTTTCCCTGAAGACAACACTAAAAGCAGGATTTTAAAAGCAGGGAATGAAACAGCACTGCATTTTGTGGATCCAGACCAGACAGCACCAGAGAATACATGTCCCCATCACTGGCCCACCTCATACATACATATTCATGAGAGTCTGCAAAATCCTGTCTGATTTCGGCGTTGGCCAAATAACTCTGCCTGTTAGTGGGAGAGTCACTTAATTCTACTCCATTTCCCGAGCATTCAACCAAAGGAAGATGTAAAGTGCTGTGACCATGTTTCTAGATAGCTCACAAATTAAACATCTTAAGGTTTTCTGCTATTTCCAAAGCAAAACCAGAAAAGCTGAAAGATGACTGATACAATTGATACATATCTGGGCATTAGGACATTGTTATTTTATTGCTGCCATCAGAGTGACATCATTTTTCATAAAGACATCATAACTGTCTTCAAATATCATAAAAGGTGAAATTCATTCTCATGGAAATTGAGGAGAACATTGTAAAGCTTCGGTCAAAAGGGAACTAAATGATACAGATGATAAAATGCACTGGCTTTAAATTTTTGTCCATAAACCAGTAGTGAAACTACAGAGAATTAGGCTTGAGATGAAAACTTTAATAACCTGAAATTAGGTTAGCCATCCCTTTATTCATTTTTTCATGATGTAGAGCTATTCATTGGGAAGTCTGCTTTCCCTTCATTAGCCAATATTTCAGCTGTCTACTGCCTGAATGAAAATACTAATGGGGGAGGGAGAGAAGATGCTAACTGAAATATATCTTATTGGAGATGGCAGAAATAACTCACTCCTCACTAAAGCACACAAGACCGAAGATATAAAGCAATCAATGTGTACAAGTTCTTTGCTCAAAATATTTAGGCTCTCATCTGTTAAACTGTCAGAAATTCTTAAGGACAAATCCTAGAATCCATTACATACAAATTGCTTTTCCAACCATGAGAATGATGAGGTCTGGACAAGAGTTTAGAAATGCCTTGTTGTCATGTTATATGTCACAGTTTCGTCCTCCTCCAGCCCCACCTCAATCCTACTAGAAATCCCTTAGGCTGCCAACAGCCTTAGAAAATCTTTACATTATTAATTTTTCCATGGAATCACTGTGTTTTGGAAGCCTCACAAGAAGCTTAGTGCAGAGTTTGAGGGCAATAAAACAGTCAGAACAAATGGCAAACCTTTCTGTTTGGCATTGTAGAATGGTGCATCTGTGAGTTCCTCTCTGGGCAGTTGGAAATTTCTCAGGTCTGGTCCTCAGTTTACGTTACTCAGGAAGATGGTCTTTACTCTGTAGGAGAAAGCCCTTAAGGAGAAAAAGAAGTATTATGAGTGGGAGATTCTCAATCTTCGTGTGCATAGATATCATTTGGGAGTCTTGCTAAGTGCATATTCTGATTCAGTAGGTCTACATGTAGGGCCTAAGACTCTGCACTTCTAGTGAACTCCCCCGGATGCGTCTGGTGATGCGGGTCCATGGACCACACTGAATGAAAGGCGTTAGCTCACCTTGTGTATCAAACCAGGCTTCTAGCAATTAAATCAGTGCTGCACTTGACTTTATAAAAACAAATTCACCACGTTTGTGAAAATAAAATCCATTTCATATCCATTTGGGGCCAATATTTACTGGGGAGTAAAGTTAATTAAGCCAGAGAATGACATGGGTGGACAAGGAAGAATTCTTTGATCTTTTACTTAAGCATTTTTCATTCTCACTTTCCAATTGTATATTTTGCTTCCTTGTTAAAAGTAGCTAATGCCAGCTTTACCTTGCAGTTTGATTAAAAACTCATCTTAGTTAAACAGAAATAGTCCATGTGCATCAGGCATAAGAATTATACAGAGCAGAGCTTTGCATGGCCTGTTTTATTTTGTTCACTCAAAAGGAATCTCACGTTCAGTTCAAATGCAGATGTCACTTGGGGTGATATTATATGGAAATTCCAGTAATTAAACTCACTAAACTATGACCAGCTGGTGTTAACCTTCTTGTTAGGTCACAAATTGCTTCCTTCTTGGGTGTGAGGTGATATCTAAGAGCTCGTCTGTATTCTGAATTAGTTACAGGGACCTCAGAAGGCACAAGCTCAGCAAGCAGCAGTGATCAGAAAAGAAGTTGTGTGTGTCTGTGTGTAGACTATCCCTGGGCATACGCACATGCACGGGCTATGTGATACGGTGGAGGGTGGGATGGAGGGACAGTAAAACTTGAATTTCAGATATTGGTGCAGAAATATTAACATCATTATCTAAATCTTCCCCAGGGGGAATAAGAAAGTAGTTTACCAAAAGACCTAGAAAGGTCCAGAAAAGGTTAAAGGACATCCAAAATCTATCTTTAAAAAAAAAAAAAAAAAAAAAGGGCTCTGGTGATTCTCCCTTGCATCCTAGACAGTGCTTAAAAAGGATATTTACTGAGCACCTGCCACATACATATGAGTCGTACACATGCAGAAGAGCCAAAGGCCTTGTAAAGCCAGTGTCTTCACGTAGCTAATGGTTACTGGTACCTCCACTAGAATGCAGCCATTGCCATCAAGTGACCTTTTGGGTAGAGGATATTTTTTAAGACCTCTAGTGTCTTCTCCTTAGAATGTGTGGAAGTAAAGATGTGTCAAAGCTGATTTAAAAAAAATTGGGATTTTTTTTAATATAATAAAAAACAGATAAAAATACATTTTCTCCCTATATTATATATTACATATTATATGTTATATGTAACATATTTACAAATATATCTGAAGTTGGGAGCAAACCCAACTTCATTTGTAGACCTTTCTGTGTCATTTTTATTGTTTTACCATGTATCCACTTTGGTTTTTAAGATAAATTTTATGAAATTGCTGTCTAATAAAATAGATGGTTTATGGATTTTTGGACACCACAATAGATGGCACATCCGGCTACTCTGCAACACTCCGATCACTGATGCCTAGCTTTCTGCCTCAGGATGGCAGTCTAGTTCTTCCATTTTTTCCATCATTCCAATGAAAATTTAATTTGGATTTCCTCTGAGTGTTCTCTGACTCCGTCCGCAATGTCGCAGTCCACGGTGAATTCAATTATTAAGGAGCTGCTTCCCCAGAAGGAAGACTATGGTGTTACTATATTTAATTCTCCTGGTCTTCTTTTTTAACTTTCTCTTTTAAACTCTCACCAACACAGTTCTGCCTCCCCAACCACACAATGCACATGCTAAAGGGAAGTTTTCCCCTCATCAGCTTGATAGATGGTCAGTTTCCAGAATCTTCCTCAGGTTAAGGAATACCATTTAGACACCCACCTTAGATGTTATATGCCTTGTTATCTCATTATTCTAAGTAGCTTTTTAAAATTTTTTATTCCCTTCTTAACCCCAATCTTCCAGTTCTGTCTATTTTTCTATACTCACTATGGTATTCGTTTCTCAATAGAATATTTAGTTTGACAAAATTTTGTGGGAATATCCGTAGAGTCAGCATTGCCTTTTCTGGGTTAAGTGATGGGGTGGGGGGAAGCCGACCCCCTGGCATGCCTTTACTGCTCACTGCCCATTTGCCTCTCACATTCCACCCACCCACTCCTAGATTTGAAGCATAACCAAAGGATGTGATAGGTTCCACAGCAGAGTTTGAAAACCTCAGTCTAAAAAAAAAAAAAAAAGGAAAGGGAAACTTAAGCTCAAGACAATGTTTTCAGAAAGAGGCAACGTCACTACAGTGAGATAGGAAAAGATGCAGCTTCAGTGCCAAGGGCTTCCAGTCTGACCTACAGAGAAGGCTGAAAACCACCATGTGCACCAGGCCTTTGGAGAAACCACAGCATACTAGTTAAAGGGCAGTTGGACAGATTACTGCCCCAACCCAATTTTTTGAGTTTTTTGAGGGAGAATAAAAGAGATTTTCATTTATTTAAAACTCCAAGAAAATATCTTATCAAAAAAAGTATACCTACAAAATCTGTTTACCTGACATTAAAAAAAAAAAAAATTAGAAAAACAATGATGTGCTCGAAAGCTGCTACTCTTAGCCAGCTCTCCTCTCTCATCCCAGGCAGGGTTAAGGCAACCATGGGGTTCTATTCCTTCAATGGACAGCCGCCTTCCAAGGAAGAAAGATTTAGCAGAAAGCACACGGCCTTGGAGCCCAGCAAGACTCAAATCCCAAGTTGACCTAGAACTTGGGGGACTGCTCCTCAGCCACATCGAGCCCCAGTTTCTCCCTTAAAAGATGCTGTCATTTGTAAGCTGTATGGTGTAGCAGTCAGGTGCACAGACTGTCCCAAATAACAGTGCCATCACTTTCCAGGTGTTTCATGTCGGGCAAGTCTTAACCACTCCATGCCTCAATTTCCTGTTTCACAGTCTTCATAAAGTATTCCTTTATATCAAAACTTTTACTCATTTGGCAAAAAAAATTAACATGTAGAATAGGGCAAATATTAGTAGCTACATCATAAGGTTGTTATGAAGAGTCGATGAGTTATTTTTTTGTAAAGCGCTTAATGAGTCCTCTATATTTGTTAAATATCAATGCATAATCATGTTATATAGTAATATTTAACTTATACCAGAAACAGAAGAGTAAGTGCAGTGGATCAGAACTGAGTCTGAGGAGTAACAGAAACAGATGGTTTTCATCATAAGCCCTTCAATCCTCTATGATGTAATTTTTTATTATCGCTCAGGTACGTGCATTACTTTGATATTTTTAAAATACTTAAAAAAATAAACCTGTGTGAGATATGAGATATTGGTCAAGTTATTTCATCCTACTTAATCTGTTCCTCCTCATAAAATTAGGACAATAACCTCATTCAGTGGCTGTTCCCTTTCCAGCTCTTCATTTTCAGAAAGATACACTTTTTCCTAAGTGTAGAGGAAACTAGCCCTGTGACCTTGGAAAGCCATGTGATCTCCTCACCCTGTTTTCATCAGGATTGCACTGGAAGACCTCTGAAGTTCATTGCAGCAGGGAGCCCAGAACATGATATTTAACAAAATATCCTCTTTTAGCTTAACCTCTTTTAGCTTAGAAAGATACAAACGTATTATCTTAAAATTTGTAGATTAGAAGCCCAACACAGGTCTCAGGAGGCTAAAATCAAGGTGATTGCAGACCTGTGTTCCTTCCTGGCGCTGGAAGGGAGATTTCATCTCTTGCCTTTTCCAGCTTCTAGAACCTGCCCTTATTTCTTGCTCCTGACCTTCCTACATCTTCAAAACCACAATGAGCTGGTCAAGCCCTTGTCATATCCTACCACTCTAACCTCCTTTTCTATTTTTATTTTCTTTAACCCTTCCACCTTATTTATTTTAATTGAGGTGAAATTCATATAATATAAAATTAGCCATTTTGAAGTAAACAGTTCAGTGGCATTCAGTGCATTTTTGATTTCGTACAGTTGTCACCAGTCATCACCTCTATCTAGTGCCAAATGTTTCATCTCCCCCAAAAGGAAACCCCATACTCTTTAAGTAGTTGCTCCCTGTTTCCTGTTCTCCCTGACCCTGGCCACATGACCATCAGTCTGGTTCTGTGTCTATGGATTTACCTATTCTGGATACTTCATAAAAATAGAATCAACCAGTATCATGATCTTTTGTGTCTGGCTTCTTTCATTTGGTGTTTTTGATGTTCACTCATGTGTTAACACGTACTAGCACTTGATTCCTTTTTATGGTTGAATAATATTCCATGGCATGGATCTACCACAATTGGTTTACCCATTCATCCACTGATGGACATTTGGGCTGTTTCCACAGTTTAGGTGTTGTGAATAGAACATGTACTGTGCGTGCATGTGAGTACCTGTTTTCAATTCTTTTAGATAGAAACCTAGAAGTAGAATTGCTGGGTCACATGGCAATGCTGTGTGTAACTTTTTAAGGAACCACCTGTTTTTCACAGCAGCTGAACCAACTTATCTCTAATTTTAATACATCTCCAGAGAGCTAGTCTCACCCTTTCATGTGGCCTCTCCTGCCAATACCTCCCGGAGTTGCAGCAGTTTCTCTGACATTTATAAGCAGGAAACCTACCTAAAGACTGTCATACATGTACAAAACAGCCAGAAATTCCCAGGAGATGGGTAAGGCTTTCTAAAGAACTTTAGGCCTTTAAAAATTCTGGCAGAGCTGCTCTGTGACAGACAGATGCTCAAAATATGTTAGGTGTTTTGTAAATGTGAGAAATAGTGTAAGGTCAAATGAGCCAGCTGGCTTTTAGAAGCTGAAAAGCAAAACAACTATAATTTCACAGTCTTCATAAAGTATTTCTTTATATCAAACCTTTTACTCACTTGGCAAAAACATATTAACTGCCTGTTTTGTACCCAGCTTTGTGCACTGATTCAAAAACATGATCTGTGTTATCAGAGAACTCATGATCTCGCTAGGAAAACAGATGGTAAGCAAATAATCATGTTCAAATGTGACAAGTGGTGAGAACAGGGTGAGGACAAAGTGTCATGGGGTGCAGTAGATGGAGGAGTTTATCATGCCTAAGAAACTGAGAAAGGCTTGACAGGAAAAGAGATTCTCGTCTATAGCACACAGCATGAATAAGAGTGTGGTCCTCAGACAGGGGCTAAGGCCTCGTGGGCTATGAGCAAAGGCTCGGGGATTCAACTGCAGAACATATTTAGGGACTCCTTAAATAGCCAGATATCTTTAGAAATAACACAGCGTGTGAGGTGAGTACGAGGGGGTGAAACTGGAAGGTAAGTGAAGTGGCCCTGCCAGCATGCTACTGTCCCCTTAGAAAGCAGCCCTCTGCTGACAATCGGAGCCCCCTGGTGTCAGGAGCCCACCCTACACATGCAGAAATGTGTCACTTCGGAGGCATCATTTAGGAGATTTCAAGACAGCAGATTGGCATTTCTCTGAATTTTCTAAATGCATTTGTCAAAAACCCTAGAAAGCTTTACTGTAGGATAGATAAGCGTATAGGTTTTAGAATAAAACAGCCTTGCATGACTGACTGCTTTTTCTTTAAGCATCAGTTTTCTTACCTGTAAAATGGGCCTCATAGAAAATATCTGCCGTGTAAAGTGCTGAGAGAATTAAATGCCCAAAATGTGCATGTATTTCTTAATATAGTACTATGTACATAGTAAGCATTTATAAATGTGGCCTAATGTTATTCTTAATAAGCTTTAAGGATTCAAGTTGATTTGATTCCTAGGAAAGACTATATACTTCAACTTTCTCTTATGAAACATTTGAATGAAGGGGTCAACTATAGCCTCAGATCTTTATCACTAAAACCCCGAGAACTGGACTTTTTAAGAAAAAAATATATACATATATAGTCTCTGGTTCTTTGTTTCTCTTGAAACTTTTCCAGAAAGTGCTCTTCGCAGAGAAAGCACACTTCTGTGAAGATATCGCCTGTTCTTCTTGGGGATGTCCCTGAAAAAAGATCAAGAGAGACTCAAGGAGAGAACTTAAGGCGTTAATAGAAGTAGTCTCCTGTTGGTTAACAAAATTCCAAGTATACTGCATGAGTGTCTGCTGTTTAAGTCCTTGCAACTTTTCAAAGTTTTACATTCCAGACTATTTAAATAGTCAGCAAAAGCTAAACCTACCTTGACAGAGCACTATCCTCAGGTGAATTTAAATTTAGAAAAATGGAGATTATTCTGACACAGCTTAAAGACTTTTCTTCAAAATCTGTCACATTTAACAACTGTGTCCAGGCAGAAGTTTCTTCCTTCTGGTAGGACAAAGAGGAGGAGGGGCCAAAGAGATCAAGTTCAAACACTGAGCATGCCTTGGCTTTACTCAAAAAAAGAATTGGTAAGGACACTGGAAATATTATTAAATTTGCATAAAGAGAAATATGGGAGGTGACATAAACAGATCATGAGAACCATAACAGGAAACATGCCTAATTAATAATTAACAATAAGTTTAGGAGAGCAGAAAACAAATTATATATATTTACATGCAGAGTATCTTTTCCTAATGAAAGTGCTTTCCTTTGCTGTTTGTTTTTTGTTTGTAAGATATGTTTTTACAAAAACAAGAAATGTCCACCATAATGGCAATGTATGGCTTATTTGCCTAAAATCTGATAACTTACGTAGCCACTAGCAAATGTATACATTTCCTCTGAAAAACTAACGAGTGGCTCAGGATCACTTCTTCTATTGCTCGACTGCTGTTTTGAGGCTATTCTTAGCACAATAATCTGCAGGGAATTTCCTGTGCTCTGAAAATGTCTCAGACCTGCTCTTATTAAATGCTGCATTTTCATCAAACTTAAAAATGAGGCATAAACTCTTCAGTTTAAAAATCATAAAACGTCGCAACCTTTGGGACCTTCTGTACTTTAAATCTTGCCATTGTATTTGGAAAATCATCTCCTTCTTCTGATTTCATAATTGGTTTCCAAGTGACTGCTCAGAGTGATTTTTTCTTCAATATCAAATAGTCTGACATTGGACTGGCTCCTTTTGAATCTGTCCACAGGACAGATTAGAGGACGCCAAACAAACGAAACTTCGTATAGAATAAAAACTGTGTCCTGACATTGGTTTTCCATTCAATTTCAATAATTTACGTCTTTATAATTATCTTTCCATTGCATCAGCTGTTTGTCTTTATTCAAGAGACCCTGAACTTCATTAGTCATCACAGTGAGCAAAGGAAATGGAGAACTATTGATCCGCTAGCGAAGCACCTGGGTGATATGGGGGCGTTATGATTATGGGTTGATGAATTTAAAGCTTTCGCTTGAGTTTTCAAAGCAAGTTATTTACAAAAGAGTTTCTGTGGTTGTCTTTTGCGGAGGGGCTGGGGGCGGGAGGATTTGTTCTGATGTCTAACCTTGAAGATTTATCTCTGAAACTCAATTTCTGATTATAGTGTAATTCTCTTTTTTAAAAAATAAAAAATAGTCTATGCTCTAAAAGCACTAAAATCTCACAACTGGAAGGTGAATAGGTTACCAGAACGGTGTTGAATTTCTTATGACAATTGCAAGGGCCCAGGAGTCAAGTGTAATATGTCCACCCTTTAGCCAATAGAAAGATCCACATCTTATCTTACCTGATAGTTCTTAATCTGCCTTATAAAGGTGCACATCTTATCTTACCATTAAGATAATTAAATCATTGGAATGATACTATCTGTGACTAAATGGGGAAAACACTGAGTAATCCTGGCAGAGTCAGTACAGCTTACCTTAGAAAAATGCAGGAGCTCAACACCATGGGCAGAGGACACCAACCCCATTTAGAATAAGTTGGAAATAGCAGTTTACCCTTATTTGGCCTTGCTGTGTAGTATCTCTTCAAATAAATTCATTTATCCCCCATCGACACTGATTTCTTTCCCATAAGGTTATATGAGATAAAATAAAACTATACTGATATTATTTGCTCACCAGGGCAGACGAAAACTAGTCCTGATGATCTTTCTGATAAAACAAGATTGTCACAATTTATTTTTAACAATATATTTTACTATTACCTTAGACAAAGTTATCAATAATTTGATAAACATTGCTGATTAATTATATTTGTTATTAATGCTTATATAGACATATATCATATACACTTTATATATGTCTATGACTATAATAGATATATATACCTATTATATGTATATCATGTTATCCTTTCACCTGCTGATTTAAACAAAAAGAAAAGGATTCAGAGGCTCAGACCCTTTAGCTTTTCATAAGTTCAATTTTGGATAAATTATTTTTTCCACTGCAACAAAAAGAGCATCCCTCCTTATAATAGTCTTCCTAATTTACTGGTGGGTATAAAAAAAGGAAACTGAATGTGTGAAGAAGACGCAGAGATCCATACGTATCAGAAAGCCCCAAGAAATCATTAAAGCCAGCTCATTTTTTCTCTTTTTCTTAAAGATTTATTAAAGTATAATTTATATTCCAAAAATGCACATATTTAATTCATTTTGATGAGTTTGGACATGTAACCCTAACCCAGGATACCTAATTCCAAGGTATCCAGCACTATTCAGCAGCCCTTTGATCAGAGACTGTCTTCAGAGATGGGGCAGTAGTGCTATTTGTACCTCTTATGCTTTTTTTTTCTTATTTTACCATTGTATGAAACTTTTGTTCTATTTATTTTCAGGGCAGTGGTTTAAGTGATGCCTTACATAAAATATTTGAAAATTCCTGGGGATTTTTTTGTATTACTATTTTGCTCATTTTAATTTTATTTTTTGTGCGTACTAATAGCCTAGCAAATATCAGTAATTTTGATTCCAAATCAGGCAAAAATCCTTACTCTCCAGGAAATCACAATATCATCTAAAATTATTTTTCTTCCTCTCTTCCTCCACTTTCAATTCTTCTAACACAAGAAATCAACAGCTAACAGTATCTTTCAAGACCAAAATTTAATTTCAAGAAAGTGAACTTCCTTGGGAAAAAGAAAAAAAAATGATTTGCCAGACACTGTTATAAATCTTTACAAACATCATATTTAAGCATGGATAATTCTATAAAGTATTTTATACATAAAGAAATTTGAGTCCAAAGAGCTTGAGTGACATATCCCAGGTCACATTGTAAATGATAGAATTTAACCCCAGTTCTGTGTAACTCCAAAAATCGTATTCTTCCCAGTAATTTACAATTTCTCCAAATACAGTGGCAGGGAGCAGGGTGGCAGATGAGCATTAGAATGAAAGGAAAAACCTATTCAGAAATGAAGACATGAGAATTTTATAATCTCGTTCTTCAGACAGAAATGATTGGTAGGAATTGGATTGAGACTAAAAAGTATAGGTCAGAAACCCTACCCAGGTTTCTCTGCTCTTCTCTAAAGCACCGTCATTAATTGCTTCACTCAACACTAATTTATTGGGTGCCTGGTCCGAGCTTAGCACTGTGCCAATTTATATTGAACAAGACTTTATATTCAGCAGAACCAAACGATTAACAAATAAACAAAAAATATATATATGAGCAAAATAATTGGGTGAACTGGCTGTCTCCAAGAAGTTGACATTGGGTTTGAGACCTGAGGAATGGAAAGGAAACAGCATTCAATATCATTTCCTAGGCAGAGAGAACAGCAACCGTGAAGGCCCTGAGACAGGAAAGAGCTTGGCTTGGAAGAAACTGAAAAGCAGGCACCAACACAGCCTTGTGAGCATCAGGGTAGGAGACAGGGTAGTGTTGGAGTGGCAGATGGGGCAGACCAAGCACGTGTTTAGGCCAAGATCAGGGTGTCATTCCTCTCTGTATATTCTTTCTTTCTTCTGTTAACGGTCAAGTACAAACCTTTTTATTTTGGACAGCGCCCCCACCAGAAAACACACTGCACTGTCCATTCAAGCAAGCCCTCAGTAAGCACTGTGAGTGCTACTTGGTGATAACGCCTCACATTTTTATGGGATTTACAAATTACAGCACGCTTTTAGGCATCTTTTCTCTTCCTCATGACAACCAGCAGATTAGGGTTGTCTAGTAGCTACATGCCTGGGCTGTGGAATCAGTCACACCTCAACACAAAGCAAAGATCTGCTACTTTGCTACCTGAGGGACCTCAGACAAGTTACCTAATCTTTCTAGATCTCAGGTTCATCATTTCAAAAAGGGAACACCTGTATCTCACTGTATTTACTCTGTGGAGATTAAGTGAGATAGAGGAACTATAGGGCCTGGCAGGTAGTGAGTACACTATACACAAACACAGTATTTTAACTGTTTCTGTCTCCCCCAGTTCTGCAGATAGGGGAACAGAGAAAGAGATTAAATGACTTGTCTAAGATCGCATATTCAGGAGAGGCTAGAACCAAAACTGTGGATACTTCATTTACGTGCTTTTTCCCTCCACTGCACAGGAGGGAAAGGAGGTTAATGACCTAGTGAATCACTGCAGAGTGAAAGGGGGTTAATGACCTGTTTCCGCCTTTCGAGAGAGTGTCCCATCTGCAGCGAGAGGAGGTCAGTTTCTTGGAGCACGGGATTAGTCTGAGCATTGATCTGAAACTCCACACAAGAATTTCTTAAGGGCTTGCTTGCTTTCCCTCAAGCATTTCCCTTTGCAGTTTCTGCTGAGCAAAAGAGAGAAAAAGAAAAGTACCCTGCCCTATGTGTTCTTAAAAGGAAAAAAAATAAATGGAAGAAATGGAAGTTTGATAAAAAGCTGTAGGTACTTTTAACTTGTTTTTATCCGTCACCCTAAAATGTGCCCGTAGGGAAGATAAAGAGTGTTATTATTACAGCTAATGCTTAGCACCAAGTTCCAAAAACGTTGACAAATCACTAAACCCCCCAAAATATATGGAAGTTAATTATAACCGAAGCACCCAGAAGTCAGTCAAGAGATTGCAGTCAACCAGATTCACTGAGTGAACACTTCTCTGTGAAGGAGACATGTCGTTCTCTCTCTCCATCCCTTCTGCATCTCCCTTCTGCCTTGACCACGTAATTGCAAAGGTGCAACTCCATGTACGAACGAGTGTGCTATAACCCTGAGAAGGAAAGGAGATGTTGTCACAGGGACATTTTGAAGCCTAGAGACCGCAGACAGCCTGAGGCCATTCTCTTCTTTCAAGAGGAGTGTCCATCAGGCACACATTCAGCACAGTGAGAAGCTTCCCCTGAAATGTGGGTCAAGGGGATGCAAACGGAACAAGAAGCAGGTATTTGGGTTTCAGCCACTTGTTGCCTTTGGCCACCTAGAGAGGATCCTGGTGCCATTGTCCCTAACTCACTGTGGAGTCATTCACTGACCTAAAATATATTTTATTACATGCTTAACAGTGCAAGGGGTATAATCTTCTCAGCCGGTATCCCAGAGAACATTAGTCTTTTAAGAAATTCATTGAGAAATCTGTTTGCAACTTCGAAACTAAATCTGGAAAAGCTGACTGCTCTGATCTCCTCCAGAAAACTCGCAAAGCGTCCAAGTTCTACATTCTACATGCAAACAAACACTAACTTTATTTATCCCAGCATTTCTCAACCTCACTGGCTTACAACTCCTCTCCCTTTTTTTGATCAAACTTGTTAACCCCTAGTGGCTTCCCAGATTTGGCCCAAGGGTCACATTTTATTAGCCTGTGTTTGTGGCCTGTGCTGTCCCGTATTGTGGCCTCTAGCCACCTGCGGCTGCTGAGCACTGCACAGTGAATCTGAACTGAGATGTGCTGTGTCAACACACACAAATTTGAAAGAGTACAAGAATATAAAATATTTCAATATTTTTATACGATTATGTATTAAAAATATTTTAGATATATTATTCTAAAATATATTAAAATTTCACCTATTTCTTTTTGCTTTTTAAAATACAGCTGTAAGAAACTTTAAAATCATATAAGCGACTCACATTTTTTTTTCTATTGGACAACGCTGATCTAGATAACTTCTCTGCTGGTCAGAAAGCCATAGTCCAAAATGAACTTATTTAAAAAAAAAAAAATCTTTCATCTCGTCTGCATCCCCTCCCCCAAGCGAGAATCTACTTAGCCAAATCTTCCCTGGCCTTAGAAGCCAATCAAATTTAGACTTCTCTCTGTCACTCAGTTACTGTCATGTTGCTTTATTTGCTTCAGATATTTCTGAAATTTTTGTATTGTTCCCTTATTTGTTATCTACCTCCATGAAACAGAATGCCAGTTCCTCAAGACAAGACCCTTTTCAGCCTTCACTGTGCTTCCAAGTCAAGTCGGCCACTTGGTATTGCCTTTTGCCTTGCTTCCATCGGCTCTAACACTGTGCCAGGCACAGAATAAGGGGTTAGTAAATAGGTTGATGGAATGAAATAACTATAAACATGGAAAACACAGAAATGAGATGCTGTCCTGTGGAGAATGAAATAAAATTAAGTGGAGGGGTGAGGAAACGTTGTATTCTAGTATTTAGCAGCGTTAGAAACTGAAGCAAAGAGCTTACAAGCAGTTTGATATTAGAATGCAGGCAAATCTAACCCAAGCCTCTGGTTATTCCGTGTTTTTTGTTTGTTTGTTTGTTTGTTTGTTTGTTTTTGTTGTTGTTGTTTTAATAACAGTATTAGTACTCTGTTGTATTTACTTTGCGCCACGCACAGTTAAAAGTACTTTTCACATATTAACAAATTCACTCTCTAAAAACTATCCTATAAGAGAAACACCATTATTACCTTGTTACAGATGAAGTAACTGGAGCACAGAAAATGAAGTGACTTATGCAGCTTGTACGTGTCAGAGCCAAGGTTTAAACCAGGCACTCTGATTCACTTAACTACCTAACTACACGTTAAACTTCACTGGTTTTCCCTGATTTTATCAGCTTTATCCTACCATGAACATACAAGAGAAATATTAGTATATAGCACAGATTAAAATCGTAGACCTTTTAAAAATCTATTTAAAAAGCAAATGAGAGTATTATTGTAATAATGAACTGTAGAAGTTCAGAATAAATGGAGAAGAGGGATAGCTGTTTTTCATACAGTTATAAGCATCTAGCCTCATGACACCGAGAAAATGAGGCAAATATTTTCTGTTCCGCCTTAGGTATATTTGTACATTTTAATCTCTTGCCTTGTGTACTCATCAGAGCAATTTTTCCATTGGGTTATAAACTTCCTGTGTAAATGTATGTGAAATTTGTGCTAACTACAGATATTCCCTATTAAAATGATGAGTATATCTGTTTTCAGTGACAAAACAAACAACCCAAAGTGGAAATTAAACTAGCAGCTGTCGAGGCACATTTCTGCAGGAGAGATGAGAGACTTGAGAGATTTATGTTCGGGAACCTCAGCCTAGATGTTCATTGTGAGCTGCCTTGCTCCCTGCCCCTTTCTTCTCCTGCTCAGTTAAGGTAACCTGATTTTCCTCCTTCTGCACAGCCCAGCCCACCGCACCTACAGTCTGATATCATGTCTGATCCCCAGCAGAAAGAATGTACAAACCCCCCTAGCTTGAAAAGCCTTCAGTTAAATATCAGCTTTCCATTAGCTCTGGTGTCCATTCTTTCAATAAATATTTATTGAGCATTTGCATAAAACTAGATCCGTTGCCTAGATTCTTATCCCCCAAACTATTTTCCTGGGCAGCTATTCCTTTTTGGTCTTCAATATTTCAGCTTGTATTTCTGGTTTCTTCTTCCTGGTCTGGGAAGACAGCCTTGGGTGACTTCTCCAAGAATAGTTTACCTGATTTAAGGTAGTCTATACACCTAGTATTGCCTCCTTTCTCTTACTAATGTCTGCTCCTGGTTCTTCTTATTCAAGCGAATTCTATTGCTACTTCTCCTTCTTCTCTTAAATCATTAGATACCCATTGTTTGTGCCCAAAGTTGACCTACTAAACAAATACTCATGCACATTGTTATGGATTCTCATTAAATTTCCCCATAGCTATCCCAAATATGCCAGTTTTTAGAACACCAGTGAAATCAAACATTATACCAATTAAGACTATTTGAAGAGTGTGGCTTAGAGTCATCTGTTGTATTTAATATTTCTTATTTAATGCAAAGTATTCTAATTTAGGCATGTGTCCCGAAGTGCCTCCCAAGAAATAGTAATCCTAAGAGGCACCATGAGAAAAAAAGTCTGTGCAGAAAACCTGTATTCTACAAACTGGTTTAACATGAGACCCCCATTTTTTAAGTAACATCCATTAATGTCCCATTGAATCCACTTAGGAAATGCTAAAAAGGAACAAAGATAAACCACATATATTATCCACCTTCAAAGGAGCTTTTCCTTGGACAGGACCATAAAGGAAGATGCACAGCACAAAACAAGAGTACAGTCATGTGCTCTATGAGAATGTCTCAGTCAATGACAAAACACATGCACTTCCATGGTAGCATAGTTCCTATCACCTGGTGACTTCATAATGTAATGCAGTGTTGATCTGTGCCAGCCTTGGTCTATCGATAGAAATGCGGTTGGCTAGAAATGCCTGGGGCACTCACCTGGGCCCACGTTAGCTTCCAACAGACATCTTCCCTTTCTAAACCAATGTAATACTTGGAACCATCTTTGTGGTTCTTACTACTATTGCAAGATGCCCATCAGCAATAATAAGAAATTTTGAAGAAAAAAGCATTACTTGCAGGCCCTGGAGTCTACCAGGCACACCAGGGACCACACAGCGAGGTGGCAGGTAGTGAGAAAGAGAGTACTGGCCTGGTGTTCAGCTTTTCTTGGGGTCAAGAGTGAAGGCCTAGGGTTTGGAGGGCTCACTTTTTATTGGTAAATTTAAAACATAAGAGCAAGAATTAAAAGCACAGGAAGGGAAAAAAACAAGTAGCCCAAATGATCAGTTATTGAAATCAACCAAAACCTCTCAAACAAAGGGCCTGGCTTTTTATCTAGTCCTGTGGCTGGCAACGTGTTCATTGCATAGAACAGCCTTTGAAGTGGGTGCCTCAGCAATCAAAACTTAAGTCAGGCACTTGCATTGCAAAAATGAAAGCCAGCTGTCAAGTTTACACTGCAGGTACTCACCTGTTATGGTGATGCTGGTGTGAACAGACCTACTGGGCTGCTAGTCACATAAAAGCATAGCACATACAATTACAACAGTAGGCTAAACCACCTGAGGTTGTGTTAGTTCACCCCATGATGTTCGCACAAAGATGGAATTGTCTAACCACACATTTCTCAGATCATATCGCGTCATTAAACAATGCATGACTGTAAACAAAGCTCAACTATGTCTGTTTGCATTTACAAGCAAATGGTTAAAAACAAGAATGGGTTGATCGTTCAGCTTTGTTGTAAGGCAATTGGCCTTCTGTTTGACGATGATGTAGTCCTGAATCCCTACCCAGTCTAGGACTTATAAAGAAAGTTAATCAGAGGGCAGTTTTAAAGAAGTCTTAGAATTGATAGAGACATTCTTAGTTCTTCTGTTTTTGCTCCTCACAGCTCCCCCCTCTAATTTCTGCCTCCTTTAATCACTCCTAAGAACTTCCAGCTTTATCCCAAATCTGGCTCCACCTCAGTATTTTTATGATTGTAATACTAAACATTTATTTTGCAGCCCATTCACTCATTGACACTTGTTTCACTTAAAGTCAAATAGGAACCTTCAACACTACTCCCTACCCATATTTTATCAGCTCAGTATGTTTAGGTGATGATTGCGTTTAAATAACTAAATCATGGCAGGTGAAGGAGTAGGAGCACGATGTAGGGACCCCCAGCCGTAGAGCTCAGCAACCATTGTCCTCCCTTTGCCAACCCAGTGAGGATGTTTGCTAAGGTGACAGGCCAATTCTACTTAAAGATTTTGTCATTGTCATACCTTCATTACTCTTGCCTGCACTCTGGAAGCTAAGAAGGACTGGCCAGGATGATGGTACACATTCACTTTTAAAAAGCAGCCTACTGAGAAATCAGCGTGTATATAGATTTGTTCTAGGGGTCTGACCACCTCTTCAGAATCAGTACTGACCCCTGCATGCTCAGCTCTTACAACCCGTGTACAGTATCAGTTCAGGGTTCAACAGGAGCCAAATGAAAACACTGATAGTCGGTACCACCATTTTCCCCCAAATATTCTAAGTTAAAGATTCTGCACCAATTACGACCCAAGGGTTTCATTAATTTGATTGCTAATAACTTCTGCTTCAATCTGCTGTCATTGAATAATGGCTGATAATGATGAGCTAATTGTCACATAACCTCCAGTGAGAATTTATCCCTTTAACATGTCTAGATAAAACTAAAATCTTTCAAGAAAAAAAATAAAAATAGATTAGGAAAGAAAAGTCAAAAAGGATTAAAGTCTACTTGAAAGAAAACATTCCTCATCTCCTCACCTCTAACCTCTGTCTCTCCTAAGACAATTCTTAGCTTCCTTTAATCTCCCCCTAAGGAGGATTTCCAGCCTTACCCCGAAGTCTGGCTCTAGGTATATTTACAGTTATAATTTCTAAGGTGTGAATTGCTATATAATATGCCTATTGCATTGTGGGCAAAAGATAAATATTTAGTGGATAAAATGAATGAATATTATTTTATTCTCTTTTTTTACTTACCTATTTTCTTCTTTTACTGACTCTAGAGCAGAGGCTAAGGTCTATTTAAAAAAATATATACCTAAATGACATGATAACATTTCCTGCCTAATGCCTCTGCTTCTCAGTCCTTGTGCTCCACGTCTTTTGTTACTAAGTACCGTCATCCTCAATATCTGTGGGAGACTGGTTCCAGAGCCCCTGCAGACCCCAAAAGCCAAAAATGCTGAAGTCTCTTATATAAAATGGCATAGCATTTGCATATAACTACACACACCCTCTGTATACTTTAAATCATCTCTAGATTACTTATAATAACTAATACAATGAAATGCTAAATAGCTGTTTTACAGAATTGTTTAGGGAATAATGACAAAAAAAAAAAGTCCCTAATTTTTGGTACTGACACAAATGTCTAGCACATGTCGCAACAATGTGGCTTTTTTCGAATATTTTCAATCCACACTTAGTTGAATCCACAGATGCGGAACCTGTGGATATGGGGGACCAACCATACTTCATGCTTTCCTCAAACAACCTGAGGTGTAGAGATGAGAAGGAAGCACAGGGGAAACAGGGACAGATGTACATGACCCATAGAAAGAAGAATTCTAACAGAAATAAATACTACAATGGCAAAGAAGCATTCTTCTGTTTTTTCTCAGACCTCATTATGTATTCTTCTGCTCCCTACTTCTATATCCCAAGTTTTGGGACATTTCTATTCTTAGATTAAACGAATACAAATCTGTTTTGCTAATAATATTCTTTACACAGTTGAATTCTCAAAGCCATACCTCTCCTGACTGAGGAGGTAATGAAATCTCCAAGAAGTTACAAGAAACATTGATAGTTAAGGAGATAGCCAGAGGAAGTGCCAAGGTCTGTTTCCTCTTTTTTCATAAATAGCCCCATAGAATAAGGAGTCAGACCAGTGTTGAATTATTAGATATTTTTCTTAGATCTTCAAAATAATGCATTGTCATTATGATAATTATAATTGAAACACTGTTGGTTGAGTTCCTACAATATGCAAAGTACTACTTTTGGCACTGGAGAATCAAAAGTTATGTGAAACATATGATTTCTGGCAAGAAAGTCTTACAATATATTTGAGAATTCTGTATGTGTGTTTGTATCTACATAAGCATATATATTGTATATGTGTATATTGTATAAAATTGTACATATGTATATACATATACATACATATAAGATGATAATGGGAACAATTAATTTTAGAATTAAAAAATGAAATTGGGAAAATTACTGAAGAATTGCAATTGGCTGTCATTAAAATAACAAATAATATTAAGAGAAGATATAAAACAAAACAGTCTGTACAAGTTAAAAATACTTGTAGGAAAACAACTCTATTTTTGTCTACAATTTTATATACATTTTTGTTTTATATATATACTTCAAATTTTAAAAATAAATACTAGACAGTAAATGCTAAATATAAAATGAGTGATGTGTGTACAGGCAACTAGTACAAAAGTTCAGAAGAGAAAGCATCCTGGGAATTATTCCGGGATTCTCTTCAAAATAAGCTGAACAATTTCTGCATGTTTTACAAAAAGCTGAACCCTTTACTCCATACTTAGCCACTATGGAACCAGTGTGTGAAACGAGGAAGCTTTCTGGTTTAATGAAATATACATTATACAGTCTTTTGAATAATTCAATCTTAACAGTTTCGTAAATGTACCTAAACTAGAAGCTTTAAAATATTTATCAAGTGGTATTAAATGATCATTAATAGAAAAAATACTATAAATTTTTAAAAGCCCTCCAGGGTCAAGTATTTTTTACAAAGAATCCTATCAACAACATCCCTTGCTTCTTTCTTTTTCTCTCCTATAAAATCGTGTACTATTTTTTTGGCAATGCCCAAGAATAGTGCAAATTATGCTCAACCCATTCCGAAGCTACACAGATCCACCCCAGACTCTGAATCAGTGAGTAGATAGCTCTGAGGCTGGCCAGGTGTGACTTCCACTGCCAACTCTCCGAGCTTCTCTCTGTCACAGGCTGGGACTATAAAGCAGGCAGAAGTGTTTAATTTGGAGGCTCTCTACTCCTTTGGATGTTTACATCAAGGATCTCACAAACACTGAGCTACCTGGCACAAGGAACTTCCCAATAAGAGGACAGACTCCAAAGATTAGTTTCGTTCTGTCAAGGAGAACAAAACCCAAAACATCGGTCAAGACTCTTAATCATCAGTGACAGAAACCCAATTAAAACCAGTTTGATCAAAAAGAGAATTGGTTCACGTTACTGGGAAGTGCAGGGGAGGACTGACTTCAGGGTCCCCAGGTCATCAGACATGATGGCTCTCACTCTCTCTCGTTCTCTTTCTCTTGCTCTCATAGCTCTTTCTCCGTATGCATTAGCCCCATTCTCCCAGACTGAAGCCTGAGAATGGAGTAATTGAGTATTGGAGAATAGAGTCTGAAAAAAAAAAAAAACTGTGGCACACCCAGGTGTAAGGAGTCAGCTATTAGATGTATAAATATAGAGATCAGGACTAAGGGCTCAATTAATAATTTTTGTAGCACCATGTAATAATAATAGAACATTTCCTGCACATCACCACTTTACTAAGCGGTAAACCTCACTGAACCTTCACAATTCTGTGAGATAGTCTTGGAGACTTAAATGACTTGCCCAGATTCTCATAACTACTAGGTCATGGAGCATCCAGGTTCTAACCCAGACTGGTATGACTCCGGTACTAGACACTCTGGGCTCATAACTGTTCTCTCCCAGAATTTTCCTTCACAAAGGGATGTGCCTTGCCCAAGGTTATGCCCCCTTGATAAAAAGTACCAAGTTCACTCACCTTGCCTCAATTTGGGAGATATCAAAGAACTTCGGAGGAGATCTTCTGAGGCCTCTGTTGCAACTGTAGCAGAGTCCGACTTTGCCCTCTGCCCGGTTTTACTCCCCCACTTTCTCATGTGTGCTGTTCCCCTGCATATCCCTGGGCAAACTCCTGTACACAGAACTGCATCTCAGATTCTGTTTCCAGGGAACCAACGCAAAACTGGTGCTGTTGACCTTTATTATAAACTATCTTTTCAAATCTAGTCTGTTGACTTTGCCTCCTTAACTCCAAATGAATATTGTGAAATGAATCATGAAGTTTTGAAAATGAGCAACTTCCAAACAAAGGGGAGAGAAAGTATTCCCACAACATGCTCGGAAAGGTAGCATAATTTTATGTGACTTGTGGACTGAGTCAGTAATTTTTCAAGGTGAATATTTTATGTTCTCTATTAAAAGCCGAGCGGAAGGCCTTTATCATATTGGTTTACTCTTTCCTGTCTTCCTGGCAAATTAAACTGTTTGATGAACAGCCCGAATTCAGCAGCTTCTCCTTTGCGGAGTTTTACAACATCTAGCTTGCCTACATATCAGAAACTGTTTAGATACAAATTATTGCTTGGGGAGTGACCAGGGAGTCTGGAACACTTAGACCATGGGGAATTTGTTACTATCCACTGAACCCCATGGTGTGATAAAGATGCAAAACACTGCCAGTCCCTGACCTTAATCTGAGTTGCAACAGAAACCATGTAAGAAAGACAAGAAACAAGGAGCACTCTGTCCAGCCAGTCCTTGAAGGAGACGTCAACTTGATCTTGTCTTTCTAGAATTTTCAGAAAATATTCTTTTTCCCCCTTCTCTTTCAATATTTTTTCAGGAGGAAAGACTGATCCCCATGCTATGATGTCTGGAATCCCAAAAAGGCCCCCATGCTTTCCCAAATGTCTCCTCTTACTGAGGATATTTGTGATTTCATTAGAAATTTGTTCATTAATGTTAGTCAAAGGTGGTCAAGGCAATAGTTTATCAGCAACTTGTTTTTTTAATTTTCAATTTTCAATTAGAGTTGACATTCAGTATTATTTTATATTAGTTTCAGGTGTACAGCATAGTGGTTAAACATTATCAACAACTTTCTGAATGGGATTTTCATTACTAAGTTTTTGCAGAAGGGGATAGGATGGGAAATCAGCATTGGTAAAGCAATTGTTTATTCCAGATACTTTATGGACATGATCTCATTTGATCTTCAGGTAACTCTATATTAGTCTACCTTTATTGATGAAGAAACTGAGTTTTAGAGAAGTAAGTAAATTGTCCAATATCACATACAATACATCAAATGTGGGGTCCAGTTGTGGGCCTAATTTACCAACACCAACTTCTAGGACCACTGGGCTCACAAGGGGAGATCATGACATCAAGATAGAAAACTGAAAGGGAAAAAGGAATTAAAATACGAACAAATTCTTGGCCTCATGGGTATCATTGTACTAGGTACATGGGCCAAAAGCAATATGGGACTACACAAACCATGAAATAAAGCTGAAGGGGACCCTAGAATAAATGGCTCCTTCCCAACAAATAGCCAAAAAATCCGTATGATGTAGAAAGGCCAGAAATATCTTTAAACTCATTGAAACCTTAGGTGCCAGAGATGGTCCACTCTGGATTGTAGATCTTTGGCCATTTGATGCATCTGTCTTATTAAGAGTTTTTACAGCCCGCACTCAGACTTGGGCTTCTCTGAATAAGACTTTGGAGGCAGATTCAGAGGGAAGTCACTGGAACGTCTCTGATGTAAGGGCTCCTCTTGGTAGGTCTTTATTTGAGACTACAGCTTCATTCCCAAATAAATAGCATTTCCTTTGGGACTGTGTGCTGCTAAAGTTATCCACAGTGCCTCCTCAACAACAACAGCACTTAAGAGTTAGGAGTAGAAAATGTACTTCTAGGTACAAGTTTTGTTCTCTCAGTACAAGAGGATTCTTATTAGCATCATTGAATTTAGACAAAGTTGATCCAAGACCCCCCCCCCAAATTTTACATTGAAATACCTATTTAATAATCACAATTCTAGTACTAACCTTTTTTCGTATTAGAATGTTAGACATGGAACTCAAATAGTATTAAGATGTGTTGGAAAGATAGCATGGATGGAAAAAAGGGGGTCTATGGGAAGTAACCTTTCAGGGTGATCTGATCATAAATTCCTAAATGAGCAGGTCATGGTGTGTAGTCACACCCCAGGCATATAAGTTTTTAATAAAAGGTTAGTCTTTGCCTTAAGCAAGTTCTGTCCATTGTGCATCTAGGTTAATACACCTTCGAAACAAGCCACCCTCAGGAAAGCACATAATCTTGTCTCTTATCCTGTGATCCAATCTCTGCCTTGCTTTTTCCCACCCCCATGTAATCTTCCTTACATTCATTCCTTAATTTCAAATGCCTGAAAAGAAGATGCAAAACTCATTTTCTGAAACTTTTGAGATCTTACTCACTAGGATACATCATCAGTTTTGGCTCAAAGTAACTCTTTCAGAAATTCTCTATAGGTTTGGACATTTCTCACATCACCAATCCCATGTGATTAAGAACATGGTTTTAGAAGCAAATAGCCCAAGTCCCAGTGCTGCTTTTTTCTAGTGTGTGGTCTTGGACAAGTTACTTAATCTTTCTATGCCTCAGTTTGCATAAAGATAAAATGGAGACCAATAGGTAGGTATCTAGTAAAACTGCTGTGAAGGACAAATGAGATAAGGTATGTGCTGCCCTTAGTGTTCTCTCTCCATTTCTCACATCATGACTGTGTTCCAAGAAAAAAATTGAGAGTGACTCACCATGAGCTTTTATTCATCTGCCAGGTAAGCACATGGCTATTCAGAAGGAAAATACTGTAGTTTGGCTGAAGAAACACTAAAATTGCTTTGTCCACCTGCCTTCAAACAAGAATTCAGAATGTCGGTAACTAAAGAACAGTTTTCCTACTCTAAAATCTCAGTTTGCATCATCCCAAAATAATCTACTTTAGAAAAACAGCGTAGAGAAAGGGAGATTCTAATTTTTATAAAGCTGAAAATATAACTAATTCATCAAAAAACAAATACTTCCAGAACCTGTTTCGTGACACAATAACAAAAATAATCTTAATTTATATTCTGGAAAGTAAATGTTATTTTAACCATCTATTTCTCTCTTAGTTGTAATGGTATGATAAACAAGATAGTTATCTACCTCCATGGGTACATTTTTCAAATAGGACATATCGCCTCTAAGGCCATATGCTGAAAAAAAATATATATAAGCCACAATGTCTTAAGCTGCATTTGGTGACATTTTTTGTTGTTTGCAGCACAAACGTATTTTTATACTTCTATCCTATCCCCATAGAGTTCCTGGGAGGAACAAGTGAGCAGCCCCAGTGGAGGCTCACAGAAATTTGGTACTGGGGAAGACTGTCCTTTAACCTGTTACTTTTCTTGTGATGCTGACCCCATTCTTCACAACAGTTCAACAGCTGGTTCAACTACCTACTAGCTAATTATTTAAACTTGCCTGAGCCTAACTATGCTCCCCATTAAATGCAGTTACTGCTCACTTCATGGAATTGTTTCCAGAAATACAAAAATTCAATACAAGTATCAATTGCTAGAGAGTAAATCTAATGACACATCCTGATAAAGGTCCAGAATTTCATGAAGGTGGTGAGATTAGGCTACAAAACTGTTCAGGTTCTTTGCAAAACCATCCATAAATGATGTCTAGGAGGATTAAACAAGTTAGCAGTTAAAGAGAAAGATGATAATGATAAAAAAAAAAGGCGTTTCAAAAGTGAACGATTGTGAAAATGTAAAGTAGTATATATAGCTGCTTGGAGAGCAATCTAGAGCTACCATATGACCCAGGAATTCCACATCTAAGGATACACTCAAAAGAATTGAAAACAGGTATTCAAAGTCTTGTACATGAATATTAATAGCAGCACTATTCATGATAGCCAAAAGGTAGAAATAACCTAAACTTTCATCAGTTGATGGATGGTTAAACAATGTGTGGAATAGCCCTATAATGGAGTATTATGCAATAAAGTCAAGTACTGATATATGCTGCAATGTGGAAGCACCTTAAACGTTATGCAAAGTGAGCTCAGTCACACACACACACACACACACACACACACACACACACACACACACACACACATTGTATGATTTTATTTCTCTACAATATCCAGAATAGGCAGATCTGTAGAAACAGAATATAGATTAGTGTCGCCAGGGGCTGGGAGGGTGGGGGTCAGGAGTAGGGAGTGACAGCTAATGAGTATGGAGTTTATTTTTAGACATAAAATGTTCTGAAATTAATTGCAGTAATGTTTGTACAACTCTGTGAATATGCTAAAAAACACTGAACGGTATGCTTCAAATGGGTGGATTATAGGATAGGAAAGCTATCTTTCAAAACTTACTTTGAAAATGGGAGAGAGGTGACTCCAATATCAGAAGGTGGAGAGAGGGCCTCAGAAAAAATAGATCAAGCTTTGAACGTTTTTCAAAAACAGTCATTTATAACCAAATAGCTAAAGTCAAACGTTCAGTGAAAGATGGCATTATAGTTTACCCAGAAAAATTACAACAGAAAGAAAACTAAAAACAGTAAACACTTGATATGTTCTTATTCCAATTAGTGCAGAGATTCATAACCTTCACTGTATTAAATGTAAGAAAAAGAAAAAGCTCCTTTATTCACAAAATTTTTCATCTCTATTTAAAGATAGCATTCCAGTCAAAATTTTTGATGATAACTACTCACTATGAAGTGTTGGTACTTCGTGAACTGGATTTGATTTCAGCTTGCCTGTTCTGGTACCCATGATCCTTGCATAAGAAGGAATTTCTGTCCCCTGAGCTGTGGGCATGTTTGTGGATGCCATCAAAAGCTCTTTTACTTTTAATGACTCATGTCAGGGAACTGAAGCATCCTGGGAGGGATTACTTTCTACCAAGGATCATATGTGCTCAGCTGAGTATATGATTTCTTAGGATTTTCTTCAAAGACCAGACATTATGGCAGAACTATTTTGAAGAGGACTGAAAAAGACCCATTCCAAATGTATCTTCCAGCTCCTTGTCTAGTAAGGATTATTCTACAGTGCCTTTGTGACATTACAAAGCATGCCCTTTAGCTGGGAAGGGAATTTTAGGATGAAATCTCTTTTAAAAAAAAAGTCAAGAATATGCACCAACTGAAAAGGCAGTTTAAAGGGTTGCCATGACCATTGGTGGCGCCTCAAACTGGCGAGAGCTGTGTAAACCCAGGATGGAAGATTCATGATCATAAACAGGGGTGTTTTACAATGAGATGCTACCAAGTGTGGCTGCAACTCAGATCCTGCAAATCAGGTTCAAATTTCAGTATTATCCACCATGTCTCTGACTTAAACAAGATATGGAGTTGTCCCATCAAATGTGCCTATGTAAAGCCATATTAGATAAAGTGGGTCATTGGGCATGCAACATCCACAAGTTTGGCTTTAATGGAGGCATTTTTCTAAGGACCAAAATTAACAACAACAACAAAAAGACTTGTATAGAATAGTAAGCAAAGGCGGAGATGCCAAAATGTCCTCCCCAGCCCACTAACTGATTGCAGCACTCTGCCATTGAATGGGGGAACCTGTTTGTCATCACTGTGTGCTCCTGTTTGTCACCACTGTGTGCTCCTGAGATTCTAAGAAGCCTGTTAGATAAAGTGCTGATGATTTTCACTTATCCAAACCCTACTCATCCTTTAAGACACAGATCAAATATTATCCCTTCCACGAAGCCCTCAATGTCTGTGCCCAGGAATGGGTTTCCCCCATGTCCAAGTCCCATCATGCCAATTTTCTCTATTATCCATAAGAAAATCAGCAGAGTACAAAGGACATCTCAGTAGACATCAGAGTTTAAATCCTAGGTCTGACATTCCTAGATAAACGACTTTAGGCAAGTGATTTTAATAATAACAGTCTCTCAAATTTAATGACAGCAATGATGACATGTATTGAACTCTTACCATGTATAAAGCCTTGTGTGCAATACAGTATTTTTAATCCTCTCGACCACCTACAAGGTAGTTATGCTTATTCTCCACTGTAAAGCAGAAGAAACTAATTAAATAACATAGGGCAGCACATTTAATAAGCTAGTCGTCAAGCTCTGACAAATATGTATAATCCAATTCATTATCCTACCTCGCTCACGCCACCTACCACTTAGGAGGTACTCAGTAAATAATAGTTCTTATTACATGCATGCTGACAATACCCATTCGTTCCCTGATTACCAACCTAGGCCCTAATGGAAATCACAAAGGCCATATTAACCACTGTGCTCTCGGAGGCTGGGGTGTTACACTGACCGTGGACAACCTGGTCCTTTAGTTTTACACTTAGAAGCAAAAGAGCAGCAGTGGAAAGTATCAGAAGTTATAAAATTCAATGGGATTAAATACCTGCCATTTCTTTATATTTCCTTGATGAAAATAAGGCCATTCTTCATAAACACAGAACTCTATTCATTGACACAGAACACTCTAGCCTGTATAAGATTCAAGGTGATCGAATTGAATATGATAAAATATTGCAAAACATTGTAATTTCACAATTAATGGATACTAAGAATAGCATCTATCAATATCAAATTTACTGAAACCTCATTATAAATTGTATATTTTTATTCTAGATAATTTTTTATTTAAAAAATTAAAAGAAGTGTATCTTTACAGTCATTTTAGTGTAGGGCAAGAATTTCAAAATTATATTTAGAATAACCACTTTTGATCAGGAATACAAGTTTTCAGCTCTTTTTAAAGTCCATGGGGCAAGGTTGGAATGTCAACCTTGCAGTTGGTAACATGCAAGGCATGCAGCTGGTAACAGAAAGAATTCTTTTGAGAGCTGTAAACTACTTGAGCTTAGCAACCTGGAGTTTATATATCTTATCTTGCTCTTGGTGATGATCTAAGAAGTCAAGCTCTTGGGGAAAAAAAGGGGAAATGTGATTAAAGTAATAACTGACTGCAGTGATGCTAAACTTTCATAGTTACCTTAGATGGCAATCTTATACCTTTGACCAGTGGACAAACTTTCACGAGTAGTAGGATGGAAGTTTTTATGCGTGAAAGCAATGGGATGGAATGACAAGAGCAAAGACTTCGAAGGAAAGAGGACAGACAGTCTACAACCTGGTTTTTTATGTACTTAGGCAGTTAATTAACATGCAGCAAATATTTATTGAGAGCTCAGCTTGTGCTCGGTATTGTTTTACGTTACTAGACCCTAAAACCACTCTCTAAGCTTCTGGTTCTTCATAGTAAATAATTCTAACAAAGAATTAAAGAACATGTAAGCAAAACACCTAGCAGAGAACCTGGACTACAGTAGGTGACTAATATAGCTGATATATTATTATTTCTGTACAATGGAAGTTTTCAAGAGGAATCTGATCTTTATTGTTTGATTTTTTTCTTCTCCATCTCTCAATGAATGTGGCTAAAGCTCAGTTTTATTATCTCAGAAATAGGATCTTAGCCTGATTTTTAAACTTAAGTGTATACATGAAAAAGGAAAAATTAATCACCGGAGTATTTTTTGAATAATATTCATATAAAATCATATTTTGCCAGTAATTACCATCATTTTAGAATGAGTCAGGTATTTGGCACGTTGCAAAAAAAAATGCTTGCATCAAGTTGCTTTCAGATGCAATTAAGAGAAAAACTCCACTCAGATCACATAAATGATAAAGGAACTTTATTAGCTCATATAATTCAGAAGTAGAAAGTAAAAACTATGTATGTATTACATACGATCCTTGCAGCAGGCCCATCGTCATCCAGGAAATGAACGAAGCCTAGAGAGGCTGAACAACCCACCGAGGTTCACACAGCTGCTGTGTGTGGGGGGTTGGGGTTGGAACCCAGGCCATAGGACTCCAAAGCCCATTCTGCTCTTTAATCCGCTTAGAACAATTCCTGGTACAGAACACCCAAGCAATGTCAGCTTTTTATAGTAATCACTAAGCTATTTCACTTTCTAAAACATAGTGATTTTTATTCCTCTTTTTCATTTTCTGCCTTCACTTTAAAGTGTTGTACATTCTCTAAGGAGTCAAAGAATTTGTATTAATATGCTACATTATAATTAGTTTCATTTTTCAAGTCAGCAAGTGCCTAGATCCAGGCACAAAGCTAATAAAATAGCTGTTCTTCATTTTAAGTTTATAATTTCTATATTTCTGTAGCTCTTCAGAGTTGACAAAGGAGTGGTGCCTGGATTAGCTCATTTGATCCTTGTTATAAAGCTGGTTAATATTTCTATAAGCCTGACCCAAACAGCAAGGGTGGACTGGATAGAAATTTTTCCACAGGGTTTGAATATGTGGCCTGATCCGGGACCAGACTGTGGGTCATGGTGATTTGTGCTCACTTACCCCATCACTGCCCACATCACCTCATCAGTCCCACTCCTGACCCTGAGGCCAGTGCTAATATCAAGAAATGACAACCGCCATCCATAACACAAGAGCTAACGCTGCTTGGGTCTGAATCAAACCACTTAAAATAGGGCAGCAAGCTCAACCAGCTTGAAATGAAAGAGAAAATGTCTGGCTCTCTCCTGCTCTGTCTTTAGTCAGAGCAGACGTGCCCCTCGCCCCCTGAGGGCTTGGACTTCCCATCCAGGAGCCCCCGAAGACCAAAGCATCCTGGGCCTGCCAAGCTCATAGAGCAAAATGCTTCCCAGCACCTTTCTCATGGGCAGGAGACTTTGGGGAAAATACTTCTATTGTTGTTACCTTAGCAACTATAACAAAGTTCTGTAAAATAGTTTTCATATCCACCTATTAATTATTCATTTCAGCATTTAAAAAAAATTATTTAAATTAGTTTCAAGAATGCAATACATTGGTTAGACATCTACATAGTTTGTAAAACAATCCCCCCAATCGCTCCCTCCCTCCCCTGACCTTCCACTTAACCATCATATTAATGGTAACTGCATTCCCTATGCCATGTTCCCCATCCTTGTGACCATTTTTATTTCATAATTTCTTTTTCTTTGTATAGTTGTAAAACCTTAATTTATCTCTTTAAGTATCCTTAACATGATTATTTAAAATTAGCAATATAAACAAACATAGAATTTATGGTGTAAACTAATAAATGTGGCAAACCTCATTAATGACATAAATAAGTGAAGTCTGTCAAGCACTGCTGTATAGACTTAATTGTACCTGTAGCACATTATGTCCCAAGAGTTAATTTTGTTGGCTCTTTTTCTTAAAGCTTGTTTTCTTCACGTGTTTATGAATTCATGTTCGCAGGGCTTATTTTGAAAGGAAGTCTTTGTGTTTGGGGTGGGTTTGGGCTTTGTCTCACATCTGCATGTGAACGTATTCTCACTCACCTGCTTCAACTTGCCCCCACACCCTGGCCCCAGCCCAGAAACAGCTCTTTTAAAGAAGGTTTGGGACATAAATTAGTTTCCAATGGCTCCTGCAATAAATTATCACAAGCTTGGTGGCTTCAAACAACAGGAATCTATTCTCTCACAGTTCTGAGAGGCCAAAGGCCCAAAATCAAGGTGTCAGCAAGTCATGCTCCCTCCAGAGGCCTTAGGAAAGAAACCCCCTTGCCTCTTCTGGCTTCTGGTGGCTCTCCACCTGTCCTGGTTTGCAGTTAACTGCATAGCTCCAGTCTCTGCTCCTGTCTTCACATTCCCTTCTTCCCTGCATGTCCTCTTCTCATTGGGTTTAAGGCCCATCTCAAATCCAGGGTGATTTCTTCTCAAGATCCTTAACTAATTACATCTGCAAGGACCATATTTTCAAACAAGTCCCATTCTGAGGCTCTGGAAGGCTCTGGAAGGCTGTGAATTCTGAGAGAACACTATTCGGCCCACTACCAGTTGAAGGCACACAGGAGTCACCAAGCCAGTAGGAAACCAGATTCCTGGCCATTCCTGGCCACCACTGCCGGTCGAGGACATGGTTCATCCTCATTCTAGCCTTACAGCCTATTCCTGAGTCTGTTCCATTTCTACTTCTCAAATATATTTGCCTTGTTTTTGAATCCAGTTATGTCTGCTAATTTTCTCTCTCATTGCTAAGTTCGGGTACATCAAAGCGTTGGTTTGCTACGTAATCCTAATGGGTTTCCCTGCAATATTTTAAATACATGCTGTGTAAGCTGAACAAAATAAACATCCGTCACTTGCAACCTCTGCTTAGTTCCCACCTTCAGCAAGTTTTCTCACATACCGTGAACAGAGAGTGGAGTCCACTCTGCTTTACAGTCAGCTCCTGTGCAGCAGTGGCCAAGTGACAGCATCATTTCCATGTGCATGTCTTTGGACTGGGAACCACTGAAGAGAAGAGACCCTATTTTTTCACTTGATGTCCCTGATATCTAGCATAATATATGGTTCCCAGAAGCCTCTTATATACTCACTGGTTGAATGAATGAACAGTGCAACATCAATAATTCACAAGTCTCAGGTTTCGTTTCATCATATTTCCACCTTTTTCCTCAATCCAAATAAAATCTTCCAATAAATAGTCCTCATTTTCAAACACCGTCGGAGGTGTTTTGCTATGTACCCTGACTAAAATAAAATTTCAGAGTCCTTTTTTTAGTTCAGTTTCACTTGGCAATTAGGTTGTGGTAAATAAATTTTATCCCCCTGTTCCGGTTTTAATTCAATACAAAAGCATCTCAGAACCAATTTGCCTTTTTTTAACCGCTTTAATTTTCTAGTGGCTAAATCATTATAAGTGTTCATCAAGCTTCCTGTAAATAATCTAGCAGCTGTGAACATTCTACACATCTCACGAAGAAATATTTTTAATAGAGGACAGGGAAAATATCATAAATAAGAAGAGTTATTGTAAAAATTAATATTTTTTGCATTTTATGATTCATCTGCTCTGGGCTCTCATCTCCTAAAAACTGTTGCCAGGATAACAGGCAAACTGTTCAGTTTCTCATTTTATAACCCACTGCCCTCTTGAGGGTCATGCTTCCAGAGCTGCATGGTCAAAGTGGGCTGGGTGGGGTATTATGAGACCTATTTCACATCTTTAGCCTCTGCTTCTGGGCATTCAAATATGCAAATAAGCTTTCAGAAACTGTCTCAGTGATCATTCTGGTCATCAGCTCCTTCTGAGACACAAACTCTGCACATATTTTCTTTGCTAAATTGGACTTTGAAGGGTGAACTTATGCTTAAAAACACCTCTACCTTGAAGCACTCCAGGTTTCTTTAAATCATTTTCTATTTAGGAAACAGCACAAGCAGTGGCTTTTTAGAGGTAGGCCATGCGTTCCATTTTGCTTTTGCCCTTTTTTTTCTGATGAGAATGAACTGTCTTTCCAAATGTCTAAATACCACTGAGTAGAAACCATAGATACATGCAAATCATCAAATTCTCAACATTTCAGAGTTCCCAAATACATGTCCAGCTACCACCGTGTCTCAGAAGCCTGGATCTCATAGGACAGTGCCCATGGGGTTTCCCTGTGTACACACATGTGTGTGGTGGCCAAGACCCGTACAGGATAAGGAAGGGTGAGGTTGCCTTCTCTGGGGAGGAAGGAGAAAGAGACAGAGACAGAGAAATAAAGAGCATTTGGGGTAAGGAGAAGGAGCATAGGAAGGTAAAAAGAAATTTAAAACCTGTGTTCTCCAAGAATCCAGGATGGAGAGGGCTTATCAGGCTCAGTCTCAGCCTCAGTTTTCTCATGTAGAATGAGAGCTTTGGACAATCCCTTTCAGAACTAACACTTTAGGAGTCTAAAAATAAAAAATATTTATGATCTGTTTGACTATAGAAACTTCTATTTTGGGGATATGAAAATTTTGCCATAGTAGCTGCTGAAACACCACCCCTCAACCCCTTGTACCTCCAGTACACCCAGTGCCCACCGCCTCAGTTTCCCCATGGGCTCTGGTTACATGGTGAGCCTAGCTGGCGTACACATCGCAGTCACCACAGGGGCTTCCTTAAGGGCCACATGCCGTGGCCTGCACCCGCATATTCAAATTACATAGCTGGGGAAGCGGACAGAGCTTTCATATTAATATAAATGTGATTCTGCTATGTACTGCGTGTGGGGAGTCACATCTCGTGGGAAATGAAGACTTTGCACCTTTGAGGTGTCATTGTGGATTGACCAACTTACAGTTAGAAACTTGGCCCTCAGTGGATGGCTGATCTAGCTGAAGAGTCCTTCAGATCTAAAACCCACGGCTCTTTCAAATGAATTCCTAGCAAGTCAGGAGCTCCCCATACCCAAGCATCTCCCAGTTCTTTACAAGCATGTGCTAAACCTCACTCTGGGGAAGAAAAATGTCATCACAACCATTGCCAGGCAGGGCAGAATCAGTTCAGAGGTTGAGTTCTCTCTCTCAGGGCAGCTCTGTGTCTGGTGCACTCCTGGGTGCTTGGTCATTAACATTTGAAGAGGCATTAATGTGACCTTCCAGGCACTTAATGATTACAGATGGGAACACATACATGACAGGGGAAAAGAGAGAAAGAGTGAAAAAAGGCAGTCATTTAACATTAGTCATACTACGTTTTTGTAATCTCTTACATAATCAAGGCCATAATTCATTTAAAGAGATTTATTCTCATACCAGCTAAGACACTTACATGTCACTTTTCCATGGCCTCAAATAGCAGGATTATGCATGGTAAAATTTTGAGGATCTATTTTGCTTTGGGGAGAGAGGAGAAGGGAGCGTTGTATGGAAATATAATATACAAACAGGAGTTGTAAATCATAAGTTTACAAGTCAGTTTACAAGAATTTTTGCAAAATGCTGCACCTGTAAAACCAGGTCCTGGGTCAAGGCGTGGTCTGTGACTGGCAGCCCAGAAGCCTCTTTCTCGATGCTTCCCCGAATTACTCTTCCAAATAGCATTAGTGTTTTGTAACATGAGCAGATCAAATCCTACAGAATCTTAGGCTGTTTCGTGCCTACCTTCTTTCAGCTGACAATATTTCCGTGAGATTCATTCATGTCGAAATGTATAGCTGTAATTTTTTTTTTATGCCTACTGCACCTGGTCTTCCTAGGTGGTCTCCCATCCAAGGACTAACCAGGCCCGACCCTGCTTAGCTTCCGAGATCAGACATGGGGCTTATTCAGGGTGGCATGGCCATAGACCATGGACCATGGCTCCACTGGGCATGAACCCAGGCCTTCTGCATGTAAAGCAGATGTGCTAACCTCTACACTATGGAACAAAATCCAATAGCTGTAATTTTTTTTCATTGCTGTACAGTTTTTTACTGTGTGACTAGACCACAGTTTATTTACCCATGCGACTCTGCCTAAATATCTGCGTTGTCATGAATAATGATGATGCCCACATTCTTATGCATTCTTTTTAACTCACATATGTACTCATATCTGTTGGTTCTGTACCCAAAAGTAATGTAAAATGGTCAGGGGGGCTCATGTGATCTGATTCAGCAGATGATGCCAAACAATTTTCCAGAGAGGTGGCACCAGCTCACACTCCCACAGCAATGTGCGTGAGGTCAGGCTGCTCTGTATTCTCTTGAACCATTTCTGTGTGGTCAGTTTTGTTTCTTCTTTAAAAGTTTGGGGAAATTCACCAGTGAAACTATCTGAGCCTGGAGTTTTATTTTTGTTTGAGAAAGAGTTTTAATTATTAATTTAAGAATAATTACATCAGAACGTTGAGATTCTCTATTTTTACTATCAATTTTGAAAACTTGTTTTACAAGAGACTTTTTTATTAAATCTAAAATATTCACATTTTTTTGGCATCATATTTTTGATAATATCCTTTTATTATCTTGATATTATGTGTAGGCTCTCTACTAATTTCCCTTGTTCTTGCTATTCTAATTAATTTTTTTTATCAGTCTCCATTATTAATTTAACAAGATATTCTTAATTAAATTTTGACTATTGATTCTCTCAGTTGTGTTCCTATTTTCTATTTCATTGATTGCTTTTATTTTTATTATATTCTATATTTACTTGCATTTACTTTCTTTTCTAACCTAGCAGTCCCCAACCTTGGTGGCTTCAGAGACCAGTGCTCCTATGAAAGTCTAATGCCTTATGATCTGAGGTGGAGCTGAGGCAGTGATGCTATATTCATTTCATTCTATCACTACTTTAGCTACATTCTACTGGTTTTGATATATTGAGTTTGCATCATCATTCAGTTGAAACTACTTTATAATTTCCATTCCGTTGACTGATGAATGGTTTAAAAGTATGTTTTCCAATTTGTAAGCATTTGTATATTTTATAATTTCTGGTTTAGAAATCTAATTTAATTCCAAGACAGAGAACATATAGTACTAATTTAAATTATTTGAAATTCGATGAGACTTGCTCTTGTCCCAGAGTATCATGTTTTTCTAAATCCCCCACGTGCACTTCCAAAGAATGTAAAGGCTTTGTTCTTGGGTTTATTAAAGTGAGTTTTAGTTTTGCTCTTAGGACATTGTCCCTACAACTAAAAACATGGCCTTCTTGCTGTCTCAACTGAAATTCCAAGATGTTCCTAAGATCTCTCCACTGTCTAGATTTGGGCCCCAAATTCTGTCTCTCTAGTGCTGTGGAACATCTAAATCTTTGCTCAGCTCTCAAAACTTAACAACAGCTGTTCCCTGCTAAGCCTCTCAGAGTTGTACCTTATGCCTGTAGTTTAAGATTAGACCAAGGATTCCAAGGGATTATGTATTCAGATTCGGCTGCCTTTTCTTTGGGACCACACTCCCAGCTCTCAGGCATATTGGCAATCTAAACTTTAATCTCTATCTTCTTCAGTTAGCAAGATCAAAATTCTCTGCTTCGGCTCCATGTTCTTGCTCAGCAAGTTAGATACAACTGACAGGGAGAAAGCATCAAGAATGTGGGGATCGATCACCTCTTCTGCTTTCCTTCCCTCAAAGATTAAAGCTCTGTGTTGGTTGCTATCCGATGACTGCAAATAGTTATTTCACACATTTTTCTCCAGCTCTTACATATGTCTGTAACAGAAGGGTAAGTCCAGTATCAGATAAGAAAAGTCCCCTCCGTTTGGGTGTTAGCCTCTTAGCCTCACCTCTCTGCTTGGTTTCTGAGCTTCTTGGCCAATGCATGTAGCCCTTAGTAACTGATGCCTCATGGGGAGACGGCACACCAACGCTTAGGCTCACTTCTTTGTGGTTTCCCTGGTAATCCTGTTCTTCAGTTTTTGTCTCCCCTACCCAAGAGAATGCTCCAAGATTCAGGACACCATTTTTTCTTGGTTTCTAAGCTTCATACTGAGTACAAACAAGTGCTTTTAGAGGATAAAACCACGATAAATTTGGGGCTTATGATGTGCGTTCTTTCTCTATTGAACCTTAGTCCCATATTCTGGTCACTTTAATTGCTTTTATTTTCAGACATTTGCTTTTTTGCTTTGTTTTGTGCTTTAATTCAACTTTTATGGTTGGTCTCAGCAGAAGGGTTAGTCTAATATAGGTTACTCTGTCCTTGCAAAAATTTTTCATATGCACATTCATTTTAACTTTCTACCAAAATCATTTTCTAGTTTGGGTCTGAACGTTAAAATAAGCTAAAATGAAATCAAGGAAAGAGATAGTATGACAGGATTTTCTAAACTTTGTCACCTTGCTATTTTTGAATCCCCTCTTACATCATTTATACCAGATTTCACTTATAATGTAGTTCATTGATGCAAGTAATTTCAGTGCATTTTAGTCAAATAAATCTCCCCAGTGAAATATTCTTAGGTAGTGAATAAAGCATAAAAAGCCAGAAGTATTTGCCAGAACCATAAATTTTAAGCTAATTTTATGGATGTTGAAGTGCGAGGTGTTATTCTAGGCTGTCAACCCTGCACTGCCAGTCTTCAGAGCCATAGACACCTACTGTGGAATTAAATGGACCTCGATAAGCATCATAAAATGAAGCTCTTCCGTTCTCCTTTATCCACATTAACCATGGACCCCTTGTGGGATCTCCTTAGGCTACAAGTCAGAGAGAATATATTTTTGTAGTCAGGAAAACTAATTTAAACTCATGTATTATAAATGTGTACCGACTACTATCAGCAGGAAAAAAGAAGATAGATAACCAGGCTGAATTTACATATCTATTGTCACACCAAATCTTTGATTTGTTTTAAAGATTAAGAGTCACAACTGATGCCATGAATGATAAAAAATATGTCTGAGTTTTGCAAGCAAATTGAAAGAAAATAGAAAGTAAAGTAGTTCAGAATATCATATGAAAATGCAGGTAGGCATCAAAAAAAAAGATTCTTAATAGAAGGTAGTGAAAGTAGTAGAGGAAGTACAAGGAAAATTGGAAAATGCCAACTATATTTCTAGTACTTCTTTATGAGAGATAACAAGGGAAAAAATTTCTTCTACATACTATATGGTGAGAGAGACTCAAAATTAGAATGGTAAATAGTAACTAAACAAGTCACCAGTAGCACTTACCTCAAAAAAACTCTTCCCAGGTAAAATCTTATTCTTAAGCCTGGACTTCAGATCTGTATTATTTGAACAAGTGTTAGCACACACACACACACACACACACACACACACACACACACACACACACACACTCAATCACACTCACTCACTCACCCCATGCAGGAATACTCATACCTCTCTAATAAACTTTTTAGTTGGTTGGTTTTTAAATAACTTTTTATTTTAGAATAAATTTATGGAAAAGTAACAAAGATGATAAAGAGTTCCTGTGTACCCCTCACCTAGTTTCTCCTAATATTACCATCTTACGTTATCATGGTACATTCATCAGAACCTAGAATTCAACACTGGTACATTGCTATTAGCTAAACTTCAGATTTTACTTGATTTCACCAGTTTCCATTAATGTCCTTTTTCTGTTCCAGGGTACCACATTTCTTTTGGTTGTCTTGTCAATTAGACTCTTCTGGGCTCTGCAGTTTCTCAGTCTTTCCTTGTATTGCATCATTTTGACAATTCTGAGGAGTAGTGGTCAGATATTTTGTAGAAGACTCCTTAATTTGAGTTTGGCTGATGCTTTCTCATGATTAAACTTAGAGTTATAGGTCTTAAGGAGAAATACCAGAGAGGTAAAGTGCCCTTATCATGTCACATCAGAATGGGTGTGCTACCAACCTGACTCATCGTAGGAGCTGTTCACCTTGATCATCTGGTTAGGCAGTATTTGCCAGTCAAATAAATCTCTTTGGAAGCCATACTCAAAGCAAATGGAAGGGACTAAGCTCTCTTTCATTAGAGATGTGAAAAATGTTTTCAAACTTGGATTTTAGGAACCAGCATGAAAGGGCAAATAAAAACAAATCCAAACTTTTTTACTCAGTGTTTTATTTAAAAAAAAAAAAAAAACAAAAACAAAAACCCAAACTAGTATATAGAAATGTTCTATTATAGAACCCAACACAATAAAAATTTAATACCGTGATTTTTAACCTCAGGGATTACAAATTAGTTGTCAGTGTTTGCTATTCAGTTGAATGGCTGGGTAGATGACATAGTCCTGAGATAATAAACACATGGGCATGCCATCCCCATCCTGAGGGCAAGCATCACTAACCGATCATGGGAATCTATTCTAATTTTATCCACTGTAGCCCTGGAGTTCTTTCATTATCATTTGATCAGAATCATTGACCCACAAGTTGAAAACTGCCATTTCTAGTAAATGCAAAGAGAAGAATGACCACAGGGCCCAGGAAGAAGTTTCCCACAACGGGTTTCCAGGAGGGCTTGGATTTCTGATGCAACCTCACAATATTAACCTAAATGTTCTCTTCTGCATCATACTTATCTCTATCCTGAGTTGTACACAATTCCATTTCCTGCTGCATTCCCCTTCATCACAGCCTTCATTCATCACTATTTTTTAATTAAATGTATTGGAATAACAGTGGTTAATAACATATATAAGATTCAAGTGTACAATTCTATATATATCATCTATATTTTGCTTTGTGTCCTCACCATGTGTCCTCACCTTCTGTCACCATATATGGGATCCCTTTACCCTCTTCATCCTCCCCCACCCCCCTTTCCCTCTAATAACTGACATATTATTGTCTGTGTCTATATTTTTTAGTTTTGTTTGTTGCTTTTTGTTTTATTTCGCACATATGAGTGAAACCATATGCTTCTTGTCCTTTTCCATCTGACTTATTTCATTTAACATGATACTCTCAAGATCCATCCATGTTGTCACAAATGTCACTATCATCATTTTTATGGCTGAGTAGTATTCCATTGTGTAAATGTACCACATCTTCTTGATCCAATCATCCGTCAAAGTATGCTTAGGTTGTTTCCATGTCTCATTACTACTTTTAGATTAAACATCTTTACTTTCAGGATCAGATAACAGTAGTCCTAGAGTGAGGTAGGTGGGAGAAAGACTGAGCAACTTTGGTACTTATTAAGCTATTTTTATGTCTGAAGCTAATGACCATAAAGTCACCAAACTGAGAATCCAAATATACTTTTGAAAACTTAAAGTCCCTTTCATTTCTATAAATGTATCTAATCACAACACCTAACTTAGAGCATTTGTTCTGGCAGTATGATGTATAAATAGAAGCCTAAGATAATTTCTTACTTCTAGCACTGAAAAACACTGTCACAAAATTTGTCACTGCGCTTCCACAAACATTTTAGCATTTATTCAGTAATCTCTCTTGAAGAGCTAGAGTTGTACAGCATATTCAAAGTTACCTGTATATCTTTATTCATCCCCTCTTCTATATTTAATTCAGCAAAATTATGCTGTAATTCTAGGAAATCAATAAATGTGATTGTGCCTATTTATTTTTATGAATTCAGAATTTTTTAAAAAATATTTTTTATTCAGTGAATTATCTTAGACTCTGTAGGGGATTTCACAAGATAGTATTACTGCCTTCAAGGAATTTATACTCTACAGAGGGAGATGTTTATGTAAAAATTCTATACAAATGGGAGAAAGTATTGCAGGCTTTAGGAAGATGGGGATCACTTCCCACTAAGATAATCCAGAAGAAGCAGCAGAAATTGCAGGTATAGTTCCCAGTGCAAGTCTGAGCTTATCTGGTCTTTCTGCTACAAACATTCATCAAATTCCAGGTATATGCAACAGTCATCATTAGGGTCTAGTGAATATAGTACAACAATGATAATGACAATAATATAAATAATTAATTGGAGCTTTCTCTGTTCTGGACGAACAAAATTATAAGCATGGTCTTTGAGGAGTGTTCTGAAAAGAACGAGCATAAGATGCACAGAGAAAGTTTATCTAAAAAACAGAATTTATGGAAGGGAAAGGCAAAAATTCTAGCAAGCTTCCTAGAGAAGTGTCTCTCCAACCAAGTGTTAAAGGATGAATAGGAGGTAACTATGAATAAGAGGCCTAAACACCACTCCCAAAGAAAGAACACCACGTGGGAAGGCCCCCAAACATGAGACTTCATGGTGCACACTAAAAGATTTGGCGTGATGGGAGGGAAGGGTGCTGCCCATGCAAGATAGGGCTGGAGGACTGGCCAGTATTTGGTGGGAAGAATGAAGACTCGATTTTCATAGTATTTAACCATGTCAGCTGACTATGCAGTACAATGTAATAGCATTAAAAGTGAGGCTCAGTCTAAAACATCTTTCAGTCACCTACCATGAGCTCCTCTGGATTACAGTATTACCTCCACAATACTCTTGAATATGTTGCCCATCAAGATCATCCATCATTACATCTTCCTCGATGAATTCATCAGAGTGAGAGTGGACAGAGCAGAGACATGGTCAAGAAGCCAGGGGATGGGGAGGTCCCAAAAGTGAAGAGAGTGGTCCTGGGGTGTAAGCCTAAAACATGGACTTCAGCCCCAACTAGTCAAGTTTAAGGGTGAGCAGAAATAGAGCACCTACCCAAAAATAAAGATTTAAATTAATTAATAAATTAAAATATTGAATCAAACTTCACCAGGCTATGGATTTTTTATCTTGGCAGATGCTGGTGAGATGCTTGGATGAGATGCTAATTAAACAGCTGATGAAACTTGATGACATTATTCAAGACTTGAAAGACTAATGCAAAGACCTCATAGGTGTGGAATTAAACCTCAAGTCCAGCCTGGAAGATGTTTATTTCGATCATTAGTTCTTAACACAGCCTTCCTCTCATTAAAAAGTGGTTCAGAAAGATATCTTATAGAAGTTCTATACCATGACGTGAATAGAAACTGAATTCTCTGACTTGGACGATACTCATCCTAGTTCTAACTCCATGAACTGATATTTCTCCTGTACTAATGTTGGTGGAAGTGTCATAGTGTCTTTAATTTAGAGATGTGTTTTAATATATAAAGACCAAAGAGTAGTAATAGAGACCTATAAAAGACTATGTAACGTATCACTTTATTTATGATCTCTCCTTAGCAAATGAAAGGTAATAAGATTTAAAAAAAAAGTAGGAAAGTTTGATTTTTCTCATATCTACCTTTTTCTTCACCATAATCAGTTTCTCAAAAATAGAAAACACTTATTCATCAGGACTATCTTTCCAAGTTACAGTGAAAATTCACTTCCTACCATCTGTCTGCTGATAAACCCCATGCACCTGCCCCGCCCTTTCCCAGGTTTGCAGTGTGTATGCCCGATGGCTGAGAAGACTGTCACTGAGGCTTCCTTGACTGAGATGTGATTGATTCTCCTTGACCACCATACAAGATAAGCTGCTAATTTTGTTCATTCTTAGGTCTATCTTCTGACTTGATGATTGATTTCCACTGCAAGTCATCAATGGAGAATTAAGTGTTTTGAATCAGCTTTTAATTTGAATTTTAATTAAGTTTTCAATCCAGCTTCTGAAATGTCCAGGAAATAGAACAGCCTTTTCTATCCAATCATCTGCTCATCAGTCTGGGATTTAAGCTGGTCCTCCTTTCTTGGCCTAACTCCCTGTCTGGGAGTCTGAAGGATCTCAGCGGACAGTTGTGAGGGCCTGTTCACTCTGTTGTCTCCCCATCCCCAAACCAGACTGTGGGTCACTGGACACAATTCTTATCTTCCCAGTGCCCAGGCCAGTGCCAATTAGATGGTAATATATAGTAGTCAAATAAACAAATGAATGAATGAATGAATGGATGGATGACTAAACTATGAAAAAAAATTACGAAGCAATTACAAACTATAAACTCTTTTTACAGATAATCTTCCCTCACTTGACAACTACTAGATGATATAGTCAGACTTTTAAACACCGTGGTGGGTAGGATATTTCCTGATGACCCCTAATAAATCCCAACCTCTCCCTTGTTAGCACAGCAAAGTAGAAAGGTGCTGACTCTATAGAGTGTAAAACTCATCTCATTTGGCTTTAGAAGCATACCTTTGCTTTTATTTCATATTTCAAAAACTTGAATTTGATAGTGAAATTTGAAACTATACTCCTTAACCTTATAGTGGCATACATATACCACCCCCCCCACACACACACACACACCATCTCTTAAATCTATTTAGAATGCAGAAAACCAGACAGCATTTCTTATGTCTCAGATAGGCAGAGAATAAAATATTGGGTAATTCCCAGAGTAGGTAAGGATATTGGGAAATTGGCACTTCTATACATTGTCAGCAAGAGTATATTTTGATGCTCTATTTTTTAAGGACAGTTTGCCAATGCTATTAAAATTGTAGAAGTCATACCCTATAATTTAAGAATTTCATATCCAGGAATTTATTTTTCGTAAATACTTGTACAACAATATGTATAAGAAAATTTATTGCAGCATTATTTAGCATAGCAAATAAAACTTACATAACAGCCTAATTGTCTATTATTAGGAAAAAGGTTATATAAATTATGGTTTATCCCTATAGCTGTTAAAAATAATGAAAATGATCTTTATGTACTGCTGTAGAAAGATACATTAAACGGGAATCATTAAGTGTTACAAAACAGCATGTACATTATGATCATCTTTTGGTTTAAAAAAAGATTGTGTATGTGTGCACGTGTGTGTGTGTGTGCATGTGTGCATGCATGCTTCTTTGTGCTAGAGAAACTCTAAAAAGATAAACAAGAAATAACTAATAGTGCCTACCTCAGAAAATAAAACAGGTAGAATTAAAGGTAACTTTAATCTTCAAATTTAAAATTGATTGGAATTTTTAACTGAGCACAAGTTACTTTTATAATGTAAAAGCAAGTTAATAGAAAGACATGTCTAAAATTATTTATTGGTTAATTTTATAATTTGGGAGCTGGAAAAGACCCTCCCAAAAAATACACATACCCTAGAAACCATAAATGAAAAGTTCAACAGATTTGACCATGTGAATTTAATTTTAAACTTTGATATTCAGGAGATAAAAACATTATAATGTATTGTCTAGGGCTAGATGAAAGGTCTAGGATTGACATGAGTACTATTTATAAAAGAAAAATAATAAATTAGATTACATCAAGATTAAAAACTTCTTCAAAAGACCCAATGAAGAGGATGAAAAAGGTAAGCTACAGACTTGAAAAAACATTTGCAGATTACTTATCGACAAAAGCCTTGTGTCTAAACTGTTCTCAAAACTAAACAATTAAAAAAACAAGCAAGCAAGCAAATAATCCAATAAAGAAAATGGGCAAAGTCTAGAACATACATTTCACTGAAGAGGATATACAGATAGCAAATAAGTGCATGTAAGATGTTCAGAGCACTAGCCATTGGAGAAATGCAAATTAAAACTGCAATGAGATATCACTACACACCTATCAAAATGGCTAAATTAAAAATAGTGACAATACCAAGAGTCAGTGAGGACATAGAAAGACTGAATCATTCTTCTATTGCTGGTAGGATAGAAAATGGTACTGCTGCTCTAGAAAAGGTTCAATTGTTTTTTAAAAAACTGAACATGCAACTACCATATGACTCAACAATTGTACTTCCAGGCATTTATCCCAGAGAAATGAAAATATATGTTCACAGAGAAGCATCTACACAAGTGTTCACAGCAGCAGCTTTATTAATAATAGGCAAAAACTGGACACAACCCTAACATGCTTCAGTAGGTGAAAAACAAACTGTGGTACATCTGTACCATGGAATACTACAGGCAATAAAAAGGTCTGAATTTACAATGTACACAACAAGTTGGATGGAAAAAAAAATCCCAAAAGGTTACATAGTATATGATTCCATTTATATAACTTAACATGAGTGGTTACCAGAGGTGAGAGACAAGGGACAGGGGTGTGTATGTCTATAAAGGGTTAGCACAAATGCCTTTTTATTTTCTTTATCAAGTCTTTTTAATGAAATAGCTCTGTAGTTTGATTGTGGCAGGGGTTACATGAATCTACACATGTGATAAAAATTGCATAGCACTACACACACACACAAAGGTAATCTCATACTTTTGATAGGAATATAAATTGATGTAACTTCTCTGGAGAGCATATGCAATATAAATTCAAATTTTATATGCAATATAAATTCCTTTTGCCTAGGAACGTCACTTAAGGAATTTGCTCTAAGGCGATAATGTCTCAAGTGTGAAAGATGATTTGTTTAAGAATATTCAAAGTGGCATTGTTAACAACAAAACATGAAAAAAGAAAAAAACCCTCCAAATTACAAAATCTGGAAACAACCTAAATGTTCACAGCAGAGAATGTTGTTTTGATAACCTCAAATTCTTTGATCTTTTTCCCATTGAGAGTTAGGCTCTACTTTCCTCCAGTTTACTCAGGGCCTACTATGCCTGCGTGAACCAAGGGGTGGTGCTTCGTGAGTTCTGAGGCTAGGTCAAAGGTCATGCAGCTTGCGCCTGGTTCTCTGGGCCTCTAGGCTCTCAAGGAAGAAGTTCAACAACCATGGAGCAAGCAACACCAGTTTAGCACAGCCCATCAGCCACCCCCAACCCCAAGATACTGTACGTGGAAGTGCAGTCATCATGGCAGTGGGTCCTATAGTCCAGCCATTTAGTCACCTCCAGGCTCAGTCAATGGCCAAGACACCACTGAGCAGAGCCATCTCACTGTGCCCTTCCTGAAGTTGTGACCTTCAGTGTCAGTGAGCATTTTGTAAAATGTTTATTGTTTTATGCCGTAAGTTTAGGGTGTTGTGCAGCAATAGTAACTGGAATATTCATTGATTAGAGAATCTGTTAACTAAGGAACAGTGGAACCCTCTGGCATCATCAGAAAGAATGGAGTGTTTTTGTAGTGATTAACGTGGGAAAATCGCAGCGGCGGATTCTTGTGTCAGTTGTGGGGGAGAGGGGACAGACATGTCGGGAGGAACCATCACTAAATGCAATGGTAGATGCCTTTGAAAGGAAGAGGTTTTGTGACTTTTTACTTCATTCTGTACTTGGTTCTGCTGTATGATACAATTCTCTATTCCCTTTACCAGCTGTAGAATCGTCCTCCAGTAGCTGTCAGTATGGGCTGATACGTAACTCGCAGTTGCCCGCTTCCCTGGAGAGTTGCCCTTGCCCATATGGAAGTCTTTTTGACAGGGAATCAATTTACATCCCCAGGTTTCAGCCAATGATGATTGACACCAGGTTATTAAGGCCAGCCTCCTTGCCTCAACAGAGGACCAAGTCTGTGGTTACAGTTACATTCTACAACTTTCTGTGCATCCTGGCCTCCAGTTGTCTTAGTCCATTCTGGCTACTAGAACAAACTACCACGGATGGTGGCTTATAAAAAACAAATGTATTTCTCATAATTCTGGAGGCTGGAAATTCAAATCAGGGGTCATTGTGGATAGGTGAGGGCTCTCTTCTTGTTTCATAGTCAGGGCCTTTTCTCTGTGTCTTCACATGGGCATACAGGGCTCAGGATCTTTCTGGAGCTTCTAGTATAAGGCACTAATCCCATTCATGAGGGTTCCACCCTCAAGACACTGATATCTCTCAGTTTCCACTACTCTTGCCATCACCTTTGGGAGGCTGGATTTCAACATATGAATTTGGGTGCACACCTACATTCAGTCCATAGCACCAGTGGGACTACATCCTTGCTTCGCCCCCCGCTTTTTTCTGCAGGCGCCAGTCCCTTTCTCCTGAAAGCATTCCCTCAAATAGAACAAGAATCCCCATCTCAAGCTCACCTTCTGCAGGACCCATTGTAAGACAAATACATATTATTTTTATAACCAAAACATAATAAAAGCAAATCCAGAAGCCTTTTAAAAATGTACTGAATCAACTTAGGTCAAGGGCTTAAAATGAAGGCAGTGAGTACTTATTGGGAATTTCAGCAATCCCCATGTCTCAGAAGGAAGAATGATCCAGAAATCACATCCACAGTAGTTTTCCTTGTTTTTACAACATCATTTTGAGTATTGGTCATTGAGACTTTCAGAAAAATCCAACCTGATGTTACTCTTTCTTCTTTCTTCCTCTAAGCATTCTGTCCCCTTAGAAATGATCCTGTCTTTGCCTCATGAAAATGTTTAATTTTCCTTCTCATCTTACCTCTGCTATCAGAGAACTCCCTTTTGGTTGGCATAGTTCAAGCAATCAGATCCCTGGGCAAAAATTTCCAGTCAAATGATAACATTCCCATTGGCCGAATGAACAAAGGAGGCTCACAGGTAGGAGCATCTCGAAAAAGCAGTTACTTCTGAGGCAAGCAAATATGTGCTTCTGTTCTTTGCCTCAGTGCTCTCCTTCAGAGGTTCCACCATCTTTTATCAGCTCTAGCCACTTAAACACACATAAGAAAACTAGGTCACAAGCTTTCAAGATTTTGACAACTGTCTCCCAGGAATGGTCCTGAGGCCACTGGTTCCCAAAGATGCGTGAAGGACCCATCACAGTCAGCTCATCTCCTGCCCTGTGTAATCTTGGCAGAATGGAAACCGATGATGGGGGAAGTGAAAGGTGTCCTGCTCCATTTCCAAATTCTCTGAGACCTTCAGACTCTCTCCCTTCTCGGCTCCACATCTTCAATTTTCCTTTGAGGATGTGTGATGTTGGAATAAATTGTAACTGAATCACCCCCAGAATTGACACTTAAAACAGAACTCTCTTCCTTTATGATGATGTTTAAAAAGAAAAGAAAAAGACAATGTGACCCTTCACAGGTAAGGTGACAATGAAACACAGGTGTCTCTAAAACAAAAGAAATGTATATACTGAAGCCACTGGCCCGGTCCCAGAAATTTCCAGAAGATCAGAGATGATTCTATATGCAGAATGTCTCCAATGCAGATTGTGCCTGAACACTTGGATAAATTCGTCCTAAATACACAGCATGTGGCTTTCTTTCATAACATTTTTGGCAAGGTATATTTAATCTGCACACATAAGAAGAGAGAAGAGAGGTGAGGGGAGAAAACAATCAAGAAACAACTGCCACCTGTCAGACCCACCTGCACTTTTATCCTGAGTGTGCAGTGCTACTGATCATCTCATTTAGATCAGGAGCCTGCTAAGAGGTCATCATTGTTGTTACATTTTATGATGCACCAAGCATAGTGCAGGGTCAAAATAAATATTAGTTCTTCACGGCCGATGCCCTTTTATTCATTTCTTCTGCTTTCATTAATGATGCAAATACTGTTCAAAAATTCCCACCCACCCCCCAAAAAAGATCTCACTGTGTTTTAATGGTATTATTGATTTTGCATACATATTCTTTGTTCAGTCAATGGGCATGTTTGATGTCAACAACAGCAAACATTGAGAACGTACAATATGCAAGACACCGTGCTGAGACTTCACACATGTGACCGGCAGATTGGAAGACCAGGATGTTTACATTGAGAACTACTTATAGAGTAGGCTATGTTGGTATAAAAAAGTGATCAAATTACAGCGGCTTAAATGAGAAGGTTATTTTTCTTTTCCAGGACAATTCAGAGGGAAGTGGGCCAAAGGTGGCAGGATAGCTCTGCCATCCTCACCATGTGGCCTCCAGGGTTCTCCAGGTAGCAGCCAGTCCTCTGCAAGCAGAAAGGAAGAAAAGGAAGAGTCAGGGCAAGTAGCTGACCTCTCAGGGTGGCATAGCTTATAGACTAAGCTGAGTTTATCTCCTGCCAGGCGAGAGAGAGCTGTGACCCTCGAAATCAAGTTCAGTGAGCTACAAGTGGAAGGTTAGATGTAACATAAAAGGAGGAAATGTTACTCATAAAGGGCAGGAGTCCAAAGGAATCATTTGATTGGTTAAGGAGAGGATTCCTAGTCTCCTTCAGAATGGGTCGTTTTTCAGATTTCTTACCATAAAAGAATGGGAAGAGTTCTCAAAGAAGTCCACAATGGCATTGCACGTTTGCAGGACTTGGTGAGTCTTTTACCTGATGAAGACATGCCCTGGAAGCTGTGCACACCTCTTCCACCCATGAGTGCTGCTACAGAAGTCATGCTTCCATACTCACTGCAAGGCAGACAGGGAAGTGGTGTCTGTGCCCTGAGAGTCCCCATGTCCGACTCTAACTCAGGGAGGTTCTATTCCCAAAAAGCAGATAGGGAGGGAGAAAGGATGCTGAAAACTGATTATCGATCCCTTCCACACCCTGCCTTGCTGGCCACTTAAGTCTTCCTGATCACTCTTCTTCCAATTCACAGAACACCTTCACTCCTTTAAGGAAATAAACCCAAATTCCATTCATTTACTGCATCCAGCCCAACCTTCACGAATTCTAGGTGATGCACAGAGATCTGCATCAGGTTCAAGGTGGGCTTCTGGTAGACCAGTGACTTCCAAACCAACAGACAGGCAATCTGCACTTCCCACCTTTCCTGGCAGCCACACATCCAGGATATCCCAGTAGAACAAAAAAAGCATACCCAAAATAAAAACCCCCATTTAGAAAAGGAAAAGGCAGGGAACACTTGGGAGAATCCATCGCCCTGATGATTTCCTGCTGTGTAATACTTGTGAGAACCTCCTGCTCTGGCAAGGAAGAAAGAAACCTGGACTATGATCTCTGGGAGCAAAGTCCCTCTCTGTTGCCGTGTGTGGCCTGGCCTCTGCCCTCTGGGAGAGTCTTCCTTATCCATTACTCTCTGTACACATCTGAAGTTCTTGGTGAGTGCGCCCTTCTGGACAGTGTCTTTCCTGCTGTCACGAGTTGGAAAGCCACGAGTTCGAAAGCCTGATGGATTCTTTAGAGATGAGAAAATTCACAGGCCTCTGTACACCACGCTTGTTATTTCCTGAGCAAGACAACTGTTCCCCAAACTCAAAAGGCCAGATGTCTGTCTTCTTCCAGTTAGTTTCATGCAGCGCTGGGTCTGGCTTGCACCAGCCCGCAAGAACAGACTGTGCACATCTCTTCCCAGCTCCCCATGATCAGCGGCACCATGCTGGTAGCTGGAAATAGACCGTAGTGGGAGTATTTATACCATGAAAATCAGCAGCACGACACATCAAGGCTTTTTTTTCCTTTAACATAGAACTGTCTGTGAACCATTTACCAGCACACCACTGGTTCGCTGTGAAAGTCATCGTACCCAAGATTTCTTCTGGAAATACCTTCCTAAGCCCGCTTTTCTCCCCTTCTTTATTAGCTTCAGGCTCAACCCGTTGTCCTCTCTCCCACTTCAACAATAACCACCTTAATGCCTGCCTCCGAAGGTCACAACTATCTCCAACCAGCTGAACAGTGGTAACGGGACACCCCTGAGAAAGGCTATAAATGAGTGTATCTCCTATTGTTTTCTAGGTGCAGATAAGGTTGACTTTTCCAACTTTGCAGACCCCAAATCTCTTGATTTTTAGACTATTGACAAAAGACAGAGAAAGGCTCAATTAAGCACAATCTATTCCCTTCATCTTCACCAACAAATTAGCCAATTCTTCCCTGGATTCATTTCTTTCTTCTGCAATATTGCTAAAAGCAGTAAGAAACAGTCACTGCATGAGAGTCTACCCTTTTGTAACCACTTCTCTAAAGTTAAGTGGTCTTCCCTCCAAATCATTGCAGGTGACAGTTTTACAAAACATATTCCCAAGGCATTACAGAAGGGTCACAAGCCTTCCAACCCTAATAGGTTTTTTGGTTGCCTTCTACCTGGCTATGTGTTTTAGGTTTTAAGTCAGAAACATAGTTTCAGATACTAATTTCTCTAGTAAGTTGTGTACAGGTTAAGCTTTATAGCAAAGATACCAAAATGTACATGGTCTTAAATAAATGGTTTATTTTCTTTCATGTGCTATCCCAGAGCTAAGCAGTCTAAGGCTGGTGGCATAGCTCAGAAATTCATCTGGTTCGTTATGGTTCGTTAGTTGCCATTTCCCATCCATAAGAAAAAGAAGACCTAGGTAAAGTAGATTGATGTTAAGGAAGTGACCTAGAAGTTGCAGAGAGAACTTTCTCCCTCTCCTCATTGGTCATTATGACCAGCCTTCACTGCAACAGAGGCTGGGGAGTGGAGTTGCTAATGGGCACCCATATGATGTGCTGAAAATTAAGGGCCTTATTTCTAAAAGGGAAACAGGTGGAATGGACCCTGTGACCAGTTAGTGGTCCCTGCACAGGCCTAAATAGAAAATAACATACTGTTTATGATATGTCAGCATCTGGATATCAGCTCCAAGAGGCAGTTCTTTTTTGACCACTTGGGTGACATATAAAGCCAGCCCTATGATTTTCCTGATCACTCTCAAACATTAGCTCCCCTAAATATTTTCAGTTCAATAATTCATATGTCCAGTCCATCATAATAATTAAAACTTTAACATCCATTAAAAGTTAAAACTTCTGCTTTTGGGATCTCAGCTCTATTGAAAGTGGGAAACCTACATTGAAAAAGAGTGTATAGTTGGTTTCTTTTCTATTTCTCTTCCTTGTACTCTTAGGCATCTTAACCCAGCTCAAAAATGGCAGTCACTTATCCTCCATGGTGGAAGTCATTCACCTATTGACTCACTTCTTTGCCTCAGTTCAGCATGTGTTCACAGATGCTACTTTCTTTATTTGGTGAGGAGGCCTGCGGAAAGCAGGTCCCAGACCTCCATTCAAGCGTGGTGCCTAGAAAGCCTTGTCAGCACATTTGTAATTTGTTCCCCAGATACCTTAATCCTGTGCCACCAAAAGTAATAAGAATATTGCATAATATTTCTAATGAGTAGAATATGAGGCATAGATATATAATTACATATGTTTTGTGGGAAGAAAGTAAGATATATTAAAGAAAGGAAGTTGTGTAAATGGTTCTTTTCTCATTCAGCAATGCTTTTCTAGTATCTGAAATGAGTAGTTATGAGATTTAAGCAAGTTTTTCACTCAGTTGCTTACTTTATCATAGGAGAAATAATTGTTGTTTTAGTTGAAATATTTATTTGCATGTGTATCTTGGTTTACATTACATCTCCTTACCTAGTAAATTTCAGCAGTGCTAGTCAAAGGAAATTAAGGCTAAATTTTCAAGTAGAATCTGTGATATAGGTAGAAGAAATAAACCATACACATGTTGCATGATAGAACCTCCATTATTTTGCCAGGGAGGCCATGTGCATTGTTACTGTTACAGTGTTACTTGGGAAATTGCCTATTTCATTATTCTTCAAAATGGAATATTGAAGTAGTAGACAAATACAGTACTCACTGACTAAGAAAATAAGCCTGGGGAGAAAGAAAGGCTAATGTTCATTACCAGAAACCAATATCTTTTTTAATTTGATTCTTTGAAAACACAGAAAGAGATTTTAAAAATTGCTTTTCCCTAAAGCCGTTGAAGATAAGAATATCATCAAAAGCTCTCAAAAAAGGAAACAAAGTTAGTGGCTCATGCCATAATGTTAGCCATCATCTCTTCTTACCTTTTCCACCAGCCCTCTCCAAAGACATGTCTATCAAACAAAAGAAGAAAGTGATAAAGAATCAGTGACATGGACCAACTGAATTGCACAGAGAATATCCCTTCATTGAGAAATGGGGAAATTTATATAATATTCCCCTACCACAGCTACTTTAATTTAATTGACCTATTTTTCTATATGGAATTTCTCTATAAATTTACTATCCCGTCAGTATAACTAATAGTGATAGCAATAATAGCTAACACATGGTACTTATATTCATGTTGGGTTTTGTTCTAAGTGACTATATAGATGTATATATAACCTTTACATATAATGTATATACATACATAAATACTATTATTATCCTAATTTTCCAATTGAGCCAATAAGCACAGAGAGGTGAAGTTCTTAAAGCTATACTGGAGGTAAGATAAAAACCCAGGCTCAGGTCTATGCTTTCATTCCCATCCAACGCAGCCTCTCTGATGCTAGCAGTAGTTGTTGTGGGATAGTGTATCATTGTTCCTGACTATTCACTCCCTATTCCTAATAGTGAATTAAATGTACTCATTCATTGCCATGAGACCTGCAGTGCCTTTGGGGGAGAAGAAGACTTCCCTTCCCATTAAGGGCAGGCTTGGTCATGTGACTGACTTTGACCAGTAGGATGTCAGTGTGCCAAGTTCCCACAAAGCTTAAAGAGTCATCATGTACTTCCTACAATTCTCTCAATAAAACAAGTCCCACATAGATGCTGCTTCATCTGACTTGTAGCTATGGACATGTAACGGGTGAGAATAAACATCCTAATCCACTGAAATTCGAGGTTTATTCGTTTCTGTGGCATAGCTGATTAATACAGTTACCATCTCCAAGTGCCAGCATGAGTTTAAATGATTTCCTGGATCTTACAAGTATATGTCATTCTTCAGAATTCAAATGGGTAATTGCTGAGTATGTAAATAAACCAGGAATCTTCACATATTTTATCAAGAAAATACATTGCCTTCACTTTATAAAGGAGAAAATAGATCTCAGTTTAAGTGACTTGTCTAAAACCACAAAATTATTGTTGCAAAGCTATTCCCAACCCTAACCTGTCTGTGTGACTTCAAGGCACAGAGCTTTCTCACCGTGGTACATTGCATCTTCTTCCAGGAGAACATCCCAGAAAACCCATGTTACCTACTGAGAATCTGTGATACTGGAACTTGGAAACTCAGAATCTCCAACCTTCAACCAGCCAGAGCTGGAAGTACCCTGAATTGCTGGGTGCGTCACAGCACTTGTTCCCTTTACTAATCTAAAAAACTACTTTAAATTCTATTTCATTGTTTAAAAAGAACTATCACCTATCACTGTTCCTGGTTATGCTTTATAAACCTATATGCCACCTTGAGAAAATGGCTATATATTTTATCAATAATAATCATCTTCATTTATGGGCTTAGTTTATTCAGGTATACACTCATTACCCCCTGTGAATTCTGAAAAACAAAAAGTTGCACTTTAGAGATTACAAACTCCAGTTCCACTCAATGCTTTGAAGTTATTAAGGTGAAATGTATGTAGCTCGATCAACACAGAAATCAGAATGATCAGCATCACTCTTGTTAACTATCAACATAGACAATATCCATGGCAACATGGAGAAAAATGTGTGATTGGATGACTTTCTTCAAGGAGTAGATATACGCTAGCATAAATTAAATTAATTTCCCAGCAATTTAAAAATCATATGGAAAAGATGTTTGGTGGTTCTTCAGTTTCTTTTCATTGTCTCCTCTCTTCCATCTCCTTTTCAATATAAGCTAAATTGGAATCACCAACGTTTTGTGGGGTTTATTTATGTTTTTAAATTTAGACTATCACTTAAGACTGAGAAATCTTAAAAAAATGTATTTACTCTTCATTTTTAAAAGTCCAGTTCTTGACCCTGGAGGATTTTTATTTGAGTCATGATACTATCTTGGTCCTTTTTACAGTATATACTCTTTTCTTGTGGCAGTAACAAGATATAGCTGTTTATTAAAAGAATTAAAAACGTTCTTAGGGAAGAACCTCTAGTAAGGAGATTTCAGAGTAGTAGAAGGTAATTGATGAGAATGATTCAGAAGTTTTTCTGCTTGAAGTTCACATAAAGGAAGAATAAAATGTTATTTAAGCCAAAATTGACTTGAGCTTATCAGGTTTTTTTTTCTTTATTCCACTAGCAGAGACTGCTAGAGGAAAGAAATGAGAACTTCTACTCTGTAAACTGAACTAATTCAGAAGAAGCTGGAGCTTAGCGAATAGGTAAACTGTAAATTCCTCCAAATCCTGGGAAGATGTACACAGAAACTTAGGGGTAGTCAAGTTTATTTGAATTTCAAATAAGAAAATGATTTCAGCTGATATCTAGGTAGTGGGCAGATTAATGCAATATATTTTTTAAATAATCTAATGTATTAGATTATTTGCTTAGAGGAGCAAATTTTTTTCATTTTTAATATTATTCTTTTTACACTTGCTTCTTATTTATTAGCAGGTAACTGACATATAAACAGGAGCTCAGACTTTAGAATAAGCTGCCATTCAGTTTGTGTTTCAGCTTTGCTGGTAATTCATCCTTCAGAAACCCAGTTTTCTTCATTCCTAAAATGAACATAAAAGCACTATCTACTTCATGTGGTTGCTATGAGGATCAAAAATATGAAATATAAAATGCATGACACATAATAGGTACTAAACAACTTGCTACTTTTACAACTTGTTCACATGTGTTTACTGGTTAAAGTACATAAAGTATGTGAAGCACCCCACTCAACAAAATGCTTGAGTAGTTTATTGAGAGATTTTTGTATAGCATCAGGAAATTTGGAAATGGTCAAGAAAAACAGAGACAGAGCTCTTGATATCTTATTTTGGCTTCTGTGTCTGCTGCGTGAGCTTTTGCTGACACCGTGGTTCATTATACAAGTCTTGGATTGATTCAGTCCTCAGAAACAGGTTTTTCTCAGAGTCTGGCATCCAGGAATCCAGATGTTATAGGGAGAGGTGCTACAGAAATACTTTGCTAGGTTGATGATTTTCTCTAAAGCCCCGTGTAAGCCAAGTATGTAAGAGGAGTTGTCTGTCACCCTTAATAAGAGTTTTTAAAACACTAGAGCTACAAAAATAATTCTAATTTGTTTTTCATTTGCTTATCTCTCAGAAACCATTATTAAAGTCTGCTAAAACACAGAAAACATGTCTGTTCAGCAACACTTTAGCAATTTTGCTTTGAATTAACTTCAATCTTGGGTTTTAGTTCATTAGAATGTCCTGAATATAGATAAATTAATTAATAGGTTTAACAACCAAGATCAGCGTGCCCATACTTCAAAAGGACTGCAATTTTTTTTATTAATGCCTCCAATATCTCATTAGAAAAAACAGGTCAAATGGAGGCAAACTAATTCAACTCAATTTGTCTCCTTTCAGCTTCAGGTCTTCCAAGATTATAAAAGCTCACACCTATACAGATAGATTTTCTTGTAAATTTATTGAACTATCAAACTCCTTGCAAAGTACACTGTAATGAATGCCTGAGTGCATAATACCTTTAATTTATATAAAAGCCACTTTCAAAAAGCCTTTAACAGTTTCACAAAGATTATTAGTCCTCAGAACAATCTTTTGAAGCTGAAAGGGAAAATAAATTACCAAGGCACAGGGTAGCCTTGAAAGAAATAATTTCCCATTAAAAGTAAGTTCAGTAAAATGACACAGTTGCTGTGGCAAATAATTTTGGGGTTCTATAATAACCTAAATATAAATTTACCATGTGACCCAGTAATTCCATTCCTGGTTATATACCCCAAGGAACTGAAAGCAAAAACTTATACACAGATCTTTGTAGCAGCATCATTTTCAAAAGCCAAAAAAGTAGACCCAAATGTCCATTAGTTGATGAATGGATAAATAAAATGTGGTATATCTATACAATGGAATATTATTCAGCCATAAGAGTGAATGTAATTTATGCTGATATGTACCACAACAAGGATGAAACTTGGAATCATTTAGTTAAGTGAAAGAAGCCACACACAAAAAGCCATACATCATGTTATTCTATTTATGTGAAATATCCAGAAGTGACAAATCCATAGACATGGAAGGCAGATTATCAGTCGCCGGGACATGTGGGGAGGCGGGTAAAGGGGTGTGACTGGGGTATAGAGTTTCATTTTGAGGTGATGCAAATATTCTGGAACTAGATAATCATGATAGGTGCATAGCTTTGTTAATGTACTACATGTCGCTCATTGTAAATTTTATGCGTATTCGACCACAATTTTTGTAAAAGAATTATTAAGTTTAATTCTCATGTTTCTGAAAGGGTGTAACTACAAGCCTGCCTGAAATCTAAGGGGGAAACTTTAGACAGCCTCATGATTTACTTCAAATCTGGTGTTCCAGAGCAATATATGAAGTCCAATTTAAGTGATTTCTCCAATTCCATGAAGTGAGCTTTTTCCTTCTAAGCTTGAAGATCTACATTTTTAAACAAAAAGTGTCCTTACCTCTCCCACTCCCAATTCAATCTAGGTGCTTATATAATCCTAAAATATAGGTAGTATTACACAATACCTATATTAATACCACCATGTTACGTCTTATCTGTTTGCTTATGTCCCTTCCCCACCAGACTCTGAGTTTCTTGAATCTTGTAATTTTTTTCTGTGGTTTTTGCACTGTCTTGGCTTGTGGGAGGGATTTTCAAAATTACTCTACCTCATGTATTAAAATGACAAGCATACACCACTCCGGTCAATGCACTAAATAACCTTCATAAACAGTTTATCGATTTCCCTTCAATAAACTGAAACTAGACCTTTGTAGGACAATGTCATACAAAAAAAAAAGTGCCTTTAGACATGGCTATGGTTATACTACTTCTTATTTGGTACATAAATGTGTTAGGAGCAACATGAGTTTTGTGATTTTTATTGATCTTTTAAAAAATGTTTAATGCTGTGAAAATGAATCAACTATTGGCTAAATTGAATAAACTCCAACTACTCCCAGCCTTTTGATGCTCATAAAATGTCATGACTTTAATGCCATGACTAGAACAAGTATCTGTTAAGGACAGTTTTGTGATGGATTAGGAGAAAGAACAAAAGCTATGATGAAGTAAAAATCTATGTCAGCGTCTTGACATCAGTGTAGAGTGATGAGGTTAGGATGAAGGTAGAGAAAAGAGGGATTACTTAAAAGAATTAAGACAACCATTTTTAAAATATGGAGGTGGCATGGCTTTTATTGGTGTAATTGAAGACTGTCCTACACAAAATATTGGTCCTTATTTTTAGTTACTGCTCTCTAAGACCTGCTATTCAATTACCCTAAAGCTAGAAGTCATCATTTTTGGCAGATTACTTTGGACCTAATTGCCTTGCAGTTCATGAGCCAGTAAAACAAGTTAGCTTATTCGGTTTCTAGGCACCTATAATGCAAACAATTTGTCTTTGATGGTACACCAAATAAACAGATTAAATCGTCTTTTTGTCATTACTATTGTTAGCCATTAGGAAGCTTAGGGCTCATTATTCACCCAATCACTTGCAAGTATTCAAGACTTACTATCTCAAGTACTGACCTTATTTTTCCCTGACGTCCCTTACCCTGGTGTCTACTATGCTTGTATCTTTTTGTGTGTGCCTTTACAATGTATGCGCTTCTGTAGGTTGCCATAAATCTTTTTAAAACAAGGTATGGTATATATACAGAGAGAGGAGATGCAACTATATCTTGAATTAAAAAGTAAATGAATAAATAGCTGTTCTCAGCCTCCTTACATCCTTCCTTCCTTCCTTCTTTCCTTCCTTCTTTCCTTCCTTCTTTCCTTCCTTCTTTCCTTCCTTCATTCCTTTTGTGTTAATGATACTGATGAGATCATAAGAATACTCATTATTTAAGATAGGAGAGCCATAAAGAGCATAAGCATAAAACAAGTGACAACACTATGCAGGTATTAATAACTTCTACATTCTATAAGACAAAAATCAAAAAGATTTTTCTAACATTAAATTCTGCATTTTCCTCAGTTTCTCAAATATGGTTGCTTCAAATTCTAAAGAATTCCTCTAGATTCTATCGATTTGAGTTTTCTCAATAAGGGGACAGAAATTATGAGCACACACACGTTACCTCAAAATACTTAGCAAAGAGCTAATGAACTTAGAGAGTTGTTTTAAAAATATCTGACATGTGACTAAATTCAACCATTTGCTGATCTCTACCACTACGCTGTGTGTGGAGAGCTATCCGTGGATTTCTACAAAAAGGAATTCCCCCCCCCCCATTCTAATATTCAGGAAAGTGAAGGGATTGGAAAAAGAGGGTATGAGAGAGCTAAAATTCTTAATATTAATTCTTAATAGGAAAGAAAAATGTCTAAAATCAACAAAAAGAAAGACACATACTTGCATTATTTAGAAGGTAAAAATTGAGAGAGGTTTCCTTTGAGTGGGGTGAGAGGGGGGACGCCATCAGAGCACTGATAGTTTTTGTATAAGACTTTCAGATTTTATGATGTTTTATGTATCTATGCATGAATTACTATGTTAAAAATTAAATTTAAAAATATTTTAATGGCCACTCTTGCTATTAAAGATAATCCTTCTCATCTCCAACTATACTGAGCTTTTATATCCTCCTCCAAGTTGATGTTGACTCAGCTCACCTCTGTTTCTGCTTTTTCTCTTTGCTCCCAGCCTTTTTTGGCTATGCTTCCAGAAGCCTCCCCTCTCCCATAACAACCAGGTTAGGTGTGTGCTTCCTAATTATCCCCTTAGAACTCTGAATTTTCCCCTACCATAGCATTTACCACATTATATTATAACATCTTAAATTATCTGCCCCCTCATATAGAGTGCAAGCACAATGAATGCTAGAACCCCATCTTTCATGTTCATTGTCCTACATTCAGCATCCAGCAAAATTTTTATTTTAAAGATGATGCTCAACACATACCTCTAATAGGGCCTGACACCCAGTAGGAGGAACAGCAAAGCTGAAGGAAAGAAAGAAAGAAATGTAGGGAAGGAAAGAAGAGAGAAAGAGAAAGTAGGGACAAAGAAACAAAGATTGTTTGCACAGTTAGATTCATGTTGTTAACTGAACTTACCTTAAGGCCAAAATAAAAGGTACAAAGAATTTAAATTTAGCGATTTTCCTTTTCCTTTGCCCTCTTTAATTGTTCACTGTTGGCATTAAAGCTTAGTGTTTGCACATCACCACCTAAGCAATTCACATAAAGGAATTTGTGAAAACATTGCTTCAAAAAGCATCAGCTGGAGACAATATTGCTTTACCCAATCTTAAAGATCATTTTGAGTTAAAGTCCCCACTTTATAAATGAGGACATTGAAACCTAGACACATCAGTGACTCACCAGCTGTCACACAGCATGTTCAGCTCAGAGCTGACACCCACAGCTGGGTCTTATGACTCCCAGCACTGTACCTCCTCCTGGAAGTAACACGCCCACTTAGGGAGGGAGAATGACATCCTGGGAAGCAGGATGAGGGTGATGTTTCCAACATCAAACAGGCAAGCTCTGTTCCTGCTCTTAACAGCCTCAAGCAACACCTACCTCAGTGGGCTATTGTAGGTTTGACGTGCTATTGCCTGTGACAGCACCTGGTAATTGTAAACTGCAGAACATTTGGTAAACTGTAAACTCATGGTCCCCATCCTTTTTGGCACCAGGGACCGGTGCTCCTGTGAGAATCTAATGCCCGAGATCTGAGGTGGAGCTGAGGCGATGATGCTGGTGCTGGGGAGAAGCTGCAAATACAGATGAAGCTTCATTCACCAGCAGCTTCATTCACCTCCTGCTGGGCAGCCCTGTCCTAACAGGCCACAGACCAGTACAGCTCTGAGGCCCTGGAGTTGGGGAACCCTGCTATAAACCATAACATCAGTACAAATACAGGTAGATTCCAGAGGACATTGGTCCAAAGCTTTCAACAACCTGACAATTCTACGTTGATATATTGAGATTTTTTTTTTTTCGGATTTTTTTTAAATTTATTTTTCAGATATAGTTGATGTACAAAATTGAAAGTTTCAGGTATACAACATAGTGATTAGACATTTATATACCTTAGAAGATGATCACCCCAATAAGTCTAGTACCCATCTGGCACCATACGTAGTTATTATAATATCATTGACTATCTCCCTGTGCTGTACTTCACATCCCCAGGACTATTTTGTAATTATAAATTTGTACTTCTTACTCTTTTACCTTTTTCTCCCATCCCTCTAACCCCCCTCCCATGTGGCAACCATCAGTATGTTCTCTGAACTATGAGTTTGTCTCTGTTTTGTGTGTTCTTTTATTCACTTTTTTAGATTCCACATATAAGTGAAACCACGTGGTATTTGTCTTTGTCTGATTTATTTCACTTAGCAGAATACCTTCTAGGTCTATCTATGTTTTCACAAATGGCAAGATTTCATTCTTTTTAATGGCCAAGTAATATTCCAGGGTATGTATGTACAGTCCCTTCTTTATCCATTCATCTATCGATGGACATTTAGGTTGCTTTCATATCTTAGCTATCGTAAATAATAATGCAATGGTTAGGAACACATATGTCTGTCTTATTAATGTTTTTAATTTCTTTGTATAAATACCCAGAAGTGGAGTTGCCTGGTCATATGGTAGTTTTATTTTTATTTTTTTAGGTACTTCCATATTGTTTTCCGTAGGGACTGCACCAATTTGCAATCCAATCAACAGCAGATGAGAGGGTTTTTTTTTTTTTCCTTGAGAAATTTCTTTGCATGAGAATTCCTAACTGAATCATGTAGAAGTTTGGAGTGACCAGCATCCTCAGCACCAATTGAGAAACAATTTTGTAGAAACTCGATTTCAGGCTGTTTAACAGTTTACTAATCTGTCCCTTATATAAGAATGTAAGAGCTGATGAACAGTACTGTGATTTGCTGCCAGTCCACTCCTGGGACACTTTCAGAGGTTATTTCATCCCCACTTCTTTCAGTTGCTAAAAAAATAAAGTGACCTCTCTGACAGAATCAGACAGGTGGTAGGTTCCACAGGCATTTGGAAATCCTTGAGGGAGGGCGAGCACTGGAAAACAACTTCCACAATCAGAGCATTTACTGTGAATTCCACGGGGTGTGGGGTGGGTTTCCCGTCTGACAGGTCCCCTGCCAGTGTGCTTTAGTCAGTCTCCTACTGCATAGGATGGGTCCTCACTAAAGGATGTGTGAAGCACTGAAGCAACCGAGTGGTGTCTCTGGAGTCTTTTACCCACCGTTTCTGACGCTACCCACAGTTGCAGTCAGACAATGCCCCCTCCTGAGCCTTCCTCTCAGGAGGTTGCTGTAGTTCAGATGTGTCCAGTAGGGTGCTTCAGGTGCCAGGACCTGACCACCCAAATAAAAGTGACTTCAACAGTTGGCTTGTATTATTGCTGTCACCTCACAGGTCAGGATTCGCGAAAGGCAGTCAGTCTCAGGGTCAGCGTAGCAGTGTGACAGCACCATCAGAGACAGACACGGCCTCTTTTCATCTTTCTGTCTTCCCATCCTCAAAGTGGACACCTTGTTTACAGGTGGCTGGGGCAGGTGCATGCTTTACAACCTCATGTGATGAGGTTCTTAAGCAACAAAGGAAGAGGTAAGGAGAAAGAGAGCTTACCTCCTACCTCAGAAGCCTTCCCGGCAAACTTCCCTTTACTGTTGGACTTAACTGGATTTCATAGCCATCCAGAGCGCCCAGAGGGGCTGAGGGAAGTGGAACTGTCATTCTCAGTCTCTATTTTGGAATTTGGCACTTCTAATAGATAAGAAGGACGAGCAAAATGTCCGCTGGGTAGGCTATTGTAATAATAAACAATACAATACATCACATGTATTACTCCATTAGATCTTCACAGTGAGCTCACGGGGTAGGTGTGATTATTATTATTTTGCAGAAACACAAACTGAACTTCAGACATGTTAAGTAGCCTGGTGAGGTGGTGAAGGCGCCAAGATTCCCACTCCATCGCCTGACACCAGAGGTTATACTTCTAACTACACATTGCACAGCTCTCCGCCTGCAGTGTCTGTCACAGCAGGCAACCCACCAGGCTGTTCCTAAAATCTAACACATAAAAGGCTGAGCAATGCTTATCTCTCCCTCTGAAGTGCAAATGTGACATTTTCCCCTGGCTGTAGTCAAGGTGTGGGTAAGAAGAGCCGAGAGGCATCCGAGAGTGACAAGAATTGCTTTCTGTCATCATCAAGGCTGCAACAGCTGGGGCCATGATCAGGGCAGGGGCTGAGACCAGGAGAGTCCATTTCATGGTCAAGGTCCAGTAATAAATAGTCAGCTGCCCACTGTGCCGCCACGGGTATCAGAAAGTCTGAGCTAGTCCGAGTGCGTGACTGAAGAATCCAGTTACAGGCAGAGAGAATGTGAATACAGTGGGGTTTCCAAGTTAGGAGAATATTTTTAGAGGCCATTTCCACTCTGCTTCCCATTTTCAAATGAGAAAAATGAGGTCCAAATAGGGTAATTTGTCCCAGATCACCCAACTAATTTATGTAGAATGTGACACAAAATGAGGGGGTTTTTTTCCAGGCAGAGGCAAGTAATGTGAGGGCATGTCCCCAGTGAAGCCTTCTCGGTGGGACACTCGCAGAAAGAACCCCTAGCGCCTTGTGCGTGCTTCTGTAATTTCAGGGGGGTCTCAGCAGCACACCACACCCAGCCCTGGCACCTTGCCACCTGCCAGCAAGTTGCAGAGCCTCTCCAATATTCCTTCTCCCCCTTTGTCAAGTGGGGGAAAGCAATCACTCCAACTTCACAGTCCTGTTGGGACCATTAAGTTTTAAATGGCACATAGCAGCGGTGTGTGCCAGGCAGATTCAGGGGTTGGTAAGTAGCAGGTTACTGTTCATTTCATATCTCCCTCATGCCTACTCCCAACTTGGGTTAATCAGTGTATCAATCAACAGGAGACTCAGAATCAACATTATAACAGAGCAGGCAGCAAAATGTCAGACATAAAGATGTGATGAAGGCAGAGGAACAGGGAAAGTCTGAGTCCAAAACAGTAGGAGAGTCATGTAGGACTGAAGATATGAAAGCAAGAAGCACAGGGACGGGAGTCTTCACCACTCCCTCAGCCTCCCAAACCTGCTTCAAGGTTCTTCAGTCTGGGCTCCTCAAGATTTAGGTAAGGCGAGTATCATTTCTCCTAGCCTCTTTAGATGGATCTAAAGAATTCAAAGCAATTTGCTTTAGGTCAGATAGCTGGTAAGTGGCAGAGCCAGGACTAAATGCCAAGGCCAGATGACTCCAGAAACATGTCCCAAGAGCCTACAAATCATTGCGAGGATTAAGTAAGCGAACACACCCGGACTGCTTGGCACACGCCTGGCACAGGAGTGCTAGCTCATATCATTGCTGGTGTCATTATCCTTCCATTCCACTGGACACAGCAAGAGAGATGGTGGCACCATTGCCCCTAAGGGAGTGGTGGCAGTTCCTAACCCCCAACATTCACCAGAGCCAGGATCAGGAAGCAGCAGGAGGTGCGCTGAGAAGCGGCACAGACTTGGGCCACAAGAAGAGGTGTGTGCCCATCTCGGTCGTGGTGCCCAGCCCTTGGTTCAAGGGGAACAGAGCTAGGCAGCATGGCATGGGCTCAACTCTAAACTCACCCACATTTCTAATCCTCTCATCACCCTCACTAATAACATGGCCAAGAGGCTAGAGGGGTGGCAGCCACGGTGGCAACAAAAGCAACGAAAGCAACCAGGAGAGAAAGCAGCTTGCACCGGAGGGCCCTGTGCCCAGGGTGGTGACTGCAGAGTTGAACACAGAGCTGATGGCTGCCCCGAGGCTCTGTGCCCGGCCAGGGGAGGGGCCGGGGAGGTGGGATTCCTGTAATTCCCTGGTGCAGGCTCAGCCATCGCAGGCTTACCCACCCTGGACTCTGATCTGTCCCCAGGCCGAGGGTGCTAGAAGCACCTGTTACCTACCTCCCAAGTAGCTTGGCAAGCCAAACGAAACGTGGATTCATTCAGGCCACCTGTGAAGGGATTTAATGCCCAACAACCTGCGTAATGCCCCTAATTGTTATAATCAATTTGGCACCTCTTCACTGGTAGGTGTTAAACAAGTACCATACAGCGAAAGCCCATTTCCTGCTAACATGGTTTCCCCCCCATAATTAAAGCTGTGAGAAATTGTGTCATTTGAAAAACCTTAATACCACATTTTCCTCCAAAAGTAATCTTTAGTTTCTCTTCCTTTGGCCCTCTCTATCCGCAGTTGGTACAAATGCCTTACTTTCTTTGGCTTAACCGGTTACTGCTTCCCTGTTGCATAATTTAAGTTATAATTACTTTCTCATTTCCTCTCCAGCTGGCAGTAGTTTGGTCCCTTTCACCTCGTATTTCTTTAAAATGTCACGCTGTTGCTCTAGCTTATTTAAACACCCTGGAAAGCGGGGAAGTGTAGCCATCGCAGGCACATCCCACATCCCTTAGAAGGGTGTCCCTGCTGTCTTTCCATGTGCCACAGAAGACAGGACCAGAACCCAGCAAGCTAACAACAAACAGCTAAGTGCTCTACGAAGAAAATATAGAGAGATGAAAACAATCTAGCTTTTTCTACTTAAAAAAAAAAAAAAAAGGCGAGGGATATCCTATGAGAGCAGAATTCAATTTAAAAGGGCAAACAAAGCAAAAACATCTAATAATGATGGCGTCCTATATATCAAGCTCTCATGGTATCTCCCTACTGACAATATCACAGGCCAACCCCACTGACTGAGGCTTCCAAAAGTAAGAAACTTTTGAAACCCGGTTTCTTATTCTGTTTCTGCATCTGTCATTCTTAAAAGATACAGTGATCCAAAGTTTATCACTGAAGATAGATAGGAAGAAAAAAAGTGGTGACCAACGAACTTTACAATAAATTATTAGACTTTTGTTTTGTTTTGTTTTGTTTTGTTTTTTTGGTCTGAAAGAGTGGAAAACAACGCATCCCTTTTCAGAAGCTCTCCAAGTTCCATTCTTTTGATTCCCCTCAAAAAACTTTATCTGTATAATTGAATTGTTCGAATCCATACTAACCAATGTCAGCTTCTCTGTATTTTGTAAGGAACTGAGCTTCTAAAATGAATCATGAGTATGTCCTAAACACCAAATTGCAGCCCTTTCTAAATATTAAATTTTAAAATGTACTTGAGAATGACTGCTTCAACATTTAAGTAGCATCTTTTTCAAAGAACAGATCACAAGGAATCCCACCAGCTCTTTCTTTAGAATTTCTGTAACTTTGTGGAAGAAACATATAAGAAATTGGTTTTACATATATAGTTTAAGAAATTAGTCTGTATATTTATAAGCCAAGAACTCATATGCAGAATGTCTCAGGAAATACAGTGGTCAAATATCAGGGTGCTGACAGCTGCTCAATGACGGTGTCCTATAGGTTGAACATAGTAATACCTTAGTTTTACAAAAGGGATAAATTAAGTACTAAAAGGCTAGAATAATTCACTTATTGTGACCCCCCCCAAAAAAAATTAAGGACAAACTAAACTTGGTTTAGATAATTTTTAAGTGCTCACACACATAAAATAATTTGTATTTATTTTAAGAGAAAGACCATGTCTATTCTGTTGTTCTTTGTCTCCAAGAACTAATTTTTATTGTAAATTCGATGTTAAAATTACATACATTTTATAAATTTTTTTACAGATAATGACCATTATGACTATTACTTAGATCTGTGACTATTTCTAATTCAATATTTTCCATTAAGAAGGCATCATTATTAGGGTAGAAGTAGATAATCTTCTTCGAGAAAGACTATTTTAACTCCTAAAAACTTAACAAGAGAATTGTATTGGTAAGAAGTTTTTTGCATACAAGTCATAAAATTCCACCTCAATTGACTTATTGCAAATATAAATTTTATTAGGAGGAGACCAGAGAATTTTCATGTATTCCAGTGACAGGAGAGGGTGGGTTTTATACAACACAGCCCCATGGACAAGGAAGAGCAGCTCCCTCCCTCTCTTTTTATTCTCTCAGTGGTCTAGTTCAAACTGATTCATTAGAGCTTGCACTTTTGTACACGGTGACAACCATTAGCTTCCAAGCCCCACACCCTACAACTTCTGACATCAGAAAATACTCATCTACTCCCTTAATTCTACTTCAAAAACTCCCAAGGGCAAGCTGATCAACCTGCCTCGATATGCATGACCAAGAAGGTGGGGCACCCTTAATCACAGACTCTACCTAAAGCATATGATTGGAATCTAGGAGAAAGTAATTCTAAGAAAGAGAGAGAGAGAGAGAGAGAGAGAGAGAGAGAGAGAGAGAGAGAGAGAAGGAAGGAAGGAAGGAAGGAAGGAAGGAAGGAAGGAAGGAAGGAAGGAAGGACGGAGAGAGAGAGAGAGAGAGAGAGAGAGAGAGAGAGAGAGAAAGAGAAAGAAGAAAAAGAAAGAAAGAAAGAAAGAAAGAAAGAAAGAAAGAAAGAAAGAAAGAAAGAAAGAAAGAAAGAAAGAAGAAAAGAAAGAAAGAAAGAAAAAAGGAAAATGGTGCTGAGACAAAATACTGAACAGCTAACTGCAGAAACAAACCAAGAATAATCAAGTAAAACAAAACAAGCATAGATTCTGAAAGTTCAGGTAATGCCAGAAAGTTAAGGTAGCACAAAATAGAACTCTGGACATTGTCACTGAGGCATTCGTCAGTACCTTGTATCTTTATTTCTGTTTCCCAGCCAAAACGATGAATAAATCACTTTAAAACTTGATAACACATGATCTTCTCTCTCTCTCCTCTCTTATATGTTTTCTGTCACATCTAAGTTTACAAATTAGCCCTAAAATCACTCATAATGTTACATTAAGAATTGTTTTTGAAGTTGTCTGTGTTATTTTTAGGGTTCAGATCTTCAAGTGTGCATTTCCTCATTCCAGATTCACAGCATTATCTTCTGAGTTTTGAGATTCCAATGCAATTTCCAGTTCATACTCCTTTTTCAATTGCTGCATTTTCATGTTTACATCCAATAAAGTTTTGGCCAGCTGATGATTTTGGAAATGCATTTCCAACTAAAAGTTAGAAAAATAATAAGGATTTTTATTAGCTCGAGATATGGATCAAATGAAACTACTCACTGCACAGGAAAAATAAGGACTTTGTAAAACAGGAAAATAAGATATCAAGAAAGATGTATTTCTCATCTTATTCTCCGGTTCTGACTGTTTGGCCTGGCTATAAAACTGACTTTGTATACGACAAGGTAAAATCCAGATATACAAATAACTTTTGAAATGGCCTTGAAATGAAAACAAAAATAGCTGATGCACAAAGCTGTCCATATGAAAAATTCCTGTGTGTGGAAGGCTGTTTTCAAGCAATGGTATGTGATCTGTGATGAAATCATTTATCTTTACGAGTTTATGCAGGATAACTGCCCAGGGCCACTGCATTCAGGACCTGGGCCTGTTGACTTGATTACTTGTCATTTCAAGTTTTTAGGCTTTCAAATGTTCTCCCTGTCAAGCAAAAACATCTAACGACACCTTAGAGGCACATGTACTTGTATAATCTAACAAGTTTTACTCTAGAGTAAAATCTGCTATATAGTAAGGCTGATATATACCCTTCTCCAATGGGAGTTTGTGAAGGTCCTCTCATCTATTCAAAAATAGATCTCTTGAGCAGTTTACCTAGGAGGCTGTCCAACAAAGCTTAGCCCAAAAATAATCTTTGTATTATAGTTGAAAACTAACAGCTCTTTACAAATTTCTTCCATTAGTATCTTTTTTAACACAGTTCATGAGGTCCCTTTTCTGCCTGCTTGAAACTCTTCATCACCTCACCAACAGAAAACACCCCAAAATGAACCAGGACATTCCATTGTAGAAAGCAAATACTGGTGGTTTCCTCCCAATTTGCAAAATAAAGTCACCGGATAAAATTTTCTTTTAGTTTTCCTCCAACACATTTTTCTTCATTCTTCATCTGCCAGAACCACTTCTCTAATAGCAAGAATTCACAAAGAATAAAGTAAATGATCATCCAGTCAACAGACATTAATAGTAATGATAGAGCAGCACCAAAAGCCCCTGTACCTTACTACAGGAAGCCTGGCACAGATGCTCTATAATCTGGGTTCATTTCTTGGCTCTCTCTTTACACCAGCCCCCACTGCAGCTGGTCAGAAACCTTGCCTGTCCCCAGATAAAAAACACTGGGCTGAGCTACATCTTCTTCCCCTCTGCTGAGGATGCCCTTTGTCACCCTCTTCCTGCTGAACCCAGTCAAATGCCAACTCTTCTTAGAAGTCCCTTCGCTTTTGCATCGTTTCTGTGCTTCCACAGCATTCTGAACCTGTGCCTCTCTCAATACACAGACTAGACTGATGACTGAAGACTGTTTCGTATTCATAATTGCATCCCCAAGTGTGGCTGCACAGCCTGGCACACAGTGAATGACTAAGCTATGAGCTGATGAGTACCCATCCTCTACTTTCATGTCAAAAATCAAGGAATAAAATTTTTGATAATGGTTCACCATCTAAGTAAAATATATGTATTTTATACCTATTTAGGAAATTAAAACACCAATGATTCCTTAAGTTTTCTTTCATCATGGATCCTTTTGAGAATCTGAGGAAAGCTGTGAAACCTCTCTGAGATTTAAAAAAAATAATGCAGTTTATGCACATAAAAAATTTTGCATGCAATTTTAGCTACCTAGAACCCCTGAAATCTACTCACAGACCCTGGAAATCAATACATCCCATTAAGAAGGCCATTTCAAAGAACAAATAATGGCAATATGAAAAAAACACATAAATAGCAACATAATTCTAAATTAACCGAACCTGTGCATCATTGTTCATTATACAAATACCACTCAGTGCAAGATACATGTACATATGACAGTTCCTATAGAAATCTGATTAATGGCTCATTATCAAAAACTGCCTCTTCTAGTGGTGATGTAAAGCTAAAGCATCCACATGATTTTGCCTCTTTCTCATGACTGGCCCTACACATGATGGAATGGTGGGCCAAGATGTTGACCATGGTCTGTGGCCCCAAACACAGCACCTGCATATGTGTGAAATTCTCTGGTTCCTTTCTGGAAATACTCTTCATCTATGAAAGCTATATCTTTGCCATGTTTTTAGTACAATCAGTCTCCAAGGTCTATATAATCATCATCCTAATAAGAGCAACTGAATAGTGTCATTGTTCCAGGCTTTATATACTATTATCTCAAATCCTTAAAGCAATCCTGAGATTGTCTCTATTTTACAGACTAGTAAACTGAAACTCAGCTTTGCTAATTAACCTTCCCAAAGGGCCAGTAAGTGAAGTAAACTGAGCCTGTAAATGTTCACGCTGCAATCTGAACCCTCACCTGTTTGGAATTTTATTCTCTACCTCCTCCCCACCCCCAATATGTTACTGGCCTAAAACGCCTACTGGTGAAGTGATGTGTTAGAATGTTAAGATTGGAAGGTGTCTCAGAGTTTATTCAATATAATCTCTTTATTTGATTTAAATGTTAATCAGCTGAGATCCAGGGACGGATGATGACATCCTGGTCTGCAGCAGAGATGGCTGAGACAGTTTGCCTCCTGGCCCACAACACACTGTTCCAGGCAGGTATTTTGAGCAGTGGGATATCTCTTATTATCCAACTGCTCAGGTGTGGGAGGAAAACCAGGTGTGTCTTCAATATGGTTTGGTCAGAAATAATACAACCCTTTTCAAATTCAAATTGTTAACATGAGAAAATTAGATTTACTACCTTACTGCCCTTCTTAAACTCAGAAATGAGACAAATATTCTGTTAAGGTTCTCAAGTCAATTTACTGATGGTTGAATCAGTTCTAAAGTAGTGGTTAATGTTCTATGAATATTTAATGCAAAAGAGTAGAAATTTCCAAGTCAAGTCTCCCTACACACATTCATAAATAGCACCATTTTAAAGTTTGAATTGCTCTTATTAATTTTGTCCTTTTCAAATTTCAATTTGGAAATTTTTTAAATTTAAAAAAAAAACAGTAAAATACCTTATTCCTTCCTATTTAACCTTGGGACCTAACCTGCCTAATGTTTAAAAGCTACAAGTTTATATAATATCTTCTTTACCGTTTTTTGAATTCTTACCAAGGGGAAAGATAAGAGTAAAAATGGGGCAATAAAAGAAATAGTTATGGGTGGACTTGCTCCATCAATCCCATGAGGGTTTATTTCATTGAAATTTCCTCCTCCACACCCCATGCATACCCATACCAAGAGTTTCTCCCTATGCAGGGGTCCCCAACCTTTTTGACACCAGGGACCAGTGCTTCTATGAGAATCCAATGCCTGATGATCTGAGGTGGCCAGATAAAGTCCAAGCAGGCCCCTTACCTCACCCAGGTATCGCTTGGACCTATTTGCAGTGGGAAAGAAGGGTTTTTCCATAAAGTCAACAATTCAGGAGGCTCTTGGGATTCAGAACCTGGTGTTTCATTCTGTACTTGACTACTTATGCCACTTCTACATTTATGAAGGGGTTAAAATGAAAAATAAAAGTTCTTCTTACCTCAAAGTATAACTCCCAATCCAGTGTTATCAAATGCCAGTATTTCTTGTATATCCTCTATCAGTGAACATAATCAATTGCCTCTTTTTGATCTAATGGAGAATTTCTAAAAAGAAACAAAACTTTTGTGTGATCATAGAATACAATTACGCCCCCCCCGTGCCAAAAAAAAAAAAATGTGGACGAAATGTTCATAGAGTACTGTTACTCTAGAGTTATCCGTTCATTCAGTAAAGATTTAAAATTCACCTGCAATGTTCCAGGTCTGTGATGAGCATTGACGGCAATAGAGCACTAATTTTTATTAGTGCTTACTATGGGCCAGACATATTTTATGTATTAACCTATTTTACCTTTACAATAATCATGTGAGGTAGGTACTATTAGTTTCTGCATTTTACAAATGGGGAAACTAAGGCAGAGGTTAAGCCATATGCCAAAGACGACAAAACTGGCAAGCGGTCGCCTGAGGATTTGCACCTGGGAAGTCTGGCTTGTGTTCTGAACCACTGGGACACCCCCTGGTATGCCTCTCAAAGAGGAAAAAAAGTTGCTTGATTTACATCTTGCCTGAGTAAGTGTTCAAAGTCCAAATGCTCATAAAATTCGGCTCTATTGAAATGACTTAAGGTTCAATTAGATATGGAGAAATACAGGTAACTCCTTACAATAGTTCACAACCTAAGCATAGTCAAAAGTTATTATATATTCCTTCACAAAGATTCTCTAGAAACTTCTGAAGATGTGTTATATTAGTAGAACTATGAACACCCATATGGTCTACCAGGAATCAACAGAGTATAAGTGTACAGTTTTTTGGTTTTTTGGATGGTAGACAGGTTGATGGGCCTTGAAAAACCAGCACTAGTCAACGTGTAGTATAAATGTTTAAAAATGAGTTTTCTGCCATGATTTTTCACTTGTCTCCAGATCATTTACTTCACAAGAATTTCAGTTAAGTTTGATTTAACTCAACAAACAGTGAATGGTTCATAGTCAGTGTTAAGCATTATATCATGTGAAAGAGATAAAAAGAGGAACAAAGCACACTTCTTGCCTTTCAGTAACTAAGAGCCTGGAGAAACAAATTCATTCATTCATTCATTCATTCATTCATAAAGAAATATTTAGTAAATGTCTTATTATGCACCTAGTATTATACAAGGTGTTCAGACTGCAAAAGTAAGCTAGAAAGATAAAGTGGTGTTTTAAAACAGACTGGTTTTTACCACAAATGAGTAATTTTCTTTCATAGACTGATTTTTTTTCAGCAATGGTTCGTTCGTCTTGAATTTTACAATATTTTTTTTCTTTCGCACACATAAAGTGAATTGAAATATTAGGGATCTAGAGTGAATATAACATGCAGAGGCATTTGGGTTATGAAATTACTGGTTAACCATTGCTACATAAAAAGTTACCCCAAAATTTAGTTGCTTAAAACAACAATAAGCATTTATTCTCTCTCATGGTTTCTGTCGGCAAGAATTTAGGAATAGCGTAGGTCATCATCCAGGACTTTCATGACATTGCTGTCATGTGACAGCCAAGAAGTCATCTGAAGCTGAATATGACTAGAACTGGAAGATCTTCTTGCAAGGTGAATCACTCACATGGTTAGGTATCTCTAACAAAATATGCACAAAATCTATCAGAAGAAAACTCTTCTGAAAGAAATCAAAACAGGACTTCATAAATGGAGGGATATTTTATGTTCATGGATGAAAAGACTAAATATTGTCAAGATGTCAGTTCTTCCCATGCAAGCCCAATCAAAACCTCAGCAAGTTTTTTTTTTTTTTGCGTATTGACAAACCAATTCTAAAGTTTGTATGAGAGACAAAATAGCCAGAATAGCAAATATAATATTAAAGAAGAACAAAATTGGAGAACTGACACTACCTGATTACAGTAAGACTTACTACAAAGCTACAGTATCGAGACAGTGTGCACCTGATGAAGAATAAACAAATAGGTCAATGGAACAGAATAGAGAGCTCTGAAGTAGAGCCACATAAACACAGCTAACTGATCTTTGACAAGGGAGCAAAGGAAACACCACAGAGAAAAAAATAGTATTTTGTAATGAATAGAACATGTGCAAAAAAAAAAAATGTGAAACTACATAGACTCACACCCTTCACAAAAATTAGCTCAGATGGGTAACAGACTTAAATGATCATAAATCTAAGTGGTCAAAACTATAAAACCCCTAGAAGATAACATAAGAAGGCCACCTTCTCTCAGTTCTTTAAACATCAGGAAGAAGTTGAATGCACATTCTCCTAATTCATGCAGAACAACAGCAAAACGAGTCTGAAATTCCTTACGAAAAAGCGTAATTTCTCTAAATCCCTTTCCATAAATTTATCAGTTAATATCTACCTTTGTTTCAACTCTTATCTACTGCTTTCCTGCCCCTAGAAAACCTGAGTCCCAATTCTTTTTGTGCCCTTTAGGTGTGCCTCAGGAACCTTAGATCTAATTCACATTTTTTGCTTCAGCCATCTACACTGAATGATTATTCCTTTAAGCAATGGGCTCTGTGTATTCCCACTGCAAACAGGATGTCCCTGCGTGCTCTGTGAGAAAAGGAACAAATACTTCTCTAGGCTTCAGAGAAAAGAGATTTTCCACATAAGCCTTAATATAAATATTTGTAATTTTTTTAGTGAACAGATTAGTAGTTTAAGCCATTTGAGAGTCTGTGGAAAACAGGGGCATTTCATTCTCTGCTAAAGAAGAGTTGGCAAAAATTCCTTTTTGGTTGTGAACTGTCAAAATGTAGTCATTGTCTTTCTAGCTTAATTTCTGAGAACTCTAGGGTCAAAATGCTGGTTTCAAATCCCAGCTTCATCCATTGCTGGCCATGTGATTCTGGGTTGATTTGTTCACAAGGAAAATAAAGTAATCTCACTCAGTTGTTGAGTAGATTGACTAAAGCACCCAGGAGTGCACTGAACCAAGAAAGCCCCTCAGAAATGTGATTGCTACTTATCTCATAAGGAATGTAATTGAGGTTCTGCCTTAGGGACATGTTTCTGAACATTACAAGAATTAACATCACAGTGTTATGCATCTAAGAGATACAAAAGAATTGGTATTAGGATTGCAAGGGAAACTGAGTCATAGTAGAACTACAACAGTGAAACCGGGCTGGACAATGCCCATTCCAGTGGGTTGGATGACCATTTAAAATCGTCAGTGGCCATAGGGAACCAGTATAATCATCTCAAGCACAACCTCTAATTGTACTTGGTGAGTGGTTATTGTTCAAAATATTTTCTACCTTTTCTGCTGGGAAGATTATATTTCTCCACTGACCTCAGGCTTGGCCAGAGCACTTGCTTGAGCCAATGAACTGTGAGCAGAAAGGACATGTGAGATTTCCCCACTAAATCTTTAGGGATCTTCACAAAGTCCACCCTCTGCTGTTTTCCAGCAGTGTCCCAGGGCAGGCTGCTCCTTCACCTTGGGTCCTGGAGTGAAGGTATCGTGGAGTGGTGGGGAAACTGGCCTGATGTGGGTGTGTAGTTTGAGTGAAAAATATATGTAGTAATCCAAGGAGATTGGTGTGTTTGCTTTTGTGAAAACCCTGATATTCAATTCTCCTTTTGATTTCTTTTTCCTGAAAGTAGAGTGCAGATATTAGCATCGAGACAACTGAGAGGTCTGGTAAATTGAAGTTCTCCAGAATTGTCTGTGAAGAGATATGCAGAAGCTAATTTGCCTCAAACAAAAATCTAGGTATTGGAAGGCACAAAAAAAATTCTAGTAACCTAGTAACTGTTCAAATACATTTGATTTTTTGTTAGATGAATTTAAATGAATTATAAAAGTCATGTATAAAATATAGATAACAGTAACTTTTTTATTGACAGAGGCTATATAATAGCCCATATGCAAGATACTATATCATTTTAGACTGTCAGTTTATAGACTGAGGAGAACATCACAGCTTCATTTCCACTCCAAATGTATAATGAGATATGTTTCTTTTAGGGTAGTTTTGGCTGTTTATCTTGTCTTCATGCTCTGTATCTTGAAGACATTTCAATTACAGCTTCCTAAGATTCAACAACACATGACACCAGTAAAGTATAGAAACTAGAAAATTTATGGCACTTTTCTGCAGGGTCTTTTGTGTACTGTGATGTGCAAGACTTTTGAGAAATAGAGTAAATGTCAAATGTGTCCAAACAGAAACTTTGATACTTACCCTGATAAATATATTTATATTTTAGCATGAGATATACAAGTTAACATTTTCTTTGACAATTTCAATTCTATGAATAGTTGTAAGTACTCAGGAAGCAATATCTGCAGAAGAATATTGTTACCTTCTTTTAAGGTTGAACTTTCTTTTCAGTAAAATTGAAATATTATTCCATCAGCATATGTTTGTTGAGCAGTACTTAGTTCAGCCACTGTTCAAAGAGCACCCACGCAGAGAAACATGTTAACAAATGCATTTCCTTTGTGATTGATGACACAGATTTAAATTGAAATGGTGGTAATTGCCAGAAACATTTTTAGTATTTGAGGTTTGAAGCCTCTAAAACAGCTACCTGGAACAGGATGTCATTTCTGAGATTAGGTTACAAAAGCACTGTAAGTTTTGTCTTGCTCACTTATTCTGAAGGAAGCCAGCTGCTGTGTCATGAGCTGCCCCATGGAGAGGCCTACATAGCAAGTAAGAGAGGTGTAATCAAAACCAAGTTTGTATGCCATGTGCAGAGTAAGACTAATCATGAATCAAATACGCAACAAGGCAAGTTTGTTTCAAGAAGCAACCAAATGGAGAGACAGAGAGAAAGCAGAATCTCTCCCCCATCCAGGGTTCGGGGCAGGCTTTCAAGGGGTTAAAGGAACAGCTATGTGAAAGCACTGTGAGGGCAAGTTTTAATTGGAGGAACTTAGAACTTGGCCATTTATGGTAAGGTATGGTAAGGGACTTCAGAACCAGATCTTCCTGGATAGTGGACCCTTCACTTCTGAAGGGTTCTGGTGTTCAAGTTCCAGTTATGACCCAGTCCTTTGGTTCTATGGGAGAGCGGGTGGCGAGACTTTGGTTCTGAATGCAACTAGAGGTCAAAGTTACCTCCTCTGTACATGCTTCAGCTGTGTGACTTGAGGTTTTGGTCTGTTGTCTCTGAAAAGAAACTAAGTATTTTGTTAGAAACACAATAGGACCATTTTGAGCTGGTTCTGTGGTTACAGAGGGAAGCCCTTGGTTAACAGCCAATGAGGAATCAAACCCTTTATCAGATATATAGTTTGCAAATATTTTCTCCCATTTCATAGGTTGCCTGCATATTGCTGATTGTATCCTTTGATATATAGCAGCTTTTCAGTTTGCTGTAACCCCACTTGTCTATTTTTTATTTTGTTGCCTATGCTTCTAGTGTCATAGCCAAGAAATTATGGCCAAGACCAATGTCGAGAAGCTCTTTCTCTGTTTTCCTCTATGAGTTATATGGTTTCAGGTCTTACACTTAAGTTTTTAATCATTTTGAGTTGATTTTTGTGTATGGTATTAAAATAAAAGGGCCCAATTTCTATGAATGTAGATATCCAGTTTTCTCAAAACCACATATTTCTTATCGTATATTCTTGGCACCCTTGTCAAAGATCAGTTGATGGTATATGCAAGTTTATTTCAAGGCTCTCTGTTCAGTTCCATTGGTCTATAAGTCTGTTCTTGTGCCGATATCATACTGTTTTAATTACTGTAGCTTTATAATATATTTTGATGTCATGAAATATGCCTCCAGCTTTGTTATTCTTGCTCAAAATTGCTTGGAATGTTTTGAGTCTTTAGTAATTTCATATTAATTTTAGGATTTTTTTTCTTTGTCTAAAGAATGCCATTGGGATTTTGATAGGATTACATTGAGTCTCTAGATCACTTTAGGAAGTATGGACATTTTAACAATACTAATTCTTCCCATCTATGAACAAATAATGTCTATTTATTCATATCTGCTTTGATATCTTTCATCAGTGCTTTATACTTTCAGTGTACATATATCTTACCTCCTTGGTTAAGTTTATTTCTCTTTTATTCTTTTTTGATATTATTGTAAATGGCATTGTTTTCTAAATTGCTTTTCAGATAATTTATTGTCATTGTTATTGTGTAGAAACACAACTGATGGTTGTATGTTGATTTTGTATCCTGCAACTTTGCTGAATTCATTTATTAATTCTAACAGGGTTTTGTGTGTGTGTGTGTGTGTGTGTGTGTGTGTGTGTGTGTGTGTGTGTGTGTGTGGAGTCTTCAGGATTTTCTATACATGAGATCATACCTTATGTAAAAAGAGAATTTTACTTTTTCCTTTCTAATTTGAATGATTTTCTTCTTTTTCTTTTCCAATTTGATATTGAATAGAAATGGTGAGAATGGGCATCCTTGTCTTGTTCCAAATTCTGTAGGAAAAGCTTTCAGTTTTTCACCATTGAGTATCATCATGTTACCTATGGGCTTTTCATATATGACCTTTATTATGTTAAGGTAAATTCCTTTCATACCTGATTTGTTGAGTTCTTTTATCATGGAAGCATTTTGAATATTGTCAAATGCTTTTTCTGCATCTATCGAAATGATCAAAAATGGATTTTTATTCTTTATTCTGTTAATGTGGTGTACCATGTAGGTTGATTGGTATATGTTGAACCATCCATGCATCCTGGAGATAAATCTACTTGGTCGTAGTATATGATCTTTTTGATATGCTGTTGTGTTCAGTTTACTAAAATTTTGTTGAGGATTTTTTCATCCATGTTCATCAGGGATATTGGCCTGTAGTTTTTCTTTTGGTTTTGTCTCTCAACATTACTCAACCAGTTCTTTAATTCATTCCATTTTGGCCATCTCAAATTTCTCACAAAAACTAATCTAGACTCTGAATACTACTCGCCTTCTCTTTATGCCTCCATTCCCGTAATCCTGCACATAAACTGTTTTCTTTATTTCGCTAATATTTAACAATTGTTAACACACATGGCATGCACTTCATGTCAGCTACTATTCCAAGTGCTTTATATTCAATTCTTACACCAATTCTATGAGTAAAGTGTCAAAATTAACAATATTTACAGATGGAAAAACTAAGGCACAGGGAAAATTAGAGAGTAAGAAGATGTACCCAGTCTCTACTCTCAGCTTTCAGACTACCTTGCTAATTGAATGATAAAGATGACTGGGTGGGGATACACCTACTTTATCTTTATTTCATATATAAACATCAATATCTTAACCTGGTATGTATTCACCACCAAGTTTAAAGTAGGGCAAAAAAGTGAGTCAGACTTAGAGGAGAGTAGGACACTTCCTACTTTGAACCAAGAGCAGAAGAAAAGTGGTTGAAGTTATAAACAATGAAATAATATAACATAATGGAAGGTAGTTAATAGAGTCAAAGTCAAAAACAGGGTAACAGGGAAAAAATGAAGCAAATACCACAAAATGAAACTTGTTCATGGGTATTCTTTGCAGCACTATTTGTTATAGTGAAATTTGTAAACAATCTAAATACCTATGAATAAATGTAGTAGAAATTGCTAGATACCCAATCAACCTCCAACTTCCCCTTCTTTCTTCTGAAATAACTCTAACTGTTGGAGGTGTCTATGTGACCCACTAAAATGTTACATTTCCCTTAAGTCCTTGCGGAAGGGATGGCTATGTGTTAAGATCTGGTCGATGAGATATAAGCAGAAATTGTTAGGTAGACTTGTATAAAAGCTTTTTGAAATAGATGACTAACTTTACTGGCACATAACTTTTATTCCTTGCCTTTTACTTCTTCTTTCCTGAAGAAGTAATAAAGATTTGATTGTTGGAGCAATTTGGGGGCCATGATGTTACTTGGAGGATGAGAGCCATACTCAGTATCAGAATGCTAAAAGCAAGTCCATTCTTGAAGATATCATGGAGGTGTCACACCTGCCCAGGACTGCCCAGATCTTGTTATAAAATAGATTAAAAAATTCTCTACACCACCATTTTTTTGTTTTTTGTTTTTGAGTCTTTGATACTAATATCCATGAATGATTCCTAACAATACAATGGGTAGAAATATATGATAAATTATTGTATATTCATAATGTAGAATTCCATAGGCAACATTTTTGAAAAGGTACATGTGTGTACTATCATGGACAGAATTCCTACGATGTTATCAAGAAAGAAACGTTAACTAGATGTGTCTTTGGTGGTGGTTACCCTTGGGACTAGACACTGGGATAATGAAGGAGAAGACTGCCATTCTTTAATTTATGTATCTCTTTATTTCCATTCTTAACAACATATATATTCCACATTACTTGTGTAATAAAAATAATGGAGCTGAAGAAAAAATGGAGAAGTCAAGCAGAACCCATCATACCCTAACTTTCTGAGATTTCATTAGAGTCTTACCTCAGGGGACATGGATGCTTGTGTAGTGGTCTGAACACATCTGTGCACTGCATCGACATACAGTCTGAAGTTCAGATTCATTTGTTTTAATAGCCCATTGATTTTTATTTCTCTTTGGAGCTTAGCTAAATATTATGTATAGACATAAAATATAAATATTTAAGTTATTCACTAACCTGTAATCATTAGAATAGGTCCCAAATTTACATCTTTAAGCAGGTATGATCAGAAGCTTGGCAGCCACATGCTGCCAGACTGCCTCTCCATTGAATCACTCCTCTTTGGCATGGACAGCAGTATAAACAGTAGGAGAGATACACCTGACTTGGGAAATTTAGCCAAAATGCTTGGTAGAAAACATACGTAAATTTATCCTTGTGAATTATTGTTGAATACAAGAAGCAGTTAGAAACCTCATTACATTAACATCAAGCATAACAAGTTTCCATTGTTTAATCCAGACACAGACACTCTCAATATTTATATAAGTAAATTTTTTAGAGAAAATAACCAATATATATGTCTGTCTGCATAATAATATTGTCAAAATGCCCCTTTACCTCTTATCAAAAGGGATTGGGGAACCCCAAGATCTGAGATTCTCTTAAAGCTCTGAAGAGAAAGGGTAACATGCCTTCTTTTATTTTTATTATATTCTTTATAGAATCCATCCTGATGGAGAAGTAAAATCAAATTATACATATCTTAAACATAAGACTTTAACCAAAAATACATTTCTTGTCATCAATATAACATTAAAAAATTAAAATTAAATCACATTAACATTAAATGTTATAAACATGACATTAAACTGCTAGTAAGGAAAAGCGGGATGACATTTAACTACAACTTAAAGCAATGCTCACAGGTGACAGAACCACATGAGTCTTAGTGGGAACACATAGGCTTTCTCCACTGGGCAGATAATGGCCATTTCTTCTACCAGGAGATCCCTTCTCTCTGACCTCTATCAAACTGATCAGAAAGAGAATAAGAATTTCTAAAAGAATTGTATTATTTTTTATCTCCTTTCTGTTGAATGGAGAAATGAAGGCCACTGCTTCTTACACCTCATTTACACTTAGTGTTACTTTTTATGGGATCCTTTTATAAAGGAAGGATTAACAGAGCTGTAACAACACTGACAGCTTCTGGCAGACACAGAATAGAAAAAAACATTTGAGGAATCAGGATGCACATAACAGACAAAGAGCCAGATATTTTTGATGGACATGAAAATAAGAAGAAACAAGTGGCGCTTCAACTTACAATTTGTTATATAAAAAGAAAACAGGACTCTCAAGTGGAGAATTAGTTTTTGTATAATATTGAAACAGCCGAGCATCTAAAGTCATGTGCACCAATTCACCTGTTTTAAGGTTATGTGGAAGTGAGGGGCAGAGTACGAACATTCATTCATTCATTCATTCATTCAGAAAGTATTTTGGAGTACTTATTATCTGCCAGGCACAATGCTAGATACTTATGGACATTTTTCTTGTTACTCTCACCTTTCTTGCATTAACTTGATTGTCCCTACTAACTTTTTATGTCTTTCCATCCTTTCAAATCCACACTCAGCGTAGAACAAAATAATTTTCCAGTTCTGAAAAATAATAATCTTGGAAAATAGTATATGTTCAAATGCTTTTTCTGCATCTATTGAAATGATCAAAAATGGATTTTCATTCTTTATTTGTTAATGTGGTGTATCTTGTTGATTGATTGGTATATGCTGAACCATCCATGCATCCCAGAGATAAATCTACTTGGTCTTAGTATATGATCCTTTTGATATGCTGTTGTGTTCAGTTTACTAAAATTTTGTTGAGGATTTTTTCATCCATGTTCATCAGGGATATTTCATGTATCTGTCTAGTCTTCCCAACACCACTTACTGACAGGGCTGTCTTTTCTCCATTGTATATCTTTGCCTCCTTTGTCATAGGTAAATTGACCATGTAAGCAGTGGTCTAATTCTGAGCTGTTTATTTCATTCCACTGATCTATATATCTGTTTTAATGCCAGGACTATATTGTTTTATCATAGCTTTGTACAGCAAAGTGAAGGGAGAAGGGAACTAGAAACCAACAGGCATGGTCTCTTTACTCACTTTGATTTTGACTTCACTTTCCTTTGTTATTTTTCTACAAACTACTTTTGCAGCTCCTGGAACATTTCTCAGACATTTTCACTCCTCCATGCCTTCGTATGTGTGCTTTTCCAGTGCATAGGATATTCTTCTCATCTTGCCCGCCTCTTCAGATGTCTTCCCCAAGTCGTCAAGGCAGATATAGAATATCCCTCCATTGTGTATTCCCACTACTGTATCAATAACTCCAACTCTTTTTATGCTACATTCTGTTTCTTTGTTATCCCCTTTAATCTGTTTGATCCTGATGAGAGCACCTTGTCTTATTCATGAGGTCTAGCCCACAGTTCCATAAATGCTGTGAAAACGATGGATGGATATTAAACTAAAGACTGAGATATACTCCAGCTCTATACGGTTCAATGGATTTCAGGCACCTAAAGAGGAAATTGTACATTTATGATCCTGGGAATAGACAACTTCTTTTTAACCATGCCGTCAAATGAGGCTAGCTCACTTTTACCAGCAAGAAGAAATTTAACTGAGCAAAGTACAGAAAACTTAAGGAGACTAGTTTGCTGCTTTCCAGCACCTGGGAGCCCCCTGCTGCCCAAAAACATAAAAAACACGGCAGCCTCTCCCCAAGAGAAAAGAGCAGCATCAGAGGCTTAACCACGCAACCTTAAAAACCTACCATTTCATATTCAGGTCATCATTATCAGCTGCTTTTATCATCCCCCTTCTGAATCACCCAAATCCTTTTTCTGGGTTTTCAATTTTTCTGAATGGTACTACCATGATCCAGATCATACTGGTTCAAACCTTCCCTCCCCTGCTTCTCCTTCTCAGCAGTATCTTATGTGCCAGGCATGATGCTAAGTTCTTCACATGGGTTATATGACATTTAACCTCTCAGTAATACTAATCAAGTAAGCTATCATGTTCATTTTAGTGAAAGAAAAACTGCAGTTTAGGAAGGTTAAGTAACTTGCCTTCAGGCAAAGATATGACAAGGGACAAAACTGGGATTTGAATCAGAAATTCTGGCTGCAGAGATCCTTAGCAGTTGCTTCCTTCCAAGTCACTGCTCTGCATCCAGCCTGAGCCCTCCTTTCAAGCCCGATGATCCTACGGTTCGGCTCATCATTATGTCACACGTGAGCCCTGTGATCCATCATCTCCTGCCTTTCTCATTCTGCTGACACCTGATGTTTCACTATTAGGATTTTATTCATTTGGTTCAATGGTTCTCTAATATTAGGGAGCTACCTACTCCTAGATTCATGGACTTTCTTTTATATATATATATATATTTTTCTTTTATTATTTTCTTATTTTTCTGGAATTTTGATCTTTAAAGCCCTGGGGCCATGTTTCAAATCCAGGCCATGTTTCAAATCCAAGCCAGTTCCCCGATCTCACTTCCCCTACATGGTAGAGAGTCTAATTTGTTATCTTCTAACACTGACAGTACTATTCCAACCCTTGTGGTTTTCTTCCATCAACCTGCATTAGTTACTGGCATAATAGGTAGAAGAGTTGATTTCAGAGACAGATAGGTTGGAGTCTCTGCATAGCCACCTGTTAGTTGTGCAGTGTTGAACAAGACTTATCATCTAGCCTAATTTGATAATGGAACTGAATATTTGGAAGTTTATTATCCTCCTAAACCCAAGTCATTGTATAGATAATGAACAGTGAATTTTAAGGAGTCTGTAGTATCATATTCTTAATACCTTCTTTCCCCAAAACTTTGAAATAATAATATCTATAATTTATCAACTACCTAACTTGCAACAGCAATAACATTCACTAGGTATTTTGTGAAGGGTGAGATATGAGCATACAGAATAACTCTTAGATAAACTAATGTTGTAAGAGCAAATACAAATGATATTAATAATAACTTATGTTTTTGAATTATTGAAGTATTTTACTAACAAAATGCATTAATGAATGCATTCTGGTTGAATATAGATTGAACAATTGTTCACTTTGCTAATTTTTAACCTAACATCTTTTAGCAAGTAGTTTCAAACAAATGAATAATAGACACGCTTGAGGACCATTTTGTTTTGATCTTTTCTTATTACTATAAAAGGTACACTTCAATACACTTGAATAGGCTGAGCTAATTCCCTTACTCCCAGATTATCTTCTCACTCCAATCACATACGCCAAGATGGCTCCAAATTTCTCACATCTAGCCAGAAAAAGAGAGTGGGGGATAGGAAAGGAGAAAACAGGTTGTGGGCAAAGATGGTCTGGGCCTCCCAGTTGCAAACCCCACATAGTTATCCTGGCTGCTGATAAAGGTTTGTTTTAGAGGCAGAAACCAACCCAAGAAGACCTCATTGATTCTAAGGTTGCTCAAATGTGTTATAATGAAATAACTAGTATTGAATCTAGCTTTTCTCCCTATAGTTGTCTATTTTAAAGTACCTTTAGTTAAATTTCTATACCTAACTTGTGTTTCTCCTAGACTTACTCCAAAGAAAAGGTATTGAGTGAAGAGAGTATTGGGCAAGGACTCAATATATTTGTGAAAACTTTGTGTGTTTGATGTATATTTTGAGAAATATCTTCTTGGTGAGTTTGTTGTGGGGACTGGAAAGTAGAGCTGAATGTTCCATAATTTCAAACTTGACTTTGAAGCTCAGAGTTAAATATCATGATTTTTAATCAATGTTTTTATCAAATAATACACAAAAACAATGTGAGCTTTGGTGATGTTTACTACTCAACAGTGATGCCTACTCATCACTAAAACCTCACCTACTTCCAGAAAGAAGCAGCTTACGAAGTCTGACAAGTTTCCACTGATGGCACTGTGATAAATCTCGGATGGTAGTTCACTGGGTTCTAGAAAAATACAAAGAGAGGGAGCAAATAATGCATATCAAATGAGAGTTAGGAATGTGGAGGAATTGCCAAGAAAAGTCGAGGCCAGATGAGTAACGTGAAGCCAATCATGAAGACTCCTCTCTGCCATCACAGGAGATGAACACATAAATAAGCAATATACAGAAAACCCCTCCGTGAATGACCAGACACCAGCTATGTTTGCCACTTTGCATAATCCTCAAACAGGCAAGAAGCAGCATAAAAACAGCACCCGTAGTCGGACATGTCTTACTTTTCTCAATGTCAGGGTTGTGTCCTGATCATGACATTCATAAATGTGAGCCCATCCTCACAGGACCACAGTGCTTTTTCACTTGCTCTGCCAGTTAACATGCTTTTCCAAAGAGTGGGGAATTGTCTGATATGTTTTCAGAAGATCTTCAACAAGAATTTTTGAGAGTTTTCTAGCTAATTCCAGGTTTTAAAAAATGTTTCAAGGTATCTGGGAGCCTTATTTCCCTAGAAAGAGTTCAACAAGGTTTAAGTTGAACCATTATATGTACGTTTGAACTAGAAAAAAGGGGAAGATCTTCATTACGGTTTTCAATAATCCAATAATTAGGAAGAAGAGAGTCTTTTTTAAAAAAGTCAAAGCATAGGAAAAAGGCTAAGATATGCTTATTAGATGAAAACAATCAGAAAGCACTCAATAAATACATTTTGTTCTCTATAAGAAAGATTTGTAATTCTGTGATGTCTTTTAAAGTGTTCTGAGTAAAAATAGTAAAAGTGTATTGAGAAAAGCTTGGAAAATATAGGATACAAAAATATCACCCAAATTTCACTGCTAAGTCATGACTGCTGTTGATATTATAATATTATCTTTCAAAATTTCTTAACATCTCTGAGCTTCAGTGTCCTCATTTGCCAGAGGAGGTTAACAGTAGTACCAACCTCATGTGGTTAGTCTGAGAATTAAATAGGTAAAACGTGTGAAAGCCTAGTGTTTGGTACAGAGCAAGCACCCAAAAAAGTTTAGGTGTTATTATATTTCAATGCACATAGCCATTTTTATATTGCATAAATTAGAGTCATACTTACATTTTATAACTTAAATTTTTCATTTAAAATATTGTGGTCATTTTCTTGGGTCATTCAAATTCTTTATAAAATATTTTAATAGCTTCATAGTATAGTATTTAATTCTGCAAACCTGTGGTTCTCAACTAAGTGCGATTTTGCCCCCAGTGGACATTTTGCAATATCCGGGGGGCATTTTTTTGGTACAGTGGAAGAAATGAATTACTGCTGGCACCCAGTGAGTAGAGGCCAGGGTGCTGTTAAGTGGCCTGTAAGAACCAAGACAATCTCCTACAACAAAACATTCTCTAACCCAAAATATCAAACTGAGATATTGTAGTTGAGAAATCCAAGATTGTATCAATATCTTTCTAAAAATCATTCTTCATAAAGGTTTAAATAAATTTTATCATTATAAGTAACACTAGAATAAAAATCTTAGTCATTCCTATTTGCCAAGGCTATTCTGCAGTCTACATAATTTACTTTAAATTGCATCAATATAAGCATTTGGTGGGATGTCCATGTGCACGTGTATGTGTGTATGTGTGCAGGCTTACACTTGGGAGCATAATGCAAATTATCTTTAATCCACATCCTAAGAACAATTAATTAGCACTTGAAATGTTCTGAAAGTAATCAACATTGTGCAATAGATTATTTGGTACTAAAGTATTCTTATTGACAAATACCCCAGAGAGTGTGTTAATTAACATAAGTAGTACTAAAAATAATTTTTTGTTTGTGTGATGAGTGGTGTTTGCAACACGTGATAAAGAGTTGATTAATGTGTCCTTGAAATCTGCTTATTGATAGCTTCACCAGAGGGTGTGTTAATTAACATAAGTAGTATTAGAAATAATTTTCATTGGTATAACTGGTGATATTTCCTGTAAGTGACTGATGAATAAGTTACAAGACTCACTGCTGTTGGATAGCAGAAGTATAGGAATAGAACAAGCCCAGGAATCCTGTGCCATAGGAAAGTATTTGAGGTCAGGAGTCCCTTTGGTCACTAGTCCCTTCCTCCAAGACAAACCCTAAAGACTGTTACACAGAACACTCAGTCCTGCCTTCAGGCCATTGTTGTGTAAGCCTTTCAAGAGAGGTATTGGTGACTGTACATGAAACAGCTGGACTCTGAGAGACATGTAGGTGGAATGCATTCAAACTGGTTTGGGGAAAATTAACTAACATCAAAACCATGATCATTGCTTAGGACAAAACTACCTTGAATTACACACACAGACAAAAAGACGCACACACATGAAAGTGGAACCCAAACGACTGCTATTTGGAAGAGAACTCAGCACAGGATCATCAGATTTGGGGTTGATCTAGACTCTTCGTAGATTCATGACTTGGGACCAGTTCCTGGCCTGAGCCTTGGCTTCCCTCGTGAAATGAGGATCGTAACATCACCAGCCTCAGCATAGTTCTGATGATTGATTGAGACATTAATCACATAGCAGAAACCCTGGCACGTTGTAAGCATACTACAGATGATTGCATTATTCACACATCTTTCTACCCAACTCTACCTTATTCCTAATGATAAATTTCTAGAAATGCAATTTCTGGTCAGGATATCAATCTCTGAGTCCACCAATGTTTTCTCTGTGATTTAATGATTTTCCTTTTTCTTTTTTTCTTTTTTTTCCTCACTTCTTATTTGGAGGGGAAGAGGTCAGTCCTTCTTTTGTTCTTCTCTTTTGATGGGAGTCAGCTTTTCTATTTGGTTTTGAGAATGTACTTTGGGGACCCAGTACTCCCAGTTCTTTCCTGCTAGCCCTGTAGAATTCACATGCAGTCACTCCAGGAGTTCTCCCACCTGGCTCCTGGAATTAGTCTAGAAAAGCCTCATGCCAAACCCTACACATAGTGGGGTTAGAGTTTCTAGGACTGAGAGAAGTACATTATGTTTTTTTTTTCCCCAAAAGAAAGATTATTTGCATATTATAGCTAGTAAGACAACATACAGTTCTTCAACGTCACGAAGTTAATGATGAGTATGTTAATGTATGTATATTTATGTGTATGTGTTTGTGTTTATATATGTACATATGTGTATAATGATGTGTCAATGTAGGTTCATCAATTATAACAAATGCACCATTGCTGCAGGATATTGACAGTGGGGGAGGCTGTGCGTGTGTGCGGTGGGGAATCTATGGGAAACTCTGTACTCTCTGCTCAGTTTGCTATGAACTTAAAACTACTCTAACAACTAAAGCCTGTTATTTTAAAAAGTGAATGATAACACCTCTATGATAGGCTTTGGGAAGAACTGAGTAACATAAATATAGGCAAAGCTCTTAGCACAATGCCAGGCATATAATAACTACTCAAGCAATGTTTATCATTGGAGAAAACATAAACAAATGCAGGAATTGCTTAATCTGTATGTCCATCTACCACTTAATAATAAAACAATTTAAGTATTTATTTTTTAAAAAGAAGGAGGAAGAAGGGTACTGAGTGAAATATGCACTAGGGACTAAATCCAGGTGTCCTGCCTTCAAATGTCTCTACCATTTAACTAGTTCTTGATTAAACAGACATTTATCCTCCACATGCAATGTGTGAGGCACCCTGGCTGGTGCTGGGAATACAGATGAGTGAGATCCAACCAGCCCACAAGGCAGGAAACCTGCTAACAAGTACATGTGGTCAAGAGTTGCAAGGAGGGGAGTCTACATCAGATCAATGTTAAAGTCAAACACTAACCATTCTAAAATATCAAGAGAGAAAATATTTGATCCACAATAACTTAATTTGTCTTCTTTCTCTTCACATAGATGACATTCCATTCCAAGAGGAGCTTCATGATGGTTCAACTTATCTTCCTTTGTCCTTCCTGACAGTATTCATCATGAAATGGTGACATAATTAGCTACAGGGTAAGAAAGAATTTAAATTGAGATTTGTTGGTTTGAAGTTAAGTCTATTTATAGTTATAAACTGAAATCTTTTTTTTCTCTGGAACTCAGCTCTACGCATCCACCTTACCTTAGATTTAGAATCCAATTTCTCTATTTTATTTGACATTCACATTTTTTTTTTAATCCATGTAATTTATTTTTATGATTAGCATCTTGGTTAGGTTAATTTTTATCATTTACTCTCAGATCTGTTAACACTTACATATAACTTTATTATTTCCTGCCTTGACATAGTACAATTTATGCTTAATTAATGGAATATCCTACCTAGGCTAAATGATATTCATAAAGAATTGTAGTAAAAGTATAAGAGAATTAAATATATCAAGTTATTTTTAGAAAGTGAATCAAGATAAATTTTAGTCTTGAATAGCATTATTTTATATATTCACCCCATTTTTAATAATACTGTCTGATTCCTATTACTATTAAATGTGTCACTACAACATCTCTTAATTAGTATAATAAATTATTTCTACTGGGTTTCATAATCTCAAATAGTTATTTAGTAAGATAAAATTTGATTCCATTGTTCAAGAATCATAAATATCTACTGAGAGGTGCTTAATAATTAAAATAACTCCTCAAAGAATATCCTTGGCTTTTAACTTTTTGATTTAAATAGAAATGTTCCCACATTCTGAAGAAATTTTTAAAATGTAAGGTAAAGCCTATTTATAATGGAAGAAAGGCTCACCTTTAATTAATAAGCTGTATGTATCATGTTTGGAGAAAGATATCATACTGGAGAAAATTAATTTGAACCTCAAATGGATTCAGTGAAATATGAACCACAATGTTGCCTTCTGATTTGATAAACCAGAAGAGCCACCTGTTAATGTGCCATAAGGAATACAATTATTCACCAATTAGAATGTTCTTATCAGTTAATATATCATCTTCCAAGACAAACATCTAATTAGGAAAGCAAACCATTAGATCTTTTCTACCCCCACATGGCAGATTTAAGTGAGTGAGGTTTTAAAAGTCCAATAGGTAACACTGCTTTCTTCCTCTTGCGAACCTGCTAAGAGACAGGACTGCTGACAAAAATTCTGTTGGAGGATGAAACTTGGAAGTGCAGCCACAACGATCTTCCTTATACTTTACTTTTCAGTGTTCATAAACACCCTGTAAAACATTTACCCTTACTATCCCCGTTGCACAAATGAGGAAACTGGAGTAGAAAGAAGTCATCTTGCTCATGTTTGAGGATGAACTGGATGGTGGGGCTAGAAATGTGGAGCCAGGCAGTCTAACTCTAGAACCTACCACACTTCACAGTCTTTTTTTTTTTTTTTCATGTCAAGGGGATTCTAATGGCCTGAGAACAGAGGTCCAAGCACTAAGCTCTTCCCTTGTACAATTGCGTCTCAATTATTTTCATAATTGACAGTTCCTCTGAGAGAGCCACTTCGTTTCAGCATTAGCAACTCAAGTAAAGCCTAAAATTTTGAGGGCCACCAAGTCTAAATTGACCACAGCTACTACCATGGCTGTCTGTGACACTGGTCACATGTTTGTACAGGTTCCCTTTCCTTTACCTAAACTGAGCTTTCCTCCCCTGTCTACCTCACAACAGCCAAACCCTCAAAACCAAGTTTAAGAGAAGCCAATTGCCTATCATTAAAAGCATGCTCTGATTGTCTTAGGAGGTGAAATGAGTCACACCATCCTCTCAACTCCATAGCATCTCAGGAATTTCACTTATCTAGCACTCTCTACAAGTATTTTAGACAATATATGTACTTTCCTACATAAAAGCTCTGTGGAGAAAGGACCAGCATTCTATTCATTTTGCTCTTCATAGGATTTAGCACACCAATTATGTGCCTTTAAAAATGTAGGCTGTGTAATGAAAGTTGCAGAATCAAAAAGTCTAGTCCAATCTTATTCTGACTTTTTGAATCCCTTCTATAGCCCTGCAATTCTTCTAGTATCTCTATTGTGGTCTATGTAAGTGTGGGCATAGCGTTTAGATGATGTGAGTATTTATCTCTGGGTATGAGAAAACTCAATAATTGAAAAGAAACTAAGTAAACTTTAGGTATAAGATATTTTTGCAATTTTCACATAAAACTTAATGCATACCAGTTGTAGAAAAGTATGAAGAAACGTAAAAGACAATTCTGATGGCATCACCTGCTTTACCATTAATATATTCCTTCTAGTCCTTTTCATAGCTTTTTTTAAGCCGTTTTTAAAAGAGGAATAATGAAGTCTCTTGAAAAAGTAAAATATTTTAGATGAAATGCTGTGTTAAAAGGGAACAGGAAATATGAAATGATGTGGCACCCAAAACAGGGATAAAGAAAGTTCCATTTAAGTCAGCAAAAATAAAGTATTTAGTGGTTACCAAAAACAAGACTAATATGGTGATAGTAATGGAACCACCTTTGAGACCTCAGAATCCTCAGCTCTCAGATGGTGGTGGTCAATAGATAATTCCATTCATTATTTCCCTCATTCACTCATTCTTCCACCAAAGGACTGCGACTTGGCATAGTATCATATATTGGTTAGCTCACAATAAATTAAAGAGAATGTCAGAAGACATTTTCTCCTTTACCTAATAAGTTCACTCAAGATTGCCAGTTGCCTACTAAGCAAAAACAAATTAAGTACAATCTCTGCCCAAATTGAGTTTATGTAGTAATCTCCTGTCAACTTCTGGTGTCTAGCTTCCTGAAAAGTCTTTTGTCAAACTCTAGGTTGGCAAAAATCAAGGTCTCATATGAAACAGTTAAAAATGATATAAATAGCATTTAACATATCTTTAAAAGAATAAATGAAAATTTCAAAAAGGATCTGCTTCCAAGACAAGTCAGGCTCATGGCATAAAAACTCAGCAGTGTTAGAAACACTTAATGGCTTTCTTCTCTCGTTCAGGACACATTGCTGTGGTATTCACTTTGCTAAGGCAAAATCAGTTTCCTCACAATTTTAATTTCTTGCAGTTCTTTCAGGTTTTCATACTTTTGAACTAGCCCTTACTGGCTTGAAATGTAATGTCATTAACATTTGCATTCTTCCTGTTTTGTTTCAACATGCTCTGCACCACCTGCCTTGTCATAAATGATCACAGGGCTTGAGGGCAGAGTTTTACTGATCTTGAATCCATAGATAGTGAGGGTGGAGCATACATGTATACACACACACACACACACACACACATACACGTACACACACACACACATTTTCTTTCTGAAATATCCTCATAAATACATACTGTGATCACCAAAAATGAGGAACTAAATGTGGATTCATCAACAGGACTGAAACGATTCACATTTAAAAAAAAATTGGGTTGTTTATATATACAAGACCCCATTATCTCTATTTTTTTTAAAAGGCCCAAAACCTGGCATGAGACAGAACTCAATTTTGTAATATTATGCTAAATCTGCCTCTGAGAAGAAATCAGTCCTCCTGATAAAATGCATAAACAATATCCTCATGAGGTTTAAGGCTTTATTGAGTTTAAGATTTGTTGTTAGAAATGAGTTATCCATCCTCCGAGCTGACTCTTAATCAGTGACTTTTATGAAACATTACTTTCTATATTCTGGCAAAGATTAGCTAACCATTCTCTCTATTGTGGCTGGAAAAAAAAATGCTTGATATGATGTTAATTTTCTTCAATTTATTGAGACTCGTTTTGTTCCCCAATATGTGGCCTATCTTTGAGAATGTTTTGTGTGCACTCAAGAAGAATGTATATTCTGTCATTTTGAAGGTTCTGTACAGATCGATTATGTTCATTTTGTCTATTGTATCATTTAAGGTCAATGTTTCCTTGCTGAGTTTTTGTTGGATGATCTAGCCATTGCTGTCAACAGAATATTCAGGTCCCCTACTATAAAAAGAAAAAAACTGTGTTTTGTCAGTTTCTGCCTTTAGGTCTGTTAATAATTGCATTATATATTTTGGTGCTTCCAGATTGGGCTCATGTATATTGATAAGTGTTATGCCATCTTGCTGAATTATACCCTTTATCATTATAAAATGTCCATCTTTGTCTTTTGTTACTTTTTTATCTAGAAATCTATTTTGTCTAATACAAACATGGCTACGCCTACTTTTCTCTGGATGCCATTTGCTTGCAGTATCATCTTCTACAACTTCACTTTGAGCCTTTGTTTATCTTTTAGCTGAGATGGGTTTCCTTAAGGCAAGATATAGTTGGGTCTTGTTTTTAATCCATCTCTCTATTCTGTGACTTTCGATCAATGACTTCAGTCAATTTACATTTAGGATAACTATTGATAGATGAAGACTTACTATAATCTTTTAATCTTCTGTTTTCTGGTAGACCTGTATCTCCATTGTTTCTTTTTCCTTGTGTTTCTGTCTGCTCTGTTGGTTTTCTGCAATTTTTTTTTCTAAATATTCCCTTTATTTCCTGTTATGCATCTCTAGGTTTTTGTTTTGTGATTACCATTAGGTTTATGTTTTTTAAAAGTTAATAGTTCTTTTGCTTCTGATTGTACCTTATCTGCATTCTCCTGAGAAAGTTCAGTCTTTTTTCCACTCCCCTTTTGTTTTCATTGTCACAAATTATCCCTTTTTATGCTGTGTGTACATTTCCAAACTGCAGAACCTACAGTCTTTTTTTAAAATGCTTTTCCCCCTTTAACTTTTGTATTATAATTAATACCCTATTCTGAAACAGTTGCAATTCTCTGCTTCTGTCTGTCTGTTATCTGACAGTTTAGAATCCTTTTATCTTTTTGTTTCAGGTAGAAGAGCTCCTTTAAAGATTTCTTGTAAGGCAGGTCTGATGGTCCTATATTCCCTCAGCTTTTGTCTGTCTGGAAAAGCCTTTATTTTCCTTCATATATAAAGGATAACTTTGCTGGATATATTGTTCCTGACTGGTGATTTCTCTTTTTCAATAGTTTGAATATTTGATTCCACTTTCTCTTAGCTTATAAAGTTTCTCCTTTAAAATCCTATAATAATATAATGGATTTTTCTTTATAGGTCACAGTCTTTGTTTCTATGATTGCTTTGAGAATTCTTTCTTTGTCATTAAGTTTTGATAGTTTTAATATAATGTGTCTTGGAAAAGGTCTTTTGCATTGAGATAATTAAGTGTTCGGTTAGCTTCTGAGATTCAAGTGTCCAGATCTTTCCATAGGTTTGGGAAGCTCTCATCAATTATTTGTTTGAATAAGCTCTCTGCTCCCTGCTCCCTCTCTTCTCTTCATTATTCTTATATTCCTCTTCCTAATGGAGTCAGATAATTCTCTCAGAGTTCTTTCATTTTTTTAACTCACAGTTTTCTTTGTTCACTTGAATTATTTCTATATTTCTGTCTCTGAGATCACTTATTCTCTCTTCCAACTGGCCTGCTCTATTTCCCATGCTCCCTCATTTGTTCTTCATCTCATTTATTGAGTTCTTTAGCTTCACAGTTTCTATTTGGTTCTCTTTTGTAGTTTCAGTCACATTAGTAGAGTACTTTGTTTGTAAATTTTATTCCTGAGCTTATTTAATTGCCTTTCTGAGTTTTCTTATATCTCATCACGGTTTTATTAAAACTGAAATCTTGAATTCTCTGTTACAGTCCTCCATGTTTTTGAGTTCGGTTTCTGGAGACTCGTTTTCTTTCTGAGCTATCTTGTTATCTTGGTTATTCATGTTACTTGATAGATTATTTCTCTGCCTGGACATTTGAGGTATTGAACTCTTTCTTTTTTTTTAAGTGCTTTTTTTGCTTTTAACAATTCAGCAGGTTGATAAGTAGAGGTTTTTCTCTTACCTTCACTACTGGGACTTCAGAGATATCAATGGGGTTGGTGTCTGTGGCTCCTGTCTCTGTCCTTCTATCCATCCTGCCTTCCCTGCTCATTTCAATATGCCTACCTTCAGATGTCTCGAGATATATTTGTGCACTGAGCAGAAAATCCTTTGTTGAATTGTAGTTCCCTGATTTGTCATAACCTGAAGGGGAAAAAACAAGAGATCTGACTTCACCATGATGCAGATGTCACTCTTGCAACTTTCTGCTTATTGAGTTGGATTTCCAGATATCTTGATAATAGGAAGGAGAATTTCAGCTGGTGGACATGATGATAACATTAGTCACAGCAGTTAAATCTTGTTAACTAATCAATCAGTTAGCATTCTGGTATATGAATTAGTCTTTCATAAGTTAGAAAAGCATATGTTAATGTTAAAGTTGAGTCCGTGTGTATGTACACATAGTAACAGAATCAATCCAACTGCTTTAACTAGATATTGACTCTGTCCTTGGTGCTATTCAGTTAATAGTTTTTATTTGCTTCCTGGCTTATTGTCAATGACTTGAACAGAATTCTAGCCCAGAAATTTTCAGATGACACTGTGGACCAAATCAAACCTGAAAAAGATCTACATGAAGTAAGGTGAACAAAATGTACCAATAAAGAAAATAAATGAGGATCAATATAAGAAACAATTGCACAAATACAGGCAGATTTGACTTAGTGGCAGGTATAATAATAATCTAAAAATCAGAGGATCTTTGATTGACAGTAAGTTTAGTGTGGATTAAAAGTAGGATACAGCAAAACACATGAACTCATTCTATATCCCAATGCAGTTAATGTTCAGTAAGTTCTTATTTTACACTATGGTTGGGTCTTCCATATCACCATTAAAGTTTTATGAGAGGGGGTGTTAATCAGATTTGTTCTGTGAAGGTCAGACTCCATCTGGAGAACAATGCTATGTTTAGAATATTTATTATAGAAAATCTTTAATAGAGAATTTCATGTTTACTATTTGTTTTAAATTCAAAAAGGTGAAGTTGTTAATGTAAAGGGAAGATCTTATATGAAAAGTTGTCCATTTCCTACCATCTAAAGCATGTTCTTGAAAATATCTCTTCATCTCATTCAGCCTGATAGTCTAATGACTGAATCAACAATCTTAATATTAGCTAATAACTAATTCTTGTCTCCATCATATCTCTTTATCCCATAGAGACATCTTCTTAAAGTAAAATAAAATGAGGGTCAATGAGCAAACTGCAAACTTTGGCAAAACCCATACTCAGTTTAGCGATGGAGATTTTTTCCATCAGGGAAAGGACTTTTATTCTACCTTGAATTTAGGACAAATTCTACAGACCTGGAATTCCATGAACTGCTAATTTAACAGATAAGAGCTGAGTCCCAGATGTTTCATGCTATTTAAAGTGAAAGATTCATTTGCCTCGGAGCTATACTCAGAAAACCTCAGATAGTAAAAGTGTCCTCAACGTAAATGAACTAAGAAAATTGCATGAAAGTCAATTTGCTTTCCTACTTGGAAACCTTTCACTTCTGGGATGAAGAAAATGACTATACTTTTCTATAAATATATGGATTCAGCTATACAAATGCAAGCACCAATAATATCTCTTAATGGAAACATGGGTCATTATTGCTGGCATTGTCTACTTCTCCATTAAAAAAACAAAAGACTTCTCCCACTATGCCATATTTCACAAAATAACTCCTTCTCTATGGCCTTTATTTGCAGAAGCCATCAGAGTAATAAATGCAATCTGGAATGAGATGTAAACCACACTAGAAGTGCTGAAATTGCACAATTTTCAAAAGATATTGGGTTTTTGAGCCTATCTTTGGGCTTCAAAAAGTTTTTTTTATTTCCAAAGGATACTGCTAATACTAGGAAAGACCTGCAGGATGCAGCAGAAAGCACTGGCAAAACCAAATGTCTAAAAGCTAAGTAGGTATAAGCTAGCAGTTGAGATCTTAGGTTATGGAGTCAGAAGAATGAGTCTGCCACTTACTAGTAGATACTCAAATCTCCTAAGTCATAGCTTTTCCATCTGTGAAATGGAATAAAAATATTACCTATATCAGAATAAATAATATAGTTTATATAAATATACATAATATATGAATTAATTTTATTTCTCTCTAGAAACTAAATGATGCCATGTCCAGTTTCAATTACTAACTGTCAAAGTGCCTTTAATATAGCAAGTACTCAGGAAATAAAAGTGATTATCAATATCATCATTGTTATCAGCAAGAATTTCCAACATTAGCCCAGTGGTTAAAAGCTAAGCAGGACTTGAGTGTTTAAATACAACCTCCATCCTTTCCTAATGATCTTAGATAAGTTACTAAACTTCTACTGTCAGTTTCCTTGTTGTAAAATGGGGATGATGATGATGAAGCTTAACTCATAAGGTTTTCATAAGGATTAAATAACACATAAAAGCACTTAGATTTTCAACAAATGGTGCTATAACTGGACATTCACATGCAAAAAAAATATATGAATCTAAACACAGAACTTATGCTCTTCATGAAAGTAAACTCAAATGGAACCTAAAATGTAAAACACAAAACTATAAAACTCCTAGAAGATAACATAAGAGAAAATCTAGATGACCTTGAGTTTGACAATGACTTTTTAAATATAATGCCAAGGCATGATCTATGAAAGAAATAATTGATAAGCTGGACTTTATTAAAATTAAAAATTACTGCTCTGTGAAAGACATTATCAAGAAAATAAAAAGGCAAATCACAGACTAAAAGAAAATATTTGCAAAACACATATCTGATAAAGGACTGTTATCTAGAATATGCAAAGAACTCTTAAAACTCAACAAAAAGAAAACAACCCAATTAAAAAATGGGCCAAAGATTTTAATATATAGCACACCAAAGAGTGTTAAAATACAACCTTATTTGCCTCTATATGTGTGGCAAATAAGTATATGAAAAGATGCTCCACATCATATGTCATCAGGGAGATGTAAATTAAAGCAGTGATATTAGAATGGCCAGAATCTAAAATACTGACAACACCAAATGTTGGCAAGGATATGGAGCAGCAAGAACTCTCATTCATTGCTGGTGGGAATGAGAAATGGTACAGCTACTTTAAAAGATAATTTAGCAGTTTTTTACAAAACTAAATATACCATTGCCATACAATCCAGCAATTGCACTCCTTGGTATTTACACAAAGGAGTTGTAAACTTGTATCCAGCTTAAAAAACCTGCACATGGATATTTATAGCAGCTTTATTTGCAATTGCCAAAACTTTAAGCAACCAAGATGTCCTTCAGTAGATAAATGGGTAAATAAACAGTTGTACATCCAGACAATGGAATATTATTCAGTGTTAAGAAGAAATAAGCTTTCATGCCTTGAAAAGAAATTTAAAAATATATTACTAAGTGTAAGAAACCAGTCTGGAAGAGCAGCATACTGTATGTTTCAAAATATATGACATTCTGGAAATGGCAAAACTATGGAGATAATAAAAAGATCAGTGGTTTGCATGGGTTAAAAGGAGAAAGGGTTGAGTAGGCAGAGCACAGAGGATTTTAGGACAGTGAAAATGTATGATACCATAGTGATGGGTATGTGTCCCTGTACATTTATCCAAACCCACAGAATGTGCAACACCAAGAGTGAACCATAATATAAACTATGGACTTTAGATTATAATGATGTGTCATTGTAGGTTCACCTATTGTAACAAATGTACTGCTCTGGTGGGGGGTGTTGACAACTGGGAGACTGTGCAAGGGTGGGGGCAGGAGGTATATGAGAAATCTCTAACTTTGCTATGAATCTAAAACTGCTCTGAAAAAAGTAAAGTCTAAAATATGTTTTTTTTTTTAAATGTACTTAGAACAGTGGCTGGCAAAGCACTATATAAATATCAACTGCTACTATTAATAGGAGTAGAGTTAGAAAAATACAAGATCAAGTGCAAATTAATCCACATTACTTTGAACCAAGCAAGAAGAAAGACATCAATGTTATGGTTCCTGGAGGAAGTCATAACTTGAAAATGACTAGTATTCTTAGAATATGTATGTGTATTACTGGTGAGGGTGGAGTATTTTGTCAAAAGAAGATAGATTTTTTAAAAAGAAGAAGATAAATGTAAGTTGCTATCTCCTACAGAAATGAATTTATTTTCCCACCTTTATCCTGCCACTGGAAAGAAGTAGTATGTCAAAGCCAGCCTACTTGTTATTCTCCACTCTTATGACATGTTTCAGTGGTGCATCTGACAACTTATACTCAGATTTTCTTCAGATGTACTAGCTGTACGATAGTAAAGATGAAGCCTGTTGCAAGAATCCACCAAAAGATAGAATCCAATCACATAACTCATTAATTCTTCACACAAAAATGTTACATCAAAGACAGAGATGTATTTTTAAATCTTTTATGATGATAAAATCTTTTCAAAATCATAAAAAACAAACTAGGTATGACATCTGTAATAGCTCAGAAGATTATTTGAAAGCACGTATCTTCAAATATATTGGTATTACTAAATCTGTTCTTTCATTTGAAGCCTAGTTTAAACTCTATCCAAATCTTCAGATATCCTAGTTCAAAAGACACAATCTATGTAACAAACCAATCAACGGATTACTTAAGAAATCTCTGAAGAAATTTCTGCTCTGGAATAGGGCGAATCTCTGACAGGGCACTCATCTCCTCGCTCACTCTGCTCCAGCGACACTTGTCTTGTTGGTGCTCCTTCAGGTTTCCAGGGAAGCTCATGTCCCAGAGCCTTTGCACTTTGTTTTCTCTCCTGGACACCCCTTCCCGGAGACCCACATGGCTCATCCTCTCACTTCCTTCAAATCTTCACACAAATATTGCTTTCCCAGGTTTGAGTCTCTCACTCCCTCAGTACGCTGCACTATTTTTCTCCATTGCACTTATCACCTAATTTATTATATATTTGTTGTAGTAAGTACTCCAAAAGTATGTGTTGCATTCATTTAATAAATAAGAGGAAGGAAAAGTTGTGATGCCAGTAACATCTCTTGCTGGAGTGGGTTTAGTCAGTGTGGTCTGGTTCTGGAGTTCCAATGCTGGTGGCAGCTTCTAACTCCAGTCCATAGCCAAGGTGGTGTGATTCTGGAACCCAGTGTGCCACCAATGTTTTTCTGATTGTCCAGCTTCCTGATAGTTGCAGGGGTAGCCCTTTCTTTAGAGAGTGGTTTTCAGTTAATGTCCTGGGAGTCACTCCTGGAGACACAGCTAGAGCCCACTGTTCTCCACAACCTACCTCATTCATCTTAGATTATCCAAATGTTTTCTATTATCTAGAACAGAGCCCTAACTAATATTATGTGTACATTATACTATTTATACTTATACTAATATATCCCTACTTTACAACAAGAAAACTCAATATTGGGAACATTAAATGACAATAAGTCACACCCAGGTTTATCTGATCCCACAAACAAAATGAACAATTCTAGATCCCTATTCCAATGACTCAGAAAACCTGCTTAGTGCCTAAATACTTAGATATTCCTCCTCCTAATCCCTCAGAAACATGGATTTCTGGAATTGATGAATAAATGTTTTCTTTCCAGCCCAGCCCTCTGCCTGGAATTGTTTGCACCTGCTATTGATGTTTGTTAAGACTGCTCCCTAGAGGCAAGAAAATCTTGCATCTCAATAGTTGAGCATTTTACATAATGTTTCCTGTATGATATTTTTGTGGAATTTTCTAGATGTGTTGTACTTGAAAACTCAAATTAAGTCACAAAAATCAGCTGGTTATAAAACATTCATTGTGAGTTTACAGTGTATATTATTGATTCAGACATCCTTTCAAGTAAAAATATGGTTTGTTTTCCTTTTCTGATTACTCAGTTGATGACTTGTGTGATTTGGGACAATCAGAGGCTGAAGATCTGGCTGTTGTTCCTATTCTTTTGCACATTTTATTGAAGCAGCTAAATTCTTTCCATGTCTAGGTTTGGTTTTTTGGGTTGTTTGTTGTTGTTGTTGTTGTTGTTGTTGTTGTTTTCTTTGCATTTCTGTAGAGTTTGCTTTTGAATCTGAAAACATTTTTCAGACGGCAAATCCATCTCATAAACACATCAGAAGGGGAAAAACCCTCTCTGTTATATATATAACATTATACAGACAAGCCAAGGACAGACTAGTCTTCTGAAGAGATAATCCTGGTAAGAGGAGATTCCATAATATAGAAAGCAAACGGAATAGGAGGAATCAAAGGATGAATAGGGCCAATATATGTTTTCAGGGATATTTGAAAATTAGTAATACAAAGTTATGAAATAATGAGTTAATTATATTGCAATTTTAACCAGTGTTATTTATTTGTTTATTTGTTTGTTTGTTTATTTATTTATTTATTCCATGAGTTTTTAAGAATTGTCCCCAAAAAGTACAAAAGAAACTAAAGTTGCAAGTTAGATAATGAGAAATTATCATTATTATTAAAAGATACTAAAAGAAAATAGAGATTCTCTCTTGGCCATCAGAACCAACAGTGAATTCCCCACTGCTTACGTGGAAATTGGATTCAAACAACAGAGAACAGGTCCCTTAAAAATATCAGTTTCATATTGTTTAACATAATTATTTATTAGGTTTCAAAGAGAAAAAGATATTTGCTACCATCAATAGAAACTATATTTTTAAAAGATTTTATGTTAAGAATTCTGTCACAAAACACTATTACATAAAATGTCCTAAATATATAGTACGTTTATATAAGTTGGATAACTCACAGAATTTACCAGAAAGACTCAGTCAGAGGAATTGCTGTAAGTGAGCAGGGATTGGAGAAAGACCCTGCTCTATACAGAGCCAGGTATGTGTAGGGTCAAAAAGGAAGGAAACCCTCGAAGAAGTCCCATGTTTGGATCTGCAGGATTTGTAAAGGGGCAGAAATGTCTATTTCTTTCTTGATCATTAAATTCTACAACCTGATACCTTGCCACACACATGACAGTTCAATAAATATTTGTCAGTTGGATGTCAATGATGTCTGCTGAGCACAGACGCACATGGCAACCCCTTTCTTATTGTCTTAAATGGTGTGATGATGCCTAGAGGAAAAGGCACCACCATGTTCTGACCATGAAGCAAGAAGCTAGTATTCTAAGGGCAATAGAGCAGGAAGATGTAAAAGCTGGGGGTCTTTGAGGGCATAGAGTACTGCTTCCTCCAGGGAATTTATGTGAAATCATTAAATATTTTATTATTTATTCCTGAAACCACTGTTATTTATTACTTGCAGGAGAAGAAAAGGCCATTTATTGCTTGCAGAAAAGGTGTTCTTAATTGATAGGCCATAAAAGGAAAAAAATTTGTCTTTTTTCTAGGTTTTCAAAAATAGACCTGGTCTGATTTCAAGGCTCTTTCACAGCAGCATTCCCATACAAAACAAACAAACAAAATTAATTATTTAATAGACACTATCTAGCACATGGAGTATTGACTTACACTTAATTATACAGCACTTGCTTTTGATATTGTGTTTGGGTCTGTCCCAAGAAAGAATTTCCTATTTGGGGAACTTTTTGGTTAGCAAATTCAGATAATATTCAAGATATCTATTTTTTAATTATTACAGATTTCCTCGTTCAGCCATTTCTAAGCTTTTGTTCTCGAACTAATCACACTGCTACCGTGTATTGCATAAATAACCACCTCTGTTCCTTATAAACCATCTTTTTTCCAGATTCTTCCCTCATATAGTCACAAATCACCATCTGTGCTCCTTATCGATTTATTGTCTATCAGCTCCCAATCTACTTTTCATTGACTTGCTTTGTGATAGATAACAGGAGCTGGACTAAGAAAACATCTGTCAGCTGGTACAGTGTTAGGCTTAGTCAATAGGGGGCGTGGAAGGGATGTGGCTAAGAGGAGGGGGCTGCTCCAGTTTCTTGTGGGTGGTTTTTGCTTCTGCAGCTCTTGACAGCAAGCAGCATATGGGACACCCAGTGGCACGCATGCTTTCAGCAAGCTTTGCCAGCACCACTGCAGTCTCACTAGCCCCTCAGAGGGAGGCTTCCCAGTGAGTTTCAGCAGCGTCCCAGAGGGCTGATTCTCAGCTAGTTGGGGCCCCAATAGGTTGGTTTCCAGCCAGCCCTGGCTGATGGCACTTTAGCAGATTTCTCTGCCATTAAGTAGGCCACAGACACACCCTCTGTAATAGGGTCTGGGTGTCAATATTGGCTTCCTTCAAGTCTTTACCTTCCATGGCTATTAGCCCCTGCGGTAGAGATAGTAGCTCCTCCTTGTATCTGCTATTCTTGTATTCTGTAGAGTTCTCTTTGTTGCTAAATTGTAACCCCTGTAACCAAAAACAGAAGGTGGCTCAGTTCCCCTCAGGATGAATAGACAAAGACTACTACTGATCTGTTAGATCCTTAAAAGATGATAACATGACCCACCTTTGCCTCTGATACTCATGACCTCATTGTGCTAAAATAAAAATGCATGATGGCGGTAGAGAAGCAACATAAAATGTGGAAGACAATAGAAATTGATGTGTTGATTAAAATTTTAATTAGATTTCACCCCAGTTCATCTTTCCATAGTGAGACTGTGGATAAAGCTCACTGATTTGTGCTAAAAGCAAGATGTATGAATGAGAAATCCCATTTCCAATTGATTGTTGGTACATAAAACAGACCAATAACTTGTTGAACCCAATGGTTACATATAAATATAATTTATAAGTTCCAAGTGGTCTAGAGTAAATGCTGGTTGAAAAACACTCTATGAAACTGGAACTTTGCTTATTTATGGTTAAAATTATTCTTTTTCCATTTTTATTTTTATTTTTCAATTACAGTTGGCATTTGGTATTAGTTTCAGGTGTATACCACAGCAGTTAGATATTTGTATAACTTATCAAATGATCCTCTCAATAAGTTGCACCCACCTGACACCATATATATTTATTATATTATTAACTATATTCCCTAAGCTTTACTTCACATCCTCATGGCTATTTTGTAACTGCCAATTTGCACTTCTTAATCCCTTCCTCTTTCTCACCCAGCCTCCCAATCTGCCTCCCAACTGGCATCCATCAGTTTGCTCTCCATATCTACAAGTTTGTTTCTGTTTGTTCATTTATTCTGTTTTTTATTCTATTCATTTGTTCATTTATTTTGTTTTTTAGATCCCATATAAGTGAAATTGTATGGTGTTTGTCTTTCTCCATCTGCTTTATTTTACTTAGTGTAATAACCTCTAGGTTTATCTATGTTGTCACAAATGGTAAGATTTAATTCTTTTTTATGGCCCAGAAATATTCCACTGTACATATGTACCACTTCTTTATCTATTCATCTTTTGATTGGAGCATTTAATCCATTTATATTTAAATTATTTATGAGTATGTAGTTATTGCAATTTTATTGTTTTCTGATTGTTTTTGTAATTCATCTCTATTTCTTCTCTTGTTTTCCTATATATTGATGACACTGTAGAGTGTTTGGATTCCTTTCTCTTTGTGTATATCTCTCGTAAATTTTTAGTTTATGGTTATTACTATGCGCTTCATATATACCAAGCTATGTCTATAGAAGTCTATCAAGTTGATGATCACTCAAGTTCAAACATATTCTAAAATCACTGCCATTTATATTCACTCCCCCCATGTTTAAGTTTTTATCATTATTTTTACTTCTTTTGTCTGTATGTTTGTATCTATCCCTTAAATTACTGTTGTAATTACATATGATCTTCCTACTTTTGCCTTTTAAACACACGCACACACACACACACACAACCAGAATCTCGGACCTCACTCCAAAATACTGAATGTAAATCCACATTTTAAGAAGATCTCAAGACAATTTCTAAGCCCATTAAAACTGGAAAAGCATGACTGTCTTCCACCCTGCCATGAATATATCAGACCTCACTGTTAATAAAATGTCGACTTTTGTTACAATGTGAGTTTCTAAATGATGAGCTCACATAAGATGAGCAGATAGGGGAATGATTTCCAAATAAAATGGAAATTACACTAGTTCCTGTTATTCCCCCAGCATATTAATTTGTTGCCTGCATCAAGATGATGCAAAGCATATTACCACACCTGAGCATCTAGCTGTGTACACAGGACTGAACATGATGCCCGTTCTCTTCAAGTCAGCCTTCGGCTGAGTTGAGCACATGCTACATCTCAGAAGTGCTTACTGCTGGAGTTTCCCTTATCCTTGTGCATTTTGCCCTCATCTCATAATTCAGCAGCTTCTACCTTTCCTTACTCCCCTTCCATCAAACAACCTTCACCTTTTTAGGAAAAGTACTATATTTGCTATTTATTTCCTTGATTAATCTTTTTAAGTTTGCAAAGACTTTTTTTTAGGTAACCCTTTTTATTTGGTGCGTGGATTTTAAGAGGTCTACCCCAACCTATTTTCCTTGTTTGCCCTGCCATTTTCAATAAGCAATTTTACAGAATGAAAGAAACAGTGTATACCAACTGAGAACAAAAATGCCTGCATCCTGGAATGGCTAGAGGGGTTCAGAGGAAACATTACCCATCTGCTTTTGGATAAGTATCCATTATTCTCAGATGTAGCATTATTGCAAAAGTGATGATGGGCTTGAAAGTAGGAGATGCATTAAAATAGTCAGTGATAAAAAAAACCCTTCCAGCTAAAGTGTTAAAACTGCTCATGGCATTGAAACCTTGTTAGCCACGGGGCTTTTACCTGTGCCGTTTTCCTGGAATTCACCCTTCACATTTCAGCTTTGCTATTAGTTTCTCAGGGAAAACCTCTCCCACTCCCCAACTGCCCACTATCAGGTCTCCACCGGGCTCCTGCTTCGTGACACAAATATTTGTAAGAAACTTATGATTTCTCTTGCAAGCTTCACGAAGGCAACACTGTCTCTGCACATATTCATTACTGTCTTCCAGACACTATCATACTCTGTGGTTCAGAACTGACCATGTATATAGTACAGGTTGATTGAATGAATGAATCAACCCTTGCATCTTATAGGATTTCAGGGGTTTTTCTGTTACCTTCGTCGCTACAGAACCATTAAAATGAATTTTTGTGTCAGGGGTGCAGAGAACCGCACGACGACAGTTCGTTCAAGCAAGCGCAAGAATAAACCGAAATTCAGCCAGTCCATTGGCTAGCATCGTGCGTGCGCTGCATCCCGGGTTCTCTCCAGGACCCTCCAGCCACCGATTCCCCTCCGCGCATGCTCAGTTCGGGGCTGTGCCGCCTGGGGGCGTGGCTGTGCCGTAGGGGTCGTGGCTATGCCTCAGGGGGCGTGGCTATGCCTCAGGGGCGTGGCTATGCCGCCGGGGGCGGGGCTGTGCCGCCGGGAGCGGGGCCCTCCCCAAAAGGAAATGGCCACTGCGCCTGCGCCGCTCCGCGGGGCCCCCAGCGCCGGCCGCGCATGCGCACACGCACCCGTTTGACCGTAAACATCCTGCCGATTTGAACCGGGGGTTTGGGCGGCCGGAAGAGCCGCGGCGCCGCGGCCGCCATCTTGTTTGTTTGAGTGACTCGGGAAGGCGGCGGCGGCGGCGACGGTGGCGGCGGGAGCGGCCCCGAAGCGCCATCTCGCCAGAGCTCCCCCCCCTTTCCCCGCCCCCCTCCCCGACCCCCTTCCCCTCCCCAGGCCGCCCAGCGCGCCCGGTTCCCGGCGGACCGCGAGGTAAGGGACGGGGGGGGGGAAACCCCTGATGCTCCGGCGCCCTCCCCCACCCCCTCGCCGCCGTCCTGCTGTCGGGAAGCCGGACTCCGGGGGGCGAGGGAGAAGGGGACGGGAGGAGGCGGCCCTCGCCGCGCCCCGGGCCGCGCGGGCCGAGCGAGCATCCTCCCCCGGAGCCCGGGTCCCGCAGCATCGCCCGATCCGCAGCCCAGAAAGCCGCCCCCCGCCGCGGCGCCGGCCCCGCGCGGAGCCACGTCTCCCCGGGGGTCGGAGGAAACCCGGGGCCGCCGAGGAGGACCAGGAGGTTTGAACGAGCGCGCTCTGCGGCCCGGGCCGCCTCCTCCCCGGGGGGGGGGCATGGCTGTGTCGGGAGACGCAGGGTGCGGGGCCCGCGCGGGGGGAGGGGGCAGCGAGCTGGGGTGCGGGGGTCGCAGACGTGCACCCCGCGAGCTGAGTGAGCCCCATGCGGCCGGGGGCGGTGGGCCCGCGCCAGGCACTGCTGCTGCTCCCTTCTCCTATTTTTATTTTTTTAAGGGAAAAATGTTGCTTTGGGAATATTAATTATGGGTCCGACCAATGGAAAACGCGGCCAAGAGACGTCGTTTCTGATTCTTAGGGAACCGGTCCCCCCCGCCCACCATCCCGAATTTTTCAACGTTGGAGGGCGGTGCGTGTTGTCGAGCCGCACCGGGGATGTGTGTGTGTGTGTTTCTGACGAATGTTTTGGGGTCTTTTTTTCCTCCCTGAGAAAGGCCCTGCGAAGGATCCGCATCGGCATAGCGTGGGGTGACCGCGGCGAGCCGTGCTGCCGCTCAGGCCTTCGCATGGGAAAGGAGGAAACAAACGCTGGCGGGCTCGCGCACCTTGTGATCTGGCAGACTCAAAAACGCGCCTCTGTGTGTGTTTCGGGGCTTTCGTGTGTATCGACTTCCCTTTGCAAGCGAAAAGTTCGTATTTGCGCCCGTTGCGCGGTTGAGGATGACCACTCAGTCCCAGAGGAAAGGCTCTTTCTTGTCTTCTGTAAAAGGAATGTAAATGCCCATGAGCCGTGTGAGTCTGCAGGATTTTGGAGACAGGCTGGAAAAGTTTTCCTAAGTTGTAGAGTCATTAAATTTCTATATTCCGTGTTGGCGGCAACTAATTGTTTTGAGAAAACGTTGATGAGGCATATGCCGGATTCAGTGATTCCGTTACTTAACTGTGTGTAGATGAGGTGAAACCGAGTACATAGTCTTTTTTTTATAAACAAGTCAGAAATAAAATTACTAGAGCATGCCTTTTATTTTCCTTTTCTGTGTTGATAAAGGCAACACATTAGTACACTCAAATTGTTTCCATCAAGAGCGGTATGTGTTTAAAGTGTTCTTAAAGTTGAGAATTTCTTTCCTGGTAAATTCTCATTCATTAAAACACAAATTTCTGAGAAATTTTATCTTCATACATTGGTACGGAAGGGGAATTTCAGGTTCTTGAGAAATAAAGATTTTGTGGGTTTTTAATATAATGTCAAAATTGTTAGGCATAGTGATGCTGATTAGAGGAGAAAGCTGAAAGCGGATGTTAAGTAACTTTTAACCATTACAAAACTACTAAGGAGAGAACTGAATTTGAACCCAAGACTGTCTGACTGAAAACTCTTGTTCAGACAATGTTAGTACCGAAAGGGAGGGGCGTACTAGAGTGCAAGGTTGGAAATACCTCAGTCCCTGAGACATTCTCGCTGGCCCCCAAAGAGAGAGTTCTTTTCTTATTTGAGGTATTGCTTTTTTCTAAGAATAGTCAGTAACTGGATTTCCAGCCTTCCCTGTTTATAGTTAGGGAAGTGAACTACACAGATTAAGCAGCTTAATTTGCTAGTTATTTGCAAAGCAAGATTGTATCTTGATTCCCAACATAATAGTTTTTACTTGAAGTAGGTGATGTGTGCATGTGCCCAAGATAAAAAAAAAAACAATCTGTCCAAAAAGGTATGCCTCACTTTCCCAGAAGAGCCACTTACCAAAGGGAACCCCTGTTCATCAGTTTCACTTGTGTCCTTAAGCAGGTACATGTTTATATAGTCTCCTTTTTTAATACATTTATTAGTGGTCCCCAACCTTTTTGGCACCAGGGACCGGTGCTCCTATGAGAATCCAGTGCCTGATGGTCTGAGGTGGAGCTGAGGCGGTGATGCTAGTGCTGGGGAAGAGCTGCAAATACAAATGAAGCATCACTTGCTCAGCTGCCGCTCACCTCCTGCTGTGCAGCCAGGTTCTTAACAGGCTACAGAGACCCTGCTATCATTGTTTAAGGCTGGGTGGAATTCTGTTGCTGTATAATTTGTTAAAAGTCTGTTCCTAGCGCCCATGTAGGTTACCATGTTTCTTATTTTGCTATTGAAAGTCATGCTGGCAAGGTAACATAGTATTACAGTTAGAGGTGTGGGCTCTGAAGTTTAAGTTCCACTTGCATTAAATACTAGACACCTTTGGCACATTACTTACCTTGTAATTGTTTGTTTTTTGGTGTGTAAAGTCGACCTGTATAAATTTACCTAGTAGGTCTGTCATGAAGAGGAGGAGGGACACATAAAATAGAATTTAATAAGATGCAAAAAAAATTGTTATTAAATATATCTGGCATCATTACTGGCAGTGCAGTTTCTGGTTTGAAAGTATGAGTTTGAAATTTTCTTAAGATGTTGCCAAATTGCCTTTCAGAGGAGTTTATACCAATTTATACAATCACTGTCCTGCCTTGCTTTCTAACGGTTGAGTGAAATATTGAAATGACTAGCATTATTGTAGAGACTTGAGCTTTGAGCTGTAATTTGACTTTTTTTTTTGGAAAGATCTTAAAACGCCCCTTTTTTTGCATTCCTGAATATGTTCTAAAATATCGATCTGCCATTTCATATCAAACTTAAATTTTATTTTTTAGGACTAGTTGAAAAAAGTTGCTTTAGGAAAAAAAAAATTGAGAAACCATGAAATTGCTAAAGGATGAGTCCAAAAGCAGGCTTTCTGCTAAGATCTTTTGTAAAGGATTAACAGAATTTAGAATCTTCAAAGCCTGCAGAAATTAATCAACTTTTCTTTGTTTTAAGATTGGCTAAAGTTTGGGATCACTAAGGGTAAAAAGTGGTTTAAAAGACAAAAATGATTATACTTTCTCCTTATTTAGATATAAGCCAATAGTTGATCTATCACTGTGCCTCGGACTTCCTTTAGTTATTAGGGTGATTTCCTCTTGCTAATTGTTTCCCAAAATAATTTTAGTGCCACTCTGCTTTTAGCACCCCCCCCCTTCCCTGCCATGCCATCCCATGCCAAGAAAGCATCTATTTAGGAATCTTCCTCAGCATAGCTGGGATATTTTAGGCATCGTACTCTGACTAGCAGCTGAAATGCTGGCATGAGCTACTTACACCTGTTGACAAGTGCCAGTAGTTTTAATTTCTAAAATCTCCAGAATTATTTACATATGTCAGTTATTAAATCACTTGATGTATCCCATTTGTTTATTCGTTAAGTACTCGTTTAGTTGTCATGCATCGGCAGTATTCTAAGAGCTTTTATTTGCAACACAACTAACTTGTGTAGTGAAATTTGGAACTTATGTATGACAGTGACTATGTTTCTAAGAACACTACCATATTGAATTTCTACAAAACACTCAATTTTTATAGTGCTTTGAGGCAGTTTAATTTTTGTACTAACTTTAAGGCTTGAAATAGAAGCACTGATTTACAACACAGTAGGCTCTTTGATTACGGAAATCATATTTTGATCTATAAAATAGTGCTAAGAGGGGTACAACATATACTTGAGGTGTTATTTAATGCTTCTGCCTTAGAGTGTTTGAACTGAAGTCTTCCTAATTTAGTATTCTTAATTTTTTTTTTAACTCTACATTTTAAAGAAAGTGTTCACAACATTAAGCTACTGGTGAAACCTGTTTTGTTTTTTTCTTTTGAGAATGTTTTCCTAGTGAATTAATGATCTCCTAGGAACATCTATTCAGAGAATTTCCGGACTCTGCTTTGATGAAAACTGGAGATGAGGCAAACCTGACTGAATTACTCTTGCGCCACCACCCTTTACCCTCCCAAATTTTTTTTTTTTTTTTTTTGAACAGGGAGGAAATCTCTTACCTGTACTGTTTAATATATATTTCCTGTACATCATTGGAAAAAATGGGCACAGGTTTTAATTGAAAGTACAATAAGCAAAGTTCTAGTTTTTTCCTGCAAGTTTTGAGAGTTTTTAAATATATTCTAGATCCAGTCCCTGTCAGCTATGGTTTGCAAATATTTTCCTCATTTTGTATCTTGTTTTTGCATCCTCTATGGGCTCTTTGTAGAGCAAAAAAGTTTTTGATTAAGGCCAGTTTATCAGATTTTTTTTCTCTTATGGGACATCTTTTTGGTATCCTGTCTAAACTTTATTAAGCTTTGGGTACCAAAAGTTTCCCTGTGTTTTTGCCTAAAAGTTTTATAATTTTAAGTCTGTGATTTATTTTGTATTAATTTTTATATGCTATGTGAGGCTTGAATTATTATTATTATTATTTTTTTTTGGCTTGTGGATGATATCCAGTCACTCAAACTAAGCATGATTTCTTGAAAAGACTATCCTTCCTCTTTTGAATTGCTTCTGCATCCTTGTGAAAACATTTAGACTTAGTTTTGTGTATCTATTTTTGAGAGGTCTTAAAATTGAATAAATTGTTCTCACTGTATTCATTTTCAAAAGTTTTAGCTATTCTTATTCGTCTGCCTTTCCTATAAATTTTAGAAAAATTTTGTCAATAGCTATAAGAAAATCAGGATTTTTATAGAAGTTATATTAATGTTTCTTTAAAAACTAAGCACATACTTAACAATGCTATCCGGCAATTTTCAGTCCTGGCGAGGTGAAAACTTAGGTTCACTAAAACGAATTTACACAGCTATAGATAGCAGCTTTATTTGAATGACCAAAAACTGGAAACAACCAAATACTCTTCAGTAGGTAAATGCATAGGTAAATTGTGGTATATCCAGCCCTAGGAATGCTACTCAGCAATAAAAAGGAATATACAATATAATTGAAACATGCAGCAACTTGGATCGTCTCAAGAGCTTTATACTGAGTCCAAAAAGCCATTCCAAAAAGTCATAACTGTATGATTATGATTTCATTTATGCAACATTCTCAAGATGACACAATAAGCTGAAAAACAGTGGTGGTTGTCAGGGCTTAGGAATGGTACCAAGTAAGGAATGGAAGTGATGAGTGATGAAGGGGGAAATCTTTGTGGTGAAGAAATAGCTCTGCCTATTGTTTACCTGGGAGGTCGTTAACCAAATCTGCAGGTGTGATAAAATGGCAAAAGACAATTACACATGCATTGTACCAGTGTCAGTGCCCTGATTTTAATATTTATAGTTATGTAAGATGTCACCATCAGGGAGACTGGTTAAAGGGTACATCACCTCTGTATTATCTGGGGGATTCTCTGTGAATATAATTTTAAAGACTTTTTAAACTTTTCATGTGTATGGGCATGCTTGTTTATTTTAATCATAAGATAAATATTATACTGTATCATGGTCCTGAATTTAATTGTTAAATTGTAAGTAAACAAGTGCTGTTAAAGTTCTCGAGTTGAAAAAACTACCTTTTTAAGCCTCAGCTTTTCTAAATTGGGCCAGCCCACCTATTTACCTTTACTTGGTGGAATGTGAAATGGCTTAGCTCAGTGCTTGTCATGAGGTGGTAATTATTGTACAAAGCTGAGATTTTCAGTTTTTAATGGGGGTCTAAGAATGGAAGTTTGGTTATTAGTATTTGTTCCTGAGTGTTTTCTTCTTGGACAGTCTTTTTTTCTTGCCATGAAGAATATATTCTATTGCTTTCGGCCAGAAGCAGCCTATTTCTACAGTCAGTAATCAGCATGGAAATGGAACTAACACTTTGGAACTTTAAAAAGAATTAAGGGTTTTCTGATGACATTTTTAATTTTTTTTTTTTAAGTACTTTTACTTTAAGATGATAGGCGTGAAAGTAATTTGACTCTTTGGTACTGTTGCCTTTTAGCTCTTAATATTTTGGGGCCTTTTTCTTATTCTAAAATTAAAGCAATAGGTTGCCATTTTTTTTTTTTTTTATGCATGCTCTATTTAATCCAAGCCTTTCTGTTTTCATATTAAAAAGAATGGGAAATTTTGTTCTCAGGTTTTTTTTTTTTTATATGTCTCAAAAATATTTCAATTCTTATATGGTATTTATATTAACTTTTTTCCTCTTCAGATTTCCTCTTGTTGTATAGTCAACCAGAACAATGTTCTACGCACATTTTGTCCTCAGTAAAAGAGGGCCGCTGGCCAAAATTTGGCTAGCGGCCCATTGGGATAAGAAGCTGACCAAAGCCCATGTGTTTGAGTGTAATTTAGAGAGCAGCGTGGAGAGTATCATTTCACCAAAGGTATGATTGATGTCTATATTTTTATTCACTTTTCTTGATTGTTTATTGATATGTAAAATAGAGTTCTATAAAACAACTTTTTAAGTAGGCAACTATGTATATTGCAGACAAAGAGAACCCATAGATTATCCAGAATTCCAGTTTGGAATTTTCTTTCCTTTTTTAAAAAAAATCTTATAAGTACACAGATAGTTTCATTTGCCTGTTTTAATGTTAGATAAACATGTGGTTGGGCAGTACTCAAATATTTTATATTCAGCTTTCTAGTTGTTCTTATACTAAAATATGTGTGAGAGAGTTCCTTATTTAAGAATTTATAAAATTTTCAAAATAAGGACCCATTAAGTAGAAATGGTTGTAGCGTTTAGTTTTATGATATCAAAAGGCTCTTACTCCAAAACACATTTGGCCATTAGGATTTCAGATAAGGATATGGACCTATAATTTGTTGGTTTGATTGTGATATATTTTACCAGTGTTTTTTTTGGATAATCAATTTTTTTCTGATGTTTTTAATTTTAATTCCTTTCGTGCTATACAATGCAGCCATTAAAAATTATGATAATGTTACAAACAGAGCCTTTCCTAAATGCAGTCTCATTATAAAACAGTGTAGTTTTTATGTACACACAAAAAAGAAGAGAAATTATGAGTACGTGCACACATAAAAGTCTAGAAGGCATACCAAAGTACTACTAAAGATTTCTCTAGGTGGTAGGATTATTTTTAGTCTTTATTTTTCTTTTTAAAAAGTAACCATTTAGTAAACATTGCTCGCTAAATGTTTTGTTCACATTCACAAGTCTTAATATTGATATTCAGGAATATAATTGATGGACTAGATGATAAACTTACTTTTTAGATTTCTGATATATGCTAACAGTTTATTCTGTCCGGAGAGCATACCAGTTGGCACTGCTGGTCAAATTATGTGGAAACAGGATGTTTTTTCCTTTTTTATAGGTATGCTTATTGAGATAAGTGAATGGGAAAGGAGAAATTTAGCTTTTTTTTTTTTTAATTGATGGGTGTGGCTAATTTTTAACATCCATAAGCAAATACTGAGCTTGATTTAGCTTAAAAGGACAAAAAAATTTTTCACAGTACGTGCAGAGTACTTTGTACCCTGTTAGGGACACTACAAAATATGACACAATTAGATATATGAAGGTTTGTATCAACAACCATAAAACAAAGCATTCGTAAAGTTGACGAATAATGTAAGAAGATTGTGGAATGTGTGTGAGAGAGAATAACTTACTTTAAGATCCATTTTTAAGTAGATTTTTATTTGATCAATTTTGTTTTATTATTGTGATAGAGATTTCCACAGGATTAACTGACCTGAAGATTTCTAATGTTTGCTGTTGGTGCATGGTTCTTATGATGGGGAAATGTTGATTAAATCATTCAGAGCAAGTGTCAGACAATATGACCAGTTGAACTGCGTGCCTTCTCTCCTTTCCCTATGATATCCTCTACACAGCTTTCCTGGATATGTAGCCCGTTCTTTATGATACCTATACTCAACATAAGCTAGCAGCTAAACTCAGAACCAAACTAACCCAGGAAGAAAGCCTTTTCTGCCCAAACACCACTTGTAAAGGTTGTTAGTTCTGGACAAAATAGCAAACCAAAGGTGTTTTTGTTTTTTGATTTTTTAAAATCTCCTTTTCTTAAAGTATAGTCATCTTCATTTTAAACTTCCTAAGACCACGTCATAAAAGTACATCCTCATTTTCCATTAGGAGCAATGTTTGATTGGGTATTTTTCATATCAGATTTATCATCTGGTAAGTCCAAGATTTTACCACAAATTTACTATAATTTTTTATACTTTTAAAAATACATAGCAGTAAACATCAGAATTTATGCTGTAAACCACATGAAATGGGCATAAATGTAGATCCTGAGAATCATTATAAATAGAATTCCTAGATGCAGAGAGTATACATAGAATTTAAAAATAACTCATTTTATAAATAACAATTTACTAATCATAATTTAAGCAAATATTTAATAATGTTATTTGCTACCTTAGAATTCGCTAAGTTTTATGGTGTGATTTGGAAAATGATCTGGGAGAGTGTGAGTTCATGCTGTCTTATTCTCTCAAAAAATTTTTTCTTATAGCCGGAGGAATTTTGAGTCCTCCTATTTACGTTGAGTGTTTACTTGTCTCATTCTTTTCCCAACTACTATATCTCATCCCACATAAGCATTGATCGAGATCTGCCTTGAAAAAAAAAAAAAACAGGATAAGAAGTGTATTTTCTGGTGAAAATATATGGGGTACCTTTGTCTTTATCAGTATGCTTTCCAGCCAGGTAATAAAACCTCAGTGAAAAGTGAGTTAAACAATAAGGAAATTAACAAGCTTACTTAATTAGTAATTTAGAAATAGCAAGGTTTAGTTTGGTTTGATTCAGAAGTTCAGTGATGTCATTCAAGGACTCACATGCTTAGTTGGCTTCTTGTCCTCATACTTAAGGCCTCGTTCTTACAGGGTGACTGCAAACAGCTCCAAGCCCTACCTACTCACAACACAGAAAAGGGAGAGAGGGGCATTCTTCTTTTATTGGAAAAAATCTTAGAAACTGTGACATACTTATTTCTCTTTGGCTGAACTAGGTTACACGCCCACTCAGGAGCAAGCATTAGCAGAGAAGACTCAAGACAATCATCCTTCGAGGCCTAGGACAGTCATTCCCTAAACAGAATCTCATTTCAGTTAGCTCACAAGGATCAGTGGCTCTGGATTAGCATCCAAAAGTGCCACACACATTTTATTTTGCTGATGACAACAGCAATCCATGGAACACCTTAGTACCTACTTCATAGCTACCTTCATGTTTAATTCATGAATTAACTGCCAGTCTGTCCTTCAGAGATTCTTGGGAAACTTACTGGTAAAGGCACTGAGAAATAAAATCTAGGTGATTATGAGGTAACTTCAAATAAATGATAAAAAAATATGAAGATATAAAGCAAAATCTGCCTATAAATTCCACAAAGTACAAGCTTTGAAGTCTGATCACCTTTAAAACCAGAAAATTAATTTTATAAATGGATTAATGTTAATGTTTTCTTCACAGGTGAAGATGGCACTCCGAACATCAGGACATCTTTTACTCGGAGTAGTTCGAATCTATCACAGAAAAGCCAAATACCTTCTTGCAGACTGTAATGAAGCGTTCATTAAGATAAAGATGGCTTTTCGGCCAGGTGTTGTTGGCTTTTTTCTTTCTTTTTTTTGTTTAAACTTTGAAGCTTCTTGTGCTCAGTGTGAAAAACTGCTTAAAAAATATTCTAAATCAGCATGTTTTGTTTTATTTTCATTGCAGTGTAAGGGATCCTTCAGAATAGGGTAAGGCTGGGAGAATAGTCATTCAAGGCAGTATTCTACTTCTGTAATTACAACAGTCACTCCTTTTTGTTCTTCCTCTGTAGCTGCCTTTTTCTTTTAACCCCTTTTGCAGCAACTTGTATAGAACTCAAGCATCAGAGGTTAAACTGTAGAAAACCAATTAGGATTTTTTAAATATAGCTCAGATAAAATATTTTAGGACTTTAATTTTTTCCTGAATAATTTTAATTACAGTGTATCCTTAAGATCAAATTTACTTTTAAGTTGTTGAGAATTTTTATTAAAGTTTCTCTGTAAATTTTTGGCATTTTGTTTTAGGTAATAATTGATTCTAAACTCCTGTCTTCATAGATAATTACTAGGGTATATATCTGAATTCATATATCATTCTGTAAGTTTTTTAAAGCATTGGTGAGATTTTATTCTAAATTATCAGAATATATAGGAGAGATGCTTTCTACACTAGTTTCTACTGAGGCTATATTCTACTACAGTTTTATTATATGAACTGATATTTTTGAGATCTAAGATTTTATTTAAAAATAAAATATTTAGGCAGAGGCCGTGTTGAATTATTTCTTAACAAGTAGCTACTAAGTGCCTTTTGTTTAAATAATTATTTTTATTTTTATCATTTGAAGCAGTCCCTATTTATTATAGACAACCTGGAAAATATAGGGGAAAATATGAAGAAAATGAAAATCTTTTAGTCTCACTTTCCCTAAAATAACCAAATTCTCTTAACATTAGGGGTACTTGTTTGCAGTCATTCCTTTTTCTCATAAATTTCATGCTTATTTAAAAAACTTATATTTGTTGATATTCTTATAAAGACTTATTAGCTTAATGCATAATTAGTGCTTTGATTTTTTATATAGCGAGTAGTACATCTGTGATTATAGAGAAAGAAAAATACTTGTGCCTTAAAGTACTTTGCTACTTTCTAGAATACAACCTTAGGAAATTAAACTGACTACCTTCCTTTGATTCTTGAATAATCCATAATATAGCCAGGCCTTGAAACTTCCATTTCTTTTCCAGGTGTTGTTGACCTGCCTGAGGAAAATCGAGAAGCTGCTTACAATGCAATTACTTTACCTGAAGAGTTTCATGACTTTGATCAGCCACTGCCTGACTTAGAGTATGTCTTTTTTCTTTTTTTTAATTGGCGAGTTGGTCTACAGAAGACCAAAACACATGTTATTGGCTTCCAAATGTATAGTTTTCCTTGGAGTGTTTTGACATTGGGTTAACAGTTAGCTAAAATACACATACTTTGGTTTAGGATAGTGTGTAAGTATGAAACATATAATCTAGAAGTGCTTTTTCTATAATAGTGTAAATGATGTGAACTTTAACACAGCTAAGATAAGAGAATACTGATGTACTTAGGCCAGAGCTATGTAACCTGACCAGTTGTGGTATATGTTTTGTATAATGACATCAGTAAACTTGAACTATTGTTTCATGATTTTTCTTCAGGGGAATGTATTACAATCATCTACTGGTTATTTAATTTTTTTGCCAGGCTATACTTGGCCACAATTTTTTTTTTAAATAAACATGAAAGAACTTTCTGTAAAGAACATGAAAAGGTCATTGTCACAACACACATTTAAGGGGAGAAAGTTGTACAGAGATGGCCGTTAACAGCAGAATACCGTGGTATATTGTTCCCCTCAAGTCCTCAAAATTCAGCTGTTGTTACAGTGACAGGGAATGTGACTAACTTTCCAAGTAATTAAATTGCACAGGTGACAACCAAGAAACTTACCAAGTCTGTTTATTTTTTGACAATATTTTCTGCCTTTTAAAATAATTTATGATTCCTAATTAAATTTGGTGTTTTTGTGTGTTAATTAGTGCTAGGCACTAAGCTGCTTTACTGTTTCTTTCCTCTTAGCTTTTTTTTTTTTAACACGGAAATGTTTTAACATAGCAAAGAGTAGAGGGATTAGTATTATGAATCCCAAGTACTAATCATCCAGCTTTTTTTATTATCAATACATTGTGAGTTTTATTTACTATGTATTTTCCCAACTCACCTTCCAACTGCTACTGGATTATTTTAAAGCATATTACATGTTATCTGTAAATACATCAGTATGTATCTCTTTAGAGGTAAAAATTTTTTAAAAAACAACATGAAACCTTTAGAAAAATTATAGTAATTTCTTAATATAATATCCAATCAGTGTTCAAATGTCCCAGTTGACAGTGCCTTTCTTCCAGTTTGTTTGAGTTAGGGTCTGTACAGAGCCTGTGACTACACTTAGTTGGTATGTCTCATAAGTCTCTTTCAAAAAACGTACCAGCTCTTGGCATCTCTCTTATGTTTTTCCTTGCTATTTATTTGCCAAAGAAGCTTGGTGATTTGTTTTGAACTATTTACATTCTGCGTGTGGCAGATTGGTATTTAACATTACATTTTTTAAAAATTCATTTAATTAGTTTAAACAATATGAAAGGTTATGTGTTAGAGGAAGAAACACTCTCAGAAAAGTCTGGAAAGTTCAGAGTTCACACAGCCTGTGTGTAGCGGGGTCCTGATAAAAACCTATGCCTGTCTGTTCCATGTATTTCCAAGTTTTCCCTCTCTCTATCATACTGTTTTATGTAGTGATTTCAGCATATGATATTTTGTTTGCCTGGTCACTGATGGCTTTAACATTTAAGTACAGGTTAATTTCCAAGTCATTTAAATTCTTAGACTGTATTTATTAAGTACTAAATTTTAAGGCTCCTAAAACCTTGACAGGTTGTATGTTTTTTTCTTCCAGAGACACTTGGGATCTTTTTTTCTTATAAATATATTACAATGAGACTTGACTAAAATGTATTTGAAATTCTTTTATAGTGACATCGATGTGGCCCAGCAGTTCAGCCTGAACCAAAGTAGAGTAGAAGAGATAACCATGAGAGAAGAAGTTGGGAACATCAGTATCCTACAAGAAAATGATTTTGGTAAATCACTAGCCACTAGCTATAACGTATAATTACGTTTGTCTTTTGAAAAAGAAAACCAGGCATGTGTTAACATTCATAGGCAGAAAGACTTAAAATTTCATCTGAGGCATTTTCATCAGGAAAATTTGCCTTCCTACCAGTATGTTAAGCATCATTTCCATTTATGCACCAAACTTAAAAAGTTTATTCTTTGCCTACTCCTGCTCCCTGTACACAGTGATAAGACCTGTACATTGATTTGTGTGACAAGTGCCAACATTAAAGTGATACATGCTTTTAAACTATTTTGGAACAGCTACACTGTGTACCTACTATTCTTTTGGAATAGTAGCAAACCAAATTCTTTTCTTGATGAAAATTTAACAAGAAAGTTTGTGAATGTTAATGCAACCTAACAGATATAGATACTTAGATTTACTTGACGTTTATAGTAACCTAAGTTTGGATCTTAGAGTTGAATTTGCTAGTCATGCCTCAGAATCAGTTTATGAAATATAGATGCTAAAGATTTAAAATTGTAAAGATTGTTTGTTTTTCTTTTGTAACAGTGATCTTTTTAACTTTTTCAATTAATGATTTTGACTAAAATTTGTTCAGGTGACTTTGGAATGGATGATCGTGAGATAATGAGAGAAGGCAGTGCTTTTGAGGATGATGACATGTTAGTAAGCACCAATGCTTCTAACCTCCTGCTAGAGCCTGAACAGAGCACCAGCAATCTGAATGAGAAAATTAACCATTTAGAATATGAAGACCAATATAAGGATGACAATTTTGGAGAAGGAAATGATGGTGGTATATTAGGTAGGTCACAGCAAGTTGGTTATTCTAACAATTTTCTTTATGCAGTATTTAGAGCAGTTGCTAATTCTGGGTCTTGAGTAAGTAGCTCTCTAGATATATATGTGTGAATTGTGACCATTTGGTTCAGTAGAAGTTTTCTGTAAAACTGTAGCTTGAAAATGTCATAATAAGACCTTATTCTGTTTAAAAGTGCTTCTCTCAGGGTTTTTAATTTTCCTAGTTCTTTAAACTGCTATATTTGTGTTTGATATCTATGTTAAGTAAATACGTTTTAAATAGAGATGTAAAAAAATATAAATTAGAAATGAGAAACATTTTTATATAATGTTTATACTCTTGTACATTACCATGAAGAGAAACATGCAAATTGAATAAATTTAAATTTTTTAATTTAATTCATTTTAACATTTTTCTAGTGATCGGCTATTGTTCTTTTAAAAATTATAACAATTACATTCTCTATTTCAGATGACAAACTTATTAGTAATAATGATGGCGGTATCTTTGACGATCCCCCTGCCCTGTCTGAGACAGGGGTTATGATGCCAGAACAGCCTGCACATGATGATATGGATGAGGATGATAACGTATCAAGTAAGCATTTCAGGTTCAGCGAACTGGGCATGAGTGTATGATATCCAGAAAGACATTTAACATAGAAGACCACAGACTAAAAGTTTAAGCTTTTAATGAACTATAAATCTCCTTAAAAATAGTGCTTATCATTGATTGCTTGTTCTGTTTCTTTTAGGCATTTAACTCTATGCCACTCAGCCTTTTTTGGCCAGGGGGTTCAACTCTGGAGGGACATTCTTATAACTAGAAAACTTTTTTCTTGGTACCAGTGGGTTGTTTTCTGTTTCACAAATGGATTTTTTCCCCCCATTTGTAGGATATATATCAAATACCCGAGCCTTTTGTGACCAAATATTTATTTTTATAGTGGGTGGACCTGATAGTCCTGATTCAGTGGATCCTGTTGAACCTATGCCAACCATGACTGATCAAACAACACTTGTTCCAAATGAGGAAGAAGCCTTTGCTTTGGAACCTATTGATATCACTGGTAAGCATACTTTTTGACTTAGCAAAACTTAGAACATAAGGTCCTAGCTCTGGCTCTTGTCCACTGATCAATCTACTACTCTCGTTTTAGATAACTAAGCTGCTATGATAGGTGCCCTGTCAGCTATCATAGGATCTTTATTTAATTCATATATAATTATAGATTATATAATTTGCTGTAAAATATAAACATATAGAACAAGTTTTCTAATGTATATCTTAGTCTTTTGGGATTCTCACAATGCTAGCAGTTCATATATTTAACAATTAGAAAACATTGTAAAGCATTTTATAGTAAAGTACAGGACTAAATAATCAATTATTTTACAAAGTTCTAGATTCTATATAGTAGGGCTGCAATTTAGGAAAACCTCAAAATACTTTTTTTAATAGCAGAGGTTTAAAAACAATCTATTTTTTTCAGTGCTTATTAAGAAACAGAAAACATAATTGGTGGGAGTGCGCTTAAGAGAGGCAATTCAAAATATATAATTTGAACGTGAAACTCAAAATTTCTAGATAGTTTATGGGTATAGTGGGCTAGAATACTTGAAAACAGTTACAGTATAATTCATTATGTAGTTATTTTAAGTAGAACAAGATTAATCTTTTGAATTTCCTACTTAGAATCTGATTGGCAGAAACTGCCTTGGGCTTCTGGTTTATAAAGAGCTCTTACTATCTAACTGTTTAGGAACTAAAAATGTAACAATGAAAAAGTCTATCCTCATGGAACTTAAATACTAATTAGGGGAACATGAGTAATTAAATTAAGTAAAACATGTACTGTGACATATTACAGAGAACTCTAAACACGGTAAGGGAGATACACTGCGGTGTTTATAACATAGGGTAGTTGGGTTCGGCCGGCTGTTTTAAGAACTTGAACTTTTACTTTCAGAGTTAGGAACTCTTCTGTACCTGGAGGACAGGGGTTAGACAAATAATGTCACTCTACAACATCTTTTTGAATCTTGAATTTTGAACCACAGGAATATTTTATATATAAAACCTGTGGTATATAACATGTCTTATTGGCTGGAATCTTGTGGAGTTTATTTAATCCCCATGAGCTTTTTATGTCTTAGAAATGGAAATAATGCTGCTCACTTTGCAAAGATTTTAGTAAGGGTTAGAAGTGAATATAAAGATAGCTGTGATAGACCTGGGCCTGGAGTCCCAGGTCCATCTGACTGTATTTGAGCTTGTTTCATTTTGTTAAGCTGCTTGTGGAACTGCTGTATACAAATTGTAACTTTTCCAATAAAAACTATAGTAATCAATTTATGGAGATCTCAGTCTATATGCCAAACAGTATGCTAAGTATTTTACAACTCCTATAAGTGGTTAGCCATATTTCAAGTGGGAAAATGAAGAGGTAAAGAAGATAGGGTAAACTCTTCTTAGTGCTCACTCAATAAGTGGCAGAACCTAGTACTTAAGTCCAAGTATGCTGTGTTCCATGTTTACAGTATAAAGCTACATGGGCAAATATATATTGGCTCTTAAATTGTTTTATACATTTTGTACTAATGCGTATTCATTTAGTTATTCAGCAAAGTTTTATTGAGCACCTATTGTATGCTAGCCTCTCTTCTAAATGGTGCTTGGGAAACCTCATTTAAAACAGATTCTGCCTTCTTAAGGCTTAACTTTTCTAGTAAGTGTGTAGAAAATTGGGATACAATGAGACCCAGTCTGGTTGCTGTGCCTTTCATGCTGCCCTGTCAGGAAATTGACTTTTTCCTTTTATCATTTAAGTCAAAGAAACAAAAGCCAAAAGGAAGAGGAAGCTGATTGTTGACAGTGTGAAAGAGCTGGATAGTAAGACAATTAGAGCCCAACTTAGTGATTATTCTGACATTGTTACTACTTTGGACCTGGCACCACCCACCAAGAAACTGATGATGTGGAAAGAGACAGGGGGAGTGGAAAAACTCTTCTCATTACCTGCCCAGCCTCTGTGGAATAACAGACTACTAAAGGTAATATAGTTTGTAGAATTTTTTATTTCATATACATTTTGACCATTTAAAAAAATACTTTTAAAACTTTCACGTGAACCATTTTTTATCAGTTTGATTTTTCAGCTATATGGTACCTTTCTTAAAGTATTCTGAAAATAACTTGATCTAAAAGATCATGATAAGTGACACCTGCCTCACTAAAAAATGTAGAATGATTTTTCTCTATACTAGTGTTTTTAATAATAGTTCTCCACAACTTCCTATGACAAACTGTTCTGTTGCCTTAGATGTTGCTTTCTGGCCAGAACGTAGTAATTCTAATGTTCCCACAATTAAGAATTCTGGCTTTATGAGAATAAGCCCTTTTCTGCTTACTTTACATTCCAGTATATGCCAAGGCAAGGTTCTGAAGCATCTGATGAGTGGCATGGTGCTGTTAGGCTATTATTCTTTCTAAAGTTGAAATATAGCCAATTGATTTTACTTTATATTTTACTGTATTCTAAATTTTAAGTGTTTCAAAGTGGCAAGGCTATGGAAAACTATTTATTGAAAGCACAGTCATATAATGATTTGAAAGATTTGCATTCTCTGACTCACTCATCTTACAGTTTTTCCTAAGGAAGAGGAAATTTTTCATAATTTAAAATACAGAAAAGCCATTTCTGTGAAAATGTTCACTAATTGTTACTTACAGTTACATTTTTAAAAAGAAACTTAAAATATTGAAAAGTGGTTCAAGCACGAGATATATACACACACACATACACACACACACATACACACACACCTGTCTCCACTTGGAATATTATACAGTCTTTAAAAACATTAAAATGATAGTTAATAAGAGTATCATATACTATTTAGTGAAAAAAGCACTTTGTAAAGAAAACTATTTGATGATTATAGTTAGATTGGGTTTTAAGTGTATCAATATGAAAGTAAACTGTAAACAAATAAATTTAAAATGTAGGCACCTGAACTATAAGATCATGCATCAAAATTTTATTTTTTATTTTCAACTTTTCTAAATTGCTGCCATTATAATTTGAAATCCGGTATTTAAAATCATTTTGAGATGGAATGAAGTATTAATGTTAATAACATTAAGTAGAAATCATTCTAAATTGCATATATACTGATTACAATTTATTAAAACATGGAAAATAGAAATGTCAGTGGTGGGTTGTCAGCTAATGTGATTTATAATTGAGATATTTTCTTAACATTTTTTTTATAGCTCTTTACACGCTGTCTTACACCTCTAGTTCCAGAAGACCTTAGAAAAAGGAGGAAAGGAGGAGAGGCTGATAATTTGGATGAATTCCTCAAAGAATTTGAAAATCCAGAGGTTCCCAGAGAAGATCAGCAGCAACAACATCAGCAGCGTGATGTTATCGGTCTGTTCTATGGAAATAGTTTTCCTGATGAAGTTTTACATAAACCTTCGGCTTAAAATTTATCTATGTATTGACAGAGTAAAAGAAATCAGGAACAAAGAAGTATATACTCACATATTTTGGGACAGGGAAAGATATGCCTTATTATATTATTACATGTGATTGCCTTGTTAGAGATAAAGCTATCTCTTTTTAGGACTGGATGAGTGATAGTCTGTTAAAGGATTGTCCTGCATTGGACTGGAGGTGGGACTTGTCCTTTTAAGGCCTCTTCCCACCTTTAAGTGTATTGTTATAAAGTGAATTATCTTTGTGGAGGTAAAATTTTATTTGGCCATCTTCATTAGAGAAAATAACTGTGTATTAGTGATAAAAGTAAATGGTTTTAAAATATTAAGACTATATGACCTAACTCTTCTCTTCATATAACCAATTGCAGATGAGCCCATTTTGGAAGAACCAAGCCGCCTCCAGGAGTCAGTGATGGAGACCAGCAGAACAAACTTGGATGAGTCAGCCATGCCCCCACCACCACCTCAGGGAGTTAAACGAAAAGCGGGACAAATTGACCCAGAGCCTGTGATCCCTGTAAGCAAACATATCTCTCCATCACAGTGTTTGGGGGTATTCATTTTAAATCCCTAGAAATAAGGTCTTATTTAAGGAGTTCTTGTAAAATAGTTTAGGCAGAAAATGCAAATTAGAGAGGAAGAATGGCAGCTGAGGATTCAAGCACAATGCACCTAAAATGAGAGAACATGCTCTGGGAATTTTCAGTCTTTCTGACTATTATTGGATAGTCTTGCTTTGGAGTGGCCTAAAGTGAGCATCCTTGGTTAGTGTGACATGCTTAACACTGAACTGGGTTCTGTTTTATTTTATTTTGTTTTCATTCCTTTATCAACAAGATTGAGCATTCTTTCTCTGGTTTTATTGAGAAATAATTAACATATAACACTATTAAAGTGAAGAACAATGATTTGATTTATATATATTGTGAAATGATTGCAATAAGCTTGGTTAACATTCATCACCTCACGTAGTTCACCTTTTTCGTGTCATAAGAACTTTTAATATCTACTCTCAACCACTTTTAAGTATATAATACAGTATTATCAATTATAATTACCACACTGTATTAGAGCCCCGGAATTTATTCATCTTATAAGTTATCCTCTGACCAACATCTCCCCATTTTCCCCAGCTCCCAGTAACCATCATTCTTTCTGCTTCTATGAGTTTAGCATTTTTAGATTCCACATGTAAGCAATATTATATAGTATTTGTTTTTCTCTGACTTCAGTCACTGAACATAATTCCTTCAAGGTTCATCTATGATGTAAGTGGCAAGATTTCCTTCTTCTGGCTGAATAATATTCCATTGTATGTGTATATCACACCTTCTTTATCCACTGACAGACACTTAGGTTTTTTCCATAATGTTGGGATGAATATGGGGGAGCATATTTTTTTTTTTTGAGGTAGTGAATTTATTTCCTTTAGATAATATAATAGCCATTCTAACCAGGTACAAGGTGACATATCATTGTGGTTTGGATTTGCATTTTCCTGATGATTAGTGAAATTTGTGTTGGCCATCTCTATCTTTGGGAAGATGTTCAGATCTGCTCCCATTTTGAATCAGATTTTTTATTTTTTGAGTTATGTGAGTTCTTCATCTGATAAGTGGTTAATGGCTAAAATATAGCAATTGCCAATATTTTATCTATTCTGTAGGTTGCCTTTTCATTTTATTGATGGTATCTTTTGCAGAAGCTTTTTAGTTTGATATAGTCTGACTTGTTTATTTTTGCCTTTGCTTTTGATGTCACATTCAAAATACATTTGCCAAGATTACTGTCAAGGAGCTTACCACCTAAGATTTTTTCTAGAAGTTTTATGGTTTCGGGTCTTACATTAAAAGTCTCTTTATTTTAAGTTTAATTTTGTATTCGGTGGCAGAAATCAGGCATCCAGTTTTTTGGCACCATTTATTAAAGAGACTGTCCTTTCCCTGTTTTATATTCTTGGCTTGTTGTAAATTAATTGACCATATATGTGTTGTGTGGGTTTATTCCTGGGAGCTCTATTCTGTTCCAGTTTTTGGCTTAATCTTTAGCAAACATTCCTGCATATCTCCAGTACTAGGCAGTTTTAGGCTATCTTATTAAGTAATATGTTTTTCAAATTACTAAAAAAAAAGTTAAAGTAACATCTGGTTACTCTAAACTAAAACAAGGATAAAGGAAATAAGGTCTGGTTTAGTATTTCCCAACCTTAAGTCTATAGAATAAAATGAATCTGAGCACAGAGTGGCTCTTTGGGAACCTTAGACTCTTGGTTTAGCCTCCATCAAGAGGTAACAGCAGAAGAATACTCTTTGCCAGTTTTAAGAACCACTTCTCTGTGCCCTCTGGTGCTAAGGAGTTTTCAAAAAGAGCATTTTTCTTTTGAGCTCAGGAATAGGAATGGGAATAGGTAAATGAGTGAGTTATTGTAGTACCACTCTCCTGGTATTGTTCCCTGGCCATTCCTTTGGTTTGTTACAGACTATTTTTTAATGTTTTCAACTGTTACTAAAGCCTGAGGAAAGAAATTCAAGAGCTGGACCTAGAAAGATCTTCTTAATCCTGTTTGCTGTCATAGGAGCTCCAAGTCTCTTATTTAGAGCCCAATCTGAGTTGTCCTAGCTTCAGGTAATTTTATGCGGTAATGGTTGATAAGATAGTACCAGGCTAATTGATGGTAAAGCTTTTTTGTGCTGTCCTGGAGTTCAGTGGGTTTTGTATTTTCCTAAAATGATACTACAGAAAGTTTTGGGGATTTTTACTGTATTTTTCTTATTTGTAAATTCTCACATAGAGTTTTAAGTAAGTATAAGAAAATACTAAAAAGTATAAAAACCACTTTTCTAGGATGACATTTTTTTCTGTTGTAGCTTTACAATAATAATAAAAAAAGATGTATATTCTATTTGGTTTTTGATTGTGAGGAAGTATGGCAATATGACCCCAGTATTTCTCATTTTGAAAACTTTAGTAGCATATATTGCATATTTAAAAAAAGCTGCTTTTAAAGTGTACATCTTAAATTGCCTTATTTTCATTACTTTAAGCCTCAGCAGGTAGAGCAGATGGAAATACCTCCAGTAGAGCTGCCTCCGGAAGAGCCTCCAAATATCTGTCAGTTAATTCCAGAGTTAGAACTTCTGCCAGAAAAAGAGAAGGAGAAAGAGAAGGAGAAAGAAGATGACGAAGAGGAGGAGGTAAAATAATGTTGTAGAGAGCTCTAATGAATAAATTCCCATTCAAGCTTAACAAAAATCTTCATCCAGCTCTTTGACTTTTCATATTGGAGATAATTGAGCATCAGAGTGATGAAAATTGTTCAGTCATAAGCAAAATGTAGTCAAATTCTTAGTGATCTAGTTCATCCTTAGAACATCAAATTTTGGCTCCCTTGTGAGTTTTTGAAGAACATGGACTGCCTTTCGCTGATATTTGGCTTGGCTTCTAAATTGTAGCTGCTTTTATCTTCTTATCAGTTCTTACTGTTATCTGTGGCCTGGAAATCAAATATCCAAACATTTCTCATTTGTCTATGTGGGTTTTGTTTTCATTAGCTTGGGGTGGGTTATGACTTGGCTAAAACAGATTGAAGGCTTGACTGACTTAAAACAGTAGAAGTGTTTTAGGAATGGATTTTTCTCTTTCTGAGGCATGTTTTAGCTGTTCAGTCTTGAAGTTGTATAAGACTTAGAATATATTTTTTAAGTTTAAAGTGTCTTCAAGGTGGCATTGAATTTTTTAAAATTTTTTCCAAGAGTAAAGGTTATGCATTGGATACATTTTAATGTGTTTATATTTGTAATTTATTATTCCAGCTATAGATTTCATAACCATTTAGTGCTTAGAATATAATAGGAGCATTACATTGTTTTAAGTTAGACTTAGCCCAGAGCTACTGGAGCCTACGTGCGAGTGTGTGCCAGTATTGTAGACTTAGTGTGGAATCAGCATTTAAAATCGTGCTTCCTGTTATGTTTGAAACTGTTTACTTTTGGGTCTTCAGAACATGATATATAGTTTTAGCCTGATTGCACCTCAGCTTCTGCCCCACACCAATTTCAGAAAGTTGTTTATGTGGGTAGCAGGTGACTAGGAGCTAAGGCGGCTCAAGTGAAATATAGTCATTTCTTTTAAAACATTATGTAGACCAGTACTGCTTACTCATTTTTGCTAGTTTGTGGGTTCTTTGGTACTGGTCCACAATGAGATTCGGAATCATCTACAATACCATGCTATTAAAAAAAAAATCAGTTGAAATAAACTGTTTAGTGGCATAGTTGATTTATATCCCAGCATAAGTTCCTTATCTTAACAGGGGCCAAATAACCAACAGCTCACCAACCAGCAATAGTCCATGGACCACGCTGTGTAGACCACATCCTTACAGACTAGTACAAAATCATACATTCAGTCAAATGTTTGCTTGCAGGTACAGAGGACTTTCTTTTGTAGTTTAAGAAAGACAAACTTCTAATAAACTAAGTGATTTTTCAGCAGCATAAAGTATAATTTCTACTACTCAAAATAAGATACAGTTTAATTTAGAGCTCTCAGGAGATATAGAAATATTTTGGTTTGTCAGCTTTTTTTTAAAGTGTGTGTCGGGGGTTTGTTTTTATTCAGGATGAAGATGCTTCAGGGGGTGATCAGGATCAAGAAGAACGAAGATGGAACAAAAGGACTCAGCAGATGCTTCATGGTCTTCAGGTATGCCAGGATAGAGTTTTCATCACAGATTTTGGGCATTGTTCCCTCAAAAAAGTTATATGCTGTAACCAGAAAACCTACCTTTGTGAAACTTTTTCCAGAAAATATTTTAAACTGTTAGGCTAAGAGTAAGAAGCCTGGCAGGTTTCCAGGGACTACTTTTCAGTGGTTCTCTTGCAAAGCAGAACTGTGGTTGTGATTTATGGTACTCCTTTGTGTATCTCCATCTCATATTTGATTGAGCAAATTTAATGTGTCAGATGTCACTAACCCTTGGGCCTTAATGCATCAGAGGAGATAGCTTGAACATCTGTGACATACCAGGCAAGCTGCTCAAGATTTCCCAAAATAGATTCAAAAGATAGATAGACTGAGAACTATAAGTGCCAGATTTTGCTATTGTATCATATTAAATGTTCAAAGAATTGAGTCATTTTAATATTTGTTGAAACAACTGCTTATTCTATTTGTGGTTTTAGACTTACTGTAATACCTTGATTAATGAGAATCACTTGTGCTGCTCAAAAAAGTCCACTCCCAACAGCATAAAGAAGCAGTGTACTTTTTCTAGAATCCAAAATTGGCATCTTCCTATGCAGGTCAATTTTAATTCTTTGGTTTTTTTTCAGCGAGCTCTTGCTAAAACGGGCGCTGAGTCTATCAGTTTGCTTGAGTTATGTCGGAACACGAACAGGAAGCAGGCTGCAGCGAAGTTCTACAGCTTCCTGGTCCTGAAAAAGCAGCAAGCCGTTGAGCTGTCACAGGAGGAGCCCTACAGTGACATCATCGCCACACCCGGGCCCAGGTTCCACATGGTTTGAGCAGCTTAGAGGCACTAGAGCTAGTGTGTTCAGGTCACTAGTGTGTACAAATTGCCCCCATGTGTAGGGCACACAAAACCTTTTCAGAAAAATCTAGATTGTTGTCTGTACAAAGTCTCTCTGCCTTTTTCTTTCATTTTTTCCAGTATTTTAAATTTATCAGTTTCATCTTTAAGGGAAACTGCTTTTATAGATTGTGTTCTGATGGAGAAAATGAGCATCCCAAGGACCCAGAAGATTAACAGCTCAGAACAGATGTGTGCGATATTGGCGCACGTATAACTTTGTGTAGTTGAAAAATCATGACTTTTATCTTAATTCTCCATTACTGCACTGGAAAGAAAACTTGTCAGGAAAAATCCTGACAGTTTAAGAACTATGGAGTGCGTCTGTCTTTGACATAATTGTCTTTTCCATCAGTAATACCAGCAATCTTCTTGGTAACCGGTACTTAGGGATGGTTTCCAAAACACAGATTGTCCTCTTTAAATACCGAGATAGGTTTTAAAGTAGAATTCCATAATGACCAAGGGGGTGTGTGAAATCATGTTGTAACTAATCCCCTTCAGCTACAAAAAGATAGAACTTGCTTTAAAGTGTTCTATTTGATAAATCATTCCATTTGAATCTTTTTAATGGACCGTACTGTCCGGAAATGTTTTAGCGAGGCTCTAAAATGGGCAGAAATAGACGTTTTAGAATAGAATGAATTTTAAAAACCTTTATAACTTTCCAGGAGCTATAAATCAAAGTTTTAAAAAGATGTTTGGATATATTTGAGTACTCAGATCATGAAAATAGAATTTGCTATGCCAACTTAAAGGACAGACTGATGGAAAATTGTACACCTGGTTGACTTAACCTTTCAGCAGACAATGCTGTAAAAACTGATGGCTTCTCTGATATTTATTATGTTTTATTACTGACCTCTTTTTCCAACGCTGCACACGCCTGTGCTTGGAACTTTAATAGCTTTGCAACAGAATCCTGTATCCAGTTTCCTATAATTTAAGTGAAAACATCCAAATAAAGGCTTTATTATTAACAGATCAGATAGCACCAGAAATTATGTGACTATTATGATTATCAAAACATGTCAACTTTTTAGGGCAAAATTACGCTGAAAGTTCTAGTTTAAGTGTTGGCACTTTGTGGAGAAAAAAATCACTTTTGAAACTCAGACTTCAGTGTATGTCCAATAATTTAAAATTATGTGAAATGTTTTAAATTTGTGAACTCGTAATTACTGTTTTGATGATTCATTTTCTTGAGATGGTAATTGTATAAACTTGCTATTGCAGCTTTATTTTCAATATGATGTGCCTGTAAACCATAGATTTTTCTCCCTTTGTAAAAAGACATTGTAGATAATTGAATGATTATAGAAGGTCATTAGTTTCTTGTTACACATTTTGTTAGTCTGGTTTTTGTTGCTTATTGGGTTTAATATTGTTCTTGAAAATAGTTGATGCTATGTTATGTATAACTTTTCTAATAAAAGTTGTGTTATAAGCTGTAAATTTTTGGAGTATTGGTTATTCAGTTAGTAACCCTGGAAAACATTGGTGAAGAAATTAATTGTGCCTTATCTAGAGTAATTATCCATGCAAATTGTAAATGAATTTTTCAAAAGACCTTAGATGAAAAAGTAAAAGACTATGTATTAGTTTAAGAGAAGAGCCATGTGATCTGAAACTTGGATAGATGTAGACTCTTAATAAGATATATGAATGTATATTAAGATTAAAATGAACCAAAGGGTGCTGAAGGATCCTTGGGGCATAGAACGCCTAAAAAGAGGTCAGTAACAACACCCTGTTAACACCTAAGTACGTACACATCATGACATGCCTATGGGTGAATATCCTTGAGCTCTAAACAAAGCTGATAAGCATGTTCTGGAGATTTCCTGGGTCCATCTGAAAAGCATACTGAAGGCTAGGACATTCCTTAAATTGGAATGTACCCACCTTTGTATTCAAACCTCTGATCTGTCCTACCCCCCAGCTGTGAGCTTTACGAACTAAGACCTTATGCTTAATTCAGGGCTTAAACCATAACGAATTTAATGCTGTTGATAATTGGAAAAAGTGTTGACTAAGCATCAATTATCCTAAAACCCGAAAAAACTCTAGGGCTCACCACTTAAGATAAAGAATTAGAATCTAATCTGAAATTGTTGGGACCCTAGAACACAGCATGCCAAAATACCTGGGGTTAGTCCAGAAAGTTCTCATGTGATAAAAAGCTATGCTAAGATTTGAAAGATGGCACAGCATAGTAAATAAAGTGGTTTCGTTTTGCATACAGCAGGACCATGAGTATCTGATGTGGGACTGTTGTAGACTTGGAGTCCATGATCCTAAAACACTGACCTATAGGCCTGCAGTAGAAAGCCGTGGGCCAGGGCCCTGGACACAGCTTCCCACTACCGGGCCAGCTTCTAATGAAAGTGAGATCACACCTGTTCCCAGGAGTTGTGAAAATCCCATGAGCTAATTAGAAGCAGTTTGAAAGGCAACTAACCTTTATGTGATGGGGATAAGCATCGATTTTTCCAGGTCACCCCAGTGCACATGCTTGGGCAAGATTTTTTACCTTTCTGATCTAGGGCACCTCAATCCATCTAAATCCAAAGTGAACTAATTCTACTTATCCTTTTAACTCCCCACCTTGGTGAGTGGCTCCTTCACTTTCCACATCTCCAGTACTTTACAGCTCCAGTTTAGACTGGCCACATTTCAGATGTGCAATAGCCATATGTGACTAGTAGCTAGTGTGTTAGAACAGCTCTAGCATGACATTAAAAGGTCGCACAATCTTAAGGTAATACTCAAACCTATGCAAGGTGCTTAGAGTCTATGTCAAAAATCTAATGTTAAGTATTAATAGGCTTGCAATATTAATAGGGTTGTCAGCGTAAACCTCGTTTAAAAGGCAAAGTTGTGAGCAGAGGCCTGAAAAATGTTAGGCAAGGATGTATAAGGGTAGAGTGTTTCAGAAAGAGGGAATGACTACAGCAAACACTGGGACATAATATGCCTGCCATGTTCAAGATATGAGGCAAGACCAGACACTGACTAGAACAAAGTGAGGAAGTAGTAGGAAATAAGAGAAACAAGAAAGGCTCTCAACCTTGCTCTTTGCAATCACCTAGGGAGCTTAAAAACGTGCATCTGGGTTTGACACCCTATAAAACATTTCTCCAGGTTCTTAGTGCCCTCTGTAAAATAGTTGAATAGATGCACTGGTGGAAAGTATACAGTAATAGATCTCCCACCACAATCTTTGAGTAATGTTAATACTCTGGAAGCCCAATCTTCCTTACTGCGTGGTTTGAAGTAAACCCTGACATGTTGCCACCAGTACCTGAACTGAGAAAGACAGGTCAAGTGAGAAGTAAACTTGCAGTTAAATGGACCAGGGTTACTTGAGACTATTTAACTATAAATGTGGGCCATTGGTGCAGAACTTGCAGTCTTGTGAAGGTTACATGAAATAAAGAGTGCCTAAAACTGGGCATTCAACAAATGGGCAATGTTTAAAGCAAGATATTCATTAGAAAACGGAGTTTTCAGAATATGAATTTGACAGTGGGATGCAAAATAGAATGAAGATACTAACAGTAGTTTTAAACACTGGAATCTGAGTGAACTGCCAGAAGGAACCTAGAGGATGGTCATTTTCTGGACATTATTTCCCTTTCAGCACATTATCTTCCCTGTCTGCAATCCCCTACAAAGTGAACAGGCCTGGATTGCAAAGATAATACAAGAGGCTCCTAAACTCCCCAGCTTCTGTGGACACCCCAATGTATAGCTACGTATGGAACGATTTCCTTTGAAAGAAATCCAGAAACTAGCTGTGACTCCTACACACTGGTAGAACAAGAAAATACCCACATAAACAGGAAAGGCTGAGTCACTCCTACTATAAAGCCCACCCCCAGAACAGTAATATACAGTTAAGAGGAAACACAACACCTATCTTCTCTGACCAGTAAAGGAATTAAATCCCCACATCTAGTACCACAACTTTTAAGACTCCCAGAGGGATGGGCCCCCAAAGTACCCAACTGAAAACCAGCAGGGCATTTGCCCAAGAGACCCACGACCCTTAGCAAACAAATCCTTAACAGGTGCATTGCGCTCTCACCATGGCTACCCCTCAGGCAAAATAACCCAATTTCCCAATCATCCCCTGATGGGGCCCTATGTGCTTACTTCAAAAACTACTGCCTAAGGGTCAGGCTTCTCTTCTAGCAGTCCTATAGAGGCTGACTGATTCTCCCAAGTCATCAAAAAACCCAGCAAACAAAAGTCCTGGACCAGATGGCTTCAGAAGTGATTTTTTACCAGTTAAAGAGGAATTAACACCTATCCTCAATTCTTAAAAAAAAAACAGAGGTAAGGTGCCAAGCTCATTTCAGGAAGTCGTTAATCCTTATTCCAAAAACATACAAAGACTACAAAAAAAAAAATTATAGGTCAGTGTTCCTGAGGAACATAGATGCAGAAATCCTCAACAAAATATTAGAAAAGCGAATTCAGCAATACATTTAAAACAATCATGTAATCGATTGAGATTATTCCTGGGATGCAAGGTTAGTTCACTATCTGTAAGTCAATTAACATGATACACCCCGTAAACAAAATGAAAGTAAATATTATGTGATTATAACAGTGGATGCAGAAAATGCATTTGACAAAATCCAGCATCCATTTATGATAAAACAGCAAAATGGAAATAGAAGAACCATAATTCAATAAAGACGATATATGACTAACCCACAGCTAACATCATTCTCAACAGTGAAAAGCTAAAAGCGTTTTCTTTAAGATCAGGAACAAAACAAGAATCCATTTACATCACTTTAACTCAACATAGTATTGGTAGTCCTAGCCATAGCAATTAGACAAGAAATAAAAGGCATCTAAATCGGAAAGGAACAAGTCGAACTGTCATTTACAGATGACATGACACTGAATATAGAGAACACTAAAGACCACCCAAAAACTGTTAAAACATAAATGAATTAAGTAGCAGGAAACAAAATTAATATTTGTATTATTATTTTTGTGTTTTTATACACCAATCATGAACTATCAGAAACAGAAGTTAAGAAAATAATCCAATTTACAACTGCGTCAAAAAAAAAATACATAAGAATAAGCTTAGCCAAGGAGGTAAAAGATCTGTACTCAGAAAACTATAAGACACTGAAGAAAGAAATTGAAGAAAATACAAATAAATGGAAGGACATACCATGATCATGGATAGGAAGAATTAACATTGCTAAAATTTCCATACTACCCAAAACAGAACTAGAACAAATAATCTTTAAATTCATATGGAATTAAAGAAGACTCTAAATAGCCAAAGCAATCTTGAGAAAAAAGAAAGTTGGAGGTATTATACCACCTGATATCAAATTGTATTGCAAGGCTATAGTTATCAAAATAGCATGGTACTGACATAAAATCAAACAAATAGATCTGTTTAAAACAGAACAGAATAGAAAGCCCAGAAAGAAACCCACACCTATATGCTCAACCTATGACATTGGAGGCCAGAATATACAATGAGGTAAAGACAGTCTAATAAATGGTGGTGGGAAAACTGGACCAATACAAAAGAATGAAACTAGATCACTTTCTGACGCCATATACAAGAATAAACTCAGATTAAATACTTAAATGTAAGACTCAAAACCATGTAACTCCTAGAAGAAAACATAGGTAGTAAATCTTTGGCACTACTCTTAGTAATATTTTTTTGAATATGTCCCCTTGGGTAAGGGGGAAAAAGTAAACAAATCTCTACTGAAGAGATTTTGCACTACAAAGATCACCAGCAACAAATCAAAAAGAAAACATACTGAACAGGAGAAGGTATTCAATAATACTGCCGACAAAGGGTTAAAATACAGAATATATAAGGAACTCATACAACTTCACATCAAAAAGACAATCTCATTAAAAAATGGGCAGAGGACCTGAACAGACATTTCTCAAAAAGAAAAAACAAAACAAAACAAAAAAACCCCACAAAAACAAACAAACAAAAAAACCCATACAGATGGCCAATAGACATATGAAAACATCAACATCACTAATCATCAGGAAAATGCAAATTAAAACTACAATGAGCTATCACCTCACACCTGTCAGAATGGCTATTGTCAATAAATCGATAATCAATGAGTTTTGTTTTGGTAAGGATGTAAAGAAAAGAGAACCCTTGTTCACTGTTGGTGGGATTGTAAATTGGTGTGGCCACTGTGGAAAATAGTATGGAGGTTCCTCAAAAAATTTAAAATGGGACAACCATATGACCCAGCAATTCCAATTCTGTATATTTATTTGAAAAAAAATTGAAAACACTAATTTGAAAAGACATGCAACCCTATGTTCACTACAGCATTGTTTACAGTAGCCAAGATACAGAAGCAACCTAAGTTTCCAACAATAAACAAACAGATAAAGAAGATGTGGTACAGACACACTATGGAATATCACTCAGCCATAAAAATAAATGAAATCTACCATTTGCAACAACATGGATGGACCCAGAGGTTAATATACTAAATGAAATAGGTCTGACAAAGAAAGACCAATACTACATGATTTCACTTATATGTGAAATTTAAAATCAATAAGGTGGGGGATAAGTGAAAAGGAAAAAAGGATTAAGATGTACAAATTGCCAGTCATAAATACAGTAACTGGGATGTAAAGTATGGCATAGGGAATACAGCAAATATTACTGTAACAACTATGTACCGTGTCAGATGGGTACTAGCCTTATGGGGTGATCATTTAGTAAGGTATATAAATGTCTAGTCACGATGGCATACATCTGAAGCTTATGCAATATTGTATGTCAACTGTAACTGGAAAGAATTTCTAATTAAAAATAGAGGATGACGGAATATATGCCAACTCATTTTACCAGGCTACCATTACCCTGATACCAAAGCGGATAAGAATGCCATTTAAAAACAAAAAATTACAAGCCTATATCCCTGATGAACACAGATGCAAAAATTCTCAACAAAATATTAGCAGACCAAGTTTGATAATACATTAAAAAGATCATATACCATTATCAAGTGTGATTTATTTCAAGGATACAAGGATAGTTCAACATTCATGAATCAATGTAATACACATTTTAAAAATTAAATATTATAATTTTAATATATGCAGAAAAAGCATTTGACAAAATTTAACACCAGTTTATGATAACAACTCTCAATGAGTGGGTATAGAGGGGCTGTACCACAACATAATATGAACCATAGATGAGAAACCCAAAGCTAATAGCATAGTCAACAGCGACAATCTGAAAACTTTTTCTCTAAAAACGAGGATGCCCACTCTCACTTTTATTCAATATATTATTCAAAGTCCTAGCAATTAGGCAATAAAAAAGGTATTCAAATTTGAAAGGAAAAAGTAACATCCACTATTTGCAGATGACATATTATATGTACAAAACAAACAAACAAACAAAATTAAATAACTGTTAAATGAATGTAGCAAAGTTGCAGGATTCAGAATCAATATAGAAAAATCTGTTGCATTTCTATATAGCAATAACAAACTATCAGAAAGAGAAATTAAGATAATAATTCCTTTTACAAGTGCATGAAAAATACAATTCCTAGGAATTAATTTTACCAAGGAGGTGAAAGACCTGCACATTGAAAAGTATAAGACATTGATTAAAAGAATTGAAGGCACAAGTAAATGAAAAGATATTCTCTGCTCATTATTGGAAGAATTAATAGTGTTAAAATGTTCATAATACCCAAAGCAATCTACAAATTCAGTGCAATCCTTATCAAAATCCCAATGGCAATTTGCACAGAAATGGAAGACTAAATCCTAAATTTTATAGGAAACCACGAAAAACCCTGAAGAGCCAAACTCATCCTTGGAAATAGAATAAAGCTGGAGGCATCATGCTACTTAATTTCAAACTATATTAAAAAGCTATGGTGATCAAAACAGTAAGGTATTGGCATAAAACCAGGAACATAGATCAGTAGTATAAAATAGAGAGACCACAAAAAAAAAACAAAAACAAAAACAAAAAAACCAAAAAAAACCACAAGAATATATTGTCAATTAATCTTTGATGAAGGAGTCAAGAATACTCAATTGGAAAAGGACTGTCTCTTTAATCAAGAGTGGCAGGAAAACTGGACAGTGACGTGCAAAAGAAAAACTAGACCACTGTCTTACACCATATAAAAAAATGAACTCAAATGGATTAAAGACTTGGATGTAAAATGTGAAATCATAAAAGTCCTAGAAGAAAATGTAAGTCGTAAGCTCCTTGACATCAGTCTTAGTGATGATTTTTTAGATTTGACACCAAAAGCAAAAGGCAACAAAACCAAAAGTAAATAAATGAGTTTACATCAAACTAAAACCTTCTGCACAGCAAAAAAAACCCCAATAACAAAATGAAAAGGCAACCTACAGAGTAAGAGAAAATATTTGCAAATCATATATCTGTTATACTGTTAATATCCAAAATATACAAAGAACCCATTCATCTCAAGTGTAAAAAAAAAAAAAAGAACAAAACAAAAACCAATCTGATTAAAACATGAGCAGAGGAGGTGAATAGATATTTTTTTAAAGAAGACATACAAAGGCCAAAAGGTACGTGAAAAGGTGCTCAGTATCACTAATCACCATGAAAATGAAAATCAAAACCTCAATAAGATACCAGCTCACACCTGTTAGAATGGCTGTCACCAAAAAGATAAGAGATAACAAGTGTTGTCGGGGATGTGGGAGAAAGGGCACCCTTGTGCATTGTAGGTGGGATTGTGAATTGGTAAACTGTGGTCAACAGTATGGCGGTTCCTAGAAAAATTAAAAACAGAACCACAATATGGTGCAGCAGTCTCACTGCTGGGTATATATATCCAAAGGCAATGAAAACAGGGTCTTGAAGATATAGCTGCGCTTCCATATTCTTTGCAGTACGATTCACAATCGTCAAAATATGAAACAACCTAAGTGTCCATCAACAGATAGATAAAGAAAATGAAACACACACACGCACAGTGGAATATTATTGTCACAAGAAGAAGGAAGCCCTGCCATTTGCCACAATATGAATGAACCTAGAAGGCATTATGCTAAGTGAAATGAGTCTGTCAAAGAAAGATAAATACTGAATCATATCACTTAGATGTGGAATCTGGAAAAGCTGAACTCATAGAAGCAGAGAGCAAAGTAGTGGTAAAGGTGGGGTAGGGTTGGGGTAGAGGTGGGGTAAAGGAGAGATGTTGGGCAGAGTATAAACTTTCAGTTAAAGATGAACAACTTCTGGGTATATATATCTAAAGGAAATGAAAACAGGAACTTGAAGATATAAGGGATCTAATGTACAGTATGGTGATTATAGTTAATAATACCGTATTATGTACTTGAAAATTGCTGAGAGTGTAGATCTTAAATGTTCTTACCATGCGTACCCACTCGAAGGTATAGTAATTATGTGATGAGATAGAGGTGTTGGTTAATGCTATGGTGATAATCATCTTGCAATATATACATGTATCAAACCAATACCTTGTGTTTTTTAATTTATACAATATTATATGTCCATATCATCTCAGTAATGTTGGGGAAAGTAAAAACAAATGAAATGAATGAATGATTGTTAATTGACACTTTTTCTGCATCTTAGAAATTGCAGGTTTTAAGATCTATTTTAAGAACATTTTCCTAAACGAACTAGGTATGGTAGATAATTGGAAGATAATCACAAATTCTTAGAAGTCAGAAGGGGTCCTCAGCTCTCACCAAAGGCAGGTGAACATTTAAACCAGCTAGAAATGCCCCACCTGGTAAGTTTCTAAGGTGGTATGACCTACTGGTTAATATGATACAATCTGCTAAGTAGCATGATATATGTCTCCGGTCATAACATTATGTCCCCTGAAACCATGTAAAAAAATTAGAAAATATTAAATTAGACCACCTGGTATAAAGATCACAGACTTCAGATTATTTAGGCACATTTGGATTTAAAGTCTAACTGCCTCTTACCACTCATATATCCCCTGGGCAAACTTCTTCCCTTCTCTGAGCCTCAGTTTTTTCATCTGTGAAGCTGGGTGGGAATATCTACCTCATGGGGTATGTGATAATTAAATGAAATATTCTGTGAACACAACAGGCATCAAGCCAAACCAACAACTGGTACCAGTACCAGTACGGTATCAGGGAATGTAGTTACATCCCCTTAAGCATTTCCCTTTCTTTTTTCATTACATGCATTCATGTTGTCACAACAAGTGATAACCTAATGGAAACCTCTGCTTAGAAGCAGGACTAGAAAAATGTAAACCTAGAGATAAAACTTTCATCTTCTCAAATCTCCCAAAGCCAAACAATGCAGCGATTCTCAGATGTTGCGAACATCTGAGTCCTGTGGGAGGCCGAGAAGCCGTAGTCTTGAAATGTGGCCCAGAAACCTGCATTTTCACAAGCATTCCTGTGGTTCTGAAGCAGACAAGCGCCTGCTGACATTTTCAGATATCGTAAGGGATATACCCTTATCCTGGAAGTTGCCCTGTTGAACACTTGAGCAAGCATCTGGCCCATGAGCAGCTATTATTTATGCTCTAAGACTAATGAGCTCTCTGTGGGCCAACAGCTGTTCGGTGGGGCATTCTCATACAGTGCAGGGATGGAATGAAGCTCTCTGAGTTGAACAAACTGGTGCAGTGTTATTTCCAGAGAACATCTGGCCAAAGGGGTTCTCATTTCCCATTCTAATTATCCCGGCTGATCACGGTCTCCCATGTGCTAAGAAAATAAGGGAGCCAATGGATGCCTCATCGTCATAGCAACAGTAATAATCAAAACAGCCACGAATTCTCTTTATCAACTAAGTTTGGCCTACTGGTTGAAGGCATGGGATTAGAATAAGAAAAAGGTGGGTTCATTATTGGCTCTGCCTTTACCCAGAAGCCATGGTCAATGTCTTCATTTCTCTGTCTTGGTTCTCTCCTGCAGAAAATCGTGACTTCTGTGATGATTAAACAACATAATGCAAGTGAAGCACTTGGCATAGTGTCTGGCCCACGGTAACTGCTCTATATCTATTAGTTGTTACTCAGGCTACATATATTTGAGTGCTTTACCCCAAGTAAGGCATGATGATAGGTGCCAGGTATACATACCAACACAAACAAGACAGACATGGTCCCTGCCCTCATAGAACAAGTTTTCTCAGAAATTCAAGGGAATCGGGACAGATTCTCCAAAGAAATAAACCCTCCTTTGATTCTCCCATAGAAGTTATTCCACCTGTCTTCTCCGTTTCCACAATATCTTACCTCTTTTATGAAACTTATTGAAACATGCCGTAGTTTACCTACTTATCTGTCCTTTTATTGACTATGAATTTTGGGATTAACTCTTGGCCAAGCAATCGTGCTGGACTCTCTACACATCTAGGCCTAAAGACCACCTAGCATTTCTCCTGTCCTCAGCATTGTTTCTTCTACACTCCTACGTTCACCGACAGATATGACCTCTCAACAGCCTTTCCTGCTTTTTGCTTTTAATGAGGTCATGTGGGGATCTTTATACCACAACAAACCAAACAGAGGGTAGAAATCTGGAAACCATTTGCAGACAAGAGTAAGTCCGCTTGTTGATTAGTATAATTTTTATGTCCTTCTGGTCCCACCTGTTTACATACAAGTCTTAATGCCAGGAAAAGTGATCTGCCCCATCATGCTTCCCACGGCTCATGCTCTGAGAGCCTGGATGTAGAGGAAGAACGCTGGTCCCTGGAAAGTCATTTAGGACAAGAAAGAGCTGGAGGCTTCCAATGTCTTCAGACTTCTTCCTGCGTTGCTGACAGAGGCAGGAATACTGGCCAAGCGCAGCAGGTGAGGGCAGCTGCCTTAACAATTGGTTTCCTGGAATCTTTTGTCAATGGCTCTTATCTTGATGCAGAGCCAAAGTTCTGGGAAGAATGCCTTCATAGTGGCCCAAAGGTGACAAGTGTTTAAGAGCTTAGGCACAATCACTTTCACTCTTAGGAGAATCACAAGATAATAAATAATCATAATAATAATAATAATAATAATATTACTATTGCCCACTTAATAACAATAAATTTATCATGGGTAGAATTTGCATAGTACTTTCTATGGGCCAGGCTCCACATTAAGCACATCACATGCATTATCTCATTGAATCTTCCCAACATTTCTATAAGATAAATTCTATTATTATCATTCATAATAACTTCATCAACAGATGTGGAAACTGAGTGTGGCATAGACTATAATGATCAATAAAGATTCCATTCTTCCTCTACATTTTATGCTTCTATTGTGGTTAAGTGAGGCCATGTGACTAACTCTGGCCAATGGGCTCTGAGCAGAAATTAAGGATAATTCTTCAGAACTGAGACAGTGAAAAGCCCATATACATTTGTCCCGCCATCACCTTCTCTTTGAGCTCAAGTGATTAAAGAGGGTAGGAGTGCCACAGAACCTCCATCAAGCTGGTCCCTGGGTGGCTACGGGTAACACAGCCTTCTCATAAACCTGGGATAAATATTAGCAGGAGCAAGGGGTAGATTTTTGTTGTGTTGAGCTATTGAGATTTCAATGTTAATTTATGACTACTGCATAATCTAACCTATCCTGATAAAACACTGAGGTCCTGGAGGCTTAGTAAACTGTCCTAAATGACAGATCTAGTTAAATGATTGAGTTGGAACTAGAACCCGAATTTCCTGGTTCCCAGGCAGTTCTTCCTACTACACAAATTCAAATCTGACTGTGATAAGGGCCATAGTTTCTCTTGCACCACTCACCACGTGTGTGGGAACGACACCAAAAACATATCTACGACAGACCCAGTCCATTTGGAATGTCTCTGAAAGGCAGCTAATAGGTTAGCTGCAACAGGGCAGGCTGGTTAGAGGCAGATATGAAGACTGAATTCACAAGCAGACCCTGCGTGTGACAAAGCAGAAATGTCACTGAAACCAGGGTAGAAGCCCCATAAGGTGATACGTATTTACCATAGTCCAGAGTCTGGCCCTCAGGCTTACCCACTTGGCCAGCAAACCCTAGGCAGATTCATTGCCCTAGGTCCACAGAAGCCTTAAACCAGAAATCCAATTTGTTAATTTGCAATAAGAAACATAATTGTAACATGGCCCAAATAATTTTGTTGACCCAAATAATCAGTGCATTCTCACAGTTGACAAAATTGATCACTCATTCTCTTAAAATATATTCGTGACCTGGGTTCAGTAATATCTTACTTTCACTCTCTTGTCTGTTTGTTTTTCCTACCTCATTAGCAGCTCATTCTTACATTTATTTCTTTGCTGATTCTTCCATCGTCTTTCTATTATTAACATTGAAACGCCCCAAAGCTCAGTCCTTGAACTTCTCTTTTCTATCTGCACTTGCCTCTGGAAATTTCTTCAATTCTCATAGCTTTAAATAGCCAGATGCTGGTGACTCTCAACTTTCTCTCTCCAGCTCTGACTTTAAACTTGAACTCGTGGCTGCCAGTTTGTTAGCTCCACTTGGGATATCTATTAAACATCTCAACCTGCACAGGTCCGAGGCTGCCATTCTAATCTGCACCCACAAACATGTACAAAGGAATATGTACTGTGTGTGTGTTTCTCCACTAGAATATAAGCCTCATATATATAAATATAAATAAATATAAATAAATAAATTATATGCATATGTAATCCGAACTATTTCAGAAAGGTGTTTTTTTTTTTTTTTTTTTTTTTTTGCTGAGCATGGATTTGAGCAAGGGACAGAATCTGATGAGCCAAATATTTTAATGACACAATTTTAAAATAAGGATGTACCTGTCACAGGAACCAGAGTGTTCCAGACTGTGGCCACCGACTCTCCACTGCCAAAGTCAGCTTTTTCCACCTCTATGGCTAATGTCATTCTCCTGAAAAATTGACGTATTTTTTTTCCAGACCAACTAGGTGATAGACAAAGCTTGCTTCCATCTAGAAACCATTCCGCCAGCTTCTATAGAGTTGCATTGCATCCTTTCTGTGCTGATTGCATAATTTAACTCTCAAAGGACAATGCTTTTTAAAATTCCCAGTTTTGAAGTTCGTGAGAGCATGGCCCCTTGTGAGGCAGAGAGGGTTCATGCTCATGTCTTTCACCTAGGCTCAATTCAGCTGAGGTAAGCTCTTCCTCATTGTGCCATCTGGATAGATGGCGATGGGTGTTTATGTAAGTGAGTTCGCATCCTTGTGTGACATCACTTTATCATTGGAGTCAAATAGATATTTATACACATTTCAACTGGTAGGTCATCTGACAGTCTGAATCTTTCCCTTCATTTCCGTGCTTTACTGAGGTGAGGGATAAAACTTTATGACCCACGATGATGGGGAAATCCCACCTCCTTACCGCACATAGAGAATTATGCAGATTGGGTTTAACCTTTAGCACTGGTCAAACAACTGGTCAATCCTATGACTACCACTTTTGTACTTCTAATGACTAACTTGAAAGTCATTCCCCAAATCCTCTACTCATGCTCACCATCCTCTTCTTCCCTGTACTTAGCAGACAACTTGCTACATATCATTACAAGGGTTTAAAATTAAACCCTTAGCTTCATCATACCTCAGTTACTAGAACTTTTCTATAAACTTTCCTCCACCCACATCCATCCTTAACTCTTTTCCTTCAGCCTCAGAAGATGTTTTCCAACTAAGAAAATCTTTAATCACCTCCTTTATCCTTCTGCTCCCTCTAAATCCTTATTTCTTAATGACCCCGCCTTTCTTCTGCATTCATCTTCCCTCTCTCTGCCCCTCACCCCATCATCTATCTATGATGGAAGAAAGGAGAAATCTTTTCTTTCTTTCTTTCTTTCTTTCTTTCTTTCTTTCTTTCTTTCTTTCTTTCTTTCTTTCTATCTATCTATCTATCTATCTATCTATCTATCTATCTATCTATGAATGAATAACATTTTATATATTTTTCTCCTTCTTGCCATTATATAAATATACTCAAATCTCAATCCTGCCTGTCACTGGCACTGTCTACCCTATACCTGCCATCCTCTCTCTCTCATACTCCTCTGGGATGAGACATCAGTGACCACTGTCTGTACTTTCTCACATTCCACTGACTCCACACGTCACTATGGCCCAACACTATGGACATCACTCATAGCTCGTCACTCATGCCAAGGTCACTCAAAATTGCCAAACGTAGTGATTATATTTAGTCCCTATCTCACAAGATTTCTTTCCTAGATTTAAAACTGATTTAAAACTTTCTCCTTTTGAAAGTTCTGAATTCCCTTGGGTACTGTGACACCCCCTCTTCCTCTCATTCTCTTTCTCATCTCCCTTCTATCCCCAGCTGTTAAATATTGGTGATAACCATGGTTCAATCCTCAGATCACTGCTTGTCTTACTCTTAATAAAACTAAATTCAAAAATGAAATTAAGAGAGAAAAGAATTCAGATATCATCAAGCAGCTACTTCACAAAAACAAACCTTAGCTGAGAACATTTCTACTGACTGAAAACAATTGTAAATGCATTGTCCTACTAAGGTCAATGGCATCTTAAAGAACCAGAGTAGCAACTGAGAATTCCCTGATTCTCATTATAGGCTTGCCTCCTAGGAAAAAAATACCATAATTAGATCGATTTTCTTGATTTGGCGGGGGAGGGTAGAGAAATAGATTAAAGAGAATCAATCAACTGTGGGTCATATCAAAGAGGGTAGTGGAATAATATGGGAACTTTTGCTACAATGGAGAGGCAACCAATAAGACACACAATCAAGAATCCAGACTGACAACTTTTGAAGAGCTTAAAGGACCTCCCAAGTCAGAACAGAGCTTAGAAGATAGAGCATGGTGTTTATATCACTTAGTTTTACTGTGAATCAAATGATCACAAAAAACGAATGGCTTAAGACACCAAACATGTATTTATTCACAATTCTGTGGGTCAGAAATTTGTGCTTGATTCAATTGGGATGGCCCATTTCTGTTCCATGTGGTGTCATCTTTGCTCACTCTTGTTTTTTGTTGTCAGCTGGTGGTCAATAGCCTCACTTAAATGTCGGTTGTTGGTAGGGACAACAGATGAAACTAGTTCATGTGCTACTCGTAATCTAGTCTTAACTGAGTTCCCAAGAAGTGGAGGTGAGAACAAGCCCCAGTCCAGACATGTTTCAAGCCTCTGTTTTGTACCATGTTTATTATTGTCCTATTAGCCGAAATAAGTCAAACTGCTAAGCTCAGAGTCAGTTTAGGAGTGGGCATCAGTGTGGTTTCAGAGAAGGGGATAATCATGGACATGTTTAAAAAATACAAAAAATATATAGCATGGTGTTATTAGGAAAAAAAAAAAAAAAAAGACTAGTTGGGAGTCCCCCTGCTATAATTCTCCTCAAAGTAATTCTTTTATTATAAAGGTAACACCAGAAGAAGGGACTTCTTCCTCGTGCAATTTTGCAGAAAAATAAATTTTTTCAAATATATTTTATTGTGCAGTGCTTATACATTGCTTTTTTTCTCCTTTCCTTTAGAGAACAATTCTTCTCTCATTTGATGGTTCTTGTGGAGTTGTCAGTTAGGGTACCACATCCTAGTCCCTTCCACGCCACACTCATGACTCAGGTCTGGCTAAGACTCAGAGGCTGGTCCTGAAGAGAATACATGACCAATTAGAACCAATAAGATGCCTTCCCTGGGAGTGACATATGGATCTGGACTTGGAAGCAGGATGCCCTTTGTCTGCTGGAATATATGAATCTGGAGCTGAAAGTTAGTAGCCATATTTCCCAGCACATAGGGAGAGCCTGTCTGCAGAATGAAACTAATCAGGAAAAAAAAAAGTGGAGCAAAACAAGGCATTGACCAGTGGCATTGAATTCCGGTTCTAGTCATGAGGTCCTGGTTCCTGTGGAAATTCATTCCATTCTGCTTTACCCCGATATCCATGTCTGATAAGTGAACCAATGAATTCCCTCTTTCTTAAGCTAACTAAAGCTGAGTTTCCATTATTTGAGGCCCAAAACTATGACTGGTTGGAAATCTTATAATAGCTATTAAATAAACTCATCTTCTCAGTCTAGCCCAATCATCATCTTCAGCTGTCAACTCTTGAAATGCTTCAAAACTTCACACGAGAAAGTGCTGTCATGAAGGGGCCATGAAGGAAGAAGCAAAAGGAGCCTGAAGAAAATGAATGGACCACTGGGATAAGGAGATAGACAGGATGAAAAATTACCACTCAGAATGGTCTGACAGAAGAAAAAGGAGACAGATAAATGGGAGACTTCTGGCAGCCAAGAAAGTAAATGCAAGGATGAGAAGGATGCTATAGAATACTAAGATCAGTATTATCCGGAACACTCATAGGAGTAAGAACTCAGAACAATGACTTTGGGGTTGTCGACGTTATCTTTTAGAAAAAATACACTTAGGATTACCATGAGAGAAAAAAGAAAGTGATGAGCAAGCAACCACATGGCACATTAAAGTGAAAAATGGTTGTGAATTGAATTACTTATTGATAGAAGTATAACCTATTACTTTTACATTTTGGTATTCTATCAAAAATCCATTAAGATGATACAGGCGTATCCTCGCACAGAAGCTATATTATATGCAGCTTTCCCAAAGGATTATATTATAAAGTGTAATCTAGGGCAATTACGTTCCAACTTTCTGTTCCCTTTGGCATATAACCAAGTGCCTTTTCAAGTTGCCTATCTTGTTTTATAACAATACTCTAATATTTTTTTCTCCCAAAGTTTTACGTTTTTGACTATGGTTCTCATAATCTCAGTACCTTCATACTCATCAACCATCCATGTCCAGGCCAGAATTTTACTTTTGAACACAACACCCACATTCCTATCCAGAACCGTTCTCACTGTGATATGTAGATACCCTCCTGAATTTAGTTTTAACATTATACTGTTATCTATGTAATTTGTTTACAATGTTTTAATTGTAGAGGCTACTCATGACTTACAGCAGTTATCAACAATCCCTGACCAGCTATAACTAAAGAGTCTCTACTTACACTACTGAATTCATCTGAACACGAAATAAAACTGTATTTGTAAAATCGCTTTAGAAAATAACTCCAAAATGAAATGAGTCCTAATTATGAGTTATAAGCTATTTCCTACCTTTATTTGTTCCTTCAGTATAGCTGTTTCCAAGTTATGCTGGAGTATTACACGACTGGTCACCTATTAGATTTAAGTCACAATGGTCCCACCTAATCCATTCACAGGAAGTAAACCCTGACATCATGGAGATGTATCCAACCCAGCAGCCTCTTTGTGGCTATTTCTGGCATGTTCCCCCAACATCCAGAGCCAAGGCCCCCCAGTATTACTCTCCTCCCATTAAATTTATCCACATAGTGGCTCCAGCCTCAGGAGAACTAACCTGGATGTTTATTCAATAAAATAGAATTCAATTAATATTAAGAAAAGGAATATTATGAGAACCAATGTTGGAATAAGGATCAACTTGGGGCCCAAGGGAGAAATGAGAAAAGCCCTGGAAAACAAGAAGTTTCACAGAGTTGTTGAAAAACATGGGTTTGAGAAATGAAAAATCAGAGTCAAGTCCTAGCTCTGCTACTTATGTGCCCTGTGACCTGGCACGTGATAGTTGGTCAGTAAATATTGGTTGAATGAATAAACCTAGTTTCTTAATTTTTATATAGAAAGTACGAAAGTAAACATCTGCTTCAGAGGGTTAGCAGAAAGATTAAATAAGGTAACATATGGAAAATGAATAGGAAAGAGTCTGACACAGAATCCGTGCTCAATAAGAGTATCGACTACTACTCCCACTCTTACGATCCTAAAAAGAATGAGAAAAACACATCCATTATTTCTTAAATAGTTTGCTCAGATGGCAAGGCAGTCACCATTGTAACAGATTTCTCTTTATATGAGAAAAGTGGTAGCGAATAAATTACAGAAAGTTCCAATTTTCCAGTTTTGCCTTGGGGCAATAAAAATATATATATTAACCCAACCCAGGCTATCCTGATCTTGTTTGTAAAATTCTCAGAGGGAAAAAAAAAAAAATCAAATTCTATGAAATGAAGTCCACAGTGGAAGCATAATGTCCAGGATTCAGGAAACGAATGTTCAGGCTCTGATTCTGTCTCTATCTCTTTCTAAATATTGGTTTTCGAGTTGAGGAAGCTAGAAGCAGGGAAAGTGATTTCTCAAAATGCTGAATGAGTCCTGAGTGATTCGGGATATGGTTCTGTACATTAGACTCGAGGTGGTGGGGATCAGCACTGAGTGGTCTCCTGATGCCTTTCTTGTTGGTGACTTGATAGGGCAAAACTGGTCAATCAACTGATGTTCCACTTACTACGAACTCTGAATAGACCATTTCTACCCGATTGCCTCGGGCTATTAGTCATTTTCTGGCTTACCTGGGATTCCTGGCTTTGTTTGCTGAAGGAGCCTTAGGGGAAAGTGGAGTCTGCTTTCCGAGAGAGGATATCACAAAGAAATGCTATGATATTTTAAATCCCTGGTTTTCTGATTAGAATAATATGGAAAATTTTAAAAATCACTGATCTTTGGAGATATCTCTGGAAGATTCTGACTCAATGGTTCTGTGGTGAAGCCCAGAGTCACAATTTTTTTTTTAAAGCTTCTCAAATGTTTACAATGGGCATCCAGATTTGGGAACAATTATCTCCATAAGAAATCACAAACTCAAATTCCTACAGAACCTTGGCAAATCAGGCTAAAAATAAAGTTCTCTAGGTGTGTATTCCCATTTTTGAGAGAGAAGTGAGTTTAAGAATTTTTTTCCTTTTCTCTTTTTAATTCTGCTATAAGAAAAACAGGACAAAAAGAATAATAAATGATAACTGAGGCCCCACTTTAACACTGGGGACAATAGGAAGTGGTGAGGACTGCAGCAACCTGGATAATTCACACACCATCTAAAGGGAGCACCGCTACTCAGCTCTAGCTAATTGTTGCTCTGCCATCATCAGGTATGCTGTATATAACAAGAACTTTTAAATCATCCAAAGTGGATAAAAGTCCGGAATCTGGATTTTGATGTGAAATGTAAAAATTTCTAAATGTTTGGAATCCATACAAATTCTGTTAAAATTTTGTGTGCAGAACACCAAGAACCAACAAGCCACGTGTCTCATCTGTGTTTGCTCATTTACTTCTTCCTAGAGCCGGAAGGCCAGGGCAACAGAACCAACATTGCCCCTGGAGGTTAAAACTCCCAGTTCTGGCATCTTGCAGAGCTAGTCCTGAAACTTTCTGGGCTCAGATATCTCATTTGTCAAATGGGAGCAAGAAAACTTGATGTACATGATTGCTTTGAGGGTAAATGAAATCGTAGCTAAGAAAGCAGTTCATAAATTGTAAAATGTTAGCTCTCATTATTACAGTTAAAACAGAAGATAGAGTTGCATGCAGTAAAATGTTCTCAGGTAACAGATGCTGAAAAGTTTTGTCTTCAGGTTGATCTGAGGGAAAAAAAGTGAGTTCTGGGTCAGAGAGTATTCTGTTTCAAAAAAAAAAAAGATCAGAGACTTTAAGTCAGTATGGACTTTGCTTTTGGTCTGATTTTGTTTCCATCTTTTGTGTGTGTGCGTGTCAAATGGTGAAAGCTAATAGCTTCTCTCCACAGGGCCCTGCAAGGCTTGGATGCTGGAATCCTCCAGTCTGCTGGCATCATCACCTGCCACAGCTGGAGGGAATGTGGACAGAGAAGGAGTATTGAGAAGGCAGAGTTAGAGGCATGGGAGGGGATACAGGCCCTGTGCCCTGAATAGTTCAGATTCAAAGACAGGATGAAATTGGTGCTGATTAAATGAAAGGAGGCCCCAAGTCCTGAATGTCAGATTTAAAGCTCTTTCACTGATGTAGAAAGTCATCTTGGCACCAGCTCATAAGGAAAGAAGAACGGCAAATCTGTCATCGGCTAAGCCTTGCAGAGAAGTCTCAGGCCCCCAAACCTAGTAAGCTTTACTCCTAGTAGAAGCTGTCAAGTCAGAAGGATAAACTGCTAGGCTCCTGCAGTTTAGTGAGCCTGAAATGAATATAGAAGGTCAGCTTCTCTCAGAGTTAAGTTATATCCTCAAATCTTCCAGCTGAGGAGGAGATGAAAAGCTAGGAACTGCCTTATTGCTATCTCATGTCTTTTAGAGGTGACTCCAGGCAGGAATTATACAAAGTTTAACAAAAACAGGGGCTCTTGACCTATTTTATACCATGGACACTTTTGTCTATCTGCTGAAGCCTATAGACTGCTGGTCAGAATAACATTTATAAGTACTCAGAATAAAATATGTGAATACAAAGAAAATGAATTATGTTGAAATATGTTATCGAAATTTCAAAATATTTATGATATAGTCATAATCGTGCTTCTTTATTAATAAATAATAGCAAAATCTAGCGATAAGCCTGAAAACTTCCATAATTACAGAAGTGATGAGTATTAAGGCGGATCAACAGTACACTGAGTCACCTGCAGCAATCATGTTATGAAGTTAAAATCTGTGTGGTTTCTGTAGTTGATGAAATTATAGGCATTGCTGATTCTCCTGTGGCTTATTGCCACGTTTATAGTAAAAGGAAACTCTATATTCCAATTGGAAGTTTGTAAAGTAATACTCTTCTTACCTTCCAAGTTCAGAGAACCCTTGGGATCTGAGGACTTCAATTAAAAACTCCTGTGATGAGGTGATAGAAACTAATTCGGTTGACCCTTCTTCCCCCCATAGCAGACAGGCAAATGAATGCAACTGTTCAAATCCCTCACTTTGGAAAGCTACAAAAATTTATGTTAACCATTGCTCAAATTATTTGTAAAGAAAGGAGATCTCTTCTAAATATGTAAGATGTATTTATTTTCTATAAATTATATTTCAAATTCAAGACTCCCTATAACTAAGTGGTAAGAAACCTCATGTCAGGCATTTGTTGTGTTTCTACCCAACCAGCTTTGGGAATTTGTCACAATTCTTACTCAGTCCCACATCACCCAGGAGGGTTCCTCCAGTTGATTGTCTGTCCACACAGGCTACCCATATGATGTCCACTGTCCCCTCTGATGGCTTCTTTAGGTTCAGTGGTTCTCTGTGGCTTGAGACACAGAAATTTTCCTTTGTCTGCCCAAGTACTTTCCTCTAAAAGGTACCATATGTCTAGTCCTCTCTAGAGCCTTCTACTAACCCATGAGTGTTCTGTCACATATTTCTTCCAAGGCCAAAAAGTGTAGAACAGACTACCTGCCTAAATGGGGGAGAGGAAGGAAAAAAGAAATTATAGTAGGAGGAAAATCAATATCTAAAAACATCATCTAGCCATGTTTCTAAAATTCCACTTTGGAATGAGTTTCAGGAAAAAAAATGTATGTATTTGACATGAAAACCAATCTCAACTACACAGAAATTTTATGTTTTAATCAAAATTGTCATTACTCAATTCGTCGTTCTCCTCTTATTGAATACCAGGTTTTATTCCAAATACTTTTAGACTATTGGCAAAAATAAAATCCATCCTCAGAAAATAATTGTAGTTTTGAGGATATTAAAATTTTGCCACAGGAAGACTCTCCTAAATATGTCTCAAAATCCAGGTGTAATAAAAGAAAATATTGATAAATTTTAGTACATATAAATGAAAACCATATGCATGGAACAAAAAACACCATAAACAAAGTGAAAACACAAACAAGACAGTGGAATAGATTTACAAAAAAGAGGGGGTAACTGCCATATCCAAAGTGCTCCTAGAGATGAAGAAGGAAAAACACCAATTCAATGGGGTGGGTGGGGCAGGGGAACAAGGACAAGAACATACAGGAAAGCAAAAAAATTTAAATGACTCTTCAACATAATATGAGAGTTACAAGATTCTTAATTTCACACAGAATAAGAGAGAAACAAATTAAAACCTCACTGAGAGATGTTATCTTCTGGACAACATGGAGCATAGGTATTTTGGGTTTATCCTCCTACATGAAGTTTAAAAAAGAAAAACAGACAAAATTTATAATACGACAATTTTCGAACATTGAACATCAGGCAGCTCAGAACAGTGGTCCCTCAGAATAGGGAAAGAAATGAGATGAGGCTCCTAATTGTCCAGGCCTCTGCTTAGAGAGATCTTCCATGTTGTTCTGAAGATAGGGAAACCCAAGCAGAGTTTGAATGTCTACCTGAGTTGAAAAGATGGAGCTGATAATCTAATGAGATCAAGGTAACTAGAATTCACAGGGCCACCTGTGACAAAAGAATTGCACAAAGAAAGAACTTAAGCATTCTGTAGTGTCTCCAGTTGAAAACTAATCAGTGAATGCAAATTATTTGAGACTATGAAAATCATCACACAAAGGAAGCAGGCCATCTATACCTAGACACTGCACAGGGGTGGGACATTTGTTTCATTGTTCATACTTGTAAACCTTGTATACGGGAGGATGGAAGAGTCCTTAGAAAACAATTGCCTTGGGAGTGGGAAAAAGTTAGCCTGAGGCTAAAGATTGTTTTGTATATGCCTAATAAAGTTTAAAGGCAAGACTTGGAAGAAGCAAACTGTTTCTAAGTAACATAACTTTATCTTATTGAAAAGAGCTCAATGATATTAGAATGCAAAAATATCCAATAATATAAAATTTGTAGTGTCCAAAAACTAATCCAAAAGTTCCAGATATGCCTTAAAGGAAGAAAATGTGATATACAATGAACCATAATGACAAAGATTTCAGACTAAGTGGACAAAGTCATTAAAACAGTTATTGTAACTATCTTCCATAGGCTGAAGAAGGTAGATTAAACATGTTAAGATATGTAATTAAAAAAAAATTAAAATTGGACTTCTAAAAGTAAAAAATACAATTATTGTACTAAAAAATTCACTAGATGAAACTAACACTGAGATTATAATTAATGCAGAAGAAAAGATTAGTGAATATGAAGACCTAGTTATAGAAACTATCCAAAATGAAACATAGGGAGAAGAATGACTGAAAAAAATTGAACAGAGCATCAGTGAGCTCTGGGAGAAATTTAGGCGGCCTAATATACAAATGGAATCCTTAAAAAAAAGAACATGGTAGAAAATGGCCATAAATTTTTCAAATTTGATGAAAACCATAAAAAATGTCAACAAGTCCCAAATACAAGAAATATGAAAAGTCCTACACCAAAGTATATCATAGTCAATTGTTTAAAACCACCGATAAAGAGAAAAGTCTTAAAAATAGCCAAATAAAAATATGCCATATAGAAAAGAAAAAGATAAAAATAGCAGAATTTTCTCAGAAACACAGAAAGGCAAATTTTTTGCTGCCTTCAAGAAATCTTCACTATAAATACATACATACATTAAAAGTAAAAATAATGAGAAGAGGTATAACATGCAAACACTAATTTAAAAAAACCTGCAGTTACTATATTAGTATCAGATAATTTAGATAATAAAATCTAAATTAGATTTTAGAGCAAAGAATATTACCAGAGTCATTAGGGGTCAATTCATCAAAAGGGTATAGAATCTTAAATATCTGTGAACTTAATAACATAACTTCAGAATACAAGAAGTCTGATAGAGTTCAAAAATGAATAGGCAAAATCACAATTGTGGTTGGAGATTTCACCTTCCCTTTGTGAGAAAAAGTAGACAAAAATCAGTAAAAATAAGAAAGATTTGAACAAGACTAAGTATTTATAGAACTCTCCAATCAACAACAGAATATATATTCTTTCCAAATGTACGTGAAACATTTGTCAAGTTAGACCATATTCTGGGTCACAAAACAAGATTTGACAAATTTAAAGGGATTTAAAAAACAAGATTATTCTTAGATCACACTGGAATTAAGTTAGAAATCAACAAAAAGAAAATGGGCTGAAAACTTTCAAATCTAAATAAGGAACTTCTAATAATCCACGTGTCAAAGAATACATCAAAAGAAAAATTAGAAATCATTTTGAACTGGTAAAAATGAGAACAAAAATTATTAAAGTTGTGGAATTCAGCTAGATAAGTACATAGAAAAAAATTTAGAGTACTTAAGAATAAGGTTTTTCCTTAAAAAATGAGAAATGGAGTCTACAGCCATGCACCCTGAATATGCCTGATCCTGTCTGATCTTGGAAGCTAAGCAGGGTTATGCATGGTTAGTACTTGGATGGGAGACCACCTAGGAAGACCAGGTGCTGTAGGCGTAAAAAATAAAAAATAAATTGACAAGGTTCTTGCAATCTGTGAGGTCAACCAAGGGTGGCCTCGCCTAAAAAACAACAACAAAAACTGAAAATGAGAAAGCCAATTAAACCCAAGGTAAAAATGGAAAAAATTTTAAAAAATAAATAAATAAAAAGCAAAAATAATAGACAAGAGAAAAATAAAGACATTAACAAAAAATAAAACTGCAGACCAATATCACTCATAAACATAGATGCAAAAATTCTCAACAAAATTTTAGCAAATTGAATCTACTAACACATAAAAAGTACAGTGAACCGTTGTTAAGTTAGGTTTATCCCAGGAGTTCAAGATTCTTTTAATATTTGAAAATCAATCAATGTTATTCTCCCCTTTAAGACTAAAATTAAGATGTCATATGATCATTTCAACAGATGCATAAAAAGCAATTATTTGACAAAATTCAAATTTTTATGAAAAAATTATTATTAAGCTAAGCCTAAAAAGGAACTACTTCAATCTAATGAAGGGCATTTACAAATAACCTGCAACTATATTTACAGGCAGCATGACTCTCCAGGAAAAAAAAATCTTAAGAAATATATATTTAAATGCTTTAACAAAGTTGCAGAATATAAGATTAATATAAAATATCACTTGTATTTCTATATGTCAGCAACAAATAATCAGAAAATAAAATTTAAAAAAATCTTTAATAGCATTTAAAATATGAAAAATTAGGGATAGATCTGGGAAAAGATGTGTAACACCTTTGTTATTCTGAAAACTATAAAATAATTGCTAAGAGAATTTAGAGAAGACTTAAAAAAGAGAAATATACTGTGTTCTTGAATGAGAGGACTCCTTATTGTTAAGATGCCAATTCTTCCCCAGATTGATCTATGGACTCAAAGTAATCCCAATCAAAAGCCCAGCAGGATATGGAAATGTAAAGAACTACTGAACATAGCTGAAACAACTTGGAAAAAGAATAACAATGTTAAAAGAATTATACTTTCTGATTTCCAGGCTTATTGTAAAGCAATAATACAATATCATATTGGATCAGGATAGACAAATAAATCAAGAGAATAGATTTTTGACAAAGGTGCAAGGTTAATTCAATAGAGAAAGGATAATCTTTTCAATAAATGGTACTGAGTTAATTGGCTAGTCATAAGCAAAAATATAGACTTCCACACTTACCTCACACCTTATACAAGAATTAACTTGAATTAAATCATAAACCTAAGTAAAACTAAAATTGCAAAACTTTGAAAAAATTTCATGACCTTTGGGTTGGCAAAAATTTCTTAAATACAAAAAATATGAACTGTAAAAGAAAAAATCAACAAACTGAGCAATTATAAACATTTGCTCTTTAAAATCATTGTTAAAATGAAAAGTCAAACCATAGGCTAGAAAAAATATATTAATATGTACACATATAGCACTGGATTTGTATAGAGGATATATAAGGAACATTTACAGCTTAATAATAAGACAAACTATCTAATTAAAAGTAGACAAAAGTTTAAATAGAACTACCTGAGAAGAGAGAGTTGGAGAGCAAATAATCACATGATTAGTTGTTAGGGAAGCACAAATTAAATTCACAGTGAGATACCCTATATACCTTCTAGAGTGGGTATGTTAAGATTGACCATATCTAGGATTGGTGAGGACATGAAGTGGGTGAAAGTTACATTCGCTGTTGGTGGGAATGCAAAATGGTACAACTATACTTTGGAAAACAGTCTGGCAGTTCCTTAAAAAGTTGGATAGCCAAGACACCCCACTCCTTGGTATTTACCCAAGAGAAATGAAAGCATATATTAATACACAGACTTACACACAAATGTTGACAGAAAGTTAATTATCAATGGCTCCAAAGTGGAAAAAACAAAAACAAAGAAACCTGAAGTTCTATCGACAGGTGACTAGATCAACAAATTGTGTAGTGCCACGCTTTGAGGACAATGTTGTTATATTCACATATATACAAACATAGGCACGCACACAAACAATAAAAAGGACTAAAAATGTGCACACCCAAACATTATCAAGTTTTTCTATAGTGAGATGATTAGTTTTTAGTATCTTTCATAGGCTTTTGTAGGTATAATGCATTTATGACCAGATAAGTAAAAAAAAAAAAAAAAAAAAAAGCTTTAAAAATAAAAATGTTTTGTTTAAACAAAAGACTGTGAAATGGAAAAGTGCTTCTGAGAAAGGAAAAGGGAGATAAACAAACACACACATTACGCTCTTTTTTTGCTTTTCTGCCAGGACCAGAGTCGACCAGATGCACTCATTCTCAAGTTGTGGGATTTCAACAGCAAGGAGAAATAAGTCCAGTTTCTTGATTGATTTTGAGAACCACATGTTCTGAATTGCTACTTCACCAGTCTGGTGTGTTAGATCAATCATCATTGCCAATGGCCGGAGCCCCAAACCCTGGGTAGGAGCCCCGGCTCCAGCCTGGGAGTGGAGTGTGCCCTTGGAAGTCTTGATTTCTCACGTGATTGCTTTTTCTGCAGCGGTTGGCAGTGCTGCTGGTGCTCAGAACTCAGAGTCCAGCTTGGAGTTGGAGGAACCCAAATGCGGAGGGTTTTATACTTTACAGTTGCTTAAGAGTGAGCAAAAGACACCAGGCCTCAACTTATTTTCCTTTGACATCATCATAAAGAAAACCCACCTTTTTAGCAGAAATGTTGAGAGAGAGAAAGAATAGGGCAGGAGATGTGCTGGGACCAAACTCTGTCCCCTCCTCCCACACAGCCACGGATCTGCTCTGAGCTCCAAAGCCCTTCATTTACATCTTCGACAAAATCTCGGGAGTCTCTGCCCTGGTTCGGGCCTTGCACTAGGTTCAAGAAACAAAGTTATCTAAAATATGCTGTGTTCTTTTAAGGACTCACAGGGCATGAGCGAAGCAAACACAGAAAAAAAATCAAGTACAGTATAATCTGTGGAGTGACAGCAGAGAAGTGAACCAAAAGTGGTGGGGACAAAGAGGAAAGAGCGATGTACATAAGCTCCCACTGTCAGCAACCTTCAGACAGCAGGTTGGTCTCTCCCCTTTGAGGCTTACCGTGAAGATGGGATGGCAAGAGATGAGAGATCATAGTTCACTCGAACTCAGATAACAAGCCAGTCAGAAGTAGTTAGAAGTCTGCAGTGAGAATACTTTCTAGGAAACTTCTATAACTGGTGAATGCATGCAAAAATGATTCGAACAAATCGTGACTAGACCTGTTTTCCCGCACAGGTTCTTCAAGTTACATTTAATGGAAATCAGGGCATTGAGCAAGTGGTGAGAAGGACTCACTATATGATACCTAGTTTTATTTATCACGTCAGAAATCTTAAGCTCAGCACTGTGCTACGCAATGCCTCTCAACTCCTTACTACATATTGGACCTTTTGGAAAATACTGATACTCAGGCTCCATCTAAACCATTTGAATCAGAATCTCTGGACCATAGGCACTGATTTATTTTTAAAGTTCCCTGAGTTACTCTAATCTGCAACCAAGGTCAATAACACAGTGTACTCCTCTACACCCCAGTTTGATCACCTCCAAAATGAGTCATAGCTTTTGTTTTAGCAGCATCTGAGAATTATTATGAGGGATCAATGAACTAGTTTATGTGAAAATACATGGAAAACAATAATGTTTTATGTAAATATAAAGCCATATTTTCACATAACAACTGATGTGTAGCAATCCTTTAAAAATGTTTACTTCTTGAATTGTTTGTTGGTTTACTGCAGGTTAAAAATGACCCAGGATCATGTAAATTCCTCGGGGAAGAGTCAAATGTAATTGATTGTCATTGGACCAGATCAAATCAGCATTGACATTGAGAAATCCACAGTAATAAGTGTTTAGTTCACTGAATTATGAAAACTACATACGTATTGCATGTACAGATGTCACAGAAACACAAAGTCCAAATGTAGCTAATGTTATATTTGGCTGCCCAAAAAGAAAGAAAGAAAGAAAACTCGTATTTATTGGCTACCTTCTGTGAGCTAGGCTCTTTATGCATATTATATCTTTTAATGGGCGGATGAACCTTCCATGGTATTTTTGAAACATTAAGTTTGTGAAATTGTTTTGAAATTGGTTTAGTGGATAAAGACTAATTTTTCTTAAAATACAATAGAGGAAAAGAATAAAATATGCATTAACTGCAGTAATGAGACATATTTATGAAAGCTTCATTTTGTTTATACATGTAGCAAATTCCATGTGATATAAGATTATATTCCTTATTCTGGACTAGTGCCAAAATATTTGAAAATCACCATGCAAAGAGAAGTTATGATGAAATCCAATTTACAGATGAATAAACTGAGGCTCAGAGATCTTAAATAATCCACCAAGGCCACATAGCTAGTAAGTGGCAGGACCCATTTTCTGAATATACCATACTATCTCCAGGAGTAGACAAACCCTAATGATGAATGAAATGTATCTGCAGAGAGGATACACACATGTGTTAATCATTACTGTTTTAAAAAATAACACTAGTTGAATGACAGTATTGCTTTCTAATTTTATTGTTGAGACTTAACATTTTCCAGACGCACTGATTTATTAACTGTCATAACCCCAGCCACAGTTTGAACTCCAACTATATTTTCTTTTCACTTTCATCACTTCTTTGCTTGCTTGGAACCCCTATGCTGTGGGTTTGTTTTGTTTTTATTTCTTCCCTTTGTTGCTCCAGGCACATCATTTTACCACAAGGAACCACAGACTCCCTCCCTGGCTGCCCCCACCTTTCTATGAGGTGCAATCCCCCCAAGGCTGAGCCCACCAGCCCACGGTACATCTGGCTGTCTTAGCAGACCCTTGTGGCAGAGTGGCTGAGTGGACAGATTTGCACATGAGTGTCACACCTGGACAAACAGGAACCCTTCAGCTCCAAGGGCAATATTGCCCTGCTAGATCATTTTACGGGCTCCAACCTCAGCCACCTCACAGAGAAATTCCTTCCCAACTCAGTGTCTGTAAAACCCCAAGAATGCCTCTCATTACCAAGACAGACTTCAGAATGGTTTTGACAATTTGGAAATACCACAAAAGTGGTAGTTTAATGATTTTATGTGTTTTTCTTCTTGAGCCTCCTGTTTCTTCAAGACAGATTTTTTTTTTTTACTGTAAATGAGAAAAGCCCTGATCTTACCCACAAAATCCGTCTGCCTGATGAAAAATGATCAAGCAAAAGTGCCTAAACCCACAAAGTTGGAGGGAAAACCCTCTACAGACCACCCTACCTATACTCACAACACCAAGGAGACTTCCAGTTGAGGGTAGGCAATATCTGGGGGAGGCAGTGGTTGAGAGAACATTTTGGAATGAATAAGTATCACAGAGATGGGGTTATTGTAGACAGGTCTGAAAGCAGAATTTCCTGTAATCAGTTTGAACCAGGCTGCTGGGGTACTGGGAAAAAGTTTTGGTCCCTTCTATGCTTGGGAGGAGACACTCATCCTGTCAAGATTTGATTAAGGGGAGACAGGACAAGCTACATTAATTTGGGGCCAATGCAAAAGAAATGAATTGGATCCCTTATTCAAAATCTAATAAGAATTTCCAGATGACAACAGAAAACATTAAACTAAACATGAGATGCTGTGAGACTACACAGGTTGCACACCCATGAAGCCTACCCTGGAGAAAAGTTGTGTCTTTACTATCTGCACTGACCCTGTCACTTCAAAATTAAGGTATTAAAGAGATAAACGCTCCTTCTAACCTCATCCCCTGCTAACGTGTACATATTTTCACATGGATGCTCTGGTTACCATGTTATGATTATATAACTAACATTTAATTAGGACTTACTATATACTGGACCCTGGACTAATTATTTTCTATGCATTCTCCTGTTTGATTCTGACAAAAGCTCTAGGAGGTAAGAACTATTGTCATTCCCATTTTTCAGATCAGGAAACTAAGGCTTAGGGATAATTTATTTGCCTAAGGTCATGTACCAAAAGGTAAATTTTAATAAAATAACAAAGGTCAGAGCAGAAATAAAAGACATAGAGCTTTAAAAAACAATAGGAAAGATCAATGAGCTTTTTAAAAAGATAAATAAATATATTATTAGAATCACCAAGAAAAAGAGAGATGACTCAAATAAAATTAGAATTGAAAGAGATACTATTACTGATAAGACATACAAAGGATCGTAAGAGACTACTATGAACAATTACATGCCAACATATTGGAAAACCTAGAAAAATGGATAAATTTCTGGAAACATAAAAACTACCAAGCTGAATCATGAATAGAAAATATGAACAGACCATTTACTAGTAAGGAGACTGAATCAATAATCAAAATCATCTTCAAAAACAAAAGCCCAGGACCAGATGGCTTCACTGTGAAATCTACTGAACAGCCAAATAAGAATACCAATTCTTGAAGTCTTCCAAAAAATAGAAGTGATGGGAACTCTTCAAGCACATTTTACAAGGCCAGTGTTGCCTCATACCACAGCTAAATAAGAACACTAGATTAAAAAACAAAACTATAGACTGATACCTCTAATAAATATAGATACAGAAATCCCCAACAAAATATTAGCAAATCAAATTTATCAACATATTAACAGGATTATATACCACAAACAAGTGAGATTTATTCCTGGAATACAAGGATGATTCAATATACACCAACCAATATGATACATTACATTAATTGTATGATTATCTTAATAGATGCAGAAGCAATATTCATTCATAATAAAAACTCAGCAAAGTGGATATAGAGGGAACATACCTCAATATAATAAAGGCCATATATGACAAGCCCAGAGCTAAAATCATACTCAATGGTTAAAAGTTGAAAGATTTTTCTCTAATATCAGAACAAGACAATATCAGGGTGCCCATTCTCATCACTTTTATGCAACATAGTACTGGCAGTCCAAGCCAGAGCAATTAGGCAAGTAAAAGAAATAAAGACATCCAAATTAGAAAGAAAAAAATAAAATTGACTCTCTTGGTAGATGACATGATGATATATACAGAATTTCCTAAAGATGCTACCAAAAAACTGTTAGAACAAATAAATTTGGTAAAGCTGCAGGGCACAAAATCAATATATAAAAATTGGTTGCATTTCTATATACTAAGAAAAAACTATCAGAGAAATTAAAAAAAAAACAATTTCATTTATAATTGCATCAAAAAGAATAAAATACCTATAAGTAAATTTAACCAATAAGGTGAAAGGCCTGCACACCAAAAACAATAAGACATGATGAAAGAAAATAAAGATGACACAGATAAGTGAAAAGATATTCTATCTCATGGGTTAGAAGAATTAATATTGTTAAAATGTCTATACTACCCGAAGTGATAATTTAATACACTCCTTATCAAAATTTTAATGACATTTTTCGCAGAAATAGAACAATCCTAAAATTTGTATGAAATCACAAAATACCCTGAATAGCCAGAGCAATCTTGAGAAAGAAGAACGAAGCTTTCTGATTTCAAACTATATTACAAAGCTGTAGTAGTCAAAACAGTATGGTATTGTTATAAAAACAGACACACAGATGAACAAACAGAAGACAGCCAGAAGTAAATGCACACCTATACGGTCAATTAATTCATGACCAAAGGACCAAGAATACACAATGAGGAAAACATAGTCTCTTCAATAAATGGTGCATACAGCCACATGCAAAAGAATGATACTGGGCCACTATCTTCCACCATACACAAAATCAACTCAAAATGTACTTAAAAACTTGAACTTAAAACCTGAAATCATAAAACTTCAAGAAGAAGACATAAGTATAAAGCTCTTTAATACAGTCTTGATGACGATTGTTTGGATCTGACACCAAAAGCAAAGGCAACAAAAATAAAAATAAAAAAAGTGGGACTACATTAAACTAAAAAGCTTCTGTACAACAAGGTAAACTGTCAACAAAATAAAAAGGCAGCCTACCAAGTGGTAGACAATATCTGCAAATCATCTATCTGATTAATATCCAAAATATAGAAAGAATTCATACAACTCAATTAAAACCTGAGCAGAGGAACTGAATAGACATTTTCCAAAGAAGATATCCAAATGGCCAAAAGGTACAGGAAAAGGTGCTCAACATCACTAATCATCAGGGAAAGGCAAATTAACACTATGATGATATCACCTTATTAGAATGGCTACTATCAAAAATACAAGAAATAACCAGTGTTAGCAAGAATGTGGAGAAAAAGGAACATGTGTGCACTGTAACTTGGTGCAGCCACTATGGAAAACAGTATGGAGCTTCTTCAAAGATTAAAAATGGAGCTGTCATGTGACCCAGGAATTCCACTTCTGGGTATTCATCTGAAAGAAATGAAATTACTATCTCAGAAAGATATATTCACCTTCATTTCATTCCAGCAACATTTAAAATAGCCAAGACATGGAAACAACCTTAGGGTTCATCAGGTGAGTGAGTAAAAAAATATGTTATATACACACATACACATAGTAGAATATTATTCAGCTACAACAAAAAAAGAAGTTCTGTTATTTGTGACAACATGAAAGAAATGTGAGGATATTATGCTAAGCAAAACAAGTCAGAAGAGAGACAAATCCCTTATGCTCTCACTTACATGTGGAATCTACAAAAACAAACAAAACCCAGACTCCTAGATAAAGCTTTTGGTAGTTGCCAGAAGTTGCAGGGATGGGTGAAATGAGCGAATGTGGTCAAAGGCACGAAATTTCAGATAAGTGCTGGGCATGTAATGTACAGCATGGTGAATATAGCTGACAATACTGTATTGTATATTTGAAAGTCGCTAGGAGAGTAAATCTTAAACGTTCTTAATACAAGAGAAAAAATTGTAAGTAGTGTAGTGAGAGATGTTACATAGACGACTTATGGCAATCATCCACAATAGGCACATAACTTATTATGTGACACATCTAAAATTAATACAATGTTATATGTCCATTATCTCAATTTAAAAAAACAAGTGTGGATGAAGTTGTGGAGAAATTGGAACCCTTGAGCATTGCTCGTGGGAATGTAAAATGGTACGGCCGCTATGGAAAACAATGGGGTGGTTCCCCCCCAGAAATTAAATGTTTATTATTATATAATCCAGCAATTCTACTCTAGGTATATACCCAAAAGAAGTAAAAGCAGGGAGTCCAACAGCTATTTGAGTACCCATGTTCATAGCAATTATCCACAATAGTCAAAAGGTGGAAGTGAGCTAAGTGTCCTCTGACAGATATTTGGGTAAACAAAGTATGGTAAATGCACACAGTGGAATATTATTCAGCCTTAAAAGAAAACTTGGATATACACCACACAACATGGATGAACTCTGGAGACATTTTGCTGACCGAAATAAACTAGTCACATCACAAAAGGACAAATACTGTATGAGTCTACTTATTTAAGGTACCTAGAGTTGTCAAACTTAAAGAGACAAAGTAGAATAGTTTCCAGGGGTTTAGGGATGGGGTCTCACTGAGGGGTTATTGTTTAATGAATCCAGAAGTTCAGTTTGGGAAGATGAAATGGCTCTAGAGCTAATTGGGGTGTCGATAGCCCAAAAACATGAATGTACTTAGATGTCACTGAGCTGCACACTAAAAAATGGTTAAAATGATAAATTTTTTGTTAAGTATTTTTACCACATGAAATGGCACTGTTTTAGAAAAAAGAGAAAAGAAAGTAGCATTCAGCCTGCAAACGTCATGTGATTGGGAGATGCAAGAGAGGTACCTGCTATGGGAAAAAATTTTAAGGAGGATGGGCGAAAAAACTCAGTAATCAAGATGAAAACTACTTTACTGCAATCTTGTAATTGTACTTTATATGTTATATGTAGATTCACATGCCATTTTAAGAAATAATATTCATCAATAATATTGTAATAACTATGTACAGTGTCAGGTAGGTACTAGATAGGTACTAGATGCACCAGGGTGAGCACTTCTAAGTTATAAAAATGTCTAATCACTATGCTGTACACCTGAAACTAATATAAGATTGAATGTCAACTGTAATTAAAAAATAAAAAAAAAAACATTGAAACAAAATCATTCTGCAAATTCCTTTGGTTTTCCTTCCAAGTGTCACTTCCTTGGCTAGCAACACTTTGCAAACTACAGGTGTACCTTGCGGATATTGTGGGTTTAGTTCCAGACCACCACAGTGAAGCAACTATCGCAGTAAAGTGAGCCATAACCTTTGTGCTTGTGGAAGATCTTGCCTTTAATTTGTAAAAAATAAAAATGCAACATCCGTGAAGCACAATAAAGTGAAGCACAATAAACCAAGGTATGCAGAATGTGCTTCTTCATAGGAAAAAGTCACAGCAGTTCCAGATGCAAGTCCCCAAATGTGATTTGTGTAGAATGAAAAAAAATCTCATGGGTACAACAAAATGACACTGCATCACACTAACATTGTGCTTGTCTGTCCATTGTGTTACTGTAATAATAAACATATGGAAGGACAAATTGGCTGCTTCTCTGGAGCCAGCCAGGCAGGGACAGAGTCCAAACCAGAGAGATCCTAGCTCTACCTGGCAAGCCCATACTTTCCTGGGGTGTTTTAGACAACTTATGGATGACACAGCTGCAGATCTTGGCTATTTTGGTTCAGCTCCCCATGGAGCCAGAAACCGCCATGCAGAGATAATGACCAGTTGGTTTGAGTATGGTTCTCAATGCCCATGGAGCTGCTTGTTCTCACTCTGTCTTCCTGGACATTCCTCATTCATTCCCCATCCAGCTATAAATGTTGATTGCTGGACAGTCAACACGGGCTTTGTCAACACACAAAAATGGAAGGAGAGAAATAAGGCAGTTACTAAACGGTGCTTCTCAAACATCCATGGCATGTAAACTGCCTGGGATATTGTTACAATACAGATTATGATTCATTATGTCCTGCCTGGGGCCTGAATTCTGCATTTCTAACAAGCTCCAAAGTATTGCTGATGCTCCAGATACATGGACCGCTCTGAGTAGCAAGGACCCATACTATCAGGACCTGCAATTTAATTCCCTGAGATTAAATTCTGGCTCTGATGAGACTGGGGTTTTGCTTTTCATCAGACCAGGTGAAACAGAGAGCTTGTGGTCATCCAGCCCTTCTCTCCAGTGGATGAAATCATAACATGGGGAAAACAGGAAGCTTCGTTAAGATGTGAAGACAGGGTGTGTTCTGGCTCTATTGGAATCCCTGATTTCGTTGGCTCCCGAAGCCCAGCTCAATCCCAGGAAGCCTGGTTGTTCAACACTTCTGCAGATTGCCACTGCCAATAACTTCCTCTCTTTGCTTAACCAAATAGAATTAGATTTACATTACTTATAACCAAGATTCCTAACAATTAAAAATTGGAATGTAATGGCAAAACAAATTATGATATATTCTTATGGAAGAATTATGCAGCTACCAAAAAAAACCCTTATTTCAAAAATATATATATATATATATATATATATATATATATATATATATATGGAAAAATAATATAGGGTTGAGTGAAAAAAGCATAATACCGATGTATATTACAGAATAATTTGAATTATATAAATTCTTAAAGAATATTAAAAGTCAATACTCAAAAACATAAACAATAGTAATTGTAGGCTAAATAACAAACACCCAAATATGTCCATGTCCTAATTCCCCAAACCTGTGAATGTTACCATATTTGGCAAAAGGGAATTTGCCAACGTGATTAATTTAAGGATCTTGAGATTGGGAAATCATCCTGAGTTATCTGAGTCCTCATGAGGAGGAGGCAGGAGGGTCAGTATCAGAGGAGGTGATATGATGACAGAAACAAAACTGGAGTCATATCCTTTGAAGATGAGGGACGAAGGTTACAAGCCAAAGAATGTAGCTGGCTACAAGAAGCTGAAAAAGGCAGGGGAATGGATTTTGACCTCAGAGCCTCCAGAAGGAACTAGTCCTGTCAACGCCTTGACTTTGGCCCAGCGAACTTGAGTTCAGGCTTCTGATCAGGAGAACTATAAAATTTATGTTGCTTGAAGCCACTGTATTCGTAGTAATTTATTACAGTAGAAATAGGAAACTAATGCATTAGTTGTCTCTGCACTTGCCTTTAATCAAGTTTACTTTTATAAGAAACACTATTTTAAAAGGACTAAATATTGTTTGCTAGAAGAGGTAATATTAATAACACTTTTTTTTTTTGCATTTTAATGTAGCTTGGTTACTGTTATTTTCTAGTACTACAGAATGTAATTACAGTGAAGTCTTATTCAACACATATTTCAGGAGAATCTCACTCCGCACTAATGCTGACCCTGTGATTCTCCTGGGAAAACTTCTGACTTCTGCTGGTAATATCCAACAGGTGACTTAAAGTGCATTCACAAGATTGACATCTAATGAAAACCAAAAGGCCCAGAGTTATTATAGTCAAGTCACAGAGTATGTCAAAGGCAGAGTAAGCTCATAACACCACTTGGAATTCTTTACTCTCCTGTCAGTGCATTCCAGCACTGTGACTCTGAATGATATTTGGGATCACCAAGAATGACAAAAAGGTGGCATGACTGTGGCATGACATGTTGGGGACATCTAGTATAATATTAAAGGTCTTGGGACTCTACATGCTGCTCAGGCAACAACTAAATGAGGCTGAAGGACTGGTCTGATATTCTCAGCCCCACACTGAGATCACTGGCCCCTCTGTGAGCCCTGATAGTCCTCTGTGCACGTTTTTTTGTCATATTTATTCCATCTTATAATTATTTTTTGATGCATCCATCTCCCCAACTAGATTCAGTGTTTTAATTTACCTCTCTACTAATTCTATACCTATATTACATATGGGTATATTTCTATTATTTTTTCACATTATGGTAGGTTATATTTCCTGCTTCTTTGCATGTCTGGTATTTTTTATTGATGCCAAACATTGACAATTGTACCTTGTTGAGTGGCTAGATATTTCTGTATTTCTACAAATATTCTTGCGAATTTTTAATGTAGTTATGTTACTTGGAAACAATTTAATCATTTTAGGTATGCTTTTAAGCTAGCCTATATTTCTAAATGAGGGAACAAAGATTCAGATACATAAAATAACATGCCCAATCTCTCTCAGTTATGGAAAATTAGAGTTAAGATTAAAAACCCAGAGCAGTATGATTCCAAAGCCAAAATGCTTAAATAGTAAAGTATGCTGGAGGCACTCCATCCAGCCAATAGAGCCTGTTGAAAAATCTTAAAAGACCAAGAATTCAAGAAGTTTTTTGTATTTCCACCCACATTCAATAAAACATCTTGAGCAAGGAGGGGCAGAACTGTCGTCAACCAGTATTGGCCTGGCTTGAATCCTGGCAAAGAGAAATGAGGGGACTCGTTGGGGCTCTTGTTCATTATAAATTCATCTGGAGATCGGTCCAGAGCACTGCCTGAATTTTATCCTTTAAAATCTAAACTCAAACATAAATTAACAGGTTTCCCCTAGAAGGAATTGCATGTTTGTCCAAAGCCTGGGGGTGGGGGGAAACTGGTCAGATGTCACGCCATTCCACTTCAGCAAGTTCTTTGAAGATAGAATCAAGAAAGTTGAATTTTTATTATCTTAGGTAAGAAGAGTTCTAAGGTTCCATTGCTAAGGCCAGAATCCAATTTAATTTGATCCAACAAACATTTATAAAATGCCTTGTCTATGCACTATCTTAATGCTAGAAAATCGCAGAGGAATAAGTATAGACCCTACTTTAGAAAATGGAATTCAACAATATTTAAAAAGGGTTATATATCATGCTGAAGTAGGGTCTACCTCAGGACTGAAAAAAAAAAATCTCACCATAATCTCAATAGATGCAGAGGAAGTATTTGAAAACAACATTAATTCTTAATAAAAACGCTCAGCAACCAAGTAATAGAAGGTAATTTTCTCAACTTGATTAAAAACAACTATAAATACCCATACATAACATAGTACTTAATGATAAAAGACAGAATGCTTTTCCCTTTTAGATGAGGAACAAGGGTAGGATATGTACTCCTATCACTTCAACGTTGCACTGAAATTTCTAGCCAATGCTATAAGGCTAATAATAATAATAATTAATAATAATAATAATGATAATAATAATGATAATAATAAACAACATCTAAATTGAAAATGAAGTGAACCTGTCTTAACTGCAGATAACATAGTCAGTTTTGTAGAAAATGTCATGGAATAAAAAAAAGCTACTAGAATTAATAAGGAAATCTAATAAGTTTGCAGGATACAAAATGAATATGAATATATATCAACCAATTGTATTTACATATACTAGCAATGAACAAATGAAAATTTGAGATTGAAATTGCAAAAATGATACCATTTACAATAGCCTCAAAAATATGAAATATTTTGGATAAATCTAACACCAACAATGACAACAACAAACTGTACTCTGAAAATAAAAATACTATTAAAAGAAATCAAAGACCTAAATAAAGAGACAGATATACTATGTGTTTTTGGGTCATAAGATTTAATACTGTTGTCAGTCTTCCCCAAATTGATTATAATTTCAATATAATCCCAGTAACTAACCCAGCAGGCCCTTTTTTTGCAAAAATTGACAAGTAGATTTTGTAATTTATATGGAAAACATTTGAAAAAGGACTGGGAATCGCCACAGGAACTTTGAAAAATGAAGAACAAATATTAGGACTTGTACCACCTGATTTCAGACTTAATAGAAAGTTAATCTAGAAAGCATGTTATTGATATCAGATTAGATAAATAGATCAAGGAACAGGACAAACAGACCAGAAATTGATGAACACACTGATTTTCAATTGATTTCTGAAAAGATGCAAAGGTAGTTTGGTGGATAAAATACAGTCTTTTGTAAATAAAGAAGTATTTAAATATATATGAAGTTGTATATTATGCATATATTTTACATATAATATACCACATGATGTTTTTATATATATGTACATAGTGAAATGATTATTATAGTCAAGCTAATTAACATATTCATCTCCTTGCAGTTACGTGTGTGTGTGAGATAACATCTGAGATCTATCTCAGCAAATTTTCAGTATAAAACCCACTCACCATCCATACATTAACTACAATCACCATCTATATATTAACTCCAGTCACCATCTGTACATTAGGACTCTAGAACTTACCTATTTTACATAAGTGAAACTTTGTACCCTTTGACTAACATCTCCCAATTTCCCCCAATCCCATCTCTAGTAACTACTATTCTATTCTTTGCTCTGTGAATTTGGATTCTTAAAAAATTCTGCAAAGTTGGAGGTATCACACTTCCTAGTGTCCAACTATAATACAACTCTATAGTAATCAAAACAGTATGGTACTGATATAAAAACAAACACAGAGACCAATGAAACAAAATTGAGAAACCAGAAACAAACTCCAACCGATATGGTCAACAAGAGAACCAAGAATACTCATTGGGGGAGAGGTAATCTCTTCAATAAATGGTGTGGGAAAAGCTGGATCACCACATGCAGAAAAATAAAATTTGACTCTTAATTTTGACACTCTCAAAAATAAGTTTGAAATGAATTAAAGACCTGGAACCACAAAACAACTAGAAAAAAAAATAGGAAAGAAGCTCCTTAGCGTTGGTCTTGACAATGATTTTTTGGATGTGTCACAAAAGAACGAGAAACAAAAGCATGAATCCATAAATGGTACTACAGCAAACTAAAAAGTTTCTGTACAGCTGCAAGAAACAATCGACAAAATGAAAAGGCAACATACAGTATGAGAGAAAATACTGGCAAGCCATATTTATAAGGGATTAATATCCAAAATATGTAAAGAATTCAAATATATAAAGAACTCAATAACAAAAAAAGCAAACCATCCTATTAGAAAATGGGCAGAGGAACTAAATAGACAGTTTTCCAAAGAAGACATCCCAATGGTCAACAGGTACAGGACAAACCACTCAGCATCAGTAATCATCAAGGAAAGGCAGATCAAAACCACGATGAGCTATCACCTCACACCCGGTGGAATGATTATCGTTAAAAAGACAAGAGATAACAAGAGTCTGCCAGGATGTGGAGAAAAGGGACCCCTTGTACACTACTGGTGGGAATGCAAATTGATACAGCCGCTATGAAAAACAAGTATGGAGGTTCCTCAAAAAACTAAAAATAGACCTACCATATACCTGATGCAGCAATCCCACTTTTGAGTATATATAAAAAATAAAAATAAAAACAGGATATCAAAGAGGTATCTGTACTCTCACATTCATTGCATCATTATTCACAATAGCCAAGACAGGGTAACAGACCTATGTGCTGGCAGATCAATGGATAAAGGAGATGAGAGCTACATATACATAGATGGGTACCATTCAGCTACAAGAAAGAAGGAAACTCTGACAATTCCAGCAACGTGGATGGACCTTGAGGACATTATGCTAAGTGTCAGTGGAAAGACAACTACTGTATTTCACTTATATGTGGAAAGTAAAAAAAAGGCAAACTCATAGAAACAGAGAATGAATGGTGGTAGTCAGGGGCTGAGGAATGGGGGACGGCGAGAGATGCTGGTCAAAGGGTACAAACTTCGTTAGAAAGTGAATAAGTTCTGGGAATGTAATGCACGGCATGGGGACTATAGTTGACAATAATGTATGACATACCTGAAATTTGTTAGCAGAGACTACCCTAAAGTGTTCTCAGTAATTATGTGGCATGGAGGAGGGATTAGCTAACACTGAGGCGGGAACCATTTTGCAATATCCAAGTGTATCACATCAACATGTTGTATGCCTTAAACTTACAAAATGTTATATGTCAAATATTTCTCAATAATGCCGAGGGGAAAAAAAGAGAGAAGCTAGAAATAAATGTTTTACGTAAAATTCCACAATGTTTAAATGTGGGCACCAGATCAACATGTTTTAAGGGGTGCTCAAGAGCAAAAGACAAACAATGACTTTGTCCCTAGCCACCAGCCACCATGCTCTGCATTTTGGGACAGGATGAGACCGAGAGGCAACAGAATCCCAGACTGTTTTCCCCTTTCCTGGCTTCTCACTCAGAAACCCCCGGTGTCAAACAGACTTTCCCTGGCCCCCAGGGAAGCCCTGCCCAAGTATTCTCCATTAGGTTGAGAGAAATCAGCTCATCAAGCTTGGCTATTCCTCTGAGCCATCACCCACCTACACCAGAACTCTGCCTCCTGCCATCACTGCCTCACCCCTGCACACCCTTCAGGGCTCAGCAGATGCCACTTCTTTTAGAAATATTGCCTGAACCCCAAGTCCCTAATACCTGCTGTGCATTCCAATCCTGGCACCTGTCAATCGTCTTTTAATTGTTTTATTCATTTTTCTCCCCAAGATCCCACAGCAGGGTAGGGATGGTGTCTTGGATACCACTGATTTGGATCTAGCGCCTATGCCAGTACCCGGCAAATTTTTATGGAATGAGTAAGTGAACACACATCTCAAGCTATGTATTTTCATCCCAGCTAGATTCCTTAAGTCCTTCCCTAAAAGGTAGCTTTCAACATAGTCTCCCATAAGGTCTTTCACTTTTAAAAAATTACAGCTTATTTTTTAGTGAACTGTTTTTAAAAACATTATCATAAAAATTTTTTCCTACAAAGAGTAAACACAGAATTTTTAGGGCAAACTACTTTGTGTGATGCTATCATGGTAGATACATGTCATATGTGTTTATCCAAACCCATAGAATGAACAGCATCAAGAGTGAACTGCAATGTTGGACTCTGCAGGATGATGGTGTGTCAGTGTAGGTTCATCATTTGTAACAAACACACTGCTCAAGTGAGGAATGTTGATAATGGGGGAGGCTGTGCATGTGTGGGGACATGGGGAATATGGGAATATGGGAACTCTCTGTACCTTCTCTATTTTGCTGTGAATCTAAAACTGCTCTAAAAATTGTCTTTTTTTAAAAAGCAAACCGAACAAACATGAAAATCCCATTTTATTCTTCTAATTTATTTTTACTCCATTGTCAATAGCTCGGTGAGCAAATTTCCCTTCCTCTTTCTATGCACCTTCATACCCTGCATACATAGGTGTGAGTGTGTGTGTGTGTGTATATTTTTTGTCTTTTAAACATACACGGAATGATTCCATAGTCATGTTCTGATATTTGCTTTTTTACCTTACAAACTTTAAGCTCTTGATATATATCTTTACTTCATTCTTCTTAATGGCAACATAGAATTCAAAATAAGAAAGATGTGCTGTTTTATTTAAATACTTTCCTATGAGCACATTTAAACTGTTGATTTTCATTTTCCAACTGACATTTCTAGACTGTTTTTCTTTTCCCTATGAATGTGTAATGCTTTCTATGGAAAAAAAAAAAAAGAAAAAGTTAAAAACAAACAACAATACCATCCTACAAGAGCTGGCAGTAGAGTTTTCCTCCAGCATTGGAGGTGCTCCTGTCACCCCAAGAATTTCAATCATGCCCTTCCTCTGCAGGCAAATCATTTAGAACAATCATTTAACATCCCTCCAGTTAGACCCTCCAATCCTAAAGGCCTTGAGCTACAGGTGAATTTTAAGAACACTCAACCCATTGCAACCAGTCTTGTCATTTATAAAGCAAGGTTAATGATGCGCATGTCACAGGGTTGTTATGTAAGAAGAGGGCTGAAGTGAAGGACAGCCTTGATGTGAGGGCTGCCAATTTTTTGGCCATCTCCCAAGAAAACCAGAAACCACAGAAGGGAAGTGTAAGAATCTCTTTTATCTTTCTTAGTGGACCTTGGATTTAAGGCACGTAAGAATCATACGCACGTGGGGTGCTCACTAAAACTGTACATTCCAGGTCCCACCTACAAAGGTTTTTATCTAGCAGGTTTGAACTGGGCCAAGAATTTGCATGTTCAGAACGTCCAGGTGATGCTGATGTGGCCATGGACCAGGCTGGAAAGAGCTTGTTTGGCCCCATCAGAGCTAAGTCAGAACAGGAGCCACTCTGCAGCCATGGTGACACCCAAGCTTAATGAGGTGAGAATGAGGAAGAGTGGCTCAGATCTCATTTTAGTCCTGTCCTTGTCACTTCATGAGCAGGGACCTGAAAATACTCAGAAAAGTAACACTAATGGGCAGTTAATCTTAAGCAAATTCCGAATGTGTAATCTAGGAAAGTGTTAATTCCTTTGCATCTGTGGCCTAATAGTAGGGAGTCCGTGGAGATGACTTAATGAAATGGCCAGAAGCATGAAACCAAGGTTACTAAGCCTTGCTGATACCTGTCAAAGTGCGAGCAACAAATTTATTTGGCCTATATTTGGCAGTTCATGCTACATTCAGTCATTTAGTCAGCCGACTTTGTTTACTTTATAACAAAGGTTCAAAGATGCTGTGTCTACCAGAGCCAACATAATTTAAATAGGATGGTCGGCTTTCATAAAGGCATAACATTGTATATATATGGGCATCAAGGAAGACTAGCGCTTTTTATGTCAATTGTTCATTTAAGAAACATTTATTGACTACCTCCTTGTCTCTGGCATACATCTTCATTAGGCTGCTATGAGTCTTACTTCCAATGTCACTACTCCTGTCAAGCTTTTCTGAAAACCCCCAGGAAGAATGAATTTTTAAAAATTACTTATAATTTATTTACTCACAGTTATACATCACCTTGTGGCACCCCCCAAACTTCAGATCAATGTTACACATTATACAACCAAAGAATTTTATGACTGGGAGGAGTTATAAGACTAATCTCAATGTAATAAAATGCACTGTTTACATATCTTTTCCCCAAATAGATTGCAAATTTCATGAGGGGAGACTGTCTTATTTGTCATTGAATCACAGCACATTAGGTGTTCAGGAAATAAATACAGACACACATATATGGGCAGCATTAAGTGAATGTTGTCCTTCAAATTAGTGCACTTTTCTAATAATATTGATGCTGCAAAGACTCCCTCGCAAATTTGAAGTGATCTTCAGAGCAAGAAATAATATTTTAATTTGCCTTTTGGTTTTCCCCAAAATATCTTTCCTCCAAAATTTCTTAGAAATTATTTTAGGCCATTTTCTGAAGTCAGATTCTTCCTCAGAGAATTAGGAATCTCCACAACTTAAGGTGTAAATCTTATAGGTGGCCTCTCAACACTTTAAGCCTGTCTTACCTCAGTGACTCCAATCCTATCCCTTCCCCCACACATACCCAGATAGCTACTCTGATTTAGAAACCTGAGTTCAAGTCCCAGATCTGTTCATACATAGCTAAATTAATTGAACTCTCCGAGTTTTGGTGTGATGGTTAATTTTATGTGTTAAGTTGACTGGGCCATGTGGTACCCAGATACTCAGTTAAACATTAGGCTGGATGTGTTTATGAGGGTGTTTCTGGATGAGATAAATATTTGAAGTGGTGGGGTAAGTAAAGGGGATTGTCCTCCCTAATGTGGAATAAGGGAGACTTCGCTCTCTCTGCGTGTTTTTTTAGATGAGATGTGGGTCTTCTCCTGCACTTGGACTGGAACTTACATCATAGACTCTTCTGGTTCTGAGGCTTTAGGACTCAGGCTAGAGCTACCCACTGGCTCTCCTGGGTTTGCACTTTGCAGGTAGCAGATCAGGGGACTTATCCTCCATAATCATGGGAGCTGATTACTTTTAATAAATCTCTTTTTATATATCTCCTATAGGTTCTGTTTTTATGGAGAACTCTGACTAATACACTCAGTTTCCACATCTGTGAATCAGGGGAAACAAGAGCCATATATTCTAGCACTGTGCTAAATATTTTTTGTGTATTATCTCAATCCTTTAACCCTTGTATGATGTAGGTTCTATTATAATCATTCCAGCTTATTCAAAGTTTTTGTTTTCTTATGGCATTAAGTTGGGATAATATTCCCTACTAATCAATTATCTTTACATCTCATAATCAAATTCTAAGGATGGGTGCAAGTTAATGACTGGTTTCTGGTGAACAAAATCCTCAAACCAGGCTACCCTATTATCTGATGGGCTTATCTGATCAGATTCCCATACCTGGCCATTCGGCTTTGTTCAGGGAAATTGGCAGTGGAGAGTAGGGAGGCGTAGGTCTCGTGTTACCACAACAGCAATTTATATTTCAGAAAACACCCTTATGAGGGAAAACAGGGTGGCAGAGGCCCAGACTCCCTGAGATTACTAGGTGTCTATGGAATTGGCAAGCTTGCTGAAGTCGGACCTGTGTTTAGTTTCTTTCTAAAGACTAAGGCAGAACAGGTAAAATACACCAGGGTGTGCTCTTCATGAAACGGTAATCTCCTCTCACTTGTTTACTGCTATATTCCAAGCCCTGGAACTGCACCTGGCACCTCAGGAGCATTCAAATAATACATGTTCCATGGATGACTAAGCCAACAGCTTGCGGCCTTCCTAAGAGAACCAGCTCCAAAGATCCATAGCCCGGAACTAGTCTTTCTTTGGCTGTATTATCAGGATAGAGAGATCTACATTCCTAGAAATGTTTTCTTGTCCTTTCACAGATTCTTCTCAACTCTTGCCCTTAGGCATGAAATAAAACCCAGGGGAGAGCAGAGGAGACCTGGGAGACTGGAGCTCCCTCTAGAGGCCGAAAAGAGAATCCTCAAAAATGTGGCTCTGGCTCAGAAGACAAATCTCTTTAAGAAAAAAATGTCTCAACATTATAAACTGTAGCCACATCACCAGAACAACTCCACAGAGGGACAGATTTAACAATGTTCCTTTTATTACACAGACATTTAGCAAAATTAAGACTCCATTGTAGACCAGGACTGTGTAAGGTACAGGGTATTTGGAGATTTATGTTGAGGATATGGGAATGTAACCCTTGTATATTGTTGGTGGGAATGTAAACTGGTATAGCCATTGTGGAAAATAATATGGGGGTTCTTCAAAAAGTGAAAAATAGAAGTACCATGTGGTCCACAATCCCTCTTCTGTGTAACATGTCCAAAAGGAATGAAAACAGTATCTCAAGAGACACCTGCACGCTCATGTTCATTGCAGAATTCTTCACAATCACCAAGATATGGAAACAGCCTGTGTGTTTGCTGTCTGAATGATAAGGAAAATGTTTTTCACAGACACACACACATGTATATACACATGCAATAAAATGTCATTCAGTCTTTAAAAGGGAAGGAAATCTTGTCATTTGTGACAACATGGATGAACATGAAGAACATCATGCTAAGTAAAATAAGCCAGATGCAAAGTTAAAAATTATATGGTATCACTTATATGTAGAATCTAAAACAGACAAGCTCATAGAAGCAAAGAGTAGAATGGTGGTTGCTGGGGGCAGGGCAGGCGGAGAGGGTGGAGGGAAGGGGAAATATTAGTCTACAGGTAAAAACTTTTAGTTATACAGGATGAATAAATTCTGGAGATCTAATGTGCACCATGGTGACTACAGTTGATAATACTGTAGTGTATACAAAGAATTTGCAAAAAAGAGTAAATCTTAATTGTCATAAAAAGTGAGAACTATGTGAGATGATGAATATGTTAATTAGTTTGATTGTGGTCATCATTTCACAATGTATATGACATAAAAACATCATGTTGTAGAAAGGGAAACATCAGCATCATAGCAGTATAAGACATTCTCCCGTTGTCCCCCTTTTGACAAAGAACTATATACCATATGTGAACAAAAGTACCTTGGCAGGAGCAGTGGGATACAGCAACATATACTAAGGGACTGGGGAAGGGTCTTGCCCACCTGTGTGAATACAGTAGTAAACAGACAAACCTTGGAACAGTGTGGAACCAGCAGGGCAGCAAACCTGCTCCAACTACTCTCACTGTGGTTGGAGAAAAAAACTTAGAGAGTACTGACCTAGGAAGATACCCACAGTCAGGAGAAAAATTTCGGAAGCTCAGACTATCAAAAGAGAGATTCCAGCACCTCAGTAGAAAAAAAAGTTTGGATGTTGCAGACACGATAACAGTTTTATGGGTGCCATATACATGCATACACACTCATTCCCTGCCCCAAGGCAATATTGCATGGGGCTGTCAGGTGGTGGCGCCCCTCCCATGGGGCAACAGAAGAGTGGTGAGTGAGTGCCAGCTATTCCAGTAATGGGTAGCTGAAGAAAACTGTTTCTTTCCAACAGCACCCAAAGGACTGAGATGGGACCTCCATGACTGGAAGAAGGGAGGAGATTGGGAAAGAGACAGAAAGGAATATCAAAGAGCACTAAAGGGACTCATTTCCTGCTGACTAGCTTAGCACGAAGTCCACCCAAGACCCCATGGGAGTACCATACCCAGGGATCTCCCCACCAGGTCCACAGACATGCCCAACACCCCAAGTGCTAACCCTCCACTCTGTGTCTGGCTTCTTGTGCCCACTCCCAAATGTGTCAGTAGATGGTGAGTGCACTCAGAAAACAGGACAAGGTCTATGGACAAGAGAGAAATTAAAACTTAAGATATAGTACCACTTCCGGAAAACAAGAGAGAGGTTTCCAGTAGCTGGCCCAGTCAATTGTAGGAACCAGAGAAGACATAAAATCTTAGGAATTCTGCCACAAGAGGGAGCAAGAAGAGTGAAACAGGTGCAAGGGCAGAGAAAACCCCACATTATAAGAGCACCAGGGAAGAGAAAAGCCTGTCTGAAGGCAACTAGCAAAGATTTAAAGAGAGTCTGCTAAATCAAATGTGAAAGTAGCAACAAAAAAATCTACAAAGGACATGAAGAATCAGGAAACATGTCATCACCTAAAGAGAATTCTTCAATAACTGAACTCGAAGGCATGGAATTTTATATTCTAGCTGATAAAGGATTCAAAATAGCTTTTCTAAAGAAACACAACAAGCTTCAAGAAAACTCAGACAATTCAACAAAATCATGAAAATAAATATAGGTTCACAAAGAAATGTTTGCCAAAGATATAGAAATCATGAAAAGGAACCAAGCAGAAATTCTAGAGCTGAAGGACTCAATGAATAAAATGAAAAATGTAATAGAAAGCATCTTTAGTAGAGTCGCACAAATAGAAGGCAGAATAAGTGAGTCAGAACATAGGAATTTTGAAATAACACATTTAAAGAACAAAGAAAAATAGAATGAAAGAATAACAAAGAAAAAAGTATGAATGAAGAGCAAAGAAAGCCTCTATGATCTACAGGACATCATTAAAGAACAAATTTCAGATTAATTAGTTTCCAGAAAGAGAAAAGCGGAAGGAGGGGCAGATACTTGATTTAAAGAAAATAATAGCTGAAAATAATACCAGGGAAGAGACTCAGGCATCTAAAACAGAGAAAAATGACATATGCAAAGTGTTGAATAATAAAAAACAAAAATGCCACCCAAAAATATTCTGTCTGACAAAGTTATCTTTCAGAAAAGAAGAAGAAATAAAAATATTTCTAGACAAGAGAAAGCTGAAGGAGTTCATCACCACTAGACCTGCCTTGCAAACTAGAAGTTCTTCAAGCTAGAATGAAAAGACACTAATCAATGACATAAAAAACACATAAACACATATAATACAATGGTAAAGATAAATACACAGTCAAACTAGAAAGCAAATGCTGTAATCAGAGGCTGGGTTAACAAATAATTACAGGTACTATAATTGTAACTAATGCAATATAGAAAGAGGCAAATAATGACATCAAACAATAAAAGTGAGTAAAAAGAGTGAAGCTTTTGAAGATTATCAAAGTTAAGCTGCTGTCAGCTAAAGTGAATTGTTATATCTATGAGATGTCTTATGTAAACCTCACAGTAACCACAAAGCAGGATCCTAGAGTAAATGCACAAAAGATAAAGGGGAAACAGAGGATACCACCATGGAAATTCACCAATTTCAAAGATATGCAAAAATGGGGGGGAGAGCATTAGGTATATAAAATAACCAGAAAACAATTAACAAAATGATGTTCTTAAGTCCTTACATATCAATAATGCTCAATGTAAATGGATTGAATTTACCAATCAAAAGGCGCAGAGTGGCCCATGGATTAAAAAAAACAAGACTCACCCAAGTCTATGCTTCCTGCTAGAGACCCACTTCAGCTCACATAGGCTCAAGTGGAAGGATGAAAAACTATATCTCATGCAAATGAAAATGAAAAGGAAATGGGGGTAGCTACATTTACATCAGACAAAATAGACTATAAGCCAAAAATGGTTAGAGAGACTGAGAAAGTCAATATATAATGATAAAAGGGTCCATTCATCAAGGAGCTATAACAATCACAAATACATTTGCATCTAATTTCAGAGTACTCAAATATATTAAGCAAATGCTAACGGTTCTGAAGGGAAAAATAGACAATAATATGATAATAATTGGGAATTTTAATAACCCACTTCTAACAGTATATAGATCATCCTGATAGAAAATCAACAAGGAAACATGGATTTGAACCATGCATTAGACCAAATTGACCTAACAGACATTAGTCTCTCCAGTAGAATCAGGACACACATTCTTCTCTACACACATGAAACATTCTCCAGGATAGATCATGTGATAGGCCACATAAGAAGTCTTAGCAAATTTAAGAAGATTAAAAACATAGTAGATATCTTTTCTGATGATATGGTATGAAACTAGAAATTAACAATAAGACAAGCTGGAAAATATACAAATATGTAGAAAGTAAATCACACAGTCTCAAAAAACCAATGAGTCAAAGAAGAAATCAAAGGAAAATCAAAATACATCTTGAAACAAACAAAAATGGAAACACAACAGTCCAAAATCTATGGGATGCTACAAAAGCCTTTCTGAAAGGAATTTTATAGCGATAAATGTATATATGAAGAGAAAGACCTCACACTCAAAAAAAGCCCAACTTTATATCATAAGGAACAACAACAACAATAACAACAACAACAACAACAAAAACAGACTATGTTCAAGCAAATAGAAGAAAGGAAATAATGAAGAGAAGAGCAGAAATAAATAAAATAGAGACTGGAAAAACCATAGGAAAAAAATCAACAAAACTGAACGCTGTTTTTTCAAAAAGGTAAAGAAAATTGACAAACTTTTACTTACTCTAAGAAAAAGAGAGAGAAGATTAAAATAAGTAAAATCAGAAATGAAAGAGAAGATATTAAACTGATAGTGCAGAAATACAAAGAATCATAAAAGACTACTATGAACAATTAAATGCCAACAAATTGAATAACTTAATAAAGTGGATAAATTTTTAGAAAATGTAAAATTTCCCAAGATTGTATAATAAAGAAATAGAAAAACTGAGAAGACCAAAAATTGGTAAGAAGATTAAACCAATAATCAGCAAACTCCCAATACAGAACTCCAGGACCAGATGGTTTCAGGTGAAATTTCCAAATATCTAATGAAGAATTGACACCAATCATTCTCGAGTTCTTCAAGAAATAGAAGAGAAGGGAACACATCAAACTCATTTTATGAGGCCAGCATTACTCTGATACCAAAGCCAGATGAGGACACGACAAGAAAACTGTAGACTTACATCCCTGAAGAATATAGATACAAAACTAACTCAACATGGACTAAAGACATAAATATAATACCTGATGCTATGAAATTCCTAGAAGAAAATATAAGAAAGAAGCTCTTTGACACTGGTCTTGGCAGTAATTTTTTTTTAGAAATGACACAAAGTACAAGCAACAAAAGCAAAAATCAACAAGTGGGACTATATTAAACTAAAAAGCTTCTGCACAGCAAAAGAAATAATCAACAAAATGAAAAATAATCTACTGAATTGGAGGTAAATATTTATATAAACCATAACAGACAACATCCAAATGGCCAACAGGTACATAGAAAAGTGTTCAATGTCATTAATCATCAGAGAAATGCAAATCAAAATCACAATTAGATGTTACTTTACACCTGTTATAATGGCTGTCATCAAGAAGACAAGAGATAACAAGTGTTGGAGAGGATATGGAGAAAAGGGAACACTTATACACTGCTGATAGAAATACAATTGGTTTAGCCACTGTGGAAAACTTTAAAAAAACATTACCATATGATCCAGCAATTCCACTCTTGGGTATATAATCAAAGGGAATGAAAACAAGATATCAAAGAGATACACGCATACCTTAAACTTACACCATGTTATTCCAATAAATATAAACTACATTGTACACCTTAAATATGTGCAATTTTTGTTTGTCAATTATAACTCAAGAAAACTGGAAAATTTGTTTAAAAAAATTTTTTAATATTTTAAAATATGGTAACATCACCAGAATGTCCTTACAGAGTGATAGATTTAACAACACTGCTTTGATTTGTGTCATCCAGCAAACACTGTCTATTGTACACGAGGCATCGATTGTGTAAGGTACAGAGTATTTGGATGTTCAAGGTTTTTTTAAATTACTCTTGTGCTGTACATTATGCAATTGCAGTCATTCTGTGTGTATTATACATATAGTTTTATATGTATAATATTAGAATTAAATTAACTCTTGAAAGGTAGCTATTTCTACCACCCAGAAATTCCTAAAATTCCCCACATTACCATTTCTATCCATGAGACCATAGTAGAATTCCTTACTTCTGAATTTAAATATTTTTAATACCTACATGTTTACAATTCTTTCCAACATACTATCTAAAGTAGACTGGGGAAAAAGTGAATTTTCAAGAGTTTTCTCTAAATGTAATCCTACAGAAAAACAAACTCATTTTTCATGGCACAGCCCCATATTATACACCCCATTTTCTGTAATTTCATCACTGGACCAAAGCTAGGTGAAGGAAATAAGACGAATGAGCAGTGAATGAAGATAAAGATGGTGGGAACGGCCTTTGTATGATGGCAGTAAAAGACCAGTCCATCATAAGAGTTGACATTAAGTAATACCATATTTTTATACAAACTCTAATGAGAATAAAGAATAATCCATGCGAAAATTTAATTCAGCTATAAAGCACAGATATCAATAGTGGCCATTCATTCCTTACCTGCCAGCTTTTAGTCACCTTTGTTCTGATAACAGTGTTGCAGTTTTCCATGGGGAAATACCTCTTAGCTATTTTCTGTTCATGTGGTTCAGATAGAGTTCATTCCATTCCCAGATCCAGAGTCAGACATGTGACCAAGAGCTAGTCTTCGATCACATACTCTTGACCTCTACTATTGGTTCAGGGATGTACACATTCTTGGAACTCTTGCTGGAGCAAAAGGGAGAGGTTTTTTTTTTTCTGCTCCATCTTGAAACTGCAGCTTCTGTGAGGCCACCAGGTGGAGAAAACCTACCTGAGAGTAAAACCAGAATAAACAAAAGCAGAACTGAGAGAGAGAAGAGAGTGGTCTGAATGAAATCAAATAATTGGATCCAGCTGAGACTGAAGCTCACTCTACCCCTGGACTTTTCAGTTATGTGACCCAATAAATTCTGCCTTTCTAAAACCAGTTTTCTGTGACTTGCAACCACAGTGTCCTGACTAATGTAAATTTCCATTCAATAGTTCTAAGTCTGTGGATTGCAACCATTCCAGCCCCTAGTCACCTGAAACTTAGCCTATTCTGTCTCAACCTAAACTTAAATTATAACTAAAATAATGGTACACGCCTAAAGCACATAACTTCATTTATAATAAGATTGATATCTTTTAAAGTAAATTCCATTAGTAAATTTATGATTAGTTTAATAAATTCCACTTCTGCTACCTAGACGTTTTATGAGCAAACCTAATGGCAGACTACCCTAAACTGAAATTCAATTTGACCTCTGAGTAAATGGTAGATAGAACATGATAAAATACATAAACTTGTAACTGATGGTTATTATAAATGATAAAAAGAGGAAGAGAGAGAAAATTTGCAACGTGAACAAGAATACCCAACAATAATTGGATTTGGACTTGGTACAGGGTTATAAAATGATACCACAAAAACATCAGATTTCCCCTTTGGTGATGTGAAAGAGCTCTGGACATTTTAGAAAGTTTTGGTGCCAGAAATAGAGGAACTGGTAATTTAAAAAGTTTCCAATAAATACATAGACAGACAGAAACAATTTCCAAAACAGCCACAGAAGATGATTATCAATAAAGTGCTAATATGTCGTTCTTTCCTTTTTTCTTCTTTGATGAATATTTGCTGTGTGTCTACTACAGGTAATAATGACAGTCCTTTGGCAATAGGAGTCAATGAACAGAAAAGAGAAAACCCCTGACCTTGAAGAGCTCACAGACCATGAATTCAAAAAGAGTACTATAGTGAGATAACTGCATAATTAATCAAAATATATCAAAGGGACATTGTGGGACATAGGAAGAAATTACCAACTCTGCTTAAGGTATAGATGCTCAGAGAATGCCTTATAAGGCTTGGACTTAGCAGAGACCCTTAGTAAAATGCACTGTAAGGGGTCCGAGATTCAGGTCACCATCACCACCACCTCAGTACAACATCATCAAAATCTTTTCTTCTGTCAAAAATCAGATGGGATTAGTAGACCACAGCTACTGTTGTTGTCTTAGAATTCCTTCCAATCAGTACAAATAACTATAAAACAATGCGACATAGCGGTTAAGACCATAGGCTCCAGGTTCAGATTCTGGTTTCACCACCTGCTAGCTGAATGAGTTTGGAGAAGGCCCTGAAGCAAGGCGTCTAACCCTAAAGGTTGATGTGTCCTTTTTGAAAAAATACGTTGTATCTAGAGAGAGAACTTATAACCCCCCAAAACCTCTGCTTGAGGCCCTTTGTTTAAAACTCTTGCTTGCTTACTCATTTGAAATATATATTTCTATAAATCAGAGTGCTTGTCACCTTGCATTCAAATAAGGTTAATGAAAGTTGCAACTGGGAATCTCCATGGACCTGTCATTTCTGTCCAAGGCGAAGCACTAAAAACAGTATGAAGCCCCAAACAGCACCATCACCAGGAGTGCCTTAGAGAGCACGTAATTTAGTGGTCGTTCCATACTCAAGGTTGAAATCCCCTCTCACCACTGGCTAGCTGAGAGACCTTGAGCAAGTCACTTAACCTAAGTTTCCTCTTCTGTAAAACAAGAACCTTCTCCTAGAACTTGTAAGGATTAAATGAGATAAAGCACATAAAAGACTGAGATCACTGCAAAGCAACATTGTAAATCCTCTAAAACGATTAGCTGTTGTTGCTCTTATTTGACAGAACAAACACCGGGCTAGCTGAACAGAGGTTTGACTGTACCTGGAAACACACCTCGTGTCATTGCCATCCCAAAGAGCACTATATCAGCATGGGCAGCACCATGAGAATGATGAAAAAGTCCCACCTTCTGGCAAAGAGATGAAAGCAGTGTCATGTTTGGCTTTCAGCAGGAAAAAAGGAAAAGAGAAACTTTTTACTGCAGTTATACTCACAAGAATCAAAGTGTGAACTAGTTCAGAGAGATGTGACATCTATCTTGACAGATCCCCAAACAGGATATTCCTTTTAGGATACCTGGCTACCTTTCTGTAACATCAGCCCTTGCATACACCTACACGCAGGTGGAATGCAGGCACCCTTTCCCAACACCAGTGGACTGAAAGCTCCACTGAGTGGGGGCTTTGCTCCCTGCAGCACCCATACAACCTATAAGAGCAAGAGGCACATGGTAGGACTCTCAATAAGCATCTGATGCCTTTGTTTAAAGGGTGAATATAACCTTTTCCCTCTTACACACTTGCTTAGACTGAGGGTTAAACAATATCAGACACTGGCCCAATCACATTTTCTCTCGCAAAAATTCGCATTTGGGTTCTAGAGGGTATAGATTTATGAGCAGTTGGGCCTGGCTTTGTGATACTCTATAAACTGAGGCTCAGGGCATCACAGAAACAAGAGGGAGATGGCGCAGGTGAGCAAGACAGAGGCTACGGGCCATCTGGGACAGGAAAAATGAAACAAATACACATAGACAAAGGATTTTGAAACACCAGAGAGAAAGACATGGAACTAGAGGGAGTAGCTACCTCGGATCTGCTTTTCCAATTTCTTCCTGCACTTCACAAACCTCAGCTTCTCTCACGTCCCTGGGACTTTGGACCATATTCCTGTGTCCTTCCATTGAACCTACCCTTTGTTTATGCCAGTTTGAACTGGTTTCAGTCTGTACAATCAAATAACCCCTAAACCAATACAAATGTATCAAGGTGTGCAAAGAAAGATGAGAATGCTTGAAACTGATTCAAAGCTAGGAACAGTTAGTAACTTCCAACTGAACTTTTGTAATGGTTCTGATTCCTGCACCTAATTTACATAATGGGGCAAATGTTTACTTAGACTCATCCCTTAAGGGTCATCTCTGCCTTTCTAAAGAGTTCAGAAGGCTTTTATAGGTTTTCAAAGGGCTTTTCCTCCCCATTGCCTAAACTATCTGTGCACTAAAGGTGAATTTACAAAAAAAAAAGTTTCTGACAAAAGCAAAATGCAATATTTATACCTTCCCATAATTTAAATAATTTATAAGTTTTTTATTCAGGGGGCTGAATAAGCATTTTCAGAATCTATAATGTGATTTTCTTGTGAGAGCAGTTACTCCTGGGGTTAGTTTGCTGTAATCCCTATACATTTATAAGGATTTTGCTCTCTCTTTTAAGTTGCGGAACAATAAACTGATTGACTATGCTGGTATGACTTGGAATACCTGGAAATCCTGATCTTTACCCCAAAAACCTGCTCCCTCTGCAGCCTTCCCCATTTTGCCTGATGGCAACTGTATCCTTCTAATTGCTCAGGCCAAACACCTTCGAGTCATCTTTAATTCCACTCTGTTCTGGGTTGAATCGTGTCCCCCAAAAGATATGCTGAAGTCCTAATCCCTAGTACCTCAGAATGTGACCTCATTTGGACGTAGGGTTGTTGTAGATGTAATTAGTTAAATTGAGCTGAGGTCACACTGGAGTAGGAAGGGCCCTTAAAGCAATATGAGTAGTGTCCTTAAAGGAGGAAAAGAGACACATGCTTGAGGGGAGAGCACCATGACATAAGTGGAGAGCACCATGAGACAATGGAGGGCTGCATCCATTAGTCAAGGGGTGTCAAGGATTGCTGGCAAACCACCAGAAGCTAGGAAGGGCAAAGAGAGGTCTCCTCACGTTACATGGAAGCACAGCCCTGCCAATACCTTGATTTCAGTCTTCTAGTCACCAGAACGTGAGACAATAACAATCACTCGGTCTGCAGCACTCTTTCATGGCAACTCTAGCAAATGACAGCAATTGTATGACTAAAATCCTACATCCAACTGGTGAGCAAATCTTCTCAACACTGCCTTTGGCACACATCCAGAGGAAGACTGCTTCTCACCATGTTCAAACTGGTCTCCTAGCTAGAGTCTGTTCTTAGCACAGAAGCTGGGGTGGTACTTTTAACACCTACCTCAAATGATGTCACCTTCTGCTCTGCCTGCCATGACTCTCCATTTCCAGAGTTATGTGATACTATATTCTATAGTATATAGAATATTCACAATATTCTATGAGTCTATCCTCCCTTCTTACACCAACACTCTCTCCTGTGACCTACCTAGAGTGAGCTTCTCTCTCAGACTAAAAGAAGCAAGCATCAGCTAACCAGGTGACTCCTGGAAGTCTCAGCCAGACAGAGGACCCAGAATTTGGGTGACCGTGTGCTCCAGTTTGCTTGGGATCATCCTGTTTATACCTGTTACCCTAATTTTAGTCTAGTTTAGCATTTATCTCAGCAAATCTGTATTAGATGATAAATTAAACATCCTGAGAAATACTGAGGCAGAACAGACCTATGCCATTAAGTGATGCTCGATAAAACAGCACCTTGGGATTCCAAGCCAGGAGTCCAGTCATTTAACTTTGCAGTAACATGATGCTATATTTTGTACTATTTTGTACTATTTACAATCTAAAACCCTCCTATTATGGAAATCTGGAACACTCAACAGGTGCCTTTTGTGTAATTGGCTTATGTTTTCCTGCCTCGTCTCTTTCACCTGTCTCCTGATAGCATCTCTCTTCTCTATAAGAAACACATTCATTCACACAATTCACACTGTGACCCCAGTCCCAGCAGTGGCACCTAATCAAGGACTGGCCAGCATCCCCAACTCTCAGCATTTCCCCCGTAAGCCTAAAAAAATTGGGCCATTTTTCTGGCCTTGTCTAGAGACTCTGTCCAAGAATGAAGGGAGTAAAAAGGTGTGAGGCTGGATGCAAGAGTATGAAACAAGAGACAGGGGTGATGGGTGAAGTTACAGAAGCTGGAGTCAGCTGATATTACAGCTTTGGTCATGTTTTTTAAAACTGAACCTTATTTGAGGCTCTATATCTTCCTCAGAATTTTATGAGGAAGACATTGCCTATCTATCAAAACTGTTCCTCTGCTCCCCTGGCTACTGCCTTTGAATTCAGGCCACCATCATTTCTCACCTGGACTACTGCAATAGTCTTTAAACGGGTCACCCATCTGCACTGTCCACTCCCTACCTCTTACCTTACATATTCTCTCATACTCCTCAGAGTTGACAATGAGATGGACTCAAAATTCAAATATCGTACTGCTTTCCACAATGGCTCTCCTACAGATTGAGAGGAGAAGATCTACAGAGACTCACAGAGCTGACCCCCACCTACCTCCTCAAGGGGACCAGCCTCGTTGACAGCCACACCCCATGTGTTTTCCAAACCCAGGCCCACATAACTGTCCATTCTGGAGCCTTCCCTACTTTGCTCAGCTTTGCTCAGCTACTCCAGCTGCATGGAATGCTCTCTCTCCTTCCTCAGTTTTAGAAAGCCATGTGACTTCCAAGGCACCCTGAGGTGGAACTTAACATGTCTTTCCAGTGTGACACTTTATTGCCTTGTTTGTCACTGTGTGTCTTCCTCTAGACCTAACCTTTTGAGAATAAGTCCCTCCCTGAGACCATCTTTCTTCCTATACCTTCTCTGTCCCCTCAGCCCACACTTCCACCTCTTATCTATCCCCACTCAGGTGATTCTAGTTCTTCACACCATGGTCTTCTCATCTCTTTCAGGACAACCTTTGGTTCTAGTGTATAGTAAGCCTGAGTGGTAATGAAAGCAAAGGGCTATATCTTGAAAATGTGAGAAAGCTGTTATTATTCTTTTCTTGTACCAGAATTGAACAATTACTCTTATAGAATTTCCTCATATCATTTTCAGTGGCTCCGGGATATGTCATTTTGTATTACAGAAACAATTTCTTTTAGCCCTTCAGTATCCAGTGGACTATAACCTGAGTCGCTCTCATCAAACGATGCTGAGAGGCATTTTAAATAGGTTTATCTGCTTCACACTGAGCAACTGCAAATATTGGACTAAAATAAAAATTGTAAAAAAAAAAAATTAATTCTTTGAATCTCGATTTAATCCCATGCTATAAAGTAATCTTTGATCTTAGAAATAACTAACTGGCTTTTCTATTTTCTAATCTAAAACAAATAACTTTCAAGTGCCAATTTAAATCAGAACCACTTTTTCCTCCTGAGTTTTATCAGCATTGTATTTTTTTTTTTTTTTTTGGTAAAAAAAAAAATTTCTTCTGCTTAGGTTTATTATGAAATTTATATAAGATTCTCCACATTTAGGTGTACAGTTCTATGACAGCTGATAACAAATACTGTTACTACCCAAGGTAAAGAATATTTCTATCATCCCAAAATGTTCACTTGTGCCCTTTTATCATTAATCTCCTTCCCTCACTTCCAGCCCCTATCAACCATTAATCTGTTTCTGTCCCTACAGCTTTGCCTTTTTGAGAATGTCCTATAAATGAAATCACATAGTTTATAGCCTTTTGACTCTGGCTTCTTTCACCTAGCACAATCCTGAGATTTGTTCATGTTGCTGCATGTATCAGTAATTCATTTCTTTTTGTTGCTCAGGAGTATTCATTCCACTGTATAAATGTCACAGAATTTATTCATCCAATTTCCTATAGATGGATACTTTGATTATTTCCCATTTTTAATGACTATGAATAAAGGTGCTATAAACATCAGCCTACAGATTTTTGTGTGGATATAGGTCGATATTTCTCTTCAGTAAATACTTAACAATGGGATTACTGGGTCTTATGATAAGTGAATGTTTAATTTTATAAGCAACTGCCAAACTTTTCCATGATAGATGTACCATATTGTGTTCCCACCAGCAATATACAATTCCAATTGCTCCACATTTTTGCCACTATATTTTTAATTTAACCATTTTAATAGGTATATAGTGGTACCTTATTGTGGTTTTGAATTTTATTAGTTTATTGCCTTGATTGAAATACTATTGAAGCCAATGGGCCAAGCCTAGAGACCTAGAAATATTTATATTTATACATAAAATGTTTCTCAGTTGTAAGCTGTGGAACCGCAAAGTACTTATGGTGCTATACAAATTTGAATCACTGAATTTAAAAAATGTATTTTTCTTATTATTTTACTATTTAGAATGACTATTCTCCCATAAAAAAATGAACAAACACTGTTTTAGAGCATGTAGACATTTTTAAATGAAAGCAACGAAGATTTCTTAAAGCCATTCTCTAGATAAGGCTATATCTGCAAATCATGACTTGCCTGCTCCCCATTTTTCTCTTCTCTCTTAGTAAGAATTCTCCTAATTTACCTGGTCACATGGTTAACTGGAGTAAAGATTGTATTGTCAGCCTTCCTGGCAACTCACGGTAGCCACGTTTGGAAGTGTCATATGGCAACTTCTAGAAATCGTCTTTAAATGGTAGCTGGTATGTGCCCTTTGTTCCCTTTCTAACTTTGTCCCTTCCTCCTACCTGATGACTGGAGCTAAAGAAGCCACCTCAGTTCATGAGTCAATCTTGACAGGGAGGTCCTGCACAGAGGAGCAATAAGATAGAAGCAGCCCGAGTTCCTAATAATTTTGTGAATCACACCAGCCCTGCGCTGCCTGCCTACCTCTGGACTTTTAAGTGAAAGAAATAAATTCCTAACTTGTTGTGGTAGATTAAACAATTGTCCCTAATTCTTCAGTCCTCCCCATATTTACATCCTTTCCATGGCCTCATCACAGGCAGCGCAAACTCCCCGCTCTCTGACTTTGGGCTCGGCCATGGGACTTCTTCATGAGTAGAAAGGACAGTGTGCTGGTTCTGCGCCTGGGCCCTACAAAGGCCTCCAGCATTTCTGCTTGCTGTTTTGTGCCTCTTTACAAGAAAAGCCCTGGCTAGCATGGCCCCCACCCCAGTCTAAGGAGGAAGGAGGCCATCCTAGCCAGACCAGACCAGAGTGAGAAGCAGAGTTGCCTCAGCTGCCATGACCTGAGCAGTATCCATTTGAGCTCAGTTTACACCAGCCAAACTGCAGCCAGCAATTGTAAAGGACTATTGATGTAAACCAGTGAGTTGTTTTGGGATAGTCTTATTTAGGAATACTAATTGATACACTTGTACAAGCAACTGTCTGTCATTTTGCCTCTCTGTTTTTCAGAGCCAAACCAATCCTACCTAATTCAGATACAAAGGAGTATAAGATTAAGTCCCAGCTGTCCAGAAGTGTTCAATCAAAATGGGAAAATAGAAGCCAATTTAAAGAGGAAGGACAGTCCTTTAAAAAAAAAAGCTGCAATAACAACTGGCTTTCTATATACATAAAATTGAAATTTTACTCAACTCATTTCATAACCAATAATTAATTGAGATGGACTATAGACCTAAACATAAAACCTAATGTTGAAATCAATTTGTAGGCCCAAGATGGAGTCACTCCTGCCTGGGATGTCATGTCAGCAAACTGAAACTTAGATAACGTTCATGTCCCTGACGCCAAGCCAACTCTGGGCTCTGCACTTCTTTCCTTGTTCCTTTTCCCCGCAAATAAGGTTGACTCTGTGGCCCCAGACAATCGCATATTTTTCTATTTTAGTCTTTCTTGTTTTTTAATTCTTTATCCTATAAAAGTTTCCTGCCTTCACTCCATTTTGCAGTTCTCCAAAATGAGACTGTCTGCTTCGTGAAGTGTTAACGTTTGTATTATGTACATTGTTTTCTTTAATCTTTTTTAACACCAGAAACGTACATATTTCCTAATCTAATCATACTGAGTGCCACAATGTGCTGCTTTAATAAAAATGATTCATACAATTCACTAAATACTTATTATATGCCATCATTTTATTTAATCCTCAAACACAGTGCCATAATGCCTTATTCCCTCCATATTTGTAGGGGACAGCTATGCTTTTCCCTGACACTCATTCCCCTTATTTTGGTAAAAGCACCCCTGTTTCCTTGGAGGACGCTCTTCTCCCTTGTACTTACTCCTTGTGCTTTCTCTGGTGCTGGCTTGAGACTCTAGTTCCCAGGTCAGACATTTAAAATCCTGGTGGCATTCCCAGATCCCCGATGCTGCCTTCTGTCTTGCTTTAGTGCTCTGCTCTCATCTAGAAGCATGGTTTCTAAATTTTAGCACATGTAGGAACCAACTGGGGAGCTTGTTAAAACAGAGGTGCCTCAGCCCCAACCCAAAGAGTCTGATTAGTACAGTGCTAATTTGCATTTCTAAAGCCCCTAAGTTGGGGGGTGGGGGGAGCCAGATGGAAGTAAGAAACAAAAATAAATTTTCTTAAATCATTAAGTAGCCTTCTAAAATAAGAGTTTTATTGGCTGCATAGTACTACATTATAAACTGTGCAGTATTGGTTGAACATGTACTAAGCGCCAGACACCATCTTATTTACAATCCACATTAACCCTATTTTACCCCTAAGAAAACTGAGGCTAGAGAAGTCCCAGTTGATTGTTTGGACCTGGAACTGACTCCCAGCTGCAAGTGCTTTTCCACAGCAGAAGTTCTCAGTCTGGCTGCACATCAGAAACACTGGGGGAACATTGAAATGGCATGAATGCCTGGACCCCGCACCAGGTGAAAAGAATCTATCTCTCTCAGGTGGAGGTTGAGCGTCTGTTCGGATTCTCCCTGCTCCCCTGATTCTGATGCACAGTGAGGGCTGAGAAACAGTCCCACAGCATCCTGCTCCTCGGGTCAATTGTATATATACCCGTTTCTGACATCCTTTTTCCTTCCTCGACTTTAGCAGAGACACTTTCTTCCCCCTGATTTTGTAATTTTACCAGTCACCGAAAAAACTGAGAAGGCCCAAAGTGTGATTAGCTAGAATATCATAGGGACCACGCTAGTGGTATGAGATGGCATCTCTTTTTTGTCTTTTCACTCTAATGATGATTTTATTAAGAAGGTTTTGGAAGGAAGAGAGAGGTTGCCAGACAGTGTTTTATAATCTTTAAATATTATCTTAATGCTTAGATGTGATTTTTTTCCCCCTAATTCCTCCTCAACCTCTCTTTGAATTAGTACCTCATTTTTCTCCTTTGATGGCCTATCTTTCATCCCATGTCAGTCTGTTTAAAAGTGGGGCTGGTCCCTTCCCCTGAGTTCCAGAATGGACACATGAATCAGGCCTGAATAATGAGAACCCTTGTATTAGATCAGGGTGTAGTTGAGAGAGAGAAACCACTCTAGTTATGTGAACGGAAAAAAAATAATATAAACAAGTATGTAATAAGGTATCAAGTTGTTAATAGATAACTAAATAGGTAAAGAGAAAATTCTAAGAATTCTAGAGGTAGCAATGGTAGAAAGCAGTTCCCGCCCTTAGAGCAAGGGAGGAAAAAGAAAGAGGTCGGGATTCCAAAACTTAGGGAGCTGAAACCTCTGAGGAGGCAGGCTCCAATCCACTGGCGCTGCCATCTCTCAACTCAGAGGATGGACCCTGGGTCTGGTACCCAGACAGAGCTCAGGAAAGCGGGCTTCATCCAGCTGGGGCTGCTCCTGGTTCTCCAGTGGGAGTCCTGGGATGGAGGCGACAGAACTGTTTCTGGACGGTGTTACAAGCTGGATTCGGGCGGCATTGATAAGCAACTGCTGCTTCAAGAGTGAAGAAGTGACGCCAAAACCACAGGTCAGGGAGTCTGCAGTCAGCTCACAGGAAAAAGCAAGTCTTTTAGGCTCTGCCCTCTCTCCAGTTCCTGCCTCGAGCACCCCTCATTGGCAGAATCTAAGAGAAAGCAGCTGAATTGCAGTTTACGGGGTTCCAGTCCTGGCAGCATCGGGAGGGTAGAAAGGTGAGTTAGAGCTGGCTCGATCCACCCTTTTGGCTACTTATGACCATGTGCCCCCTTCTCTCTGTACTTTAACTTTCATACAACAGTGTAAAAACCCCTGTTTCACCTAACATGATGCAACTCCTTCATACAAATGAAGATATTCTCACCCTCTTCACAAATTGAGAAGATGCAGTCAACCTCAAATAAAAGAAAAAACCCACTTGCATAAAATAATTAGAAAAATAGGAGTGAAAAGAAAACAGTATATGTGTGTGAGTGTACAATTCTATTACATATAATATATGTATTAAAATGTATATGCACATATATTTATATTACTTATATTACATTAATATATTCACATTATTATATATTACATAAACATATGTACATATAGATACATGTACACATAACAAGCAAGGAAGAAAATATTCATAGCTGTTGGAGACCTAATTTATGGAACTGGTCATAGGCCACAGTTGACATTTAAACTTCCTTCTTCCACTATTGCATTCGTTATTTTTGCTGCATAATAAACTACTCCCAAACGTTGCAGCTTTCAACAACAAACATTAATCTCACACGGTTTCTGTGGGTCAGGAATTTGGGAAAGGCTTAACCAAGTGATTCTGCCTCCCATGAAATCACAGTCAAGATGTGGGCTGGGAAGCAGTCATTGGAGGCTGATAAAACGATGCTGGCTGTTGGCAAGAGGCACCTTTTCTTCTCCACAAGGCTACTTAATAGTATCACAACATGGAAGCTGGCTTCCCCCAGAGTAAGTGATCCAAGAGCAAGCAAGATGGAAGCGACCAGGTTTTTTATGACCTCACTTCAGAAGTTACATAGCATCATTCCCGTAACACTAATATCCTATTGGTTACCTGAGTCAGCCCTCTCCAGTGTGGGAGAGGACATGCAAGCTCATGCATGCCAGAAGGTGAGAAAATTCGGGCACCATCTTGGAGGCTGACTACTGCAACTACCCCTTTGGTATTTCTTTTGACCTTGGCCAGAATCTCAATTTGTACTTTACTGGGTAACACAAACCTTCATTCCTGAAGGGTCTGGACGCACAGTAGTTCTGCCTTCTTTTGTTGGTAGTAGTTTTCCATTAACGTTTACTATTGGACATAGAAGTACTAAGAGGCTCTAAGAGACTCCTACAGTTCAGAAGCAGTCCTCCCTACTCTCATCCTGTAGCAGCAACCTCACTTGCTCTTGGAAATCTGGATCAGTTGTTCCAGCCAGTAGATTAACTCCCTTCATAAGCATAAAAAAGAGACCCCCAATGGACCCAGTGGCAGTCTCATCTTTCAAATCAATGGAATTATTGTTGCACCCTTAATAGAAAGAAGCATTCCTCCTTTGGGAAGAAGACCTCCAAACCAGCAGAGCTCAAAGTCATGGACAGTGGTGGGGAAGGAGGAGAGAGCAAAACTTCTCCCAGTGGGTTATAAAATGGAATAGAGGAGCTACTCCCACTTCCATCCCTTAATTCCTGGACCCAGCTATGGGAGAGGAATACCATATATTGGTCTCTAATTTGAAACTTATACTGTACTTCCTAAGAGGGAATATCTAACCTTTCAGGCTGTTGTCTCCAAATTGGCACCGTAAATAATGATGTATATATAGCAAAATACCATGACGGTAAATAAAACATTTTGTTAAGCGATGCTGGAAAAAGTATTATGAGAAAGAAAAAATCCCTATACAGAATAGATTCTGTTCTACTTAGGGTAAATTTCTACTCCCTCCGAGATAGAAAGGATTCAGTATAATCAACCTGCCACCAAGTGACTGACTAATTTCTTCCCTTTTCACATCCCCATCTCCAGAAATGGTGCCATATTAAAGATTCAGTGTTGGTCTCTCTGTTTAGCATGGTGGGTACTGGGCAATAGAGGTAGCTCGGTCAGCTATGATTTTGAAGCATCCTCTCCATTCCTGCCACCATAACCACTGTGTTTGCTAGTCTAATGAAAAAGCACTCGGTTGGCAGAGAAAGAGGCTCACTGACATCTGCAGAAAGTGTCATTTTCCCACCTGATTATTGAGAGCCTCCTCTACAGTGACTGCCTATTGATGGACATTAATATAGAACATGAATATCTTCATCCTCTGCGCTCATTCTGAAAGATCCACCTGCATACCTCTTTGCCAGTCCTCCCCGCAATCTTCCCATTGATTCTTTCCAAGACCTAACTCTTCAGCCAATTTGTGATTCTATCCACTTCTGAATCCAAACAGGGTGGACAGTAAAATGTATTGTTCCAAGTTCTGCCAGTAGGAGAGTTCCCCTCTGACACTCCCTTTCTGGGCCGCCAGTAAGCGGGGCTGTAATGTTGTAGACATTCACTTTCAGTTGTTGAAAACATATGGTATGAAACATCTACAAACCAGGCCCAAGTGTTTTACCTCCTCAGTGAGCCGATCATAGGAAAACCCTCAGAAGTCATAGTTCTGAGTTGAGGGGGAGGAGGCAAGGCAGCCAGGATGGTGTCAAAGGAGAATGAGCCATGCACCCTGCTTGTGCATGTCATAGCTGCTTAAGCCTGACCCCTTTGTAGTAGTTCTGCTTGATGCACATGTCCAACTTTATGGCTTAACAGGCAGATAATATCCAGTTCACCACAGGGAGTTTAGGTTGCCTGATCATTTATTGCCCTATGCTAGGTGTCTATAAGTAGCTATTTGTCAAAAGATAACAGTTATCTGCAGAAAAGCATATAAATTTCTCCAGAACCTTAGAGATGTGCGACGTGATTCTTTTATTGTACTTGCCAGAGACTCCACTCTAGACTCTTCAAGTATCCTTAAATCCAGGTACCCCAGCAAATAACAGTTTGCACTGTGGCCGAGACTTGCTACAGGGCCTTCTTTTGCTCTTACCCCCACTCAAAACTCTCAGCCATATGGGTTACCTAGTAATTGGGCCAAAGCAACAAACTAAAGTGTGGCTTGTGTTGCATCCAAAACTCGAAATGGCCTCCCAAGCTTTGTGCCTAGTTTTGAGTGATAGGTGGTGGTAATGCAACTGTCTTGGACCTTCAGAAACTTCACTGAGGTGGCAGAACCCTGACTTTTCATGGGGTCTATCTCCCAGACTCTGGTTCAGAAAGCTTGACTAAGGCATTGGCAGTACTTACTATCTCCTGCTCATCAGATTCAATTTGCACATCATCAATGTGGCGGGCCAGTGTGATGTTGTGTGGGGTCAAGGTGACCAAGATCACTGCAGACTGTAATACGGCTGATGAGCTGCCTTAGTGTGAAGCAAGACAGTGAAGGTATGCTACTGACCCTGTCAGGGGAATGCAAACTGATTTTGGTGGTCCTAGCATATTGTTAAAAATTGAGGAAGGGAAAAACAAGTATTTCTCAGGAGCTGTGTCAACTTGTTCCAGCAAGATATTACATCTAGAAGAGCTGCACCAATAAGTCACCCTCTGATTAACGGTAAAATAATCTAGCCCTGTTTCAAGATCCATCTGCCATCTGCACAGACTAAATAGATGAAGTAAATGAAGATATAATAGGAATGAACACTTCTGCTTCATTCAAGTATTTTATGATGGTAGTTACCTCTGCAATTCCAACGATGGCCTTACTCTTTTGGTTTACTATCCTGATAGGAAGGAGAAATTCCAGCGGCTTCCCCTCGATCCTTCATACCCTTAATGACTCCTAGTGCATACGCAAGAGAGCTAATAGGGGATACAACCAGTCATTTAGTAAGTCTTTAACAATTATATATTCAAAAACTGAGGGAAAACAGTGTGGGCTCATGGATCCACTAAACCTACTGCGATTCAAACTTGGTTTACCACCTGACCACCACTGAATGTTAGAGCAGCATTTTGTATCCCTGCAATCAGAATCAACTCAGAGAGTGTCCAGTAACCCACAAAGGTCTGGGTATTTCTAACCCCCAAAGCACATTCACTCTAGAAAATGGCACAGGTCCCTTAGGGATGGTGTAGAGGAAAACTTTTAACAGTGTTTCAGGGTCTTTCTTTAAGAGAACCCAGCCTCCCCTTAAAGGGCTCTGGATCCATTAACTGCTTTAGGTCAAGAAATCGAATGAGAGGTTATGACTCTCCTTTGTGGTAGATCTGAACTTATTTTCATTTATTCAACAAATATGTATTGACATGTTACTCCTAGTACACTTTGTCCTTAACATTGTAAAACAAATGATCTAGTCTATCTGATGAAAAATATAATTATAAAAACTTTCAAGTAGATCCATATCCAATACTATTGATAAACCTCATGTCTTGAAATAGCAGCTAAAGGCAAACATTTTTAAGTAATTTCTTTACCATCCTTTATATTTTTTGTGTATATTTTAAAATGTACAGTAGTAAATCTATGTAGGTTATACGTGTACGCAAAAGTGTTTTACTGGCAAGAATGTCTGAAATCTTTGGAGGCACCAAACCACAATCATATTAAGTTCAGTCCAGGCACCTAACCTTTTGCCTTTATTCTCAGTTAGTTCTGGATCTCAGACTAGGTGGTTAGATAGTCATACACAGAGTTATATCGTTTTCATTTACACCTAAGAAGTCTTAAGGAGAACTATAGTATGATTAAATGACATTATTTTTAAAATAGTGCAAAGAATACAAACTATTTTGCCTACCCATGAAAACCTGTTAACACTATCAAATCACAGCCATCTTGCCTTACCTAGATGCAGAGAAATAAAATATAATATCTTGTGAGCTAGGACAAAATAGTGTAGATGTTAGAGGCTTTGTTCTTCCCCTCTTGTGACCAAATCAAAGCTGTGATGAAACTTGGAGCAAACAGCAAGCAGAATCAACTGAGGTCTAGGTGAACAGCCTTATAACTAAGGAGAGAAATAAGAAATCATCCTGCAACAGGAGGGAGAAGGGGGTGAAGATGTGAGGCTGCCCAGCCAGAGCGGTTGAGTGGGACAGGCCATAGCAGCAGTAGCTGTAGACACCTCTTAAATGGATTGTCTGCCACTGAACTTCCATGGTGACAGATTCACTCGCTTTGAGCACCAGCGCCAAGTGGCTGCACAGGGGGTACTAGGGACTTACAGGGGTGCATTGAGTTGGAACGAGAGCCTGAGACAAGGCTTCATTAAAAGAATACCTAAAATCTGTGCATATTAGCATGGTGAATACCATCAGTGTACATTTCCCCTGCTTTATTGTTTTGTCTACATTTGATTTGGTAATTCTATTATTGACATTCTTTTCTCACAAGAACTACAGAACAATATTCCCCTTTTGTTGCAAAAGTTTTGCCTTTCCTTTAAAAATGTTCCTACTGTTTATAATCATGAAATGACGATCCAATACTAACCTGGCTTGCCAAATAATATAGCCTGTTATTTTAGCTGAGAACATTTCTGTAATAAATTTGAATTGTCTTAAATTTCAGAAGTCATTCATTTCAGCCATTACTAAGAATTTATTCATGATGTACTTCATACCTGATCACATTTTGATGGTATAGGCTAAGAACGACTGAGTGAAAGGAGCTCAAAGTCAGGAGCTACTAGTCAGGCTCTGCTTTTCCAAAAACCTTATACTTCAACCTTACATTACGAAAATGCTGTAATTTTGGACTGATGGATGATTAAAACAATTGAGGTGTGGGCTAAAAAGACAAATTTTATTCAATTCCCCACTGAATTGATGTTTTAGACACTTTTAAAATAACATCACAACCAACCTTAAAGAGTACTCTTTTGAAACTTTTGTTTTGGAAGTTAGGATTCACATTTAAAAGAAAATCTTCCTCCTTACTAAACAAATGGCTCAAAAAAGGCAAATAGTTCCCCACTCCCACCATTAGGACCTTATAAACAATTAAGCTTTCTAGGGATACTGAATGAAATTATTTTCAACCAAGAATTCTTTGTCTTGCTAGGTCATCAGTGCAACAAACATGAGGGTAGATCCACTGGTTGAACTCCCAAAAATGTACTTCCTACACACTTTTTGCTCCAGTATAACAAAAGAGGAAACCAAGAAAGAGTAAAATGAAGAAACTAAGAAACATAAGTGAAAAAGCAAGAAGTGCCTGGATGACAACTTAGCAACACACTTGGCAGAAAGCCATTCGACACTGGATGATAGTCGGCTGCAGAAGTACCTCCAGGAGTAAGAAATGTGCTAATATCATACACCAAGTTCTATGATGAGATCCTTTACAAAGTTAATGGAATATGGGGCATGATACAGTCAGATGCTGAAAGAAATGAGGTAATTTTTAAAATCCAGAATAACAAAAAGGTAGTATAGCATGCTATCTGGTTCAGTGATTTATAAAGCTTAGTCATAATAAAAATACTGAATTGAGAATGCATAAAGATTGAAATATTAAGATGTTGGAAAAATGGGGTAATATAAGCAAAACTATTCTCTCTAGTAGGAAGTCAATAGTAATGAATGGATCAAAAAGTAGCATATTCATATTTAGAAATATAAATTCTAAAACCACTACATGAGTTGAAAGAGGAAGGTTCTTTTGTGAATGTGAAAGGACTGCTATGTTTTTGTCACAAACTTTTTGACACTATTTGACTTTTTAAACTATTTGCAACTAATGTTGGGGGATGAGGGATGGCAGTGAGACAGAAAGAGATGGTAACTTTGGATCAAAAAACCTCAAAAATCACTAAGAAAAGTGAACACTGTAACCCCTAAACACATTCATTTACAAAAATAAGTTGTTTTTATCCTATGTCCACAGTTTAAAAAAAAAATTTAGTTTTCACATTTGAATGTCTTTCAAAGTATCCAAACGATTCACTTCCTCATCCTTCTGCATTCTGTTTTTCAGAAAGTACTTTTGAGGTAGATCTGTTCCGGATTCTTTTTCTTTTTCTTTTCTTTTCAGAGGCAGATGGTTTTGTATCCTGGGCTTTTTTCTTTTTCTTCAAACAGCTAAGAGGATTCGGGCCACTTATTTTCTTGCGCTTTTTTCTTCTCCTCTGTTCAGGGTTTTTAACTAAACCCTGTTCCTCTTTAAGCTGCTTGATACTTTGCTTCTCATGGACTGAGACAAGCTGACCCGACTCTACTGCTTTAACAAAGGCAATTGTTTTGGGAGAAGGTTTGTCCAAGACTATAGTGTTCTGAATAATAAACATAAGAGGAACTCCAGGCTTTTTCTTTACTTTCATCGACAAATTCTGATCCTATTAAAAAGAAAAATATAATTACTTAGTCCAAGTTTGTCAATTAAATAAGATGCCTTCGATAGGTTTCTATGGACTTCACAAGGATTCTATTAAAAAGAGATCACAGAATTTATTTTTTAAGTCGGTATCTCTCACTACTGAGAGTACAGTGTATTTTATTATAAAGGAAGGAAAAGCATAAAAACTGAGCACAAACAGTTAAGTGGCAGCAGTGTGAACTGGATTTATCAATACCCTAGGACCATGAATTACAAACTTATGCAAAGGCTGACATGTTAGGTGGAGTCCCTTGCTTCTGCTCTAAGACATGCTCTAGAAGGGGTCAAGAATGCTTACAGAGGATGAACAGAAGTAAAGTAGGAATTAGCTGACTCAGATTCTAGATTCAGCTTTACCTCTTATTATGTAATATCACAGTTCTTAAAACATATTTAAGCAAATCTGTATGAATGTGTAAAACTTCATTAACGTCAGCCCTGCCTGAGTCTCTCCCTACCTCCCAGTCTCTTTATCAGCCTGAAACGATTCCACATTGGTGGTATGGTTTCAAATAATATGAAACATGACTTTCTGAGAAATAGTATGAAATACAGAAACATGAAAACATATTTATAAAGAGAATGTAAAATCTTTGCTCTATTTAACCTTCCTTTCAAGAACCTAAAAATGTATCATCACATTTCTATGTCAATAATTTATTTTGAAAAATGAAACTTTGGTAATTATGAAATCAATACGCTTAAGATTACTAAATTCTGTAATGACTTTTATTGACTGCAAACTTAAAAGCTAGTATTTTAAAGTCACAACACTTTAATAAACCATGTCCTCTAATTTTTTTCTGAGTATACATAGTACCATATGAAGTATAAATAGAAATGATTAAAATTTACTCATTTTAAAAGTAGTATTCACCTGTGAAGCCACAAAATAATGATGAGGATTTCCCTCTTCAACCATGGAGAGCAGGCAGTCCGATCCACTCACCGCATTCTTGAAATGGGGACAATTTCGAACCTGGCATTTTTGTGCAATCAGTTTTGCCCCATATAAGTCTTTTCCTAATGTTTCTAACTCTTTTAACACACACCTGAAAAATAAAGTATTATTAGTGGCTCACGATTTTAACAGAAACATATTGGTTGTTCACATAAAGCAAGTATAAAAAGCATTTTTAAAAACTAAAACCATCCCAATATAAACTGAATGTCATATTGTAGCCACAAACATAGAGGAACCATTTCACTCTTAAAAGACGTGGAAGATTCACGCACCAAGTAGAAAGAATAATAACAGTTAAAATGTACTGAGCACTTATTATGTGGAGGCAGCATGCTAAATAATCTTTATATAAATTCTTGCTAAAATCAAAACCACCCTACTTTAAAATTATCTTGATTTCAGAGCACCTCATTCTGAGAGATTTAAGTAATATGCCCAAATTAAAATTAGTAAGTGGTAGAGCTGAAATGTAAATACAAGTAGTTTGGCAATGGATGCTTTGCCTCAACCATAAAGCTATGTGCTTGTACTTTAAGTACAAATTGATACGTCTTCAAAATATTTTCAGTTCTGAAAAGTAAAAATTCTAAGTCATCAGGTTGTTGAAAATTACAAATTCCTTTCATTCTATATTTTCATATTAACATAAGCCAATATTTTTCCAAGTATCATCTATAAATGACTCAGATCAGAATGACAGTGATATTAAATTGTATTAACTTCTAGCTCCTTTCTCATCCCCAAATCTGCACCTCTTGTGGAGGAGTGAAATATTAGCACTTCTTCCATAACACTAGAAAAAAATAAAGAAGAAAAGAACTACTGAGTCAAAAATTTTTTTAAACCTACTCAGCCTTTGCCGGATTCCTTTATCACCCCATTAATTTTTGTTTTTGTTTTTGTTTTTTTAAGAAGAGATTTTTGTTTTCTACAGTCATCACTTTTGACCTCTATTTGAGTTTCAGACCCAAACTGCCAGCTATTTAGTGCTTATTTGCTATGGACGTCTTGCCATTGGCTTTGCAAATTCACCATGTCTAAAACCAAACCAGTTTCCTGCCTCCAAACTTCTCCAGGGCTTGCTATCTTCTTGAATTTATTATCTCCCAGACACACTGGGGAAGGGGGGGGGGTCAGAAATCCTATCTGGTCTTTTATCCCTCACCCTTACTCCTACTCCAACAGCTGTTAGTCCAATCTCAGCCTCTGGTATCTATCTCAGTACTTTCACCTTGTAGAACCCTTAGGTTTTTGCCTTTTTACCTCCCAGATTCAGGTTCCCATAATTTCTTGATTGGGCAACCAGAAATAGGTTTTTCTGTCTTCACTCTCTTGCTTTTCTAACATGACCCTCACGTGTGCATGCGTGTGTGTGTGTGTGTGTATCTACAAAGATTGGATGTATGATACATCACATGTTAACAGTGGTTACTCACTGCTGTGATATTATGGGTCATTTTAACGTGCATTTTTCAATTTTTTAAAATAAATATTTTTACTAAGTTTCTTAATAATAGTTCATGATCTAGCCTCCATTTACCTTCTTCCCAGCTTTATTTCCAACTACTTACTTCTGTGCTCTAATCCCTTTCCCAGGAACTTTGCAACTCCATTCCTTTGTTCAAAAGATCCCTAAAAGAAATGCCACTTTCCTCATTTCTGTCACTCAAAATAGTCCTTCCTCTCAGAAATGAACAGTGGCTGGGCTCTAAAGTTAACTCCTTCACAAAACCTCCATGATTCCAACCACCCTCCTTCCCACCCACCCCCAAAGTTCCATCCTAATGTTTCCACACTGATCAAGTGGGAAAACTAGACCTGTAGTCAAAACACATTAACTGGAGGATGACATGCATTATCTGGGCCATGAGGTCGGGGAGTCTGTGCTGTTCACTAAGTTATCTATCTTCAGTGGCTTCACAGTGCTTGGAATGTGGCTTGTACCTTAATATAAGACAGCGAATAAACAAATGACCTCACGCAAAGTTTGCAACCTCAAATTCTGACTAACCTTTCTGGAAATCGAAGATGTCCCCTAACAGGGTAGTTGTGAAGATTAAAATTTAAAAATTTAAATTAGTTAAGAGTTATGCAAACAACAGTTCCATGGAAAGGAGGTAAGTTTTAGAACCAGCAACCGCTCTACGTGCACTACCTCTACTCGTTTAGTCCTTGCGGCAACCCTGCAAGGAGTTAGTTATGTTTTTGTTTTTGTTTGTTTTTAACAGATGAGAAATCCAGGGCTCCGCGAAGTTAAATATCTTGTCTGAAATAACAGAGCTGGTAGAACTGGGACCAAGATTCAACTTGGTCTTATTCCCCAGGCGAACGACACGTGACTATTGAAGGCACTGTATTTCCTGCCTACATGAGAGCTACACCCCTGACCTCCACAGGCCACCACCACCACCACCCGACGGTCGACTCCTCGTAGGCGGGCGCCTTCCACCCGGGGGCTCGCAATGGAGGCCCGGGAGCAGCGGCCTCGTCTCAGCCGCACCCGCCGGACCCCCCCCCGCGCCACGGGCTCCGCTCAGCCCAGCTCGGCCCGGCCCACCTGGTGGTGCACAGCTGTGTCTCCCCCATGAGGTAGCGGGGCAGCTGCTCCCGCAGCTGGATGCGGCCCCGCAGCGCCGCATGACAGAAGGTGCCGTCCAGCAGGATCTGGTATGGCTCGCGGACTCCGAAATTGTTGCGGAAGAAGCCGAGATGCTTCTTGGCGTGTTTCTGCCTCGTGATCTTCATGCCTGCCTCCCCTCCACCGAGGCCGCGAAGCTGCGACGAACGCCCTCCGCGCGGCCGGGACCGGCGAGACCCACTGTCCCCGGAAGTGAAGCGTCCTTGACCCCGGAAGTAAACGCCCCCATCGCCCGCGCCGGCCGGCGGGTTGACGTCATCCCCTCAGCCACGGCGCCCGCGCTTAAGGGGCGTGTCGGGGGGCGGGGCTTGCGCCTGCGCAGGAAGAGCACTGGGTGCGCGAATGCCTACGGAAGTGCGCATGCGCAGTCAGGGGGCCGGTGTAAAAGTCTGCACGTTGGTGTAAGCGCCTTAGTACACAAGCATCGTAAAGATTGGCGATATAGTAATGATCAGCGGCACTATTGAGCCTTAATATATTACAGGCGCTATTCTCAGTAATTTACCCTATTTTATTCCCTGGAATGTTTATAATTCCCAAGCGTAGGAAGGCAAGGGATCAAAGTATCTTGGCAATTATGGGCAGGTTTGGGCTGCTAGCCTTCCTATAAAGAACTTGAATAATTAAGCATGTGTACTAAGGGCATGTGGTTCTTCAGCGTCAGAAGTCACTGGAGCCCAGCTCTCCTACCTGAAGGTCAAATGTTCTTGCTAGCCTTACCCGCAACCCCCCAATAGGATCGCACCCTTTCAAGACCATCCTAAATCGCTCAAACGACATACTTTTCCTAGCACAACATTGGGGGGAACTCAAGAGCTTAGTTTTATAAGAATAAGAATCCCTAAACTAGAGTCCTAGTCCTGCCCATAAACTTAGCCGTTTGACCTTGAGCAACTCCCTGAGAAAGCAGGGTTCAGCTTCCTCATTGTCAAATAAGTTGGCAGGACTAGAGTACTTTTTAAAACCCTTTTTATGTCTATAGATTCTGAGTCAAGAAGACTACATACTTGGGCTAATAACATGAAGGTACAGAGTCGACGGAAAGTTTAGGAATCTAGGAATTCCTTTGTCAACTTGATTAATGAAGAGAGCGAATCAGAAAATTTTGAGTCCCCCAGTAGCTAATTGCCAAGTATCCACTTCAATTCAAGGCAAAATAATCAAAGAATGGGTAGTATGATATTTTGCATTTTTGTCCTGGCCTAGAATCTGTCCCAGATTTAGTTTTGGCTAAAGATAGAAAGAATAACACAGAAAAATGATTTACAAAGTGATTGAGATGTATTATTTGCAGTTGGGGTTTTAGTTGAAGATATAGATTAGTGGGATTGGAACTAAAATTTTCTATAATGTCCTGATTCCCAGCACAACATCACTTAAAGGGTTGCTTTCATTTAACTGAAAGTAAATTTAGGAATTGGAAGCCATGAAGAGTTATTGCAGGATTGAGCTCATGGTTCTTGAATATCATTACTCACCGCTTTACAATTTAAATCCTCTCTTTATCCCTGTGTGCCAACTCCCCACTCTAACTATATACCCACCACAGAAAGAGAAATTTTACCACTCCAGCCTTGCAGAAACACTTAAAACATTTACAAAAATAAGCTCACAGATTTATCTACTAGCTCCATCCTTTTGGCCACATTTCACTACTAAGAAAAATGCGATCCAGGTTAAGAATTTGAGTCATATTCTAGTTACTTTTTAATTTACTAAACTACCGCATTTTTTTTTGAGCTCTATGTATATGGCAGTGCAATGTGCAAACACGACCCTTATTTTATAAACATAAAGACAGTCTATAATGGTGAAGATCAAGTTTAAAACAGCTATTACAACAGTGTTTTTCAAAACATGATTCTGGGACAGGCAGACAAGCTCTTAATGTACTTGTTTAAAATGCCCATTTCTGATTCAGAATGAGTAGTGAAGAGAAATACTATTTAGACAGGAAGTGTCTAAGTAATAGTGTTCCTGAAGGACCATTTGCAATAAAGCATCACTGCTTATACAGTGAGACCTTTTCATTAAATGGTCCGCTGAGCACTTTTTAGCATGATGCCAAATGACTTAGTATGACTACAACCAAGGCAGAAGCCAAATATTGCCATTATTGAATAAAGTATTTTTGATATGAGTTTAAATTTGAAATTTTACTTTGAAAATTATTATTAAAGATTTTAGATAAAAACTTTATCAACCCCCTGGAGCTCAAGCAGTGTGAAGAAAAAGCAAGAAGGACCTCCAGATGGAGCAGAGCCCTCATGCTGTTGCGTGCCTGTGTCCAGCGCCTATGTCCCACCATTGTTGCCATCATGCCCAACAGAAAGGCTGAAGGGGATGCTGAAGGAGGTAAGGCTGGACCACAGAGAAGATCTTCAAGATTATCTGCTGAACCTGTTCCTCCAAAACCCAAGCTCAAGCCTAAAAAGGTCCCTGCAAAGAAGGAAGAGAAGGTACCCAAAGGGGAAAGGGGGAAAACTGATGCAGGCAAGGATAGAAATAACCCTGAGTGCATTTTGGATAACTTGTGGTGACTATACAGTTTGAAATAGTATTTTTTAATCAAGTTTTCTGAAAATGCAGAATTTTGTTTACTTTTTATTTTTAAGGCTATATTGTTAGCCTATAGAACACTTCATTGTTTTTTGGGGAAGGACGTATATTACTAAGAATGTCTCCGAAGCTGGATTGACATGAGGAAAAACTAATTTCAAGAGACTTCCCTTGGATACTAGGAGGAGGGATTCCTTAACGTTGACACACATTAGCCACCTTGGTACACACACTCTATGGGGTGGAAAAACTAAAATTCATTTTTATGTACTTTTTTTCCCTCTCCACCTTAAGCACTGACTTGATTCCCTTTAACTCAGACCTGTTGGGACCTGACCCCCCAAAATTGGTTATTTCAGGCAATCCAGACTTTCTAATGTCAACATTGAGATGGCATCATTCAAAAGATGAGTTTTTGTTTGTTTGTCTGTTTGTTTGTTTTTAAATTATGGATCTACAGATTAATAATTCAGTCATTTTAATTTCATTTCCTGAAAGTCAGGGTTAGCATGTGAAAAGTTGTTAAACCGCATGCTCAAATGTCAAACCTCACTCTAAACTTTCACTGTTCAGAACATCAGATGAAGACTTCATTGGGTTTCATGGCAGCTTTCTGATTTTGGTAGCCCATTGAAGAAGGGAGTTTGACATTCGTTGTATACTGTTAATGATGTCTGCCCATATAGTTCTTAAAACAGCATGATTGTTCATGAAAAGTATCTTTAATAAAGCTGGATCCGGTTTGGCTTAGAAAAAAAATTAGTAGTCATTGAAAATTTTTTTGATGATTATTACTGCAGGAAGAGTAATGTCTCAGTATTGCTGGCTGCTAGTTTTTTTCCTTAGGTCAGTACATTGAACATTTTCCATGCCAAATACACATTTGGCCGAGGTAGTAGGGGATTAATTAATTTTTATTTTTTCATACTCTTCATATTCTTTATTATACCTGGATCAAATATAATTTATAATGTGATGCTATATCTAATTGAGAAGTTTTTTCTTCATGAAATTTTGATGAAGCCTAGATGACATGAGAATGATTTTTTCTTGCAAGGTGTGACTAATTTTCAAATGAGACTTTTTCATGAAAGATTCATGGCCTAAATGGAATTAAATAGGCAAACATTAAATACAATTCATAAAGGTTACATTGTTTAATTTCATAAATGCTAGTATATCAGATCATACAACAAAGATATCTATTATATTAGTCTTACATTCATATTTAAATATTTATAAACACTTAACACCCATTAGCTAAAAAAGAATAGTATATTCCTCCTAACATCTAGCTAACATTCTCTAAATATATAATTTTGCTAAATAAATCATTTAAAACAACTTAGGTAAATTGGTTTGTACTGATGGCCTATTAAGTTTTTCACTGAAATCCCCCAGGATAGACTGCATCCTGGACTCAGCGTGAATTTTCATATATACTAGAAGTTGTTATGAAGGTTGGACCTGGAAACTGCCACATTAAAAAAAAACTTTTGTGTTTTCTTCAGAGTACAGAAATAACATATGCCTAGTATAACAAGTAGAACCATGGAACAACACAGAGACATTCACCCCCTCTCTCCTTGCACAGATAACACATGTTGACCACTACTGTGTATCTTTCTGCAATTTTTCCCTTTTCATTTACTTATACAGTTGACACTTGAACAACTCAAGTCTGGGGGTTAGGGATGCCAGCCCCCACACAGTTGGGATTCTGTCACTAAAAAAATAAGAGAAGAGATACTGGGTGGCAATTCACAGTCTGTGCCACATCCATTATGTTATATGTAGTGGTTTTGTGAGAAATTTCATGTAACCATTAAAAATAATAAATGAGAGCTGTGTATATACTTTGTATATACTGTGTATAACTTTTGACTCCCCCAAAACTTAACTACAGTCATCCCTTGGTGTCCATAGTGAATTGGACCCCCATACCCAAATTTACTGATGCTCAATTCTCTTATATAAAATGGTGTAGAACAATGTTGGCCTTACAAGTCTGAGGATTTCCAAATGCAAATAACGGATACTGGTTTGGATCTTTGGTTGATTGAATCTAGAAATGGGAAACCTGGGGACAGCCGGTAGGCCAGCCATGTATTTATTTTAAAAAATCCACATGGAAGGGGACCCACGCAATTCAAATCTGTGTTGTTCATGAGTCAACTGTCCATCATTTACATACATATGTGCACATATATATAGAGATTTTTGTCACTCTGTTACTCCAAAATGGAATCAGATTTTATCACTTCTATGAATTTGCTTTTTTCACTCAAACCCTCTTTCCACTCACACCCCAAGTCAATTGGCAGAGCTCTCATTTATTATTTTTAATAGTTACATGAAATTTCCCACAAAACCACCACATATAACATAATGGATGTGGCACAGACTGTGAATTGCTACACTGTATCTCTTCTCTTTGTTTTTTAGTGACAGAATCTCAAATTTGTTCTGGGTAGTAATGTGCTTAGAGAATCCATTTCTCAGCCTTCTGTGCAATTGAGTGTAGTCATTTGATGAAATTCTCGCCAACACTGTATCACAAGGGACTTCTGGGAAGGATACTTAAACAGCGCTAACTTAGCTTGGTGATGGGCACTTTTGCCTTTTTCCACCTCCTTTCTTCCTACTCCCTGGAACTTGGATGAGATGAATGGAATGCTAGCCGCCTATTTTAGACCATGAGGTAGCCTTAAGGATAAAGACTGCGTGGATAGCTGGCAAAGTGGGTAAGAGGAGTCTGGGTCATTTGTGACTGGGAAACTGTCTTTACAAATCTAGATTTTTTGCCTCTAGACTTGTATTACATGAGAAAAAATAAATACATTTCTATTTTGGTTTAAAAATATTATTTTAAGTTTATTTTCATTTCTTGAGACTGTATTTTTTTTAGAGCAGTAACAGGTTTACAACAAAGTTGCGAGGAAGGTACAGTGATTCCCCATATTCCCTCTGCATCCACACATGCATAACCTCTTCCATTATCATATCACTCACCAGCATGGTATTATTGTTATTTTTTTAATTTATTTTTTTAACCAGGGATAAGCCCACATTAACACATAAGTTTTCTTTATATGCATCCTAATCCAATCCTAATTGATAGTTAAAACTGCTTGCCAGAATTAGAATTTTTATACTGACAGATGTATTTGATGAAACTTTGATGTTGGTTAGTGTTTGCCAATATAATTGCCCTTTCTTTGAACAGGTTCAAAATCCTAGTATGTAAGTTTTCTGTAAAAGGTAGAATACTTTTTCAAAGTAAAATAAATTAAATCCTTTTTATATACTCTAGAAGCTGTCTTGACATTTGTTTCTTTTGAAAGTATAAACAATTTGATTTGAACTGGGTATGTCAGTGGGATGTACCTCCTGTTGAGAAAATTTAGTTAAATATGAAGAACCCCAGCTGCTTAGGCAAAAAACATCAAGTAAATGTTAGTGTCACCCAGTTGTCAATTAAAGGAGGCAAGTGAGATTTTCTGTCTGTTGGTGCAGCTGGTACCAGTGAGCTCTTCCTACAGGGTAAATGACAAAGGAGAAACTGTCTCTTAGAAAAAAGTTTCAAAGGATTTTTGTTTGTCAGGAATACTTCTAAACCAGACAGCAATCAAGAGGTGCTCACCATGGGTTATCAGATGACTGTTGTCAGAGGGATATAAAATTACACTAGCAAATTTTCTTGGTGTAAGAGTTTATTTGCATGAAATCATTCAGAGAACAAACACTCCCATGTGGTTTAAGTAGAAAGGAATTCAGCTTTTCACTATAACAGATCTGAATAGTACTCTCCATTGGGATTTTGCTACCAAATGATTAAAAGTATTAGTTAAAGTGATAAAAACAAAAACTGGTAGAGAGGAGCAAAAAAGTTAAAAGGTGGCAACAATGTGTAAAATGTTTTACTTTGACACAGAACAAACTGCAATTTGAAATTTAATTAAATAATAAAAAACTGCTGGAATCATTCATACTGTATGGAGGCCTTTCATTTTAACCTATCAAAGCATTTTAGAAGATTAATGAATCTTTAAAAAATTACTATAGGTAAGTAAATATTGCTATTATGAAAGGAGTTTGAAGATTAAAAATTATGTCAAAGTATGTCATTAAAAGGATTTTCTAAAAACACTATTTATATTGAACAAAATGTTAAAGACAACCTATTCACTCATGGTTTCGTATATATTTTTAAGCAGCAGGAGGACTTCAGGGCAGAAACTGAACTCCTGATGGCAAGAAATTAAACAGTCTTTCAATAATCCAGTAGAATGTTATTTCAAAGTCTCGTATTTATAATTGAATTATACCAATAGGAGGTATTCATTACATGATGTACCAAATAAAAGTCATGGATCCTCGTAGGATCCATGCAAATGTTTTTATGCAAGATCACTTTGTTTTAATATTAGTTGTAAGTCATAAATCAAAATACGGGGATGAGGAGGTCAAATGTCATTTTAAAAATTATTATTATTTTAGCAAACATATAGAAAATATTCACATGCTGGGTCGTATGTATAAAAGAGTATTATTTTCTTTTTATTGGCTCTCCACCTTCTGTGTCATTCCTGTATTAATACTAAACAAATCACTTAGCTCTTCAGTGCATAACCTCACATAGTCTTATTCACACAAAGGAGGCATATGACTTAAATTGATCCCAATCAGACTAAAGAGAAAGACTTTTTTTTTTTCCATGGTTGGGGGAGAGGTTTTCTTTTTCTTGCAATAATAATAGTAAAAAAATGCATGCGTCTGTTGCTACTGGCAGATATTTTGAGATTGTAGGGGTAGTTAGTCTGTAGATCAAACCAAACCATGGGAGAAGACAGAGTCAAGAGAGTCATAAAGATATGGAATTAGAGTCTTTGTGCTCCTTTATTTGGAGTACATTCCCCTCTAGACATTTTATTATGTGATAGAGTACATTCCCTTTTGCTTAAAATAATTTATATTGAGATTATTTGTTCACTTTTTTTTGTTGTTATTTGTAGCCCAAAGCATATTATCTGATGGAATATTTGTTAAATCTAGGCAAACAAAATGTGTTTTAAAAGGAAAAACGAGTATTACCTGAATAGTACCTTGTTTTATAGAAATTCAAGATGCTCTTCATATGCTCTTGATTTATGTCAGATAACATTGTGAAGTGGCTGGAATGCAGAAGTAACTGGTGGTAATTAGCTGCTTTCAACTATCTCTCAAAAGGGTCTTTTTCACTCTAGTTAAATATTAAAGCAAAGTGTTTAGTGTTTTGAGCCAAATGATTTTCTTTGGTCAAATGAATATTTATGAACTTCTAAAAAGTGTACTAATTGAATCCAGAACTTCAGTTTTGTCCTATTTACATGTTATTTCTTCTGGTTTTGCTTATTATCTGGCTAATTAATTGTAACGGCACCATATATTTTCTTGAGGAGGAGTAGATGGAAGAGTTATTGCCTTTTCCTTCCATTTCCACAAAGTAAGGGGTTTCTGAGCCCCTTCTCATGAGTGAGTAGTGTTGGAGGGTGGACTTCCTGCTTCTATCTTGTTACTTGTGACTGTTTGAAGAAGGAAGGACTAATGTTTGGGGAGATTCTACAATCATTATATAACAGTATCTCCTTTTCAAGGAAAAAAAAAAAGACATTTGTGCTCCTGTCCTAGAAAATAATCAACACACAAGAGGAAAAAACAAACACCCCTTCCAGAATCTCCTGCTTAAAATTTTTATTGAAAATTGTGCTTCCTTGCTTCCTTTGTTTCTTCTAATGAGTACTAGAGAAGACTAACCCCCAGCTGTATGTAATGAATGCACAATTATTTCCCAAAGGGATTGTGGATAGAAAGGTCAGATTACTTTCTACTTTTTTCTTCATGCCAAGGCTGGAATGGATGCTATGCTGGTCCTGTAAATGTTGCTTGGGAGTCTGTCCTGAGTGGCAGTGCTCTATGTCTATCTACACCAGCCTTGAGAACACTGAATACTGCTCAGCTCCGTGGCCCAAACTATCACGTGGTCCAAGGAACAATGCCCTCCATGGAGGTCTGGATGCAGGCAACTACTGAATATGAATAAATTGACATTTAAAAAAATCCTTTGGCTCATCTGCGTACTGAATAGGAATAAAGTGACATTTGAAGAAATCCTTTGGCTCACCTTTAGTATCTTGACTCTTTTATTTTATTGCATGAAAAGAGATTTAAGTTAAGTCCTAGCCAAGCAAGAAAAAGCAGCTCCAATATCAACTAGTTCTAAAGCACAGAATGGTCACAGTCTGGCGTTCACTGGGTTGTGCTTTCCTGATGGGTAGAATTACTATACCACAAAAGCAGAACTGTATATTTTTTTCGTTTTTTTTACTTGGGTATGGCAGGATACCCTTTGCTTCCTGGCCCCGTGCGGTGCTCACCGTTGGGCAGGTCCTCTCCATCCTTTCTCCTTTTGCTTCTGACTAAATATGAAATATTTTCAGGAAATTAGAAGTATGTTAAAAATGTTAGTTCCTGTGACAGAGAGAATGGAGAATATATTGTTGGGAAACGGGGTAAATTTATTTTATTCACTATCTAAATATCCTCAGTGAAACTAATACCCACAATATTAAACTGCCTTTTGCTGGGGGCAGCGAAGAAATACAGCTTAATGGTTGTGATCAACCTCCTTTGGGTTTAAATAAATACAGTATTCTTCTTTAATCTATTCATATTATTAGATTATTTAGATTATTTAATCTATTCAGGCTTTAGGTTTATTTTCCTCTTATTTTTATAGACTCAGGAAGAGGTAGCTTAGGATATAGATTTGAGACATTTCCTCTTTTATGATGTGTGCATTAAGCTATAAACTTCCCTCTCAGCACTGATGTAGCTGAGTCCCATAAATTCTGACATTTTGTGTTTTCATATTCATTCAGTTCAATGTGTATGTATGTTTTTTAATTTCCCGTAAGACTTCCTCTTTGATTCATGGGTTATTTAGAAGTATGTTTCCAAGTATTTGGAATTTTTCTTGTTATTTTTATGTTTTGACTTCTAGTTTGAATCCATTGTGGTTGGAGAACATATTCTAAAAGATTTCAATTCTTGAAATTTGATGAGGTTTGCTGATGGCTCATGATATGATTTATACATTCCAGAGGGTTTAAAAAGAAGATGTATTCTGTTTTGGGGTGGGATGTTTTATAAATGTTATTAGATCCTACTTATTGATGTTGCTTAGTTCCTTTACATCATTGCTCATTTGCTTTCTAGTTCTTCCATCAATTATTGAGAGAGGAGAGTACATGTCTCCAACTACGACTGTAGTTTTGTTTATATAGCCTTTGAGTTCCAAGAATTTTTCTTCACATAAATTTAGCTCCTTGAGGGGACATACACATTTAGAATTGCAAGATATTTTTGATGATTGGCCATTTTATAGTTATAAAATGTCTCCTTGTCTCTAGTGATTTTCATTGCTCTGAATTCTTTATCTGATATTAATATACCCACTCTCACTTTCTTTTGATTAATATTTGCATGGTCTGTTTTTTTCCATCATTTTACTTTCAATATGACCACATCATTATATTTGAAGTGAGGTTTTTTAGACAGCTTGTGGTTAAGTTATGTTTTTATCCATTGTATTAAGTTTTTTAATTGGTATATTTAGAACATTTATGTTAACATAATTATTGATATATTTAGGCTTAACATTGCTATTTTATTTGTTCTTTTTCTATTTATTCCCTCTCTTTTTCTTTCTGTTTTATTTTTAATGCATTCTTAGGGTTATTAAATATTCTTTAAAATTTTACATTGACCTACCAAGAGTGTCTTTGAGTGTACTCCTTGATAAAGCTTTTTAGTAGTTTCCTAGGTACTTTATTAACTTTAAATAACTATTCCTGTTGAGTCATTTTATTGGTTGAAGTGTAGAAAAATTACCTTCCTATATGTCCCTTAACCAACTCCTTTTAATAATGTAATTGTTTTAAATATTTTCTCTACATACGTTTAGAACTACACTATATACTGTTAAAATTTTTTTGCTTTATCCCTTGAAAATATATTATAACATTCAAGAGGAGAGAAAACTCTACTGTAATTATCCATATTTTTGTTTACTCTGTTCTTTCTTCCTTAGTGATGTGCCACGGTTCTTTTTTTTAACTGTTTCTTTTCATTTTAGAGAACTTTTTTTAGTCATTCTTTTAGGGTAGGTCTGCTAGAAACAAATTGTCTCAGTTATTTTCATCCAAAATGTTTTTATTTTCTTTTTATTCTTTAATAATAATTTGGCTGAATGTAGGTTTCTGGGTTGAGAATTCTTTTTATTTTAACAGTTGAAAAATATTATGCAACTTCTTACTGGTCTTGTGGTTTCTGATGAGAAATCCACTTTAATTCTTATTGTTTTTCTCTTATAAGTAAGGCATTATTTCTTTCTCGCTGCTTTCAAGATTTTTCCTTTGGCTTTCAGAAATCTAACTGTGCTGTCTCGATGCGAGTTTCTTTGGATGTATTCTCTTTGGAGTTCACTCGAACTTCCTGAATTTATAAGTTATGACTTTCCCTCTAGTATTTGGGAAGTTTTCAGCTGTCATTACTTTGAATACCTTTTAACCCCTGCTCTCTTTCTTTTCTCT